>JABFTP020000124.1:61509439-62759439 GCA_013387265.2 Cryptolaemus montrouzieri | reverse complement strand
TTTATAATAAAGAACCCTCAGCTACTCCTTTATTTTTCACACAAGGAATTACTTATTTAAAACCGAAAAGTGATAATACTATTGATCCGTCTCAATATAGACCAATTACTTAACAATATATAAAATTCTAACTGCATGTATTACCCAAAAATTTATGCACATTTGGAGAATTATAATATTCTTTCCGAACAACAAAAAGGATGTAGAAAAAACACGTTGGTACTAAAGAGCAACTTGTAATTGATTCTGTTGCTTTGAATCAAGCTCAAACTATGAAGAGAAATATTCATACAGCCTTCATTGATTACCAAAAGGCTTTTGATAGTTCTCCCCATTCATGGCTTCAAGAAATTTTGGAAATTTATAAAATTGATAAGACACATCGTCTTTTTCTTGAATTTGTAATGAAAAATTGGAGAACCAATCTTCATTTAAATATTTCAAAACCATCGTTAAAATCCGAAGTAATTCCAATCAAAAGAAGCATTTTTCAAGGTGATTCTTTAAGTGCTCTTTGGTTTTGTCTTTGCCTTAATCCATTATCTCATGAATTAAATGCTACTAGTTTCGGCTTCAAAATAAAGAGTCTATCAACTGAATTCAAATTAAGTCACTTAATTTATTTAGATGATATTAAATTTTATGCTGGAACCAGATCTCATTTAAAAAGTCTACTTGAGATTACTTTCAACTATTCCAATGATATTTATATGAAATTTGGGCTTCCAAAATGTAACAATCTTTCTATTGAAAAGGAAAGATCACCTCTGATTATATAAAGATTTCCAATATCGAAATCGAGCCAATGCAACAATGAGATACATATAAATATGGATTTTGTCAAGAGAAGACAATTAACCATAGCAGCACTAAAGAAAATATTAGAAGTTCATATAACAAAAGACTTAGAATTATCATCAAGAGTCATTCAACTAGTAAAAACCTTTTCAGAGCTATCAACTCCTATGCAGTTCCTATTCTTACATCTTCTTTTGGAATTATTAAATGGTCTAAAACTGATCTAAATGAATTACAATATCAAACGAGGAAAATGCTTTGTAAATATCATACGCACCACCCAAAGTCAGCTGTTCAGAGAGTTACACTACCTAGACATCTTGGTGGTCGTGGATTAACTGATTTGAATAATCTTCATAGAAAACAGATTTTTCATCTACGTTCCCGTTTTCATGATAAACAGAGAACGTCTAAATTACATGATGTTGTTGCTTCAGATTATAATCTTACACCTCTGAACTTGACAATGCAAAAGGTAGATTTTGATATATTTGATGATAATTCTGAAAGAGAAAGTTGAATGCAGAAGGAGTTACACGGAAAGCACCCTAAAGAATTGAAAAATTATTATATTGATGAAATCGCATCGAATAAATGGTTAGTATCTGAAGAATTGTTTGCTGAAACAGAAGGCTTGGCAATTGCGATCCAGGATCAGGTTGTTTTCACGAGGAATTATAGAAAACACATCATCAAACAAAATATAGATGATTCTTGCCGTAGATGTTTCTGTTCTTCAGAAACAGTTTTTCATATATTATCATCTTGCTTAGTCCTTGCTTCAACAGATTATTTAGAAAGACATAATGCCGTCGCTAATATTATTCATTTTAATCTAGGAATTAAACATGACCTAATTCCCAAAAGATAAAAATTTCACAAATATGAACCTGAGATTATTTGTGAAAATGACAAATATAAACTTTATTTCGATAAAACAATTCTTTGCAACAGAGCTGTAAAACACAATAGACCAGATATCATTCTTAATGATAAACAGAATCAAATAACATATATAATTGATATTGCTATTCCCGACACACATAATATACAAAATAAATACTATGAAAAAATTTCTAAATATATGATGCTTGGCGACGAGATTAAAACAATGTGGAAAATGAAGAAAATATTTATTCTACCGATTATTATTTCCACAACAGGTGTTATTCCTAGAAATCTTCACAAAAGTATTGAGATTTTGGGTCTGAAGAAAATTTGTTTGAACAGTTACAAAAGATAACAGTCATCAAATCTTGTAATATTCTTCGTAGGTTTCTTTCCGAAAAAATAATGAGGTAGAGTCATAAGTTTTCTCTTTAGTTTATACTGCTCAGAATCTAATTTCATATTTTATTAATTTGTTTATATAAATGTAATATAATTAACTGACAATTTTGTCATATTTATATTCAGAGCAGTATTCTATTCGATAGTTCACTACTTCACACAAAGGAAACTATTAATGAGTAACATTCAGTGTTACTTGACTAAGGTCCGTACACTGGATTTTTCCGGGGAGAAAGCCTCTGACACTACTCGTTGGTACATTGATATCATTGTCTGATGATGCTATAGTATATATTCTGGTAGATTGATATATTCTTATAACATTTAACGTTATCCTGATATATAATTATTCCAGGATATGTTTTGATTATAATCATTGCCTGGCAATGGTATTAATTACCGGGTGGTGGATTTATATTTTTTCATGAAATCAGTTTGATTGCATGAACAGATATATGGGCAACTCGTCGGGGTAAAACCCCCGTTATATATGAGACAGTAGTTCTGATTTCAAGTCAGAACGTTTCTAATGTTGTTATGGATACTGAAGAAAAAAAAACATGAAATTATATTATTCTACAATAACCTGTGCGCAACTTGGCATGTATCGATTTGATGCTGTATCAGAAAAAAAGACTATAATGAAAATATGAACTTGTCGACAAATTTGACCAGCTCAAAGGCAGTTACGCGATTGATCGCAAGTCAAAAAAAATGGTGGCATAGAATTTTTTTCACTATTTGGACTGTACTGTAGTAAATGCATTTATTAAATATAAAGAGCTTCAACAGGACCCAAATTCCTGTTTGGAAAAGCTGTCTCATAAAGATTTTAGACATCATGAATACCAGGACATATTGGCACCAGCTTTTGTCTCCATGAAAAGAGGGCTCGCTCTCACTTCAAGCAAATCTAGTTCACCAACTTGCTCATTTATAAAAAAACACAAACCTGAAGTGCCATCAGCAATAAAACATGCCTTGGCGAACCACTAACCTATCAGAGGCACTAAAAGACGTTGCAGCATTTGCAGTCTTAAAAAATTCAGTTCGTACAGTGTGGAGTTGCAAAATATGTAAGGTTCCTCTATGTTACCGTGATAGAAAAACATGTTCTGACGATCATCATAGTTGAAATACTTTAATAATGCTCTTTTGAAATAAATCTTCAGTTACAATACTCTTAATTACGTTAATTTAATTTCCTAATAATGATGCTAATAAAAGACTGACTGATGTAAAAATAAAATTACTTATTACAAGGTGATCACTCCAGGCAACCACCCTCTAGCCCACCAGATTTCGATCTTTGTTCCCTAAAACAATAATTACAAACAAAAATTTACGACATACGACTGTTTATAAATATCTGTGCCTGAAAGAGTTAAATATCTAATTTTTTCCTCCTGTGTTTCGAGTTTCTGTAAATGGCACAGAAAAAACATTTTGAGGGTGGCTAAAATTAAAATTACCATTTTATTCATAATTTTTCAAAACAATAATCTCGAGCTCATTCTCAAATATGAGGCTTAAATGTCCTTCGCGAATCGAGCACAAAATTCGATATAGAAGCGAAGTCGAGGCCCAGAAATTGAGAATAATTGCACTTAATTAAATGCCAACTAATTGAACCACAAAGACTTTAATTGAAGGTAATTGAATCAAAATTGAAATTGCCGGCGGCCCCGGCATCTTCGTGGTGTCTTTATTAATCGAAAAAGGAAGTCTTCTTTAATAATGAATGTTCATTTAGGGCCTCATCGCGGTATGAGTAATGATGGAAGACTCTTCAGAAGTTGAGATGTGCATACTCTAAACGGGTCGAGGGGGATCGTAAGATGTCTAGGTATTGCCTAATAGAGCATCGTCAGTGCCGTTTGATCTCCGAAGCACTTTTCGAATGCGAGTGTTTCACAATAATGTCACGTAGCATAGATTTCTCGATTGACTCGAGAACTTTCTCATCTCTCTGAATAAAACAGAAGATTTACGTTCTGAACCTTCAGATTTTCAGAACGTGAGAATAAAATCGAGAACTTCAAAGACGTCTTTGACTCTCAATGTCAAATCAGAATAATCAATAGCAGAATAATGAACCGCTCGATTCTTTAAAAAGGCGTGAGATCGAATTTCAAATTCACGCAACTTATAATGAGTTCGTGGGATGGCCAATACCAATAAAAAACTTGTAGGTTAATTTTGTTTTTTATTTCAGATTGATTTCAACACGCCTCTGATATTTGGGTGCTATTTTTGTCTAATTATCCATGTTTTGCCTCCAACTAGCTCAGTTTAGATGAATACCTTTTATCCCAAGGAGGCTGCTACAATAAATAATGACCGCAATTTTGGACCATTCATTATATTTGAAAAAATCTTAAACTAAAGACTGAGCCTTAACAATGAAAATAATAATAATAATAATATTTATTTATTTACTTTCAAAAATTACAGTACAATCACAATTGTAAATACAGGGATATCCACCGGGACCGTCCGTTAAAAACTTTTTAAGTTCCAATTACAATATCAAGCTGAAATTTTAAACGCGGCCATAACTAGCGATTTCCAATTGGAGTGAAATATTTTCGAAGTGATACCATTTCCGGTTATACTGGAAGTGGGTCATCACTTTGTTATTTCTAATGGCAATCTACCTTTTTTATTATACATCTAGAACCGGCATTTGAGCAAGGCATAAAATAGCCAAGTTGTTGGCACTTATATGTCAAAACTTTTGACAGATTTAATTATTTTTGTTATAAACTGAATTTTTGAGGAACATAAAATTGTAGCTCGTAGATCTTTTGCACTACAGAAACAATTTTTGCTTGGGTGGATAGAAGAAGGATCAAGGAATTTTTTTAGCAATCTACACATGTCAAATTTTTATTGCGTTGTTTTGTATGTTTTTTTCAATTTGGCCTTTTTCAAACAGCAATAACTCAATTTTTTCAAATTGCACGTGCAATTTTGCAATTTTTATATCGCCATCTGATGAAGCCGAATTTCAGATAGAATTGTATAAGCTTGTACTATACCCATCTCTTATAGTTCCCAAATAATTTCGGAATATATTGAATTTTGATGATTTTGCAAGAACTAACAGAGAATGCTTTGAAATATTTGAATCAAGTAGCTGAACTGGCTACGCTCACCTGACAAGTGCCTTAAATTAATGTACTTGTTACTTCGTTCATTCGAATTTGATATTTCAACAAGAATTGTCGTTATTCCAGATGAAAATATCCAAAAATACAACACATTTGCAATAAAACCATTGGTTATTCAAACGAAAATATATTTAATCTTTTTAAATTATTTTAGAATGTCAAAAAGTAGTGGGTAGAAAGTGCAGGCAATTCAATAACCAATTTCCAAATTTACCGTCTATGAGTAAAATAAAATTTCGAAGCAATTTTCTACAATTCGGATGAATAAAATTGTAGGAACTAAGCGAAAACCAATCATCGAAGATAATTACATTAATACGAATAAATTATAGCAAACATCATAGGAGAAAACTAATTTACGATATGAATAAATGTTCAATATGGGCCCCATAGTAATAGCAATCCCCCAGAATGTTAAGGGCTAATCCATCTAAAAAATTTGCCTCTCAAAATTTCCAGGTATCTTTGTCCATTAAGATTTTCCTCATAAATGTCATAAGCCAACAAATCATTCATTAAAATTGCAAAAACGTTCACGCTGAATTTATTTTGGAAATCAATAACCTCAATGAAATGTGGATTTTCTTTGGCCCAAAAATGTCGATTTCTCCTGTTGGTTATCCCACTTTCATTGAACTTGGCTTCATCAGACCATATAGTTTTTTGCAGAATTGTCTCATCTTTTTGAAGCCGAATTAGTAAATTTTCACAGAAATTTAGCCGCTTGGGAAGGTCAGTTGGTTTCAATTTGTGTAGTCTGATAAAAGAATACGGGTGCATGTTATGTTTCTTAAGGATCCTTTGAATATAAGTATAACTCAATCCAATATCCATTGATGCTGACTTAATGGACGCATGTGGATTGGCACGAAAATACGCTAGCGTATTAATTTGATTGTCGTCGTCCTCGAGAATTGGTTTTCTTCTTGTTTCTATGTATTTTGTTCTTCCAAATTGCAGAAAATTGCTTCTAATCCTTCGAAATTTTGGTTTTACTCATAGGCGCCAAATTTGGAAATTTGTTATTGAATTTCCTGTAAGTTCTATCCACCACTTTTTGACATTCATCATGAATTAAAAAGAGATTAAACATATCCTCGTTTGAATAATCAGCCATTTCATTATCAATCTGGTGTTTTTCAAAAATTCTCACTTCAAATTACCAACAATTCTTGTTGAAATATCAAATTCGAATGAACGAAGCGACAAGTACATTAATTTTAGGCACCTGTCAGGTGAGCGTAGCCAGTTCAGCTACTTGATTCAAATATTTCAAAGCATTCTCTGTTAGTTCTTGCAAAATCATCAAAATTCAATATATTCCCAAATTATATCGGAACTATAAGAGATGGGTATAGTACATGCTGAAACAATTCCATCCGAAATTTGACGCTTCATCTGATGGCGATACAAAAATTGGCACGTGCAATTTGAAAAAATTGAGTTATTGTTGAGTTTATTGAAAAAATCATAACAAAACAACGCAATAAACATTTGACATGTGTAGACTGCTTAAAAAATTTCTTGATCCTTCTTCTATCCACCCAAGCAAAAATTTTGTCTGTAGTGCGAAGGAGCTACGAGCTACAATTTGTTTAAATGTTCCTCAAAAATCGAGCTTATAACAAAAATATCTAAATCTGTCAAAAGTTTTGACAGATAAGTGCCAACAACTTGGCTATTTTATGCTTTGCTCAAATGTCGGTTCTAGATGTATAATAAATAAGGTAGATTGCCATTTGAAATAACAAAGTGACGACCCACTTCCGGTTATATCGGAAATGGTATCACTTCAGAAATATTTCACTTCAATTGGAAATCGCTAGTTATGGCCGCGTATAAAATTTCAGCTTGATATTGTTATTGGAGCTCAAAAAGTTTTTAACGGAATCTGTGTTCAATATTGACGTTTTCTCTAAATTATCCATGAAAATGTCAGCTAGTATGGGGCTAAGAGGTGATCCCATTGGAAAACCTGAATTTTGTTAAAAGAATTTAGATTGAAATTCAAAGTAACTTTGAGATAGGTATATTTGAAGAAAATTGCTAAGTTCATTAGTGTAAATGGAGGAGTGTTGGACTCGGATAAGATATCTGTAACAAGGGGAAAGCACTCAATATACTACCCTCAACAACCAACTAGAGCTTAATGCATCCGCACTACTCAAGGTTAATTTTTACTCTGTACTTATACTTATCTACCCATCGATTATATTGTTATTCACTTGAAAATGACCGTAACATCGAAACCGGTCGTGATTATCAAACAAATTGTGGAAAAGTGTCTTATTTCGTTTTACATTGAAGATGAAATTCCATAAAATAAATAAATCAGCAATACTATCAATAACTATATTTTTCATTGATAAAATGACGGAATTAGAGAAAGAAGTATGCAATAGATACAAATTAGTATTATTCTCAACGAAATATTTGACTTTAGTGAGCTCAAATTTTCCCCATTATTTTCCTATCGAACCCAAATGTTTTGTTTCCTGAATATGAACATAAACATGTAAAACTATTAAAGAATGCCGTGTTTGATAATGACTATTTGCAAATAATAATATGCTACACCTTTTATCTCAAAATAAATATATGAAATATCGCCACGTAAGTGTGTCATCGGCAACAAATATTGCACCAGAAATTTTACATTTTTATTTGAAATTTCTCTAAAAGTAATATTTGTAACGCACATTGCATTATTTGAACGGTTCGTTCCGTTTCTCACTTCCGTGTATCGTCTTTAGTCTAAAGTTATTCTAACCTAATTTCTTACTTTTTACAGTTCGTGAAGGAGTCTCAGAATATTCGTACGATCGAATGGGAAACCTAGTTCTATTAATTCATTCAGGTTTCTAGTCATCATGATGATTTTTTGTGTTGTCCGCGGTTTTAAGAAAACTATATTTCTTGAAATTTTAGAGATCGAGACCAGCAGAAGCTTTCCTGATGATAATGTAGCGCAGGGGCGCTCAAACGGTCGATCATTTCACATTGAGCTGATGAAATGAACAAGAAAATCTTTTCACTTTTTCACTTATAGAAACATTTCTGCAATCTTTATTACGAAATAATGTTCACAAATACGAACTTAAATTTCTAAAATTGTGTGGATTTGTTTTCAACAATAAGACCATCAGTCTAATAACATTCAGTAGAAAATAACTGCATCGAATTTCAAAATATACAAAAGGCACCGAATCATTTAATATTACCATCCGGTTCGGTTGGCAAACGAACCACAAACAATCTCTACCCGCGTTCCCACACACGCGAATCTCAAGCAACGTTAAAAATTCAACAACGCTGTCAACTTCTCCTTCCCAAGGCCGTTTCGTCGTATTTAAAACGTCTAGTTAGCATCGCATCGGGATCAAGATTCCTCGGGCCCTCTCACAGTATCAGATCGTTCTTTCGTTTCGTGCCTTTTAAATCACCCTCAGGGCGTCTCGCACAAAACCTTTACGGCTTCTGTGTCATTAGCGTAAAGAGATAAGTGGCAGACATGCTTATTTAGAAACGATTTTGAAGAATTGTGTAATTCGTTAAGGTTGGTTCGAGCAGTTTGGTGTTGGGGAGGTGGCCGTAAATGAATATGCGGGATTGTATAATGTATTTATTCAATATGCTACAAACAGTTCTCTTCTGTATTTCTGAAAAAACTTGGTACTAATCAAAACATTGTTATAGATTAGTTCACTCATTATACTGAAATTGCTCATTTATTTTCCAATAATCCTACACAAATTATTATGGTTTCAACACGACACAAGTCACCATACTATGACATTTCAATTCAACAGAATTTAGACGACAATTTTGAAGAAGAAAGCTTGGGACATTGTTTGATCAGCTTAATCTCCTGATTTCCTTTTTCGTTAACCATGCGACGAACCACATGTTTGCTTTAGTGCAGCTCTAGAGCATGAGACTAGCGTCAAAACATCTCTTTTAATATCAAGACAAGTGATTTCCTGCTAATGTGAAAAACCCAGACGTATTCTCCCATTATATCAAGCGCTTCATAAAAACACGTCATGTACCGAAGACAAGAGAACCTCTTTGTTGTGTCACTAAGACATATTCTGTGTAAATAATCATCTCCTTCAGCCGTTTTGGGTTCAAGAGGTTTTTGTATTCCAAAATGAGTTCATATGCAATTCTTTATCTTATTTCGAGCAAAATCTTTTCATTTGTGATAGGTACACCATAAACAAGGCTCTTCAGGTAACGCCTGAAATAAAAATCAAGGAGATTCAGGTTAGGTGACCTAGGTGACTATGCGATAGGTGCTCCACCTATCGATGTATACTTAAAGTAAGACAGGGTGTTAGGAAGTTCTCTAACCTACAAGTTGAAATGTCATTCTGTCTAAACCACATGCCCCACCGAATTACCAGTGGAATCTCGTCCAAAAGTTATTTTGAAGAAATTCCAAACAACTTTCGACCTTTAGACGAGCTGGGAATACATAATGACTCATCGAAAAATTGACCATCATATCCCGTCTGGATATTGACTTGGAATTGTCCTTGTTTTAAGTTTGAATATAAAACAATTCGAAAATGCAGTGTTATGCAGTTATTAAGTCTATCCAATTTTCGTTATCGAAACCATGTATATTTTAGCGTTATACTTGCAGTGAAGGTAATATTCCAAGTGAAGAATTCATTTATGGAAAGCGAATATTCTGAGTAATTTTCATTGTCATCAAGATATACCTTAGGACACATGTACCTTTCGCCATATTTGATCGTTTTCCAATAATACTCAAAAATCACAGAACCTACAACGTGATTCAGTTGCATACAAGTCAGCGAGTTGTTTTTGTTTGTTGATTAACAAATTGACTTTCATTGGATGGGCTTAGGAATGATTCCCAATCTGTGTTTGAAGGGAATGCAATGTTTTTAAGGTGAGTACATACCTTATTTCATTATCTACCATCAATAATAAAAATACCATTCAATCATCACGCTTACTACAAAAAATGGAATATTCAGCCTCACTCAGATGAACGTGGTATTATTATAACTATGATCTCTGGTATGAGCACCATTGGAAACCATGTTCTTCTTATGCTGATATTTCCAAAGGTACATTTCAAACAGCATATGCTGAATGGGGCGCCAGTAGGAAGCGTTGGTGCGGTCATTCCAACAGGCTGGTCTAACGAAGAAAAATTTCTTCAGTGTATGAAACAAGACAAGAAGAAATCCGGTACTGTTAGTGTTTCACAATCATGATAGCAATATATCTATTCTCTTGATAACTCAGGTCAAGTCTCATGGTATAGTTTTATCGACACTCCTATCCCATACCTGTCACAAATCACAATCGTTAGACCGAATTATAATCGGTACTTACGAAACCTATTATAACCAAGCCATTAACCAATGGATGCTACAAAATCCTGGAAAACCCACAACATTATATCAAGTCGCCGAAATTATTGGGAAAGCATACCCACGTGCTTTGACTCCACCAAACATTACCAAAGGATTTGAAGTTACTGGAATTAGTCCACCTAATTCAGAAATATTTGGTGAATTTTTGAATGCCTCTGTGACAGATCGCCCGAACATAGAAATTAAAGGGCCGTCCAATCAACAACAAAACGTGATTCAATGAATCTATAGATGATCAGGCCTTATCCTAAAGCTGCACCACAAAAGACTACCAATGGTTGGAAAAAGGAAAATCAAGAATATTAATCGAGATACCAGAAAAAACGATATTGAAATGGAATATAAGAGAAAACGAGAAAAAAAACTAGACCTAAAATTGCAGAACTAACAAGGAAAGTTCTACAAGAAGTAAGCTCTGATGACGATATCAGTGAAGCATTTCTTCATTGAAATAGAGGCAGAATGGAATTTGAAAATGACGAGTAAAAATTGGAGATTTCGTATTGGTAGAAAGTTTGTGTGCCAATTTATACAAATAACACAGGAATTGAAATTTGGGGATATCTATCAAGAGAAATTGATGGGCTGTAAAAAACTAACACTAGGTAATGAAGGTACATATTTACGAGATATGCAACTCTGACATAAGTTACTAAAACCTTCTGTGATTGGTGGATCAGGACGAGTATTGGAACAGTTTCATTTTTCTGTAGATTTTATTTTCTTTAATATCGATTGAAATGAATAATAATAATTGGTCAAGTCGTTGCCCTTAATTTTTATCGATGTCCCAAGGTACACTGATAGTACTTTGGGATAACCAGCAACTGTCACTTGATTATCAGTGTTCTTCCCAAAAGTAGTGTTAAATTTCAGGAAAAATCATGAACGAAGGTTTTTTAACAGTAATTTATCTTACAACAAAATACATGAAAAAATAAAAACTAAACATTGTCCCAAGGTACAACACTCTCCCCTACCAACCTACATCCTCCATCGAGATGGTGGCCCACCTTACGCATCTGCCGAATTTGATATTGACTGTCCCTTTTCATACAAACCAGCCGACTTCGCGATGAAATTTATACAACTATTTCAAATTCAAATAGCCCCCATAAATCGTCGGTATAACGTTCGGTTCTACGAACAGTTATTCGACCGCGAACAAATACGAAACGGAAAGGCCCCCCCAGAAATTTCGATCATATAAAACGCACCGTGTATCGGATAGGTTGAAATATGTCCGCAATTCGTTTGCCTGTCAGGTTGAACGGGATTTTTGTCCTTCCGTGAGGTTCGCTTGCTGAGAGACCGAATCTTCAAATCGCCCATTTTCAGTGCGAAATGCAATACTAAACGAGCAATTATGGAAATATACAATCGTTCGGACAATTGAAAATAAACACGACGATTCTTGTATCCACTTAAAAAATTTATTATCATTTAGAAGTGTGTCACTTCCATTTTTGGCAACAGGAACAAAGTTCGTCCACCCCTTATTACTATGCTATATTGGAGTTCGAATGCAATCAACAGGAATTACAGGATTTATTTCAGGGTAAATTACCAGATTTGATTGTGTAGATCCTGGTGCTTTAAAAAATCAAAACAAGAGCGACCTGCTAGTGCTCTAGAATTGGGCAATGCACCAGTTCATCCCCGCGAACTTGAAGTCACAGTGTGATAAAAGGCATCGTAACTTTATGAATATAGTAAAAATTCAAACAGCATTGTTTTATTAAATCAAAAACAATTTGAAAAAATATTCAATTGCCTCTGTTTCTCAATATTTTCCAAAATGGTAAAGCAGGTAAAATAAAATGGTGTTCATGAAAAATATAAAAGTAAAACCTTATAGAATGAGGATAAATCATCAGAGATTCTAATCGGAGATTAAATTTTTGTAGAAGGTTCGCAGAGAAATAAGATATAGATGTAAATTTTGCTGGCGATAGAAATTCACATCATAAAAACTATCGCCCTACCATAGTAGACGCAATAGTTTATTACGAATAATTTCTGCTGTAGTTGAATGCCGGCTAGTGGCGTGGGTTATCTTAAAGTTCTCGAAATAAATAAACAAAAAGAAATCTAATCGACAAGTATATTCAGGAAATATCAAAATAGGCAGAAAGTTCATCAAGAATCTATATTCTAAAAAAATTAAAATAACACCTAAACTACTAAATACAAAATTGCCGAGCGCCAGCAGTTTTGTTTTCTGTCAATATGTAGCTCTTAAGTATCAAATGTTAAACTGGGAAATAATATGTATACTTTGATGGAATGTATAGAGGTAATATGACTTGAGTATTATTGTGTTTCAAGCAGATGAAAGGTTCAATGAAGCTGATCCATCAATTCACAATTGATACATTGTGAAGTTTTGACCAAAACCCTTACGAATTCATTACAGAATAATAAACATCTGAGAAATACTAAAACGTCAGTTTACCTTACTCAAGATATCAAAAAAAATATGAAACAGAACCGTAAATTCTGAAGTGCAAAATTATGATTAAAATGTTGCAACCACCCTATATATAATATATACAAAAATCTTATTCAAACGAAATACGTTAATATTGAAAGGTAAGTTCCCATCTAGGAAATGGATTATATTTTTCTACTATAAAAAGGAAATGATGCATAGATAAGTATCTTTTAGCAAAAATCCTTTATATGGGATATTCCAATTCGAGGAAATACACAAACCACAAAAATTGTCGCATCACCTGGTATTCTGAATTCCACAATCGATTAAGCAGCTCGATCGCAGTATCTTTGTCAACATATGTTTTTGGACAAATGAGGAGAAAAAAATCTTATCTATGTAGTAACATTTGTTTCCATATGATCTCAAACACGTCTGACACAAGAATGAGTTTATTTGACTATCAGTATTCATTCAATTTCTCTTTAGTTTTCACGCTAAATTAATACAAGTTTTCTGTGTTTCTTGTTGATTTTCGAATCTTTGAATCAATTGTAATGGCTGCTGAACGTCCTGAACGCCATTTGAGTGATCATGAAGTGGTGAGAATTGTAACACTTCTACAGGAGGGGCAAAGCCAACGTTACATGGATAACTTGTTGAATGTTAACCAAAGCACTATTTCAAGAGCAATTAATCGGTACTATGAAACAGCGGAATATGGTAGAAGGGCCGGACAAGGAAGAAATCGGATAACAGCACCAGTTGATGATCGTTGGCTACAATTAACTGCACTAAGAGTTCGGCACTCTACGGCTAGAATGCTACGAAATGAACTTGCACTTTCCAGAAATGTGCATATTTCATTGCCAACTGTTAGGAACAGGTTCAGAGGATACGATATCAGACCAAGGGTGACTTCTACCGGCTCGCGTCTCACCAGAGAGCATCGAGTTGCAAGTCTTCAGTTTGCAAGGGAACATTCAAATTGGGGTATTCCAGAATAGTCGAATGTTCTCTTTTCCGACGAGTCAAGGTTCTGTCTAGTATCAAATGATAGACGCATGCCTGTATACAGACGACCTGGGGAACCGAAAACTTTGGAGGGGGCTCAGTAATGGTGTGGGGAGGCATTTCTATCCATGGTCGAACTGAGTTAGTTCTAGTGAATAATGGAAGAATGACAGCGGCCAGATACATCGCAGATACCCTTGAACCCCATGTTGTACTCTTTGACCCATTGATTGGCGAAAACTTCATTTATATGCATGATAATGCTCGGCCTCATGCAGCTAGAGTAGTTACAGAATTTCTGCGAAATGCCGAAATTGATATTTTAAGATGGCCAGCCAGAAGTCCCGACTTGAATCCCATAGAACATGTTTGGGACAAAATGGGGTGGCAAATTCAGCAACGTAAGATGCCTTGTAGAACGCTCCAACAACTAGAAAATCTCTTCCTGAAATTTGGAACTCAATGACTCAAGAGTAATCCAAAATTTGTTTGAGGGGCTTCCGAGACGTATACTGGCAGTAATTAGGGCCCGGGGAGGAAACACTCGATTTTGAAAATGATTAGTAACCATTCGATGCTAGTTGATTGGTATCTTCACGAATGTTTGAAGTTGGCAGAATTTTTTAATTTTTCATTGACTCGAAAATTGTTGATATTTTCCATCATAAACTCATCTCTTTCGGATGATATCTTCTTATTTTACGCTTCTGAATGTTACCAAGCGACTCTTGAATTACCAACCTAAAAGTTTATATAGTATTCTCGTAAAAGTAGGGTGATGCGACAATTTTTGTGGGGACTGTATTATATCATAATAACTATAAATACACGCGAGCACCAAATGGTTGCTCAATAATTTTCAAGTTCACTACGAATATTTGTATATGATACTTATACGAGAAAAAGTCAATAAAAGTTGCAGACAAGAATGTTCAATTACTGAAAGCGCAGGTAAGTTCTATATAAGCATGTCTGCACATGAAAAATGTTTTTCTTTTTTTACTTGCGTGTAGGTCCAAGGATGAAGGAAACAGAGCGATGATGTGTTTACACACCCTGTATATATGTATAGGCGACAGCTACTTGAAGAAAACTTATCTCGTTACTTCAATGAATTGACTATGTGGTGGAGAATGAAGTTCAATTTTCAGCTATACAGCCACAACGACAGGCCAAGGGCCGATGAGAATTATCACCCAAAAGAATGAACGAAACTAATATGCCTCACAGACAAAAAACCTCCCAAATTATTTCTGGGAGTTTTTGATATTACAGGATTCTTTGCACGAACAAAAAAACAATCCGAAACTACAATACTGAATATTGCAAGAATATGAGCACACCAACTTCTCAAATACTTAATTATTCACTTCAGAAAAATGGAATTAACTTCTCATTCATTTAGCACCACCCAACAACAAATTACTGGAATATCGAGCATTTTATCATCTATCTTGATATCCGGTACCCAAAAAAACACCTCAAACACCAAGAAATCTCAATTAAAAATTGGAAGATCTTTTCAACAAATATTCTTGAGCAAACAAGTAACGAACTACACTATGATTTTGATGGGATCAAATGTAGCATGACCCTGAAAAAATGTCAACCTGTATATTTTCGCAAATACTGGAAGTATCTTATGAATTGATGAGAAAAAAATCCTCTTCAGGAAATTGGAGCTAAATACTTTTGGACATACTTTCTGTCCAACAATTTTCAATACTTTCTAACCTTCATAAGGTCTCTAATTTTACAAACGTTTCCGTGCTTTGGGTCAAATCTGAAGTAGTAAAATTATACTGAAAAAGAACAAAAATAAAGATAAATTGTTTAATGGATTCATTTGGCATATATATTTATTTCTACAGAATTACCTTTAATTTTTCTGAAAATAATAATTTTATATATCTGATATAGAAGGATTATACTATATTGTTAGATATTTTTATGAAAAGAAACTGAGCAGTAATTTGAAAATTGTAAATGAAATTATATCTTATTACACTGGGTACATAGATCACCCGCATTAGAATGTTTTTTACATACGAATTTCTTACAATCTACACAGATCAAAGGTGTTTTATTGTCTGCTTTAGCACATGGTTGGCAGCGACTTCTTTTGGGAGCCTTCTTAGTGTGTACAAGTGTTGTTTTCCCCTTGTTGGGTGGAAATTGATGGAATTTGTACATTATCACTAGATTGGCGGAGCTTTTTTGCAATATTTATTGAAAAAGGTGCCCTCGGTAACGATTTCCTGTTTTTTATGTGTAGAACGGTTTAACCAATTGCATACCTTTTCCAAATAGTGTCGCCGTTTCGCTAAGCATCCGTCCTTCTAGCTGCTATTGGCACTTGAGGTTTTGTTTTTCTTTTGCAACTGTAACAGGAGACGGCTTCATCCAGTGTATCCGCGCCACCATTACAATTGTTGTAGTCTAATATAAATGAGATAAAAAACACAAGGTTTAACTTTAATCTACACTTTATTTGAAATAATTCGACGACGTTTCGCTGACACAGCAGCTTTATCAAGAATGACAAACAGAATGAAGAGTATGGTATTATAAACAAATCGTAGAACAATTTGGATGAATAACAGGAAAATCCACACCGAGCCATTGTACAGTTAGTATGGAAGGTAATAAAAACTAATTAAACAAGTTAAGTAGGGGTGAATAATTTACATCTACCTGCTCATTCAAAAGCTTGTCCGAATGTTTGTATCTATTTATTTCTAATGCTTCTAGGAGATCTAATTTTAAACTTTTGATTTTATATGTAATATGTCAAAGTTTTATTGAATGAATGGTTTTCTTTTATTAAGTGGTTTGAATAATTTGAATCAGATGTTCTTATGCCAAAACTCCTATAGGTCCTACCGATATAAATTTTATCACAAGAACCGCAATTGAGTTTATAGATTCCTGATTTACTTGAGTTTTCAACACGAGATTTATTATTTTTAATATGTTTACCTAAGTTATTAGAAGTTTTGAAAGTTATATTAAGATTTTGTTTGACGAGAAAGGATTTAATATTTGTACTTGCAGAACCGCAGACTGTTAAACTGTTGAATATTTTATAGTCTTCATGAATAGGATATACTTCATTTATTGCTTTCTGATACAGTTTTTACGAATGATTAGATCTATCATATCCGGATTATATGAATTATTAATGGCTATCTGTTTGATGATATTTAACTCTTTATTATAATCTTCTACTGATAAAGGTAAATTGAGTAACCGATGTACCATGCTGTTTAAAGCTGCAACTTTGTGTTGAATTGGATGTAATGAGTAGTTATGTATAATTGTATCAGTTGGTTTACGAAAGACCGAAAAACATGATTATTATTTCGTTTAGTGATTTTCAAGTCCAAAAAATTAATGGAATCGTTCTGTTCTGTTCAATTTCTATCGTGAATTTAATGTTCAAATGGATGGAATTAATGAAATTAAGAAATAAGTCTAATTGACGAGTAGTTCCAATGAAACATACTAAGATGTCGTCAACATATCTATACCAATAAAGAAATTTGGAAATGAGTGGATGTGTATGAATTTTCTGTTCGATATTATTCATAAAAATCTCTGCTAAAAGTGGACTCAAAGGATTTCCCATAATCAAACCATTTTCACTACTGTAATAGATGTTGTTGAAAGAAAAATAATTTTGTTCAATGCAAACGTCCAACAGATTCAATATTTCTGATTTAATTATGTGGTTAACATGATTCGCCCTATTAATTCACCCTACTTAACTTGTTTAATTAGTTTTTATTACCTTCCATACTAACTGTACAATGGCTCGGTGTGGATTTTCCTGTAATTCATCCAACTTGTTCTACGATTTGTTTATAATACCATACTCTTCAATCTGTTTGTCATTCTTGATAAAGCTGCTGTGTCAGCGAAACGTCGTCGAATTTTTTCAAATAAAGTGTAGATTAAAGTTAAACCTTGTGTTTTTTATCTCATTTATATCATGGATCTACATCAGGTAACGGCCTCCACAATTCAAATGTAGTCTAATATTATTACAGGATTTTTTGTCAGCTCGATTACTCACTTCTGAGTTGTGATGCAAAGTGCTGAGAAGATTTATCGACTTATTTTTTTGGGTATGTAAGAAACAAGTGTAGTATCTTTGGTAAAAGCAAAACATGATTAATATAACGGTCTTCCCTTTGTTCCCTACTATTTCTGGAGGCAATTCCAGTTTATTCTTACGTATAGCCCCTATTACAATGATCTGTTTTTCTAATAGTTTCTATCCAAGTTGATGTGATGTAAAAAAATTATCTACCGTAAGATTATGCCCTCTCAGTCCGCGAGTCAAATCAAGGACTGCACGCATGCCTTGGTTTTTCTCTGGCACACCTCCTATTTGTTTGCCCGTGTAGGGTTGGATATTCCAAACGTAACTTGTGGCAGAATCACACAGAACCCAAAATTTTATGCCATATTTAGCTGGTTTCGATGGCATGTACTGTCGAAATGGACATCTTCCTCCGAATGCTACAAGCTACTCATCTACTGTAACGTTTTCAGAAGGATTATAAAATTTTAGCAAAAGGTTAACCCACTGATTCCATAGATCTCGAATTGGAGTAAATTTATCCAGCAGTCGCCGTTCGGATAGAGATTCTCTATTGTCAAACCTAATCAACCTTGACAATTTTTTTAAAGTTTTTAGTGGCATGACTGCCCCAAAAATAGGTCTGCTGTTCTCACTATCCCATAAGCTTTCGGTACTTTCATTCCAATCATCAGCGAAAACACGCTTAGCTTCACGAGTTTCACGAAGTGGTAATTTGAGCCGTGGAAAAAGCAAAAAGTCACACGGTGCCAAATCAGGTAAATACGGTGCTTGTGGAAGGTGGTGTCATCTCGAACGATTGAAATCAACACAATGCGACGCCTTCAGGTTCGAATGGGAGCTGCCTCGGCACCAATCGAGCTGACACGCGTCTCAGGCCCAAATGTATCAATAAAATGATATGAGCGCTCGATTTAGAGATGTGGAGTTCACGTGCCAACTCTCTGACGCTTAAACGACGGTTTGCAAGCACTAATTCGATGGCTTTTTAACATGAGATACGTTTGTCGATGATAATGGCCGTCCGCTATGCGGATAGTCTTCAACGCTAACTCAGCTGTCTTTGAACCTTCTATGCCACTCGAATACTGGGTTACGCGACATAGGATTATCGGATTTGCACCATTTCAAACGTTCTGGACGCGTTAAGTCTGTTCAAAACTCAGAATTTAATGCAAATTCTTCTTTAATCGATATTTCTCGACATGATAAAAATCGCAGTAATATTCAAACAATCGTCTTAACTCAATATTTTTTTTACTAATGTGTCAAATGTCATTCATAACGCTCTCTACAGAGATGGAAGATAGTAGCACCAAACTGAAAATAGTGCTGAATAAGTTCCAGGAGAAAAAGTCCAAATGTTGTACAGAAGGTATGTTCATGGATATTTTTTAAATGAGAAATCTCCTATGGAAATTAATGACTGCATACCTGAAATACCCTGTGTAATAAACTTACTTCTTTGAAACCATTGATACATAAAAACTCAAATTCATAGCAATGCATTTGGGCACTGAATATTAGTAAGAAATACTATCCTGAAAAGTCATGAAAACGACTCAGGGCAAGATTGACGACGAATTATAACACACATCGTGCCAACTACTATCGAGATGTGGATGTTTTATTTTAAATCTTTTCGAAAGCAATCACCATCGATTTATGGCATCATCAATTCTCCTCTATTCCCCTAATTGAAAAGGGAAAAAATTGCCTCCTATCGTGCCGCGCGAACCCTTTTGGCCTTTTAGTGGCGCCGTTTCCATACCATGCCTTTGATCTTCCCTAAGACTCCCGTTTACAAATTTCCTTTACCCAGGAATTTATTCAACGGAAAATACGGCGCTTGCAATATTTTCTCTCAAACTTATTGTAGCAATTCGCGAGGGAATTCATCCAATAGCGTCTCTTTGATACGGTGCAATCAACTTTTTCCCATCGAGTTTTCACTTCGAAGGGATTCGGTGTTTTTCTTTTTTGATTTCGTTTTGAAAGGGGGGGGCTCCGACGGATTTTAAATGAAGAAAATGTGTTTCTTGTAGACGCGGAAACTTGTTGGGGAATTTAGAAAAATGACACCCGCGTTCCGTCGACACATCGTCGGGAAATATATAAATTAATTCTTCTTTTGTCGATTTATGCCAAAGAGTCAGTTTAGGATTTTCTTTATTCGAAAAGACACAAAACAAACTTTTTTCAGAAAATATAGATTATCTGATATCATAAAATGCTATTTCAAACGAAATTCTCTTTATTCAAGTATTATTTCTGATCCCGCTCTGAACGCATCCACATGAATCGTTCTGGTTTTCCGGTTTTTTTCAAATAAAGATATTCCAATACAGCTGACGGCGGTGCTCCTCTTTCTATTTGTTTTCCAGAGGGAAATAACGTATTTACCGAAAAGACTTTTTCCTCGCTTTTTTCCCTCGACATCGGGTATTAAGGCAAAAACAACTGTTCGACCGCTGTCGTCGTCACTGGAGAGGACTCCAATCTTGGCGGGTTTGTGTGTTTTTCAGATAAAACGGGCAAATTTCGCCCTTCGTAAGCTCGCAAGGTTCGTAGTGGCCGCCGATAAGGCACTTAGGACCATAGAGGCGACAGTTTTGAATGTTCTCATCTTTCCAGGGATTTTTAAGGGGATTCAATACGATCAGTATCGAATTTCCCGTTGTTTCGTTTTAGGAATTGAAATGCCGACAAAGAATTCCGCATATATATTTGAAATTGTTTTTATTTTTACATTAAACTGGGCCAGTTTGATAAATTTGATAAATTAAATTCGACCCAAATCTCTCACCACACGGCCATTTCTGGAGGTTTGGGAACTGAAAACAGTCACAGGGAACTAAATCTGAGGAATATGCTGGGTAAGGAAGCAGTTCGTACCGTAATTTATGGATGCATTGTCTTGATTGTTTTCGCTGCAAATCAACATCAAATCTGTCTAAGAGCTCTGAATAATATTTTTTTTTATTGGTTGGTTGGCTTTTTTTGGTGCACGTTCATCTGGAGGAACCCCTGTTTTCATTGTTCCTCAGTCTCTGGTGGTTTGTGATGTATCTATGTTTTGCCAACGGTTGCAAAACGACAAAAATAGTGGTTCGAATTACGGCTAAAAATCGCCAAATAATCTTCTGATGAAGTAACACGGTTTATTAAAATTGAAAATTTTTTCTGCTGTCAATGGCTATCGAACAAAAACTCAATGACGCTGCTTGCTCGAACTTTCACAGGAGTCCATCAATTGAAGGCAGTTGAGTACAGCAAAAGTCACTGACTTATCAAGCGGCCCTTGTATATTCCCGGTAATTATTAAACGTCTGCTTTTTCCTAGATTTAGCTAAGGCATTTGATACTGTCAATTTCGAAATCTTATTGCACATAATAGAAGCCATCGGTATTCGTGGAAATTCGTAGCTATCTGGAAAATCGTTCACAAAGAGTGAAAATTGGTAACCAACTGGGTAATCCTCTTCCCGTACCTGAGTATCCTCAGGGAACCGTGTTGGGCCCCTCATTATTTCTTATTTACATAAACCCTTTGGGCAGTTTGGATATCGATGCTAATACTATATCATACGCTGATGATACGATCCTTATAGTTGCGGATGAGTCTTAGGATGGGGTTTTCGAGAAAACGGAACTTGTTCTTCAAAAAATTTATTCTTTTCTAAATAGAAGGCTACTGAGTCTTGACGCTAATAAAACCAAGTTCACCATATTTTCTGCAATAGTTGTGGGTCAACCGATTCAAAACTCGCTTAAAATTCACGAAGATTGCGAACTACAATACAACTGTCCCTGTCAGTCGGTAATCAGAGTGGAATCGATCAGATATCTGGGAGTGGAGGTCGATCAACACCTAAGATGGGAAAATCGCGCGAATAAGTTGGCGCTGAAGCTGAGAGCTCTGACAGGTAGATTCTATAGGTTAAGAGATGTCTCGAACAAAACAAATTTGATACTAACTTATAACGCACTTGTTGAGTCAGTGTTGAGGTATTGCATTGTTGTATGGGGTGTCTGCCATGAAAACGCTTTTAACTCTCTTGAGAAAGCTCAAAACTACGTCTCAAAAGTCATCCTCAAAAAACCAAGATTGTTTCCGACTGCAGTGCTCTACAATGAAGCCAGTGTGATGAGCGCGAGGAGGTTATATTATCTTCAGAGTGTTTTGTGGGCCAGACAATGCCAGCTCACCCCTCAAGGAGTTCGCCATTATGGCACTAGACGAGTCGATCAAGATATATATATATATATATATATATATATATATATATATATATATATATATATATATATATATATATATATATATATATATATGGTTTAACCCTGATGAGTTGCCCATATATCTGTTCATGCAATCAAACTGATTTTATGAAGAAATATAAATCCACCACCCGGTAATTAATACCATTGCCTGGCAATGATTATAATCAAAACATATCCTGGAATAATTATATATTAGGATAACGTTAAATGTTATGAGAATATATCAATCTACCAGAATATATACATACTATATCATCATCAGATAATGATATCAATGTACCAACGAGTAGTGTCAGAGGCTGTCTCCCTGGAAAAATCCAGTGTACGGACTTTAGTCAAGTAACACTGAATGTTACTCATTAATAGTTTCCTTTGTGTGAAGTGGTGAACGATCAAATAGAATACTGCTCTGAATATAAATATGACAAAATTGTCAGTTAATTATATTACATTTATATAAACAAATAAATAAAATATGAAATAAGATTCTGAGCAGTATAAACTAAAGAGAAAACCTATGGACCCTACCTCATTATTTTTTCGGAAAGAAATCTACGAAGAATATTACAAGATTTGATGACTGTTATCTTTTGTAACATGTTCAAACAAATTTTTCTTCAGACCCAAAATCTCAATACTTTTGTGAAGATTCTTAGGAATAACACCTGTTCTGGAAATAATAATCGGTAGAATAAATTTTTTTAATTTTCCACATTTTTTAATCTCGTCGCCAAGCATCATATATTTAGAAATTTTTCCATTGTATTTATTTTGTATATTATGTGTGTCGGGTATAGCAATATCAATTATATATGTTATTTGATTCTTTTCATCAGTAAGAATGATATCTGGTCTATTGTGTTTTACAGCTCTGTTGCAAAGAATTGTTTTATGAAAATAAAGTTTATATTTGTCATTTTCACAAATAATCTCAGGTTCATATTTGTAAAATTTTTTTCTTTTGGGAATTAGGTCATGTTTAATTCCTAGATTAAAAGAATAATATTAGCGACGGCATTATGTCTTTCTAAATAATCTGTTGAAGCAAGAACTGAGCAAGATGATAATATATGAAAAACTGTTTCTGAAGAACAGAAACATCTACGGCAAGAATCATCTATATTTTGTTTGATGATGTGTTTTCCATAATTCCTCGTGAAAACAATCTGATCCTGGATCGCAATTGCCAAGCCTTCTGTTTCAGCAAACAATTCTCCAGAAACTAACCATTTATTCGATGCGATTTCATTAATATAATCATTTTTCAATTCTTTAGGGTGCTTTCCGTGTAATTCCTTCTGCATCCATCTTTCTCTTTTAGAATTATCATCAAATATATCAAAATCTACCTTTTGCATTGTCAAGTTCAGAGGTGTTAGATTATAATCTGAAGCAACAACAATATCATGTAATGCAGACGTTCTCTGTTTATCATGAAAATGGGAACGTAGATGAAAAATCTGTTTACTATGAAGATTATTCAAATCAGTTAATCCACGACCTCCAAGATGTCTAGATAGTGTAACTCTCTGAACAGCTAACTTTGGGTGGTGCTTATGATATTTACAAAGCATTTTCCTCGTTTGACATTGTAATTCATTTAGATCAGTTTTAGACCATTTGATAATTCCAAAAGAAGATGTAGGAATAGGAACTGCATAGGAGTTGATAGCTCTGAAAAGGTTTTTACTAGTTAAATGACTCTTGATGATAATTCTAAGTCTTTTATAATATGAACTTCTAATATTTTCTTTAGTGCTGCTATGGTTAATTGTCTTCTCTTGACAAAATCCAAGATATTTATATGTATCTCCTTGATGCATTGCCTCGATTTCGATATTGGAAATCTTTATATAATCAGAGGTGATCTTTCCTTTTTCAATAGAAAATTTTTACATTTTGGAAGCCCAAATTTCATATGAATATCATTGGAATAGTTGAAAGTAATCTCAAGTAGACTTTTAAATGAGATCTGGTTCCAGCATATAATTTAATATCATCTAAATAAATTAAGTGACTTAATTTGAATTCAGTTGATAGACTCTTTATTTTGAAGCCGAAACTAGTAGCATTTAATTCATGAGATAATGTATTAAGGCAAAGACAAAACCAAAGAGCACTTAAAGAATCACCTTGAAAAGTGCCTCCTTTGATTGGAATTACTTCGGATTTTAACGATTGTTTTAAAATATTTAAATGAAGATTGGTTCTCCAATTTTTCATTACAAATTCAAGAAAAAGACGAAGTGTCTTATCAATTTTATAAATTTACAAAATTTCTTGAAGCAATGAATGTGGAGAACTATCAAAAGCCTTCTGGTAATCAATAAAGGCTGTATGAATATTTCTCTTCTTAGTTTGAGCTTGATTCAAAGGAACAGAATCAATTATAGGTTGCTCTTTAGTACCAAGGTGTTTTTTCCACATCCTTTTTGTTGTTCGGAAAGAATATTATAATTCTCCAAATGTGCATAAATTTTTGGGTAATACATGCAGTTAGAATTTTATATATTGTTGGAAGGCAAGTAATTGGTCTATATTGAAACGGATCAATAGTATTAGCACTTTTCGGTTTTAAATAAGTAATTCCTTGTGTGAAAAATAAAGGAGTAGCTGAGGGGTTCTTTATCATAAATGAAAAATATTCAGCTGATTTTTCATGAACGCAAGAGAATTTCTTGAACCAAAAGTTATGAATACCATCAACACCTGGAGATTTCCAATTTTTTGTGTGTTTAAAAACTGATGTTATATCTTCGTTTGAAAATTTTTCAAATTGCATGCATTCTATTTTAGAAAATCGAGACCCTTCATTTAAAATCCAACTTGCATTAGAATAGTGTTGCCTTGGTACTGTCCAAATTGAAGACCAATAATCAGTCATATATATAAATTTTCACGGAAGTGTCTATGAACTGCTACTAAATATGCAAAATTTTTTCATCAGAAAATATTTCAGCCAACGTCAGTTATTTTGTTGAAAACTTTACCTAAAGATTTGTTAAGGTAATATTCTACAGAAGTGAGCATTATCTATCGATCATACACCAAACAATATTCAAACTGACAACGCTTTCTTTGTTAATTACTTATAATTACGCCTGAGACAGTAAGCTACAATCATTAAACAAATATTACAATATGTACTGATATAGTTTTCTAAACAATATAGGCAAAATAATAACGTAATCCTAAAATATTTGTATAATAACTCCACATTGTATGATGAGCTATTTTGATTGAAAATAAAATGATTACATGTGAATGCTAGTTTTCACAATTACCATATTATTCAGCGTGAGTATCGATTTCCAAGTATTGTTATGTTTGAAGAAAACAAATGATATTTCTCAAAAATAAAGATAGATGAGGAAGTTTTCTCTGAACATAAAACGGGATAAACTAAATATTCACACAATCTTTTTCTACGCTTGTTAGGTAAATACATTTCATTTAAGAGGAATTATCCCTTTCCTGATTCATCATGTTGCCATATTTGCGGCATCAAATACAAAACGGAATTTTACATCAAAATTGAATACTCACAGTTTTTCGGTGTCCAGTGGGATGTTCTTCGGCACGTGGGTGAAGCCCCGATGAGAACAATCGACGGTGGTACCGGTGCAGCTGCATCCTCTGGGGCATCTCGCCGAAGACGCCGACGATGAGAACCCAAGATGATATCCTAGATCGCCGCCACTGGAGTCGCACTCACACCACGACACGAGGAAAAACACAGCGTACCAAAAGTACGCACGCATAGTTTGACTGTCTTATTTCTTCAGTTTGCGATGTTGTCAGATTTTGGGATATCCAATTTCAAATCGAATTATTTTTCACGAAGGTAGTCACAGGCGGAAATGAAAACCCTGGAAAATAAAGACTTCTCTTAGAATTCGTTTCAAACTTTATATAGATATAAATTTTTGTGTTTCAATTCGTCCTCGTGATATTATTTTAGTCAGGAAACTACATACGAGGGTCGTTAAATAATTCTGTCTATTTGATCGCAAAAACAATATAATGGCGAATGGTCTTAAAATAAAGCGATCTATCAACTGTCCTGCTACAAAAAGTGTACCATATAGTATACAGAGTGTTACATAGTAGTATGTCACAACTTTAGGGGGTAAATCTACGTGCAATTTTAAGAAAAAAACTTTATATAAACATAGGCCCGCAAAAGCTTTGTTACGGAGCTATAGCGTGTTAAAATTTCCGGAAAATTTGCTTTTTTTCTTCAAAACTCCTGCAGTTTTTTGAGATAATCAGCCCAAATTCGGCATGAAAGCTATTTTTTACAGCCTTCATCATTACACATCCTATATTTCAACTGAAATTCACAAGGTGTTTTCTTTTCCGAAGCCATGTCTCCTTTTGCCTTTTCAAACTTTGTTACAGTACGCCACTGATCGGCGTGCAATCAATTTTCGTCATCTTCGTTCAATTTAGAAACTTTTTTGACACTGGTAATTTTTCGTATCTCCAACCGTTTTCGAGTGAAAGATTGTTGATTTTGAATTATTTGAATTGTATGTTATTCGCCGAATAAACAAAAATAATAGAAATACTCCATAGGTATGCCCAAATTTTGCTTTTGTTTTGATAGCTCGTCTTCTGAGACTCAACTTATACTTATTCAATATCAAACTAAAAAAAAAGAACAATTAAAAACTAAATAAATTGCTAGAAGTGTACTCCACCTACAAGAATACAGGCCTCTGTCCTTCGCATATTATCACGTACTCTTTGAAATATTCCTGGGGTATTTCTTATCATGTCACAAGAGGTTATTATTCGATTTCTCAATTCTTCTACAGTGTTCACTGAAATGGTATAAACTAAACTTTTGAGATATACCCATAAGGAAAAGTCTAAACTATTTAAGTCCGGGGACCTGTGAGGTTATGGTTCTGGCCCACCCCGACCTATCCATCGGTTGTTGAATGTAATATTCAAGAATTCTCTAGCTTCTCCACTGAAAAGTGCTGGTGTCCCGTTATGCATGAACCACATTATGTTTCTCACCAAAAGTGGCACATCCTCGAGCAATAAAGGTAACTCCCCTTCAAGAAATTGCCGATAAGCGGGACCGTTTGCTCTGTAAGGCAAAAAAAATGGCCCAATCAAATGATTTCCAATTATTCCGACCCAGACATTTAGTGAGAATTGTTCTTGATGATCAGATTCTTCAATCAAATGGGGGTTTTCCTCAAGCCCAATAATGATTATTGTGAAAATTTGTTATAGCAGTTCTCGAAAAGTTAGCTTCGTCTGTGAACATTATTTCATCATCAAAATGAGCATTTTCCAAACTAGAACATGTGAAATATTCAACTGATTTCCAATTTTTCTTGTACTCGCATGAGGATTCAAATCAATACAATTCAAAACTACTTCCTCAATATCTGGAGTTCTCATAGTTTGAGTTGCACCTTTTAAATGATTATTTGCAGTAAAAGTAACAGTTTCCCTCAACCTTCTGTGGATATTAGAAAATGTTCGCCTATATGGTGTTACTCGCTTTGGTAAGCGCTCCTGATATAATCGCCTAGCTTCTGTTGTGTGTCCGTCAGCCAGACCGTACATGTAATGGATATCACTCAATTCGGCGTTAGTAAAATTAGCCATTTTTTCTTACAGCAATAACTTCAAAAGTCTTAAAACTAGTCGTTGATTTAATAAACAATTCCAGCAGACACTGGTTCAACTTTGCAACTGTCAAAATAAATAAATAGATGAAAAAATCAAAGGCTTTAGTCATTTTTTCAATTAGAAGTGCTTTCAATTCAGCGAATGCATACATTCGTTTAATATTTTTTTGCACGAAAACGGTTGGAGATACGAAAAAACCATAAGTGTCAAAAAAGTTTCTAAATCGAAAATTGTTTGCACGCCGATCAATGGCGTACTGCAAAAAAGTTTGAAAGAGCAAAAGAAGACATGGCTCCAGAAAAAAAAAACACCTTGTAGATTCTAGTTAAAATTTAGGACGTGTTATGATAGAGGCTGTAAAAAATAGCTTGCATTTCAAATTTGGGCTGAATATCTCAGAAGCTGCAGGAGTTTTGAAGAAAAAACCAATTTTTTCCGGAATTTTTAACACCCTGTAGCTCCATAAATAAGCTTTAGCGGACCTATGTTTATATGAACTTTTTTCTTAAAATTGCACGTAGATTCACCCCCTCTAATTGTGACATACTATTATGTAACACCCTGTATATACTGTTCATGATTCGTGTAAAAAGGGGACTTATAACCACCAGCACGATTAATTATTATCGTCAGAACTAGAATCTTGTGTGCTCCAAACGATTAAGATATATCTTTCGCTAATAGTCCAATTCATTCTCCAAAATAATATCACAGTTCGCTTGGAAAACACGACACAAAACTCCACGGAATCAAGTCTTTTATCGGTATTTCACATCGAAAATAATTTGTTAGACGTAGTTGGCTCTGCAGCAATAAGTTGTTGGATAATCCGAACGGTGGCGCCATAATTCAGAAGTGGCGGGTATAAATCTTACTCAAGTTCATTTGGCTGGATAATAAAGTATCCCGTGTACTTTATTTATGTCTTTACTACATTTTACATGAAATACTTTCCATCGAAATTAAGTGTAGGGGACTTAACGGGGGAAAAACTGCGATAACGAATAAGAACTAGGTCGATATGGAAATTTATGGTTGTTGGTAGAAGTAGAAGTAAATCAGGGTAATTTTGTATTCGATTGAGTGGGTTGAATTTATTATCGAATTATTCTCTGAATAGACCAACTCATCAATTTTCCTTCTTCTAATGGTAAATTGGAATCTGAACAACTGTCTTTATTAACA
This sequence comes from Cryptolaemus montrouzieri, assembly GCA_013387265.2. Taxonomy (NCBI): domain Eukaryota; kingdom Metazoa; phylum Arthropoda; class Insecta; order Coleoptera; family Coccinellidae; genus Cryptolaemus; species Cryptolaemus montrouzieri. The sequence continues at coordinate 62,730,087 of JABFTP020000124.1, read as the reverse complement.
AACGTTACACAACTTTGTGTCAAAAATTGAATACTTGTGGCGTTTCTTGATGCAAATCAATTTCAAATGATTGAACACGTGGGTTTCCAAGCATGAAATCATGATCATCATATCATAAAATTCATAAATACTAAACAAATTAAGGACGAAATAATTTTTAGCAAAGCAGATAAAGGTAATAATGTAGTAGCTAACCATATTCGGAAGACTATCTTATCTTTCAAAATCTATCCGAGATTTCTTTTGATCCAACTAATACCTTCCAGAATATTATTAAGAATTTATCGAAAGATGTTATAGATTTACTGGAGGACGCAACCAAAATCAATCTTATAGCTCCCCAATTATACTCACTCATTAAATTTTACAAGCCTACTAGACCAGTTAGGGTGTAGGGGCTTCGCTATAGGGGTAGTACCTTTCTCCAGGGTCGGTTACGCCTAATGTCGTAGACAGAACGCGGATCTTTGGTACTGGTCCCCACAGGGATCCCAACTCTCACTTATGGCTCTTCGCGCCACAACCTAGGCAAGTACATTGATCGGTAGGCTAAACTAATAGAGGGTAGCCAGATATGGCGAAACGTGATATAGGGAAGCAGCTGTATCACTACTGAAGGAAGGCGATCAAACAATTATTTTCCCAAAGGCTTCTCATCAGAAATGGACAGGCGAAGATCAATTGATGATCTAGCCGGCTGTAATATTGCGTCACGGAAAAAAGAGAGACCCTACCGTGATATAAATCACCCCATGAAAGCTTGTGATGCATCAGTCGAAATAAGATATCATCCGTGTGAAATTGGTTACTGGCCATGGAGGCGTAGACAACCAGGCACTTCATGGAAAATATACAACTGGTCGGAAAATCCACATGCTGAAGATCTGCACGTAGAATGTGAGAGGATTGAATAAGACTGGAAACCTCCATATTTTGGAACAAACCGTCAAGAACATCAATATTGCAGGGGTATCTGAGACACATTGGAGAGAGAGCGGACATTTCGAAACAAGGAACGGAAATATGGTGATTTGTTCAAGCAATAACCAAGAGTCAATCAACGAAGTTGCTATAATCCTCCATAAATCCATCAAACATTCGCTCATTGGCTACGAAACTATTAATGACAGAATTAGAACAGATTGCACGCATCCCCAATGGACATCAATCTTATTCAAGTAAATACTGCTACCTCGACACATTCACAAGAAGAGGTTGAGGAATTCTACGGGAAACACTCAGAGACGATCGATCATAATTAGTCCATTATTACACTTCAACCTGAGTTCAACCTCGTAATACAGTTTTGCAATCAATAAAGGTGAGTCCATCATAAGATCCTCAACAGAGTGAGAGAAGCCTTTCTTGTAAGCCAAAGTCGTTTCATTCGGAAATAATCTAGAAAACTCGTGCATAACAGATCTACCATTTTCAGGCTGAATCCTTCAATCTGTTAAAAGACCGAACGAACCAATGATCCCAACCTGAAAAGAGTAGAAGCCAGTTTCTGTATACAACTAAAACACAAAGTTACCTTTCAAGTTTTTCTTTTCAAGTGTTTCACAAAATCTAAAATTCGTCAAATGTTTCTTCGAGTGACTATTTTTGGAATCAAATTACGATTTATAATTTTCTCAGAAACGTTTGTTTACTGTGTGCTTCCGTGTATATGACGGACAAAATGCCTAATTTCAAATTTCCACGATGATTATTCTTTCAGAAACAGCTTCATGACAAACAGAATAGCAGAGACAGAAATGAGTATATTATTTATTTAAAGCGGCAAAAGCTTCATCCAATAATAACTCATACGCAATAAATATTCACATACGAATCATGAGTACCTACATAATTTCACTTTGTCGCAATATCTCTAGATATATTGCATTTCCTACTGTGTAATGCCATCAAGTTCTGATTAGGAATTGCTTAATTTCAAATAAAGTTTTCCCAATTCAATGTGGGAGAGAAAACTGCATTCAATTATCAGATATCAGGGCAATGTATATATTTCTAATCTCAATTATTTATAATTGATTGAAATATCAACCAATCTGTGATCAAAAATCTATTGACTAACATTTCCTTTTTTTGATATTTTATTACTATAATCATACACGGTTTCGTATCGAGTTGTAGAAAGGTAATTCATAATTCACTTTCAAGAGCTTTATGAAATTGAAATAAACTTGAGATGTATATAAACTAGGATAAGATGAAAGTTGGAAAGAAATTGTTTCCGTTCAGGTTGTTTCCGAAATTTATCGCTACTGTTCGTGTCATTTGTATTTCGCTGTATACTTCTTTTCCTACACGTCAACAGGAATTTTATGAAATACAATAACTATATATAAACGTGAGTGTCCATAATATATTCCAACATGACATCTAAACCACAACAAGAAAATATTTGAGAATGTATGCAATTATTTTTTTCTTGACCAGTTTTATTTGCAAACTTATCCTCGAAATGCTCTACACTACAAAGAATGTTTTGAAAACCTTAACAGTATTACAACGCGTGCGATGATGCAACTATTGGTAATAATCATTTGCTCACTATGAATGAGTGAAGAAGAACAAATAACTAAATTTCATTATAAATTACTTTTTCGAAATATTATTTTGTTAATAAAAACGACGACAAAATAAGTTTTATTATTTTAATAAAATATTTTCGGGCAAAAAATTTTTTTCAACCTAATTTTTGTAATATATTTTCCCAATGCACTCTGTCACACAAAAATAAACAAGACCATCATTTTAATGTGAATGTTTTTGAACTTGATGATATCGAGTTCGTTGAGACATTTCACACACTGCAAATGGCTGTCAAAAATGAAGAGGAAATTCATTAAAAAAATGTTGGATATCCATGAAAATTATATATATAATATATATTTCCATAGCATTCTTCCAATTTTGCTTTTCTAACGTTTGATGTGACATTTCTTAAGCAGGTTCTTCATGTTGAAATCTGCGAATTTAAATGTCATTTCGAGAAATCCATTGGATTTGATCTATCGGAAGATCCAAACTTCGAAATCTAACCATGGAAATGTTACGGTCAATCGATAACGCTATAGAACACTGTTAACAACTCAATGTTGGCTTATTATCGATGCATATAATTATCATGTGGTTTCAACAAGACGGTGCCATATGTCACACAGCCCCCGAAATGAAGACTTTATTGCAACCGAATTTCCCGATCGCTTCATTTCACGAAATTCAGCTGTTAAGTGGTCAACCTGATCATATGATTCAATACCACTGGATTATTTTTATACGGAACCAATCGAATCGATTGCAGCCGTGAAACTCGAAATCGGCGTCGTGATTAAGAAAATATGCTCGCCATTTTGATGATACGATGAATGAGAGTGGTCGCCGTGGACATTTCTCGGATATCATTTTTCATTTCATTCACCAAATTTGACTACATCTAATACGATAAAAGTTGAATCGATTCCATCCAAAATCTACGTTCCATTCTTGTTGAAAAACCCTTAATAGCCTGAAATATAACTCAGCTTTGACAAATAATAGCAAAGGGCATGCTCAACCCGTAGAACTGTATAAAAATTAAACCAGAATAGGCTCCTTCCAATTTATTAAAAATCTAATGACAAACCGGAAGCTCTAAAGTGAAATCGAATATTACCCAATAAAGAAATATTTAAGGATATTGTTGATTGATTTATGGAAATTCATCTTAATATAGATAATGACAATGATAGAATACCCAACAGCTTACGTAGGACAAACAGGCCGAACTGTTGAATCCAGTATCAAGGAATATCTCTCCTCAGATAACAAATTTGTAGTTCTCGAAAATATTAAATCTACAAATCACATAGTTACATTAGATAATTTGAAAATTCTCCACAAATGCAATAAAGGGTTAAGTATGAATCTGTCGGACAGTTTGAAAATTAATAAATTGTAAAAACCCACTCCCCTCTACTTAAAATTTAAAATAAATATAGTTAGCACATTCTTCCTCGTAACTATGAACTCTAGCTGAAAAATCTGATAATGTGAACTGACGATATGGTAACAATTAAAGTATTTAATTACGCTGTGTTACGTTACATGACAAGGAAAATATGACTGATAAAGAAAGAGATAAATTCCGACGCCACGGAAATAGGACAAAAGAGACCGACGTATAGACTATGACAACGATAACGATACAAAGCAAAAAAGTTTGGAAAAAGCGCGCGTTGCCAAAAGTACATTAAAAATTGAATTTCACAATGGTGAAATACAACGATTTCAAATGAAATAAATCCATTTTTCCTGGAAGAATTTTTTTAAATCACTTCTATTAATTTGAGACAACTGAAGTAGATTTAACAATCATTAAAAAAACTATCAGAGTACATTTATATAAATTTAACAAAGATTAAAAGATGTCTCTACTTTTTTCAGTAGTTAACTATATTCTGGGTTCTGGTTCATAATAAATTGATCGATCTTCTGTCCAATAAGAATGAGCATAATCTACAACATTCTTATTCTGTCCGTTATTCATTCAAATTAAAAGAACCACAGAATGTAAAAAAGACGACCATACACATACCATACTGTAAATTCTGCTTGAACGTAAATCATCAGCTTTTTCAATATCTACTACAAGACAAAATATAAAATAGTCCCTTAAATAAAACATAAACTTCTATAGAACTTTAAAGGAATTATAAATCATTCCTCATAGTAAATCATCAACGGACCCTTTCTGAGAGAGTCAAATATATTTGGTAGAAGCGAGAAGCTATAAGATGACGAATATTCAGATAGCTTCAGGCGATTCTTGAGGCTGAAATAGTTCCAAGCTGAAGATACGAGAGAATCGTCCCCTACTTCTTAGCCAGGTCTTACGATTTTATTCGGTTGTTATTGTTTCGCCAAAGGCTATGTATATTTCTCAATCCCTTTCTGCCGATCGCGGCTGCCTTTAATGTATCTTTCAATGCTTCCAAAGACTGAAGGGTGGATTCCCACAATGTATGCATGGGGTGCTCTTGATGAAGGCATTATTGAGATATTTTAAAGTGTAAGAAGATTTGGAAATACTTTCGATTTGTATAGAACGTATTTTATTAACAACCTTTTTGTTTGAAATTGTATGCGCTGAATAAGCTTAATCGAGATACCCTCTTCTTGTGCGAACTAAGACGGTTTGTTAGTAATGCCGCTTTAAGAGCAATACCTAAAAATAGTGAATTATTTCACTTTATAATTTGCCATAAACCATTAATCCAATTATCTCCACTTCATTGAAAAATTATTTTCAAAATTCAGACACCCATTTCCTATAGGATATTAACATCATTAGGAAACGATAATATACAAATCGTGTCTACTGATCCATATAATACTAAAGCAGTAAGCCTTATTTCGAGGAAAGTGGAGGGGACGGTTGGAGTTTGAACCGGGCGGGAAGAAAGGGTCGGCGCGGAAAATCGGGGTCCGTAGGCCCCCGCGAATAATTTTTTTCCGGTAGAGAAACGTCTGAGGAAGATCCGAGCGAAATTCGGAATCCCTAGCTCGAACAAAGGAGGCGCGACGATTTTTCGAAAAATTTCGCCAAAACGTCGCCCCGGGCGAACGGTACGTCGAAACGGCGAGATTTCTTCGGAATCGATCTTTCGGAGGGCGATCAGAGAGGTCGATCGAGTGAAAATTCTGGGAAAAAATTCCGAAAAAGCGAAAATAAAATACGTCTCCGAAATCTCCGGGATGGAGGGGATAATTTCTATGGACTTTTGCAGCTATTCAAAATATTTCTATCGCATTCGATCGCTACGAAACCTGGACGACGAAAAAGCCTCGAGTTTCGCATTTTGCGCCGCAATAGTTAGATTCTCATAAAATCACGGGAAAACGGAAAAATCTTCCATCGAACGGAGGGGTATCGGCCGACTTTCGCAAAGTTTTCGCTCTACTTTCCATATTCCGAAAATCTCCGACGGCCAGAAATTCGCGAAATAAACAAACCTCGAGCTGTCAAAATACGGGTTTCTGTTTTAACCATCCTACTTAAACGGGTTCACCGGGAGAAAGGATTCGACCTTCGAACGATTCCTACATATCTCGAGATCGGGTCCGCGAAGAGAAATCGTTACTGTAAGACTCAATTTTCGAATTTGGGACGAGTTTTGAGACCTATATTCTCGAGAAAAAGACCGGAAACACGGGGGCGGAGCCAGTCACCGCTCCTTCTGCCCCTTATATCGCTATTCAATGTCGGAATTGAGCGTTACCAACGTTAAAATTTAATGCTCCCTCTCTTCTGAACGAAAATAGTAAGAGGGAAAAAGTTAGTAACTTTAATTTTCACCAACATAATTTCGGTACTAACAACATCTAGAATATAGTGCTCTCTCTCTTGAGAGAGTGACAATCGTATCTAACCTTATTTCAATTAGTCTTATATTCGATCTGTCAAAATAAGTCATTCCGAATTTTATATGAATGAAAAGTTTGACGAAACTTGAAATAAACTTTTAGAGGTAAGTGATCGTAGTTTGATGTTTGATTTACATATGTTAATGTTTATTTTGTTCAAGGAAAGAAACGACAAACTTTCAAAATTCATAAATTCAACATTTTGTGGTTATTCTAACCCAAATAATATGATTCAAACGGAATGTCATACTAAAAAGGAGTTAAGGAGACTTACAATAATGTTTGAAAGGTCAGTGAATGTAATCTGAGGTTTATTCATGTATTTTAATGTATATTTTCATAGGCATGCTCAAGAAATGTACTCAGAATTCACATATTCCATTTTTCTTTCATGGTTATTTTAACCTCTATGCGTTGAAAAATGTCCTCGAATTACTAGGATTTTTTAACGAATTAAATGGAGGATCTTACAAAATGATGGGAAATTAACAGTTACAAGAAACAGTTTCACTGAATCTGATATATAGTTAACATCATTGTATTGTATATGAGGGTCCCTAATGTAATTTACAAATTTGTGGATCTTATTTCTGCTTTCGACAAGAACACTTCAATTGAGATGTTTGTTCTTTCTGGTAAGCAAATTGTGTGAATTTTGGTCAATTTCATTTCATACGAAAAAGTTATGTATAGGGCAATCACATAAGGTGAAATTTCTATGTATTCAGTAGTGTTTCTTTACTTCATTACTAATTTCTCGCTTTTGTATTTATAATACTCCAAGAAATTTTAATTTGAGAAGAACTTTTATTTTCTATTTCATTAATATACTTGAGAAGTAATTCTTCCACCTTGCTGTTTCAAGCTCATATTTGTTGCTTATTATAATTCATGAATCTTATTGGATTCTTATCTGATCTAATACGAATCAGAACTGTTGAGTAAAAATTAAAAATTTGAAAGTATAAATCTGCATATATTGATCTTTCTGAAGTATATATTTGATACTTTTGGAACTAAAATTTGGAATATAGTGTATTAATATCAGAGTTTTTGATAATTTAATTTCTATGCCTAAAGGGTGATTGGCCAATTTGTTTTTTCGAATCAATATTGAAATGTTTTCATCTTATGCTAGCTCAATTGGAGAAAGTTGGGATTTTCAAATTGAATGTTTCCTTTTGAATTAGGATAGTAGTGAACTGTGTTGAAATTTGTGTGGTTGATAAGTCAGTATCCATAAAACAATACTGGAAGCTGCGTTACCCTAAGGATGACTGAGGTAATATATGAGAGATTTCCATGTAACATAAAGAACTATTAAGTAAAATATGAATAATGAAGTGAATATAATGAGGCGTTCAGCATAGATAGAGTTGGATATGAAAAAGCGTTCAGTATATTAGGCGTTTAGTATATTGGCTATTTAGATATGAAAGGCGATCTTAATGGGCTCACTAGTAGTTACTATATATTTAACGAAACGAGCGTCATTTTGCTGTAATGGCAGAAAGTTTTGCTCTTCATTCAAAGCTCAAGACTTCAAAGTCGGAAGATAGATCCGGAATATAAGGCCAATAGTTATCCAACCTTACACGCAAACAACAGTCTCCCAGAACCACGAAGAATAATGGACAAAACAATTCTTTTTCAATTTGATCATTTTTTAGGCACTCAAACTAATCTAAGCAATTCATCGATATGATGAAGGTCAGTACCTCAACTGAAGTTATGCAGTACATTTGTTGACCTCCAGGACTACCAAAACAAGTAGCATTACTTACTGGTATATTGAATGCATTAGAGGGATTTTGGATGCTAAAATGATGTCAAATGTTCAAGGATAAGCTTATCGTGAACTTCAAAGTTTAAGAGGTAAATTTGCATGCCTGTGAATGTAAAAGCGCTTTACCGAAGAGTGGGGGTAGTGCATTTCATAATTGGTCAAAGTAGACAGACCAAAGTCCATCCCAGCCTTCCAATTCTCGAAATTTGTCTCTTTGATATAAAAAATTATTTATATAACTTTCTGTTTATATGTGAATATTTTTTTACATGATAAAAAAATACTTCTGAAACGACCAGACAGTATCAAAGTCACCTCACGTATAGTTCAAGAACTAGCGGAAAATTGTAGTCGTATACGTTTTCGAAATTAAAACACTAGGCGATGCATTTACCAGATGTTTTCAAATCAAACCATCTACCGATATTTTCACTGAGAGAACCGCAAGCTACTGTTATCGTAAATCTCTTCGATTTGGAAGGCTTGATCTTTTAACTTTCGGATTGTTTCTAAGTACACCCTCCCAGTATTGTCTTTCTGACAAGATGATATTTTTTGTTAATACGCTTTTGTCGGTTACTTTAAATAAAAGTGTCAAGTCTGTTATGCAGTAGAGGCATGTGAGTGGCAATGGTCCCAATTTAGCTTGTACAAATCATTCTTTGCCAAACTTCTTGGTTCGTATTTCAGTTTCATAAGAAGTATCAAAAAAAATTAACTTAAACGCAATATCTTGTGATAAATTTTCACCTCTTAAGATATTCCTTGAACACGCAGATATTAAGTTTTATAAGTTTCCATCTATGATACACCTTCGATATTGGTCCGAGCTAATGTCACCACCAACAATATGTTTGATATATTCCCTTGGGCCCTATATGACCCTGAAACAACTCTCTTCTTCGAGAGAGGTAGCAAGATGCGCATATGTTAAGGACCGTATATATCAATCTGTCTACACTCGGATTATACCAGATCCCGATGTCCTTCCTTACCACTCTTCTTTCGTTTCTTCAAAAAAACAATTTCATCCTAGATCTTCAGGAATGGACAGCTATAGAGCTAACGGTTTGTCATCATCTGCTCGCAAGGACTGAAAGAAAGGAAAGTCTCAGCCATGAAATATATCTTTAAATTGACAACGATGACTGTTTCCATAACATCTAAGCTTGTGTGACCTCCACCTAACTGATCACTTATGTATCCCGGAATAGTAATAGGAATATCCCAGATATTCATAACCGAAACATAAACTTCTAGTTCAGCTTGAATTTTAGGATTTGCTTCAATTTAGGAGAAGCTTTTGCCTGAGGGAATTTTTCATTTCTGACCTTTTAATATCAAAGTATAAATATCACTCCCCAGGACCTAACAATGGCATAGTTGTCGTACATCAGAGTGGTTCTAGGATTCCCCTGGATCTCTTCTTAAATTTATTACGGCACACTTCTGTTTTTCCATCTTCATCCTCACATGCTCGCGTAAGGCTCTGACTACTTTCAACGGTCCTCTCATTTGATCTGCGTTGGAGGTTGTTTTGAGACCATCCTTACAAAGGATTTACCAAAAGAGTCGCTGGGATTTCAAAACTTTATAAAAACTCTCCGCTTTGAGTAAACGTCATTTGTCAAGCTTCTTGTTTTTCCGGAAACATTAACAATTCATGATGCCGAACTACCCAAATGAACAGCGATTTAAAATCATACAGACTTATTACGAAAATAAGCGATCTGTAAAACAGTGTTTTCTCGCACATCGTGCATATTTCAATGTTAGAAATCATCCTTCTGAGTCGGCTATACTGCGTTTAGTGAAAAACTCCATTCTGAAATCCCCTTCAAGATGAAAAAATGCAAGGAGCGCCGAAAATTTTGCAACCGTTAAGACCAGTGTTCGCGAGTTTAACGAACAGTTGATTCTGCGTCGTTCGCAAGAGTTGTGACTCTCACTAATGACTGTATGGCGTATTTTGAGGAAGGACTTTGACCTTCATCCATACAAGATCCTTCTCACTCAAGAACTATTACCGGTTGGCCCAAAAAAGCGCCGTGTGTTTGCAAATTGGGTCTTGCAGCAGCTTGATGAAGATAACAATGTTCACAAGAAAATCACCTTCACTGATGAAGCTCATTTTTGGCTTAATGGCTTTGTCAATAAACAAAATTGTCGATTTTAGTGTGAGTCACACCCAAAAAGATATCAGAGAAGCCTTAGCATACACAATAACTGACGGTCTGGTGCGGAATTCATGCTGGTGGTGTCATTGGTTCATATTTCTTTCGTTACGATCCTGGAAACGTAAATGGTAAGCGATATCCAGGCAAGATACGTCTCCTCTCCTTCGAACAAATTGATGAACTGGATGACATGTGGTTCCAGCAAGATGGAGCCACATGCCATACAGCCATGGAAACAATCAATTTGCTGATGAGTTCGGTAAGATAGTTACCTCAAAAAATGCTCAGTTAATTGGCTACCTCGATCGCCTGATCTCATGCCACTGGACTTTTTTCTGTGGGGGTTTTATAAAATCACTGGCTTACTCCAACACACCGACAAGCTTGGACCAACTTCAAACCAATATTAAGAGCCATGAGTTGAGAGAATACGGGTCTCCCTACGATGGCAAGGTAGCCTCATGAAAAATTTTGAATTTCATAATTGATGTTATAAAATTATCTACAAAATAAAAATAAGTAGTCCAAATTCTCAGAGTGTTCTATCGTTATTATATTTTGTAACCCCAGCGTCCTTATTGGTAAACCCCATACATCTGATGGGTTATCTTCATATTCTTGTAGATATCGAAGAAATGAGAGTTGTCTTAAGTGATCAGCAAAGTGGCTCATAGCTAAACAGAATCGAAATGGCATTGAAAGATTCTGCGCTTGATGCACTACTCGTTAGTCATCATATCCATTTAATAAATCAAATTATACATAAGATATTGAGAGAAGTTTACTATCGAGTTGTTGATTTCGCACATCTATAAGACCTTCATCACAAGTCTGCTTCTTTTGCTTCATTGAGATATCATGCTTTTTTGCATCTTCCAGGAAACTACTAGCACACTCATCTTTTCTAACACTTTGTCCTCAAAAATACATATACCATTAATAATTTCATTAATATCTTCCGAGGATAAAATTAGAATACGTCTTATTCAGGATAATACTGGAATATCTTGAATTTTCACTCCTTTGTCACTTCCTGTGATTCATACATCGAAAGGGGTGGATTCCTTCCAGCACTAGCGATAAACCCCATCAACTCGAACTTCGTCTCGCCGAGTTCTTTCAGGATAAATACAATAAAAATGCCGAACTGCGTCTAGGAGAATACGAAAAATGTTTAAAGAATGCGAGCGGGTATATAAAACATATAAAACGTCAAAGCCTTCATTTTAGAAGAGGGTCAATCGATTTCAATATACCTATCCGATGCCACCCTCTCCCCTTAGTCCACTTGATGCCGTCTCTGCCTCCCTAGGCCATCTTGAAAGCCGACTCAGAACGTTTTATTTACCGAATCGCTACTTTGGCGAACCACCCGTGCGCGAATTATTGCCAAGCGGACGTTGAGGATCTTTTTTTCAGGTTTCGGACGGATCTGGGACCGAAAGTTCAGTTTAATCAACTCTTTTTGCCGTCCAGTGTCCCCGAGATGAGAACGAATTTTCGACTAATGTTGGAATGTTGCTAAAGAATTATTTCACATTAAAATGAAAATCAAATTAATGTCTGTGTCATCAAATACTGTTTCTAAAAATTCACCTTTTGAAGAAACATCGCTGAAATTAATCAAACGCTCCAAACAACTCTGGAAGCAATTGTTCTATTCGTTTATTTGGAAACCTTTCATAAAAAGAATATGAAATTTCGTATTTAAGTGAGACGAGTCAAGACTTGTTTTATACAGCGATACTCGATGTATAGGTGTCTGGAGGAGACGCGGATGAGGGAGCTAATTGACTTAATCGACTTAATCATCAATCAGGGCCACACAGTAGTGGTATAGTCCGTTCAGATGTCATTAATAGAAGCAATAGACTGCAGTTTGGGTCTCATTTGACCTCGTCAGTATTGCACACTCATTCACAACACCAGGCCAGAATTCCACCCATCCCAATCCGATGAAGCACATCAGGTATATATGTTTACATATACATATACAATTGACGGCCTTCAATGAACTGACACAGAAGCTACACCAGCGTCACCCAGGAAATAATGAAAACAAAGTAGGTCGATCAAACAGAAAACTTCGAGGAGCCATACTAGGTTAACTATCTGCAACGCTAAAAACTGTGCCTGGAAGATGCGATCTTTCGAAACGTTAACGTTCCAATAACTTTTGTGGCTGTTAACCAGGTGTACATCATATATAATTATAATATGCATAATTTATCGCTTCATGTGTAAACACATTGAAGACTTTTATTGAGGGAACAATATTCAACTCTCCGTAGAATGTTTAATTTCCCTCTCTCAAGGTGCTGGTTCTCCGATCCACCCTTCATAATCATCGTCAACCTGGGCATTCCAATAGTGGTGCAGTCAGGTCGCATGTCATAAAGACCGGATTTTATGCAAACGTACACATTCGTGCATATTAACATATTTTATGCATTTTTAAGCTTTTCTTCATAAAAGTCTGATTATTTGCATATTTTGCATATTATTGTTATTTTGCTCACACTTAGGGAGTGACAATGGGTTTTCTACTAGGGCTGGCGTCATTGGCAGGTATAGGCCAACAACCGTTCCCCATTGTATCAAGTACCTACCTGGACAAGCAAAATGGCACCTCTAGGGGGCAAACTAATGCAATTAATTCTTTATTTTATCAATATCTTGAAACCTTTGTTACCATTCTTTCTATGATTATAATACCTAGTTTGGAAATTCCAGGTGTCTGAGTGAGCGAGCCTATCTGACGCCAAAGACATTCCCAATTTTATTTACGGGCAGTATTCAGGTCACTTCATATATGGGACATTCTTTTACAAATCGAACCGATTTGGACAAAAATTGAGTAACACATTTCAGATTTAACGGAAACTTTTTTTACCGGTTCTTTATCGAAAAAAAGGAGATACGTGATAGAAGATTTTTTTTATTTTCGATATTTTGAAAAATAAACAAGATTCGTAATTCGTAAATTTGATGATTTTTCGATAATAGCCTATTTTTCAAAATTCATAACTCCGGTTCTATTTGATCTAAAAATCCATTTTTTTTCATTTTGGACGTGAAAAACAAACTTTAAGAAAAAATAACTTTCAAAACAAATTGTCGAAATATTCAAATTGTTATTAATAATTTAAATGTTTAAATCGGTTTTTAACAGTGGCCTCACCCATGAATCAACTTTTTACTGTTTTTATCGTATTCTGCGTTAAATTTTCTAACGAATACGATGGAGAAGATATTTTACTGTAAGAAAAAAATTAATTAATTTAGCGCCGTACGTCACATCGGCCACGTGGGTCACATTCTACGGCTCATATTCTTGTTTTACACCATAAAATAATATATATATATATATATATATATATATATATATATATATATATATATATATATATATATATATATTTATGACATTTGTCATATTTTTAAAACGACTGTCAAAATTTTTTCGCATTTTTCTTTAAATTAAACAAGAACCACAAAGAAATAATATATGGGAGATGTCAACCCAAACTATAGGGTTCATAATGATTCTAGAACATCTATAGATCATAATCGGCATCACTTAGAAAAAGAGGAAATTGTTTTGTTGAGTTTGAAAATTGAAGGGATTTTGCGATTATACTTCAAAATTTGGCAAGCAAGAACAGGAAAGTGATTATGCTTCAGCAGACTCACACTACGACGGAAGAACATCTCCGCGAAAGAGGAAATATCGCAGGTTAAGTACTTTTTGATTATCTCCTTAGTCCTTTTTATGGCCTTGCTTGCTATGTAAAATTTTTTCTTAAATTCAAGTGTGTTTAGACATATAAGAGTCAGGTATGATTGTTGAAATATTTTTCTGCTGGTTTTCTTTCCATTGTTACAGATTCCTATCCCAAACCCTTCCTTTCACCCTTGTCTTCGTCTGGAAATCACGGAGTGCAAGATGAGAATTGAAGCTGCTAAGCAAAAAAATCTTTGGTACTCTTTATGTACACACGACACTAACACAACATAATCAGACCAGCTACTGCTAGTGCAATAGCGACAGGGAAACTAGTTTTTTTCCTCAGGTTTTTTCACTCGTTGATTGAATCATACGCAAGATAGTATGATTCCCCTGTTACATTTTACTGAGCTCACACTTGTGTTTTTTTCTGACACACACCAAAATTATAGATATAAGCATTTATTGTAAATCCAATTATTCTAATTTTGTAAATCCTCCGTTTTATATATATATATATATATATATATATATATATATATATATATATATATATATATATATATATATATATATATATATATATATATACTGCAGTATATTTTATATTTGTGCTGACGAAACCCCCGATTATTCAGGTCGGTATATAGTGCACAAAATGATAGGAATTCTTAGCGAAAGTTCATCCAGTACTTGCTTTTTAATATCCTCAAAGCAGATTGCAAAAATGAATAACTCAACAAGTTTAACAATCATACAGGAGGTACTAGCAGATTTTTTTGCCTCAGCTAGTACCATTTAAGAAACCAATGTTGTTCATTTCAGACGCTGCGCCCTATTCGTTAAAAACTGGTAATAATTCAAATTTTTTTTACACCAATCTCATTCATATTACGTTCAATTTCATTGATAAGTAGAGTAAAAAAAGTATTCCAGTGGGAATTCAGTTTTAAGAAGAAAAACTCCCACTTCCCTCGCAACCCGTAATAACTACATAGGAACCCGGTTAAAAGCGGCAATATGTTATGTGGATAAATTTGCGAAAATAGAAGAAGTGATGTACGAAATAAATGACAGTTCAGTGTGTGTACTGGATTCTCGAAAATTGTTCAACGTCAACGAGTTTCCTCAACATGTGTGTTTCTTAAAATGTAACTTGTTTTATGGCTCCAGCTGTCAAAAGCTTAAAAATTATTCTTTACTTTTATTTGCGTCTGTCTAAATTATTGAAAAGTTTAAAACTTCGTGTTTGAATGTTAGTGGTTAAATCAATCGAATGATTAGAGAGAAAATAGAATCAGTACTCCAAAATAGGAAAGCTTTGTGGTTGTAAATGGAGTTCCTCGAAATTTAAGAAGGAAATTCATTGAATACGGAATTAATTACGATTAAAAAAACCAGTAACATCAGTAGATCTGAAAAGAAAGTTTTCAATGTGTAAAAACATATATTCAGAAAAACTAAAACTAATTTTCTTGTTGGAAATTTCGAAGAACATTCAATAACTATATGGTTTTATCTTAATTCAGAATGAGAAATTAAGTATGAGTAAAAGAAATATATAAATATTAGGATAATATATGATTAGATTTATAGTATACGTATTGTGTTTTCATTTGATGTTTGTCAATCCATCCTGTATTCCTGTTGTTCCATGATAGAAATGTCCAGGAAAGCCTATTCTCTTTATTTGAGGTGAAACTAATAATGTGCATATAATTGAACAAACAAAATTGTTGATAAAACCTTACATATAAATGCGCATAATCAGAAATTTTTGGCTGCATATAATCCGGTCTCTAGCCATAAATAAACATTCAACATTATAAGAAAGGTTGGATATTATTCCGTGAATAAATGTCTTCAATGTGTTTACACATATAGCGACAAATTTAGTATATTATCATGCGATAGTGATCTATTAATTCAATTCATTTGTCGTACTAAAACAGAAAAAAATTCAATTTGAGTTTTAATGATGCTTGATTACCAATCAGTAACAGCTGAATCCATACAGTGAATTCGTCTCATTTAAATTCCGCACTTTGTTTGAAATGCATCATTTGGAGTTCCCTCTGTTGACTCCATTGTTTTTTATTATTTCTTTCTAAAGCATATTATTCGCTGCCGCGATTCTGAAAACCCGGAAAACATCCCTCATTCGCCTCTTGAATAATTGTTGACGTTTACAAATTCCATCGAAATTGAAAATGAATTGAAAAACAAACTATAGAATTCGTCCGCGTTCTACGGTTTGGGGAAAACGGAAAAAGAACATATGTTATTCAGCTCCCTTTGACTTCGGCATCGCAAAGAGCGAAATTACATTTTTCTTTGTAGACGGGGGTTGTGACTTTTGCTAGACTTCCATTTTTGATTCGGGCAATGTTGACTGATGCAATATTTATTCTACAATTTGGCAAGCATATCAGGTGACGCTTTTTGATATCTTCGTAATGAAATCGAATGTTTTTTCTTTGAGAAAAGTTGTTTGTTTTTAGGGATTCTAGATTGAATTTTTTCGGGAGGATTGAATTTCCATACGTTGGAACAGCAAGCAACTTTTGATATTTTTTCCAGTTACTGCATTTTGACACGAATTTAAAGAGATTAGGATATAGCAGTGGCGGCTCGTTAAAAAGGACTTCTCTCATTAACATATATATCTAAGCAATTTCACGAAATAATACTAGTAATCTGTGCACTGCTGAAAACTTCAGTCAGTTTATTTAAGTATTCAATGAACCCTCGGAAAAACGAACTACTCAATCCAGACCTTAGAAATAAGGATGTTAATTATAGCATTAACACTCGTCAAGTATGAGGTGCAGTGAAAAGTGAATGTGGCGTCAATTGTTTATAGCGACTATAAGTGCGGCGATAAAGGTAATGATTCTTTTGATATTAAATACAGGGTGCTTAAACGAAAACTAAACAGAGGCTATATCTACCAAGATATTGATTTCTGATCAAAACGCAAAAATAGGTCAATTTTTGTTTCAAGGGGGACATCTTTTGGGGTACAAAACTTGCCTGAAATATCAACCCCCTAAGCGGGGGATGCAATCCTTGAACATTTTTAATAGGGAAGATGGGTCCAGTGATGACTCAGAAGAAAGGTGGTATCTTTGTCTACATCGCCTTGAACGAATTTTCATTTTTAATTGAAAACTGTAAAAGATGCAGGGTGAGCAACTGAAAGATAGGGAAGACTATTTCCCTGAGACTATTCAAGTTTCAGTGAAGTAAAATGGGACAGATTCATGCTGATCAATGTCAGTCATCAAGTACCATCCTCATCTCGAATTTCAACCCCTAGAGCAGGGGTGACCACCCTTCAAAATTTGGAAGAGGGTAGATGGGTCGAGTGATAACTCGAAAGAAAGGTATTATCTTTGTCTGCATCCCCGTGAACGAATTTTCATTTTTGATTGAAAACTGTAGAAGATACAGAATGAGCTACTGAAAAATAGAGGAGACTATCTATCGCCCTGAGCTATTCAAATATTAGTTTGAAAAAAAGGAACAAATTCATTCCAGATCAAAGGCTGTCATCTTCCGAAACACCATTCACATCTCAAATTTCATCCCCTAGAGCAGGGGTGACCACCCTGTGTTATTTTTAAAGCAGGAGATAGATCCAGTTATAACCTTCTGAGAAAGGATTTTTGTTTGTCTCCACAATGGTGTGCAAGTTTTCGTTCTCCATCAAAATTACTGGGTGAGCAGCTGGAACATTGGAATGATTATGAAGGATTATGAATCTTGAAAGAAAACTATAAAACTATCAGTCATAGTAACTCCATTGATCTTTGAACATTCGTTGTACGATATGCGATCAATGCATCTAGAGTTGGGTTCACATGTACATGCGTTTTTATCAGTTGACTGAAAGGAAACTTTTTTGTTTACACAGGTGATATTGTATGATCATCGTCAACGTGTGAAATGACTCTTATTTGACGATACGAATCAACACTACGAATCAGGAACGCAGATGTTACAATGATCAGATTTCTTCAACAAAAAAATTGATTCTCAATGTTTTCGTACTTTTTGTATTCTATTTCATCGTCCCAATTTTATTCAATATTAGTTGTGAAAATTATGTTGCTTTCATCACAATAGTTTCTCTATTCGAAATTTAGTTTTCATAAAATCGTCATGGTTCACTCGATAGCTGAGAGGGTTGAAATGATTGAACTATTTTTCAGTTCTGATAGTTGCGCGAACAGAACAGCCAATATCTTCAAACAACGCCACGAAGGTGCTAAAGTGACTTCGAAGTATGTACTAGAATTAGTTGCCAAATTTCGTGAAACTGGATCGGTGCAAAATAAGAAGCGCGTAATTGAGCGGCCAGTAAGAAATGAAGCTGTGGAAGTGGCAGTGCTTGGTCAAGCGATGGTTGATCCTACCCTAAGCCTGCGGAAATTGGCAGATGTAAGTGGTGTAAACCAAACGAGTATTTTCCGCATTCTGACGGGGCATAAATTTCATCCATATAAAATCAAATTAGTTCAAGAACTGAACGAAGATGATTTCGATCGAATACTTCAATTCTGCTAGACCATAAGTGAGAGAGTCATGAAGAATCCTCATTATTTATTTCACTTGTTTTTCGGACGAATGTACATTTTACCAGAATGGAACCGTAAACCGCCATAATTGCCGTTATTGGGCAGATTCTAAGCCGCAAATATTCCACGAAATTCACACTCAGCATCCTCAAAAACTAAATGTTTGGGTTGGTTTGGTTGGGATCACCTCATTGGACCGTTTTTCATTCCTGGAAATCTTACCGGAGAGTTGTATTATCAACTATTGGAAGAATTCATCGACCCAGCAATAACGGAGATCATTGAGAATGACCCCCACTATTCGGAGAACGAGGTTGTATTTCAGCAGGATGGAGCGTCCCCGCATTTTGCACAACAGATTCGAGTATTTTCAGATGATCATTTTTCTGGTCGTTGGATTGGAAAGAGAGGCCCAACGGAATGGCCCCCACGATCTTCGGATCTCAGTCCATTAGACTTTTTCCTATGGGGCCACCTCGAAAGTATAATCTATAAAACTGAATTTGCTGATTTGAACGACCTGGTACAGCGGATCGTCAATGACTGTAACCAAATCACACCTGAAATTGTGTCCGTGAACGTTTCACCCAAAAATTTTTTATGTGAATGGAGGTTGGTGGCCAACAATTCGATGATTTACGTTGAGTTTTAGTGACTTCAGTTCCGTTCATTTTATCGGGTAATAAAGTACAACTTCTACTCGTTAATTTTCTCCTTTCTTTTATTCCCCTCTTTATTTTCATCCATTGTATTATTTTTTTTATCTATTACATTTGAAACCGGATGTCTCAAACGAGTAACTGTCTTTCAGTGTTTATTCAGTGAAAAATCAACCCCTGTTTGATACTGGTCGAAGATAGATGGTATACCATGCATTGCATCTTCAGTCACTTTTCCGTTTTGCATCCTCTAACTCCTATGGAACTCAATGAGAATAGAATTATTGCCAGCAGTCATGAGGGCATTTGAAATCCTTTAATTGAAAGGTATCACTGGATCTAAATATTACCCCTGCTCTAGGGGTTGAAATTCGAGATGAGGGTGATTTCGGAAGATGACAGCTTTTGATCTAAAATGAATCTATTCCAGTTTTTCGCACTAATACTCCAATAGTCTTGGGGCGATAGTCTTCTCTATTTTTCAGTGGCTCACTCTGTATCTTCTACAGTTTTCAATCAATGAAAATGAAAATTCTTTCTCGGGAATGCAGACAAAGATAATACCTTTCTTTCGAGTTATCACTCGACCCATCTACCCTCTTCCAAATTTTCAAGGATCGTCACCCCTACTCCAGGGGTTGAAATTCTAGATGGTACTTGATGATGACTGCCATTGATCAGCATGGATCTGTTCCATTTTACCTCACTGAAACCTGAATAGTCTCGTGGAAATAGTCTTCCCTATCTTTCAGTTGCTCACCCTGTATCTTTTACAGTTTTCAATTAAAAATGGAAATTCGTTCAAGGCGATGTAGACAAACATACGACCTTTCTTTTGAGTCATCACTCGATCCATCTTCCCTATTCAAAATGTTCAAGAATCGCAACCCCCGCTTAGGGGGTTGATACTTCAGGCAAGTTTTGTACCCCAAAAGATGTCCCCCTTAAAACAAAAATTGTTTTTGCGTTTTGATCAGAAATGAATATCTTGGTAGATATAGCCTCTGTTTAGTTTTCGTTGAAGCACCCTTTATATGTTCAGTCATATATTGTCGAATATTCGTGCTTTCATCATTAAGATAAATAGCATCGGTCCGCTAGTGCAGCGGTTGTAGGTTATGCTATAATTGGAAAAATTATAACAATAAGTTAACAGAACTATTTCACGATGAATAAAAATAAATTGCTTTACTATTCGATAGAAATTACTATCGAGCATAGCTATGATTTCAATGTCATCGTCCTATTCTCAACAGAATAACACAAATTGTAAAAAGTTAAATATCACACATGTTCAAAATTTGTAAAACAATTTTTCAGAGCACATTCATACTTGTAAATCGAACAAATAAAATTAAAATTTTCTTTTGAAAATTGCAAGCATTCCATCAGTATTTTCTTTTTTTTTTCATTTCACCCTTGTTTTTGGAAATCATGGAATGCAAGAGAGAATGAAGCGGCTAAGCAGAAAAATCTTTGGTACTCTTTATGTACACACGACACTAACACATCATAAACAGACAAGCTATTGCTAGTGCAATAGCGACAGGGAAACGAGTTTTTTCCTCAGGTTTTTTTTTCACTCGTTTATTGAATCATATACAAGATAATATGGTTCCCCTGTTACATTTCCTGAGCTCACACTTGTGTTTTTTCTGACACTCGCCAAAATTATAGATATAAGCACTTATTGTAAATACACTTATTCAAATTTTTGTGAAACCTCTCTTTTCAAAAGAATATATATGCTCTGTATCTCAGAACCGCATCAACTTCGGACACATCTCTTGTGCTGAAGATCTCTAGGTTCGTGTCATCATCCATTCACCTGTTGTTGCTCCATACTGATGAATAAATAAATGAATGAATGTCCTTTGGTACTTGTTCTCTTAAAATTACCTAAGAAATCTTAACTTTCTTAGCGTACATAAGAAACGTCCTGTATAATCGACAGTGATTACTTTGAAGGTTTAAATAAACAAATCAACCTATTTTTTCATTTTGAAAATAAATTCTTGAAATATGTCTCACTAAATTCGAAATTTCTTAATCTAACCTAACCTAACCTTAATTACTTCACTATTCATTGTTCGTTGAATTTTCAGATAATGTTTCATTAAAGATATTAGACCAGTCTAAGTTAACTTGAATTCGTTTCGCCTATGTAGTTAGTAGAAGTCATCAACATAAATGTTTAAGTAGTCTTTAATTTTTATTCGAATTTTCATGTTAACAGCACAAAGCGGGACATTCGACTAAACTAACTTAGAAAGTTGTTAAATTGCGTTCTTACGAGAATACGCTGTTTTGCAATGAAGTTAAAGTGGAATTTTGTAATAATAACTGTATATATTCAAAAGTTGAGCGCTTCAATTTCGAGACTATAAGCAACTTTTGGTTGAATTGTTGAAAAGTTCGGGAATTATCCGGAAAACTTCCGTTCAAAGTTTTGTAGAGCTACTTCAATGAAATGCTAGAACTATTAGCTATTCTGTAGAATTTTACCTTATGGAACAAATTGGCTGTTGAACATTAGGTTTTGTTTCTGTGAGATTGCATGATATTCCAGTCAATGGATCCGGAAAAATATTAACCAGACTTAATTTTCGTGAAAACCATGATTTCAAACTTCCTAGCAAATCTTCAAAAGTTCACTAAACCTGGTGGAGATTCCAATTTATCACTATCATTTCGGAAATTATTAATTTCTCTTAGAAACTAGTCGTTTTCAACACAAGATTGTTGTTAGCATCATAAGTGTCAATCCGTATTCTATTTCTCTATTGAAGCTTTTTACTTAGCATAAGTTCTGCAACCAATCTTAACTTTCAATATATTTCTTAGAATGCATACTGCATCGTATATGTAGGTTCATACTGCTTCAACATTTCTATAAAAAATCAGTATCACATTTTCTCAACGATTCTATAAATTGAGTATTTTTCTTGAACCAAATAAATGATACTATGAATTTTAATTTCAAAACGTAACTTTTCTGAAATGTTTGTATTCTAATTAGACATGTTGGCATGACAACACACGGCACAGATTTAATCTCTCCATATTCTATGATACAGTATCAGTTATTCATGGCAATCATAATTATAGAAGTAGTTAGCTTATTTTGTTTGAATTATTCAAATCATGCTGTTAATTTGTTGATAATAGCAAATGAAATCGGATACAGAATTACAGAAACATTTTCCTTGATTTACATGTGATATGTAGAAACTTTAGATTTCGAAACTATGAAGGAGCTCAGTATAATTATTCTGTAAATAGACAATTGGTGTAAGTATTCTCTGTGTACTCAATATTATTCTTTGCTCACATTTATTAGCACATATAATTTTATTTCAGTGGATTTGACCAATTTGTCGTTCAGTTGAATGGAAGGAAATGAATGTAAGTGTGGGAAATTAAATCGCATACTTTAATTTGGGACACGAATGACATATAAGCTTGGCATAAGTCCAATTTAATTAATCTCGATTTCACAGCTTTGAATAATATCACAGAATACAGAAGCATGGTAAGCTTTCAGGAAATAAGAGCGAGATTTATTTTGCTCTTATTGTGTATTGAAATTTATATTATTATCGAAAGAGATAAAAGAAAATATGCTCGTTCACTCGTAGTATGAGTGAATACTAGTCGCTAAATATGAATAAAGTGTTTTATGGAACGGATAGAGGTTACTTTTTCACCCTTTGTGTAACAAATAAGGGTTAAAAGTTTATATGAGGATTTTAAAGTAGGATATATGAAAATTTGTATTACTATTCACATAAAGTGTTTCAGAATTTTAATTAAAACCCACCCTTAGGGTGCGAAATAGGTGAAAGAGTTTGCATTAGGTAACAAGAATTGAAAAACTACTGACAATATAATATTTACATAAAAGGAGTAGCTTCTCAAGAAATTTGAGTGCACCTAATTCATATTCATTATATGAAATGGCAAATATCAACGAATAGGAAGCGTTTATCAAATATTATATTTAATCAAGTCGATTCTATTATTTAGTTTTAGTTAAAACTAACTAACCCGGCGAATTTTGTTCCGCCATAGAGGCAATAAATGAGCAGATTTCGAATTTTATTAAGTTCACTTTTTCATTAGGATAATAAATTCAAATAAAAAAATTAAGTATTTTAATGGCCATGTATTTTGGTGCATGGGTTACACTTTTCAGTGAAGCACAAATTTCAAGGATTGGCCTTGTGATTTGATGATGGTCAAGGCGAATGCAAGACGGATCGGAAATTTAAGTCGTTAAACTAAAACGGAATATCGGATCATCAGATACTCGGAATGAGAACTTATTCATCTTCGAATTTTCCTTTGAGTATCGTCGCGTAAATCACATTGTTCATCAATTCACTTACCACCAAACGCGTTCTGTTTTAAATTTTGGATGGTTTATGTTTCGAAGCATGATTACTATGTAATCATTAGTCGTAAATTGTGCGATAGTAAGCCAGGCACATCCAAGGAGTTTAAAACTTCTATCAGATTGTTCGTTGGTTCATCTTCATATGTTACACAGTCAATAGATTTGAATGAATGCAGTGTACCAATGATCTCATTCTGAATTATGAAGTTTAAGTCATCTATATCTTACGGATAGTCAGTAATTGCTCCGAGAAATCTTCAGCAATGTAATTCTCATGTTTGTTGCTGAAGTTCCTTCACATAGCACCATAGATTCGATGATTCAAGGTAAGCATTTATGTTATCGGCAGGTGTTTGGCGGATATCGCTAAACAGTAAAATTATTGCAGCTCCAAAACAACTCGAGTTATTGCATAGACATTTTTATGTTCGGTTAAGTGTTTCCTATACCATTGTGCTGATAAAACTTTGGCCATTTCGGAGTGTTTTGCAATAAACACGTTGGTTCTTCAATAGTTTGAAGATTTAACGGCAATTTTAACGCTGAATGAGCCGTACGGCATCCTTCCAACAATGTGGTTGCTATTCCAAAAAAGCAATTGCAACCACAGTATTGGATCTCGGACGAACAGTTCCATCAGGAGCATTGAGGAAATTAAAACCAGAATTAGTACTGTGGTCGTATCGAAACGCTGCTCGGTTCAAATCAGTACAGAAGATTTCTTCTTGTGCGTCGTCACTTATTTATTTGTTCACCTCTGTGGTTTGCTCGAGCCATACTAACGCGGCGCTCTTCACGTGCGTTTTCTTGTTCTTCTTTAGTCCTTTCATTCGCAAAGTTTCGAATCATAGTTGTATTACGGCTTTGTCGGGAAAGATTCGATCGATTTTGTTATGATCAAAATATCTCTTAGAAGGATATAAGCTAATTTACAAAATAAAAACAAAATACAAAAGAATTATTGAACAATTATCGAAATATGGAGCACTAGTAATGAACAGAAACAGATTTGTAAAATATACATAAAATGATACCATTATGTCTCATTCCCACAGTGTTCACAGTCTCAATAGACAACTAGAATTCAATCATTCCCCACTACTCAACATTCAAAATAGGTATAGCTAACAAATTCTTGCTCACAACTGTTAACTCTATACACTTGAAAATGACATAAATGTTAAAACCGGTCGTGTATATCAACAGAATAGAGTGTATCATTTCCTTATATCAAAATGAAATTTTATAAAATAAATCCATCAACTATATCGTTAATTAGATTTGTAAGAAGTGAGGATCGAAAGAGAATTTGAATGTTTTCTAGGAAAATACATTTTGAAAGATCTCTATTCCCTGGTTACATCTTAATTGACAGTTGAAAAAAAAACGAAAATCGATCTCCTCTGTGCAAACAAACGGAAAATATTTATTGAAAGAATAAGATCACTGAAAACTTTCATGGTCAAAAACGAACCCTACGCTACGAATAAATTTATTTTATCAAGAAAATCAATCAAATTTAATTCAAATATAGTTTCAATATTTTTATGTCTTCAAATTTGCATCCATGAAGGTATCAATGACAAGAACAGTGTGGTATACAGTTTGCTATTGCAGCTATAACAGTATCAACTACATTGAAAATTTAATTAGCATCATAGAATTTGTTACGTTGAATGATGTTTGCGTTTCATTGTGAAGCGGAGGACGAAGTGCCATCATTTTGAGATCGTTTCGGAGCATCACATAATTTCATTTTGATTGTCTTGGATAAGTTCAGCTCTCGTCAAAATCTATCGATTACGTATATAATAAAACATAATTGTGGAATAGTTGTTGTGAAAATATCTTGCGTTGAAGTGAAAATTCAAATAGCTAAATTAAAATATAGAAATCATATAAGATTGAAAGTCGTCTCAGAAACTATCTAGTGATACCCATGAAACATCATATGGCAGATTGAAACGCATGAAGGCTTCCATGTGAATCAACGACGGCACCTATACCTGAATATATACATATTCTTTACGTACACGTACTCAAGTAAAACACTCATCTTATTCCGAACTTTGTAAAATCAATTTACCTTAAAAATTCACTTGTTGAGATAATTTCAAGATTTCAAACTCATTTTCATTCGAAAAATAGGATAATTGGTGGTCAGTCTGATATTTCGATCAAACTATATATAAATGTCCCATGTGTCGATTTTTAACTCATACCAGAAGAGAATTTGAATTCTCGACAAAAAATTGAAGCAGAAAAAATGTCATGCTTTTCTTGAAAGTGTCCATTGGTTGCTTATTAATTTTAATTATATAGAGTTGGTTCAGATGATGGATTAAAATTCATAATTATGATTAATGAATGAGTAAGCTCTAAACTTATTCGAATCTCGAGATATTTTCTGGGATGTAACTTATTGTTTAAATGTTATCTCCTTGCGCCACTCTTTTTCTGCTTCAAAAACATTACGTTCATATTTATGCTGGCAAACTTAATTTTTCAAATAACCCAAAAGATAAAACTCTATAAATATCGTGTCAACTTCATGAATGACATTAGGTTCTAGAAAACAACTATTTTATTATATTCATTAAGATATTCACTTCACAGATTATTGAGTGAGTCCAATGTGGAATAAAAAGATTATTTCCTTTAAACAAAAATGGCTACGGAAGTTATTATAGTAATATTTTCATCATTCATCCACAAAACTCCAAGCACTTTTCAAAATTTCCCACATCAATTAGTTTTATACCGTCTACATTTTTCAAAATCTGATTATATATATTTTCAAGAAAACTTTGTGAGATAAAATTGCTAAAAATATTTCATATTTTTCGAGTTTTAATTAATGTTTGATTTTTCATAGAAGAAAACACAGACTTCAGCATGATTTTTAGGGTTCTGAGCTCCAAAAGGTAACACGAAATTCTTATAGGATCACTTCATTGTCTGTATGTTTGATTGTCAAAACAGTGTGTTCAACTTCAATAAATCAAATTGAAAACTCAGTATTTTAACAGAGCCCTTATTGAATTCGACAATATAAATACGACATAACTGTACTGAAAAAATTAACTAAGGTATTAACTAATAATAACCGGTCAGAAATTATATCGAAATGAATAAAAGCTAACATAAAAACTCTAATTTCTTCATTATCGAAACAAAGTTTTAACTTTGATCTCCCCAACGAATTCGACTCATTATATATATATAAGACCATATTGAAAGTGAGGAAGATTAAATGATTCACTTAAAACTGTATATTCGTCCCAATAAATCCCTAAAAAAGGAGATACACAAAAAGTAAAGAAGACTCTACCTCACGTGTCATTCGAAAACATGCTTATCCAAGAATTAATCCCAAAAGTACAGCCGAAAATCTATAAGAACTTTCCGAAATACTCCAGGTGACTTACACAGTCACAAAACACAGAATCACAAACTTCTATATGTCAAAATCTATGAATTTTCAAACCACAAACATCAATATATTTTCGTAGAAACGCGCGGCAAGATGTTAGCTTAGACCGTCGTCTATGCCCTATTCGCAATGAGCGCACGGACTCGACTGCTGAAGGAAGCCGTCCATGGAATAGAGAGTGGTGGAGCGATGCGTCGTCTAAAGCCCTATTCCGGAAAGGAGAAATAGAGCCAGCGACGCGCGGCACGACAACTTGTTCAGGTTTGAAAGGTGGGGGAACGATGCAGAGCCAACTTGTCTGGCGCAAGCCAAAGGAATACCCATGTTCAGATGTCCCCTTTTTTGTTTATTTTGATACTGTTTTGTCGGTGGATTTATGTCAAATCGCTTAATTCCTGCTAAGTGTGAATCAGAGAGAGCATTCTTTAAAGTTGAATTATTATGATGCAGTATACTTTCATTTTTGTCAAGGTTACACACAGGTATGCGATGGAGAATTTTTTTTGAATAATTTCAAAACAAAAAAGGTATTGAAAGTATTGCAAATATAGCTTTGATTTTTTACATCACCTTTCTTCTCTTTGTGTGTAAAGAAAACCTCTCGGTTTTTTAGTTTATCCGCGCTATCGATAAAACATACGTGATGTCACGACTAATTTAATGAAAACTTTGGAGTAAATTATATTTTGTTGTTAATAAACTTACCTTAAAGATATAAAACGACCTGGATTGAAGCCGTTACACGTTGTTTCTTATAAATCATTCTGCAATTACTGAAATTCCTTCACGAAACATGGAAAGATTGATTTGCCTTTGCTGAAACCAAAGTAGATGGAAAATCAAACACAATATGTACAACCTCATTAGCTTCACCTAAAGGAAAAGTTTTTGTGATACCAGCAGAGTACCAACCTGCTAACCTACACCAAATAATTCCTACTTCCTACTAAGACAATATAAGAGTATCATTGAACGATAAGCATCGAACCAGAAAATATGGATAACATTGACAAAGCATATTCCATAATTATACTTTTATAAAGAACCGCAAAGTTTATTAATTACTGCTCAGAAGAAATTTTAGAAAAAGCGAAGAAGGGTTTTAATAGTAATTATATTTTGGCAATTACTTCATCAGTTACTATTTACATGTGAACCAAATTTTCGCCTCTCGAACGGTTAATTTAAAAAAGAAGTTCTTCCCAACCCTGAATGAAAATAAGCATTTACATAGAGTCGAAAATTACCGAATTAGTGACAAAAAAGGAAGTTTTCTGAAATGGAAAGTCAAGAGATCAGTATTTATTTCGTTAAACTATCATGATCCTAAGGATGTGGGTAAAGTTAACCTCGAAGGGCGCAATGGTACCTGTACAAGGTGTTGCATTTTCGATGTTTCAATCAGGCAGCTATGTGAAATACTGTAAATAGAATAAATGTTCCTCCCCCATCTCAATCCTTCATTTTCGAAGAAAATTTATTGCTAGCTCTCTTCTTTTGTTTAAAACCATAGGTGAATCTGAACTAAATAGGTACAGTATCTTTTATTTCCAAATATACAGGGTGTTACATAATAGTATGTCACAACTTGAGAGGGTAAATCTACGTTCCGGAAAGAATTGGTTCTTTCTTCAAAACTCCTGCAGTTTTTGAAATTCACAAGGTGTTTACCTTTCTGAGGCCTCATGTCTCCTTTTGCCCTTTCAAACTTTTTTGCAGTACGCCACTGATCAGCGTACAATCAATTGTCGTCATCTACGTTCAATTTAGAAACTTTTATGACACTGGTAATTTTTTCGTATCTCCAACCGTTTTCGAGTGAAAAATTATTGAATTTGAATTGTTTGAATTGTATTTTATTCGCAAAATAAAAAAAGATAATAGAAATACTCGATAGGTATGCCCAAATTTTGTTTTTATTTTGATAGCTCGTCTTCTGAGACTCAACTTATACTTATTCAATATCAAACTAAAAAAAGAACAATTGAAATCTAAATAAATTTCTGGAAGTGTCCTCCACCTGCAAGAATACTGGCCTCTGTCCTTCTTCGCATATTATCACGCACTCTTTGAAATATTCCTGGCGTATTTCTTATCGTGCCACAAGAGGTTATTATTCGATTTCTCTATTCTTCTACAGTGTTCACTGGAGTGGTATAAACTTTTGGGATATCCCCATAAGAAAAAGTCTAAACTATTTAAGTCTGGGGACCTAAGAGACCATGGTTCTGGCCCACCCCGACCTATCTATCGGTTGTTGAATGTATTATTCAAGAATTACCTAGCTTCTCCACTGAAATGTGCTGATGCCCCGTCATGCATGAACCACAGTATGTTTCTCACCAAAAGTGGCACATCCTCGAGCAATAAAGGTAACTCTCAATAAAGAAATTTCCGAAAAGCGGGACCGTTTAGTCTGTTAGGCAAAAAATGGCCCAATCAAATAATTTCCAATTATTATATATTATTATTACCCAATTGTTCTTGATGAGATTCTTCAATCAAATGGGGGTTCTCTTCATCCAAATAATGATTATTGTGAAATATTCAACTGATCTCCAATTTTTCTTGTACTTACATGAGAATTCAAATCAATACAATTCAAAACTGCTTCCTCAATATCTAGAGTTCTCATAGTTTGAGTTGTACCTTTTAAATGATTATTTGCAGTAAAAGTACTAGTTTCCCTGAACCTTCTGTGGAAATTTGAAAATGTTCGCCTGTCTGATGTTACTCGATTTGGAAAGCGCACCTGATATAATCGCCTAGCTTCTGTTGTGTTTCCATCAGCCAGACCGTACAAGTAATGGATATCAGCCAATTCGGCGTTAGTAAAATTAGCCAATTTTAGAAAAAGAAAATGATATTTGTGACCTGCGGACGAGTGTTGTCATGGAACAGGATGGCTTTATGCTGGCTTATCTCGTATTTTGGCCGCTTCTGGTGCAGTGCTCAGCTTGAACGGATCATTTTTTTTCTCCGTTAAGATCTCCTGTGACTGTTTAACCTTTTTTGAGAAGCTCATGGTGAATGACTCCTTTTTGATCCCACCAGATGCAGAGCATAGCCTTCTTTCCATGAATATGGCGCTTTGGAGTATGTCGATAGTCTTTCATCTAGGGATTTAAATCTGGTGACCTGGCTGGCCACTCAACAGGTCCTCTTCTACCAATCCACCTTCCTGGAAATTTTCGTCTAAATATTGGCGCACCCGAGCATCATAATGCGGAGGAGCACCGTCTTGTTGAAAACGCATTTCGTCCTCAGAAAGAGTTGGATCGTTCTGTAAAATTTCTGTCAATCTAGGATGTATGTGTTCCTCTAACAACTGTAGGTAGCCATTTCCATTCAGATTACCTCAATAAAGAAAGGCCCAACTAGATGATTGCCAAAAATTCCTGCCCAAACGTTCAACTTCTGAGGCCTTTGCGTGTGGGCCTCTAAACCAATGAGGATTCTGTGTGTCCCAGTATCGACAATTATGTCTATTCACTTCACCACTGAGCATAAAGGTGCTTTCATCAGAAAAACAGATGTTATTCAGAAAATTTGGATTAGCGTTTAGGTTTTCACTTAGATTTTCACAAAACTGTAAACGACTTGGAATTGCCGAATTATTGCCGATATATATATATATATATATATATATATATATATATATATATATATATCTCCTTTAGTCAGTAAAAATACGATGGAGAAATCCAGTTTTTCTCTGTATAGTAAGCACCATTTCACAAATGGTTTTTCGTTCAGATATTCGAGACTGAACACGTTTAATGTTGTTGCAAGCAATTTTTGAGTTTGACATGGGGTAAAGCCTGTGGTTCAGTATCTTAGAACTTTTTCTTCGCTCCTGTGTGTTCTTAGTCGAGTGCACGGAAATCATAATATTTGAAACGTCGAAACCATTCCTTACAAATGAAATCCGATGGAGCATGATCATCGTAGGCCTCGATCAACGTTATATGAAATTCAGCGTCGGTTTCCTTCAAATTAAAGATAAAACAATAAAGCTTTGCGCATGTGCAAATTATGTTTTGTTCGCTCGAAATTATACATTTTATCGCTCTAAAACACAATGAAACTGATGTTAGTTAGTAAAGTAAACCTTTATGTATGTTATATTATTGACAGGTGTCAATCCTTCATTTTTAACCCTCATTTACATTGGTCATTAAGGCTCACTCTTTAGTTTTCTAAACTTTTACTAATAAGGAGACGTTTTCAACAGATACACCAAATAAAATCATCAGCTGAGGTGGCGTGAATTACTGCTTAACCTTGAAAAGAAAACTGAGTTTAGCAGAAGCAGATTCGGCAAAAGCTGACAGATCGTTATGCTAACAATCTCCGGTGTAGACTATGCGCCGAGTAGATGCATGTTCTTTTCTGAGGAAATTCGATATCTTTGCATGATTAGAAGGGGTTCTCCAGCAGTGACTTTTCTGGAGAACGTTGTTGATTGCGTTTTCTTCAAGTTGAAATTGAATAAGTCAACCAGTCCCACTCTCTTATATCTTCTCCAAATCTAAATTCAGCGACATGCCCTATTAATATGTTTGTCGGTGTTTCTCATCAGTAGTTACAGGATGCTTACTAGAAAATGAGGACACCATAGTACAGTCGTCCGCAAATGCTTAACGTATGCAAGGAGGTCACCAGTTGATCGTTGTCTACGGAAACTGTATTGTCGATCACTGATGAAACCCTGTAGCTCGAGATAATTTATGAGCTCATCGTTTATCACTCTTTTCATGACTTTCGATATAATGGTCAACAATGCGATTTAACAATAATTTTGGGGTAGGGATTTCTTCCCTTTCTTTGGTCAGTTGTACTGTAGCAACTGTCCAACACTCTCGAAACGCGTGGCTCTCATAAGAAATCTGAAACAACGATTAAAATCAGCTGCTGACTCTGGAGCACATTCCTTCAAAAGAATTGGTGGTCCATCAAGACCCACTGCTTTCTTATAGTTCAGTTGTTGAAAAAACACGCCTTACCGTACGCACTCTGAATTTTACTTCAGACATATTCGATTGAACATGTGGGATGATTGGTGGCACTACGTTTGATGTATCTAAAACAGAATTCTATTCCTAATTCTCTCATTGAAGTAGGTTTTCGCTTAAACAATAGTTACAAAAGATCTTGAAACGTACATATTCAGCTTTGATTTCATCTGTTGGATTTTTCTTCCAGTTCTTATAAGCTCTATTTTTAACTGTGACAGCATTTTGACATTTTTATAATAATAATAATAAGACAGAACTGGATGATATTCAAAGGCAAACCCGAACGATGCTGACAAAGTATCACCATCCAAAATCGTCTGTGATAAGAACAACTTTGAAGCGGAAAGAAAGAGGACGCGGATTGATGGATGTTATCAACTTACATACCGAACAGATCAAAAATCTCAGAGAATTCTTCTCTGCAAAAGCTCGCACTTCTGACCTCCACAGAGTAGTATCGTTGGCTGATAAGGCATATATACCTCTAAATCTTGCTACCAGTGATGACCTGCTGAATCTACCGTTCCTATCAGATACTGAAAAACAAGAGCAATGGTCAAGAAAGGACTTGCATGGACGACATCGCCATGAGATTAATCAACCACACATCGACAAAGAAGTTTCTAACAAATGGTTGATGAAAGGGAAACTATTCGCGGAAACAGAAGGATTCCTTATGGCCATTCAATACCAAGTCATCGCTACAAACAACTACAAGAAAATTATTATTAAGGACGGAATATTACAAACAGATATGTGCAGGAAATGCCATATAAGATCGGAGACTATACAGCATATTACGTCCGGATGTGAACAACTGGCCAATACGGACGTTCTTCACAGGCATAATCAAGTATGTAACATTATCCACCAGAAATTTGCACACAAGTGCGGACTTCTGAATGCCTCCCAGCCATATTACAAGTATCAACCGGCGCCTGTATTGGAAAATAACTCTATGAGATTATACTACGATAGGTCTGTTATCACTGACAGAATGATGACGAATAATAGGCCGGACATAGTGGTGTATGATAAGAGAGCCAGAACAGCAATGCTGGTGGATATCGCAATACCGAATAATAACAACGTCCTAAACAAGTTCCAGGAGAAAAAGTCCAAATACACAGACCTTGCTATTGAGATCAAGCAGATGTGGTACCTCGATAAAATGGATATTGCTCCTGTCATCGTATCCTCGACTGAGCTAATACCCAAAACTTTGCATGATAGCCTTAAGAAATTAGAATTACATAAGAATATCTATATAGAAATGCAAAAAGCTGTAATTCTTAATACATGTAGGATACTTAGGAAATTTATGTCAAGTATATTGTAATCGAGTCTATTCCCTTTGATTGCTGAATCTGGGAAAGGTAAATTATATCCAGCTAACAGCTGAGATAGTGCATATGTCCACGATAAAAATAATAATAAGGTCTTTATTTCCAACCGAAGAATCCCAATTAAAGGAAATAATATAAAATAATTACTAAATTACTAATTCATAATTCAAAAGCTCCAGAGCATGTAAGAAACATTGTGGAACCTCAAAGAGACCCACATCATCTGTGCCTTGCCAGGTATATCTCACTGATAAATGTGAAAGAATCAAAGTGAATGTCGCACAAATCAGAAATTGAATTGAAAACGGAACACATAAACATGATCAGAGACTGCAGGAGCAAGTTGCTTTTTGGGGTAGCCAGATAAAACAGCTGATTAAACCTGAGTTTGGTCGCGGTGTTAGAAAATTGAGCTTATATAATATTGTAGGACAGTCCACAAGATTATTCAAAGGGTTGTACAAAAATTTTAATGCTAGTATACTTCTTCTCGTCACCAGTGCTATAGCACCAAATCTATACAGAAGGGATGAATTATCAAATCCTCTAATAGGATAAGAACCATCCTCCCTCCAAACCAAGTATTTATAGAATTTTCTCTGGACAGCCTCCAAATGATGTTGATGGCAAAAATAAATTGGATGCCAAATGATAGATGCAAACTCTAGCTTGATCCTAACCAAGGCTTGAAAAGGACGTATTAAAGTGAGTGAGCTGGAAAAATGTTTTCCGTTTCGTATTATAAATCCATACAACTTGGAGGCAGAAGTAAGCAGACTATCAATGTGAGGAACAAAGGTTAATTTCTAGTCAAAAATAAGCCAAAGACCTCTTATCTCACTCAAACGACATAAATTTGTTCCATCAATTTGATAATCGAAAACCCGAGAATTCATTTTTCTAGTAAAACTCACAACATTGCACTTTGACACATTTAGGTCAAGTTGATTGATACACAGAGTGGAAAGATTCCTGGAGCTTCAAACAGTCGGTCTCATTATCTATACTACAATACAATTTCAAGACATCAGCATACACTAACTTAGAGACATCAATTAAATCGATAAGATCATATATAAACATAATAAAGAGAAGTGGTCATAGGTTTGAACCCTGCGGAACGCCCGAGTTGGAAATATATTCTTGTGATCGAGAGTTCTCAATCTGAACATACTGATGACGGTCTGTTAAATACAATTCGAAAACAGCCACCAGGCTATCAAAGAATCCAAATCTATTCTTCAACTTCATCAGCAATACTTGATGACACACTCTATCAAAAGCCAGAATTGCGCATATATACTGCGATATTATAAATAAATTAGATATGCATGACCTTTTAGACGTAAAGCCAGCTGTTCTACACTAATCTGACCACGAATTTCAGAATAAAGAAAATTGTATATAACAATCTCAAATAATTCCGAGAAGTTCGATAGTATGGAGATGGGTCTATAATTAGTTAGATGGATCACCTTTTTTCAAGACATGAAAAATTTTAGCCACTTTCCATTCAGAATAAACCAAGGCTCTGTGCGGATGTTGATTTCGGAGTTGGGAATGTAGAGCTCCATGCTTACAAGAATAACTTCATAGCAGACATTGATGTCAGCATTTGAAAAACAGACTTTATTAAAAGGAAAAGACAAGAAAAACTCGCGCAGCTCCTCCCAGCTGCTCGATTGCAATGCCATATCTTCCTAGAAGATATTAGATCTTTTCTGCGTGACTATACGAAGTGTCACTAGCAGAAACTAGGTTATGATCGAAGTTGCCTAAGGGAACTGAGACCTGTAAACCAAAATCATCTGGATCTGAAACAAGAAAAGATCCATAGTATTGGGAAATCCGGTTGTATTGTCAGGAATTCTTGTCGGCTCATCGACAAGTTGAGTCAAGTTGCGACTGATCGCAAAGGCCTCACCCTGCCTTCCTGCTTCGTCGGTCCTATTTGAGTGTTGGAACTAGTTGATGTTGTTGACGTTGAAGTCTCCCATTATAATCACCTCAGATGACGGATGATGTATTTGGATCGAGTCCACCTTGTCCACCATTGTACTAAAACAATCTAGGGTAGTTGTTATCGTTAAGAAAACGATACAGACGATAGAGAAACATGGTTTTGTTGTATAAACAGATTTTGAACCATGCCAGGTCGAAAGCGTCATCCTCCAACGTATTCTCTCTTCAGAATGCGACATCAGATCTGGCAAAAACATGAAGCTCTCTTTAGAAGGAAACCTTGAGTACAACTCATAGCCACTGAAATAGATATAGGTGATGTCTGCTGTTGGCATTATTTGATTTTCAGTAAGAGCTAGGACATGTGGTTTCGTGTCTTGTAAGTGCTGGTGTATTGCACTCACATTCTTGTTGTGTCCTAGTCCTCTGATGTTTCAAAACTCAATAACGAATTGGCTTCTCTCATCCGATTCTAAGGGACTCCATGCATCCGCCAGAGGACCCTTGTTAGTCGTATTACCATTATGAGCCCCCCGAGCCATTTCCCTCCGGAAATCCGACTGAGGAACGAGTTTACCTCCAGATAATTTAGTTCCAATAGAGCTCGTCATATTTTATCTGAAAAATCTTTCCCACTCTAGAGACCGGATCATCTGCCAAGCATCCGAAACTTAGCCACAAATGAACAATTCATAGAGCCTATAACATGAAATGGAGGTACTACACCGGGCGACGGGAGAGGGACTGTCTTCCACCTTAGTAGTAGTAGTAGTAGTAGAAGTAGTAGTAGTAGTTATCGACAATGAACATTACTACTCAGAAATCTTTAATAGGGCAGAAAATTTTCGAGGAATTGATTCGTGCAAAGTTCTTCTTTTTCATAGGACAATATGCTTTTTTCTCAGCATCCACACTGTACAGGCCTCCGCTGCTGGGATTTTATCAGTACAGTTTTTGAGTACTCAGAATCACATGTTCTAGAATTAAATACTAGTAAGTGTGATCTGATATTCTTGGTATAGAATCCAGTGGAAATATCATTGCCTCAGACCTTGTTGTTAAGATATCGCAGGAATCAATAGCTGTGAAGCAGTCTACGAAGAACCTCGGCGTACCTTTTGACTGCCTTTCTTTCTACACAGTTTCACTGTGTAGTACTCGCCTGAAACAACACCTAATCAATTTGCCCTAAATTGGACTTGATTAGTTAGGGTGATGTATGTCTTCTCTCTTCTTCCCATTTGATTCTGTCCAGTTTGCTCTTATTGCCTTGGGATGGTCTTTGCATTTTTCACGATTACATTGTATAGCTTTTAGTTTTTTATGAAAACAATTGTATTTTCTCTTTATGTTTTTATTTTAATCGATAATAATTTTGTTCAATATTAAGGTTAAGAAGAAATAGCTCTACTAGAATACATTTTCGAAAGCAAATTGCAAAAAAGAATTCCCTATTTTTTCTGACAGCCAGGGCCCCCGCAACCATATGTGCAAAGTGTGCAATACACACGGGCACCACCCTTTAGGGGCGCCAAAACCCAGGTTCCAAAAAAAATATTAAAATAAAAGTTGAGAAATTAAATAGGATTAGGTATAAATACACACGAAATTTTATTAGTATATCATCCAGTTACTGCCGATTCCTATGTTGCGAGAACATGTCAGGCGGCAGTTTCTTGATTCTTCCTGTTCAGAAATGAATAACGCCTGGAGCGCTATAAAAGCGATGCATCGCCACAGGCGTTTTTAAATCAGTTAGTTCACTGGACCGTGCAACAAGTGAATAAAAACAAATAATCCTATTAATTTTTATATATAAAGTTATTTTTATTTTGTCAAGTGTGGTGTTGTGTTGTGTAATATTTTGTTTACTACTTTTTTTTAAATTAAGTGCCAAATACCTACTGACTGCAATTTCAAGGCTTGATTTTTTATAAAATGGTAAATGTTCCTTACTTTATACTATCAACATTAACCCTTTATAGGATACTGGTTATAATTATTTTTTTAGCCAAATATCTTTTTATTAATTGAAATGTCATGTACGAGTTTAAAAAAGTAACTGGCTTTATCCATAACTCGCTTAGTTTTTATGCTATTGATCTTTTTAAAAAACCATTTCGTAGGGTTTTTTAAGGGCATAAGATCAAATTAGTTTAATATCTTTTTTGCCTTTATTTTTGAAAGGATTTAAGCTGAAAGGACTCGAACAAATTGCTTTTTACTCAAATATGCAAACTTTAATCCGCCATATCTAACTTAATAATAATCTGCCCTATAAAGGGTTAAAAACTATTGGCTACTCAGTTAACTTTTTAAGAATATTTCCTACCCTACCCACATGGTTCTTATTATTGTGGTTACTTTAGAAGTTAATTCCTAATTCCCATGAGTACTCATTATTTATTTGTTTTTTCAGGATAAAAGAAAGAGACCTTCAGGTGCAAAGTTTCGGGAGAAAAAGAAACTGAGACTACAAGAAAGGGGAAAAATGGTTGGATCTTTAAATCATTTCTTACAAAACATCGAGATTCCACGAAGACTATCGATGTTGGAGCGACCGAATCGTCCGAATCTCAAGATTCTAAATCCGTAATATCAAAAACCGTGAGTGGTTCATCTGAAATTTCAACAGTAACATCAGGTCCTGCAACAAATGGAAGCGGTTGTAGCAGCAAAACAGCTTCTACTGATGCAGAGCCCGATGAAGCGATGACACCATCCTCGTCTATAGCACTTGAACAATCCACTTCAAGTTATTCAGCTTATGTAAAAAGTTCGGTAATGTCAGCTACCGAAATACCTGCTGCAAATGACACTTTCGATGAAATCTGTAATGAGGCTAGTATCGATATAATTCCGTCCGACCCCGGTTTGTGGCCCGAATCACCAATGGGTTGGCTAGAATATTGGTTAAACGTGGTCCGCCCTTGATAGACATCAGTTTTAGCTTTCCTAGTAATAAAGATAAGAGAAAGTTTTTGTGCAAATACTTTGAAAGAAATCTAGCAAATGGAGAAAACGTCGAAAGGGATTGGTTTATTTACTCTATTTCTAAAGATTCTGTATTTTGTTTTGTAAATGTAAAACTCCTAACGCTTTTTGTGATACAAATGGAGTATCTGATTGGCAACACTTGTCTTTGCTAATTAAGAGACACGAAACGTCAATTTTACACCACAGTTATATAAACACTTGGGTAAATTTAAAGAAAATGTTGGGGACATCTACAACTGTTAATGCTCATCATCTGCGGATTTTAGAAACGGAAAAAATATTGGCGAGACGTGTTGGAAAGAATTATTGCGATTGTTAAGTATTTATCTACACAATGCTTGGCATTTCAAGGTTCTTCTCAATTGCTTTTTGAACATGATAATAGAAATTTTTTAAAAGCTGTTGAGATGATTGCCTCTTTTGATTCAGTGATGAGACTGCACGTTAGCCGAGTGTATAACTCCCAAAAAAAATCTGTTAAAATGACTCATTATTCAGGCGTGCAAATACAGAATGAAATAATTGAATTATTGTCGTCCAAAGTAAGAAATAATGTTTTAGAAATGGTTCGCAGTTCAAAATATTTTACAATAATATTAGATTGTACACCAGACACTAGTCATACTGAGCGAATTAGTCTTGTAGTCACTTCAAGAAAGGTTGAAGTTAAGGAAAGTTTTATTGCGTTTAATCCAATACTGGACTCTACAAGAGAAGAGATATATACATTTGTGATAAAAAATTTGAAAAAATTAAATTTAGAATTAAAACACATTAGAGGACAAGGTTATGATAATGGGACAAAAATGAAGGGAAAACATGTTGGGCTTCAAAAACGCATTCTTGATGCGAATCCAAAAGCCCTTTTTATACCTTGTGCGGCTCATACTTTGAACTTGACAGTAAATGACGCTTCTAAGGTGTCAGGTGCTACAATAAACTCTTTTAATCTCGTGCAAGAGTTATATAATTTTTTTTCGTCATCCACAAAAAAGGTGGTATGTTTTGAGAAAAAATGTCCCCGGGTTAAGTTTAAAGCCTCTAAGTGAGACAAGATGGTCCAGCAGAATTGACGCAATAAAGCCCCTTAAAGTTTATTTAATTAAGGTTTGCGAAAGTCTTCTAGAAATGGCTGAAGATAATTCCTTTCACATTGATGCAAGACATAAAGCGAGTTCCCTCTTAACGTCTGTACAAAATTTTCAATTTATTTGTGGAATTATTATTTGGCATGACGTTTTATTTCATATAAATATTGTGAGCAAACAAATGCAAAGTGCTACAATTAATAAAGTATGCCAAACCTACCTAAAAAATTTAGTTGATCACTTCCAGCAATATATATCTGACCCAATCATTTCAAGAAATTCTTGTACAAGCGAAATAAGTAGCATGCTCTCTCGAAATTGAAGAAGACTTTCCACCATTACCAACGGTTAAGAGGAAATTTAAACCAAAACTGTTAGACTATGAACACCGAGATGAGACTCCTCATGATCCAAAAACCGCCTTTAAAATTAGTTTTTTCTTAAAAATTATAGATCAAACTATAAGCTCTCTAAAAAACCGATTTGACTTATTAAATGAGTATGATAATATTTTCGATTTTTAGCGACATATTCAAATTAAGCGTTAAAGTTGTTTTCATTACCTGATGATACTGACCCCTTAAGTATTTTACAATATATATTTGAAAACAATTTAATCTCCACCTTTCCAAACGTAAGCATTTCACTAAATTCTTTTGACATTGCCTGTATCTGTAGCTTCTGGCGAGCGATCTTTTTCAAAGTTAAAAATCATTAAAAATTATTTAAGATCGACAATGATTCAAGAAAGATTGTCGGGGCTAATAATATTAGCAATTGAACAAGAAATTTTTGATGGTATAAATTTTAGCGATGTAATTAATGAATTTGCAACAGCAAAATATCGGAAAATATCACTACTACAATAGCTATCTTTTATTTTTCTATTGCACCTAGACCTAGCTTTCATTTTTTATTTTAAAACGAAGTTCCCTAGGTATTTGTTATTAGAAACATCTGCATATTTTTAAAATATCTAAAAATGTTTTAAAATAGGTGTGAACAAGAATTTATTTTGTTATGATTTTGTTCTGTTTGTTTCAGTTTGATATTTTAGTCTACAAATAAATATGACTTCTAAAGTTCAGTTTTTTGCTTTACATCAAGCACCTATCTACTTACCTCCTACCTTAAAAAAAATAAAAAAACATGATCCAAAAGGCACCGTAAGGGGCGCCAAAATCCTCTTTTGCACACAAGCGCCAGTAGCCCTCACGGGGCTTGCTGACCGCAAGACTACTACTATGAAACAAGTTTCTCGTGGTCTTTGTTTTACAGCATTATGATCATTTACTCACATAAAGAATATTATAATTTGATATAAATCATCCCGGTTAACATTGCAGCAACTTTCAAGTGAGCACAAATTTTTCGCGTATCTATACATTTTGTTTCTTCAAATATTACAATTTTCATATATGTTCGCAAGTATGTTCCAAATAAAAAATACATTGATTTTAAACGGAACAATGGATCACCTTCATTTGTGAAATTATGTTTGTCATCGATGCATCCTGGTATAAATTTTGGCTTATATTTGATAAGTTAAAATTCTGTGGAGAAACCAGAGCATTGGCCATCTATTAACGATTCAATGAAGTATAATTACTATCCTTTCATTCTAAATACGATATCTCTATCTTTGTTCTAGAGGTTCTATCATTTCAAAGAGGGAGCAGCTTCAGTAGTTCAAAACAGCTAAACAAGCATATAGTTCGAAATCAAATTACATTTGATCTATTAGTTGTTTATATTTTTATCGTGCCAAATTTTTGTAGGTTTTAGTTTTTTATTCATATAAGATTCATCTTTTTGAATTTTTTTGGAGTCAATTTGAAATGGAACTGAAATAGATGTGCTTAAATTAGAGCGAACTGTACTAATCATCATATTCCGAACAATGGATTCAAGTGAAATTAATGAAACTTTGAAAGCTGCTCAAAGCTATCTTCAGAAACTCAAAGATCTTGATGATGAAATTAAAAATGCCCAAGCACAAATAACAAACACATCAGAGGAAGCAGAGAGCAATTTGTTAGGCAATTTTTCATCTCTTCAAGAGTATATTATAAAACTTTTAGCAAAAAGAAAATGTGAACTATTAGATAAAATTTTAACTGTGAGTGAAATATATTGTAAGGCCATGTTTCGATATATTCATAATAAAATGAATATTTTTTATGTAATTGGTACCTCACACCTCAAGTTTATACAATTGGTATAAAGTTTTTATAAACTTTCAGGCTAGAGAAGAAGGGATAACGCCATTATCCAATTGCAGCTCCATTGTGAAAAAGAAAATTGAAGAAACTGAGAAGTTAATTGATTTAGGAAATTTATTACAAGAAGGGAGAATCAAAGATACAGATAAAGGATTAGAAAAATTTACCAAAAAATCTGCTCAGTTAGGAAGCCTTCCGGAAGTGCCAGCCTTGAAAGAAGTGCCTTATATTTCCTTCGATTTTGATGATTCATGTGAATCAGATTTGGCAGATATTCTTTCTAATTATGGAAATGTAACTAGAATCGCCCCAATTCAAGTATGTGAGACAAATAAATAAATGATCTTATGTATAGTACCATTTTTCTTATAGATATGCCAAATGACTGAAAAACCAGGTGCAATATTAGTGGAATGGCAAATAGTAGATTTAGAAGAGAAATCGGTGGATATTCAGGAATTTTGTCTTCAAAAAACCTGTGGAGATGCATTATTGCATAAATTAAGTTTTCAGACGTGTTATCAAGGTGATTATTAACAGAATTCACTTAAATATTAACATTTGCTTTCTAATTGTGGTATAATTTTTTTTTAATTTAATCTAATTGCAGGTGTCGATTCACAATATCTTGTCAAGGATCTCAAAGTAGATGAATTTTATTCTTTCCAAGTTAGTTGTAAATTCGAAGGAAGCAATCAATTGAGCCGTTGGTCACTACCTCAAAAATTCAAAACCACCCTCAAACCCTTCTCTTGGAAAGAGAACGGTCACTATTCAATGAATAATGATTGTAAAATAGCGAAACCCTTAATTGATTCTGCGCCAATTTTAATATCAGATGGGCCCCAATTTAAAGTGGGGTATACCATTGAATTTACTGTAAGTATATTATAATAAACAACTTTTTGACTTTATAAAATGTTGTTTTGAAACTGAGGTTCGAACAATACATGAGGATTATAATCATATTTATCTGGGAGGTAAAATATTTATGTAAATCACAGATGCAGTAAGATAGAACTCCCCTACTCGATACCTGTTCTTTTTTTCATCAATTTAGAACTACCCCTTTTCTTCAAGGCTATGGAGATAGATCATTCCATGGTACTTACTCGCCATCTATTGAAGATCTATCTTAACTATAGAAAGGAAAATCTGTTTTATATAACTCTAACTTTCGATGGGTGTTTCTTCTTCTTGCCTTATTATTATAACTTATTTTGTTATTTGTCTTGCAAAAACTTTTTAATAAAGCTTGCAAGGCTGTTGTAATGGGCTTCCTGAATGATTCAGACGCTGGGTGTTTCAGTGTCCAAGGTGTTCAGTCTTGGCACCTTATGAACGGGACATTCGAAGAGTATGTGTTCCCTTATTTCGTCATTTTCTAGGCAACCACGGCACTGTGTAGTTTCTGATACTCTCATGACGTGTAGATGTTTGTTGAGTTGGTTTCCAGTCAATAAGCCAACTACCATCCCAATAGACTTTTTATTGAGACAATAAATAAAGAAAACAATAAGTAAATAAAAATCATTCAAAACCAACTCATGAAATAAAAATACGTAATTATACCACTGAGGGCATTCACAGTGTAATTCAAAGGATGGGTAACACTGACTGGAACTCTATTTTAATTGGTAAATCAGCGGAAGAATCTTACAACCACTTTTTCAATAAACTGAAACACTGGTTCGACGTTTATATTCCAGAAC
Organism: Cryptolaemus montrouzieri; assembly: GCA_013387265.2. Lineage (NCBI taxonomy): Eukaryota > Metazoa > Arthropoda > Insecta > Coleoptera > Coccinellidae > Cryptolaemus > Cryptolaemus montrouzieri. The sequence goes on along the minus strand of JABFTP020000124.1, from coordinate 62,686,570 downwards.
GAAAAAAAAAGCTATTAATAATAATAAATATCCTATATTCGATTCTGATCAAGTAAAACAAATAAGGAACACACTGGATGCTATCCATATAGCATATAAAAAATGCAAGGAAATCCTTTGGCAAAAAATCGAATTCGGTCAGAAACAACACCATCTTGGCCTCATACAAGAATCAGATATCAAAATAAAGTTTGAAATATTATAAAGAAAGAGGTAACTAAGCCAGTAAATGCAACAAATACGAATCTTTCCCCAGACGAATTGAATGATTTTTTTTGCTAATGTTGGAGAGAAGGTCATCGCCAGCCTGGGCCCACAAACGAGTGATAAAGCGATGCAATTGCTAGAAAAAAGTCTGCCAAAAACAGATTTAACATTCACTCTACATCCGACATCCGCTTTTGAAGTAATATAATATCCTGCATGAACAGTAAAAGTACACAAGACATATATGGAATGTCAACAAAATTTGTTGAATCTATCCAAAAAGTGCTTATTCATCCATTAGCAGTAATATTCAGTAAGTGCCTTGATGAGGGTTTTTCCAGAACATCTTAAAGAAGCAAGAGTTGTACCTATCTTCAAGAAAGGTGACCCTGATGATCCTTCTAACTATAGACCTGTCTGTGTTGCCAGTGTTTTCGAAGATTTTAGAGACACTTATCAAAACCAGACTGACTTCCTACTTAGAATCGAACAATTCAATGAATAATCAACAACACGGATTTAGGCATGGAAGATCGACAACCACGGTTCTTCTCAAAGTAATAGATCAAATCATAAGTTCTAGCGATAAAAAATGCTATCTGGAATAATTTCAAGAGATCTTAAAAAAGCATTTGACTCGATAAGTCGTGGATTGCTAATGAGAAAGCAAAGGTATTATGGTATTTGTGGAACATCTCTTCGTCTCATGCATACATATTTGGAGAGAAGAACGCAGCAAGTATGGTGGAAACATTCATTATCAGGGGAAAAGCAAGTTCCCAAGGTTCTGTCTTGGGACCATTGCTTTTCATTTTATTCATAAATGATATGAACATAACCATCAATGGTAGCCATGTTTCTGCATCAACATTTTTGTTTGCTGATGACACCAGCTACAGCTTGAGGGCCACAAAAATAGAACAATTGAGACCTGAGGACGACCTTTCATAGCAAAACTAAACTACAAGGGATTACTGGGGTCCTAAGTTATACAACCATCTGCCCATTGAAATCAAAGAAAAACGTCAACTTGCATTCAGGAGAGAGGTCAAAAACCTACTTCTACATAGGACCATATACGAGTTGAAGGAATTTCTCTCTGAATCGGCGACGTAAACGGGGTATACTTCTATTAAATCTTCTATTAATTTTGACTCGACATGTAAATAATTGATGTCATAATATATATTTCATTTCATAAGTTCATATACCCTCTTCTTTGATTGAGGCCCCTTCATGAGTATTTTTGATTGTCTCTGTCCCAAGATGTCTGCCCAATAGTTCAGGGCGTCGGTGGTGTTCGAGTTTTGAAAGAAAGAGAGCATGTGGGTCCATGGGATGGTCAGAACTGGTTCTGGTCCCGTCGGCCTAACAGCTGTTGCCTTTTTGGCAAGGCTGTCTGCTATCCCATTTCCTTCGATTCCCTGATAGGACAGGTACCAAAGCAGAGTAACTCTGTTGGTAGCACTGAGTTGTCGAAGTGCTGCTTTGCATTCGTCAACTAGATATCCAAGGACGATCTGGCTGTCAGAGCATATGTAGATGTATGCGCCTCTGCATTCCTGTGTAGGTTTTCCTGTACATAACGGAGAATGGCAAATATTTCTGCGTGTCTTAAGGTAACATTGAAGAGTTCGTCGAAGTTGTAGGTGGCTCTCATTTTATCCCCTCTTGTGAGAATGTCAGGTCGGAGTTCTCTAATTTTGTTCAGGGATGTGGAGTGTCCTTCCCACAGTGTCAAAGAGGCCCTGATGGCCGCCTCCTCCACCACTATATGTAGTGGAGGGATGCCCAGAAGACACTCCATAGAGGCCGTGAGTGTGCATCTCAAGGCTCCCGTGATTGCTAGACATGCTTGCCTTTGGATCTTGTTTATTTTGTTCCGTTTTATCTCTTTGTCCAGTGCAGGCCACCTTACGATGGAGCGTTCTTATCAGTGACGTGTATAACCAATATATTATGGCCCAGAGTGTGTTTTGCGCTCGTCTTTCGATGTGATTGTCCCAATTTAGTTTGGCGTCAAGCATCACACCTAGATATTTCACTTGTTTTACTGGTGTTATTTCCTCGTTAAAAGAATAGGTACCTTGAAAGGCGGTAGTATCCTTTTTCGAGTGAATAAAATCATGTTTGTTTTGTTTGGATTAACATACAGGTTGCTCTCTCTGCACCATTGTTCAGTCATTTGCATAGCGTTCTGCGCAACTTCACATATGGTGCTGAGGTTTTTTACGCGAACAAGGAGGACGATATCGTCGGCATAATCCATCGCAGAGTGCCCAGCATCTTCCAGGGTCGCCTGGAACCCATCCAGCACGAGGTTCCAGATGAGAGGAGATAGTACTCCCCCCTGAGGACATCCCCTGCTGGCGGTTTCTCGGACGGTCGACTCGCCGAAGTGAGCCTCGATGCGCCTGGTCAACAACAGACGTCCCACCCACCTTGCTATGGTTTTGTCTACTTTTCTATTTACGACAGCTTCATCTATCGATTTATAAAGAATCTTGTCGAAAGCTCCCTCTTTGTCTTGGAATATTCCTGGAGTGAATTCGCCTTTTTCCAGTCCTTTCTTGATATACCCTACTACACAGTGTAGTGCTGAGTCAGCTGATCTACCTTGCTCGAAGGCATGTTGACTGAAATATAGGGGGCGCTATGCTAGGGTATTCTCCCTAAGATATCTTTCAACTATTCTCTCCATTATATTCAGTAGTAAGGAGGTGAGACTAATTGGTCTAAAATCTTTGTCCATTTTATGTAAGATCTTGCCCGGCTTGAAAATGAACACAACCCGAACCTTTTTCCAGAGGTACGGAATTATCCTAAAGCTAGTCAGGACTGAAGATGTGGATTAAATGCATAACAATTTGGTCCATTCCTTTTATTAAGTGTGCAGGGTATATACCATCTGGTCGTGGTGCTTTATATGGTTGAAAGGTAGTTACTGCCCATCTAACCATTGAGGCTGTGTTCCAGTTTGCTTTGTCAGCGTGTCCATTGAATTTCTGGATTGCTGTGTTGTCGATGAAGGAACCCGAGAAGTGAACTTCCGCCAGGTGTCTCAGTGTTTCATCATTAGTCTGTGTTTTTATTCCTTCCGGTGTATCAAGACTTTGGATGTTGTTGGTCCTGCGGCAGAGAGGATGCATCGAAGACGGTTTGCCTCCGGTACACCCTTTATTTCCTCGCAGTATTAATGCCATACTTATTTTTTGGATTTTTTGATCAATTCTTTGTATGCTAATGCGCATCGCTCTATTTAGGGACGACTGATTTTCATCAGTTGAGCAGTGAGTTCTACTGTCCATTATAGGGTTTTCTTCCTGCCTCTATTGTATTGTATAGGTCAACTGTTATTGTACGCACACAAGGTGATGTTGGTTTGCAGTTTCTCAACAGCAGCTTCCAAATCCTTGATGTTTTTCGGTGTCTTAGCTGTTGGTTCCATCATTTCGGATAGTTGTTCCCGGTATCGGTTCCAATCGGTTTTTTTGGGGTTCCTATAAGGCACTGGTTATCGAAACAGATATGTCGATGGTCGAAGAGGGATACTACTTCTGTTTCGAATTTTTGGGGTGAATTGTTCACTGCATAAAGTCAGGTCCAAGAATTCTTTTGAATTCGATGTGACGAAAGTTGGTTCCTCTCCTTCCCCTGAAATCTAACCTCAGCTCCCCATAGCATATGGTGAGCGTTGGCATCACACCCAACGACGAATGGCCAGTCTTATGGTTTACATTAGTTCAACAATTCCTGTAGTTCTTTTGTTGGAGATGGTATCTGTGAGTCCTAGGGAAGTATGCTGAGCAGGCCCGCCGCTAGCGGTTTGAACGCCGATGTGCAATTCCTATCGTGCCGCCCCTATCTAACTACAAAACCTAGGTGTTTATAAAAATGTGAAAAAAATGCTGTACAGTGAAAAACTATGTTATATTAGGTTATTTTATACAAGATAGATACACTAATACGACATTAAATGAAAAAATGAAGGCAAGAAAGGTGCAGTTTATACATATTATGTAGGTAGGTATAGGTATTAAGTTATTTTACAGAAACTGCACCTTTCTTGCCTTCATGTTGGCAAAATCAGCTATAATTTTTTTGTTGTCTAGTCTATTTAGAATCTCATGTTCAATTGAAATTATTGCTAAATTACTTAGTCTTTTCTGGTGCATAGTTGATCTCAAATAGTTTTTTATTATTTTTAACTTTGAAAATGACCTTTCACCAGACGCAACTGAAACCGGCAATGTAAGTAGTATCCTTAGCGCTACTGCTGTATTCGGAAATGTTGACATTAATTCATTAGCAAAAATGTATTGCAATAGGTTTTGTGGATCATTAGACTGGTTTTCAGTTAAATGCAACTTTAAAGCATTGATTTCATTAAACATATCTATACCGTCAATATCTGCGTCACTACTTGAACTATCTTTTAGCTTCACATTCAAATCTTTACAATGTTTCATTAAATCATCTTTGGAGTAACTAAACAAGTTATTATTGGTGAAAAAGCCAAAAACGTCGGTAAAAGTTTCCAACTCATCGAATCTACGTTTTAAAGAAGTTAAGGTTTGGTCCAGGATCCTAAAAAAAATATCTACCTTGTATTTTGTTTTAGGGTTTAGTAAGACTTCATCACTCTGTTCATACTGAAATTGAGTTGGTTTTCTTCGTGGACGAACGGTATCTATAGGCGGAAAATCTGCATCTACATTAAGTTCCCGAGCCACAGTGGTAGCTTCTTCTAACACCCTTTCGAGATGCTCATCTGTGCGATATTCGGTGAATTTATGAATCAATTTATTTAACAAATTTATGCAGATTTGAGTATTTATTGTGGGTTTTGCATCATTTTGCTAATAGCATTAATTTCGTTTAAAATATCAAACCAAATTACAACTAAGCAAATAAATCTATAATTTTGAATATTCAAAGCAAGCGAATGTGCTTTGTGAGTTGTTGTACAATCCCATTCCGACGAATTGTTATCTGATATTTCAAGTAAAGCGTCAAATATTTTTTCGAGGTGATACCGTAAAGGTTTGACTGCATCGATTCTGCTAGACCATCGCGTGGCACTTAATGCCTTTAGTTTCAAATCAGGTAAATGCTTGCAAATTATGGACCACCTTTTGGTAGAAGACGAAAAGAAAACGTAAATTTCTTGAATTAAGTTGAAAAAGTTGACCGTGTCGTGCGTTATATTTGCCGCATCGTTAACGACCAAATTGAGACTATGCGCCGAGCATGGAACGTAAAATGCACGATTTTTCATTTCCAATATTTTTTTTCGTAATCCATTGTGTTTTCCACGCATATTAGAACCATTGTCATAACCTTGGCCACGTAAGTTTTTAATATCAAGGTTTAATTGCGAAAATAAATCTAAAACAAAATGTAATAGTCCTTCACCTGTGGAGCTGGTTATCGGACAGATGCCAATAAAACTTTCGCATATTGTAACACTTTTTAGTTTCACTGTTTAAAACAACATACCTTAGTATAACTGTAATTTGTTCTGTGTGACTTACATCTGGTTTGCAATCTAATATGATAGAGAAATATTTTGATTCTCTGACTTTGTTCAGGATATAATTTTTTATGGGCCGAGTAAATCAATGATTTCATTCTGAATCTGATCTCCTAAATAGTGAGTCATGCGAGTTGAATCGAATTTCGAGGCTTGAATTCTGTGAATATGTTCCCGCATAACTGATGCTATCATTTCTATTGCTTTGAGAAAATTACCATTATCATGCTCATATAATATTTTGGACGAGCCCCTAAACGCCAGACATTGATGAGATAAAAATTTTATAACAGCTATGATCCTTTCCAATACATCCCACCATTGTTTTTTTTTTCAGATTCTAATAGTCTCAGTTGCATTTGATTTACAGTAGTTTTATTTTTTAACATATGATTTAGTTGGACCCAACATTTTAAATTTTCGCTATGGGAAATGCTTGTTTCGTGTCGTTTTAAGGTAGATGACAGATGTCGCCAATCGGAAAAACCGCTTGGAGCTGACAGACTACTTACAGCTTACTGAATATTTTACAACAAAAACAATAGACTGAATCTTTTGACGTAGAGTAAACAAGCCATTCTCTGTTAATTTTTTCTCCATTAGGAAGATTTCTAGAGTAATAACTGTTTGCAAATTTTCTTCCATCGATATTAGCAGGAAAATTGTGGTTAAACAGCTGCACGGGACCACGGCTAACCAAAATATTAACAATATCATTAGTCATACTGGCGGGCCACGAACCGGGATCATCACCACAATCTAAACAGCTACTTCATGACGATAAATTGCTTACAGGTTCTTTAGCACTACTTTCTCTTTTTTTAGTTTCACTGGAGTCTCCTTCTGAAGGACTAACATTTTTCTCTTCAGATACCTCCATAACTTCTAGATTTAAAGCTGCGCTTGTTGAAGCTACATCTACGTCAACATTCTCTTGACATTCAGAGTCCCTATTTTCTGGTTTGCTAAAAAATTCCTCAAGAGATCCCGCTAGTTTTTTTTCTCTGTATCTTTTTCTCGTTTTTGCCGTCGAAATTGAGCTCCTGAAATTTTTCCTTTTTTGCGGTTCCTGGAATTTTTTTGAAAAAGTTTAGTATACGGTTGTACAAAAGTAACTTAAATCCCAAAAGGGGGTCGATCATTCCACCCATTATTGCGAACAACCTTTACTAGGGGGTCAACACTGAAATCGCGAAAAAAAATCAGCTTTTCCATACATTTTGTATGGAATAGTTATTTTTTTTCGCGATTTCACCGTTGACCCTATTGTAAAAGTTGTTCGTATTTATATGTAGAATGACTCCTTTCGGGATTTAAGTTACTTTGTTACACCCTGTATAGGTATAATTTTAATATTTTTTTATAAATCTTCACTCTTAAGTTGTATAACAGAAAAAAATACCCTTTAAATCACAATAATAATCACAATACTACTGCGAAAAAAAAATGTTCATACCTACTGCACACAAATGTAATGGAATAACTAATTTTTTTTCGCGACTTCAGAGTTGACCCCATAGTAAAAGTTGTTCGTATTGATTAGATGGAATGTCCCCTTTCGGTACTTAAGTTACTTTTGTTACACTCTGTATTAATTTTAATACATTTTTTAAATAAATCTTTACTTTGAGTTTTTCAGTAAAATAACCTTTAAATTTTACATGAATACCTGCTGTTTATATGAATGCGCCCATATGCTGATTAATTAAACAAAGACACTTACCATAATTATGATTTTTTGCGCCGACGGATAATATAAATAATTTTCTAAATTATTTTTATACTCACACTTCGCACAAAAATATACAGAATATTATTAATTTAAAGTACCCTGGACCGTTTCCGGATCTCACATTAGGGCTATAACCAAATAATTGAAGTTTGTTGTTCACTCACATCACTTTCGCATTTGTGTTAAATAAATAAAAACAAAGAAATGAGTATATAGTTTTAAGGGGATTTCCCCTGATATCTGTGGGATTTCGCATAAAGCACGATACGGATTAACTTTGTTCTCATGAATTTGAATAGATGGCGCTATGTAATGCTACGATATAAAAGAAATATTTGGGCGCCGTTCATCATATTATTTTTATAAGAATAATCTTTTTGGTATTGTGAGGTGACAATGTCTGAATTTTAGTCGATGATTGTCTGATTTGCCGCCCCCCTGAATGCGCCGCCCGCGTGCATTGCACGCCCGCTTACGGCGGACCTGATGCTGAGTATTCCACAAAGGTACTATTTGTGTGACCTTTTCCATCGATTCTGACTGTTACCAGGTCTCTGAAACAGAAATTAGGTAATATATGAGTTCTAATACATTTAGAGACACGAAGCAGAAAAGATTTCCATCGCAGGCCGTCAGGCCCCCAACCACGCTGCTCCTTAACCAAGGTTCTTGTATTAGTGATATGAATGTATGCAGTTTTGCAAGCCGCGAACTTAATATGTGGGTTGCAGCTATGCAGGGGTGTAATTCGATGGGTGTTCACTATCACCACCAGCAACCCTCCTAGCATAAAAAGCTCGTCTTGAAACCTAACCTTATCTTATCTTAGGTAAACTTTCATACATTATTGTTGGGATAGAACTCGGAATATTGAGATGCATTTTACTAGGATTATTTCGTTTTTTCTGATGAAACACTTCATCCATTGTTGAATAAATTCTTTAAATAATTTTCTCATGTTCTAGATATTAGAAAAAGATGAAAATATAGCATACTTGGGCATAATTACAGATGAAAAAATAACAAAATTATCCTCAATCAACAACCCTGAAGGTTCTTTTGTTCTCAATTCAGAGGGAGAGATAGAAGTTGATGGACTGAGAAAATCTACACACTTACCAAATTTCCAGAAAGGAGCGAAGGTATTTGATTCAACTAACATACCATTTCAAACTTTCATCTCATTTTTTCAGGTCTCCTTTAGTTGTGAATGCATAAGAGACGAAAAGGTTGTAATCCATATAGATTTGAATGAAAAGAGAGTTACTTATGAATGGGGAGTCGATAAAACAAAATCTTTCTACTTTGCGGCAGAACTGCCAACGCCAGTGTGGAAAATTATGGTTGAATGATTATAGCAATCTCCAAGGACTTATGGTCCCTAACCTAGAATATTTATAAGTTGAGGTCTCAATATCTTATAGGATTTTCTGATTTTTGACTACAAAATTTTCTTTGGAAAAAATGTGCATTTTTGTGTGGTCCTTCCTGAAGATATGCTTTTAGAAATAATATTTAAATGTATTTCTTATGAATTTATTTTAAACTAAGTATTATTTTCTGAATGATCAAACTATGTTTTAGTTACCGTTTCATATTTGTATGAACATGATTTTACTCATTTTCTTGTAAATTATATACTAGTCTTGAAAAAATATACTTATTGGTTTGTAAAATTTTCTCATCTGGGATGAAGTACATACACCTGGTTTCATGAATCAAGCTTCTACAGATAGGTCATGTACAAATATGAGGGTAGTCTTGCTGTTTACGCTGACCACTTCGCGCAACCAGTACCGAGTCGGCGGGAAATGTTTCCCGAACGATTTAAATTTCAGACAGTGTTGCCAGATCCCTTTTCCTGGTGTTCATTTCAATTTCACGTTGAAATAAGAGAAAAAATATTCAATCTAGGTCATTTAACTCTTCAGTTTCTTCAACACTTGTGTTGTATAAACATCATATGCGATTTAAGCTTAATTTGCGAGACAAACGAATTAGTCAAGTGATTTGGAATTTGTTAATTTTTATTTTTAGGATTGATGAACCAATAACTTTTTCTCGATAATGGAGACCCACACTGTACAGTATATCCAATTTTGGGAGCCACTTACGGCATCTATGTTCTATTTGGCTTGACATAAACATTGTGGTGTAATTTCAATTTTTGTCATTGAATTTCTGGGTCTGGGCTTGTTCAATGTGATCTCGAAAGATTTTCACTGGACATTTAACCTATAGCTGCGGTAGGCATCTTCCGAGCCGATGTAGAGATTTATAGAGAATTCTATTACTCTTTTTTATTTCACTACTGACAGAGATGTTGATGCTCAATTTTTACCCCATCTTGTTATGCAAAAAAAACGTCGACACGAATTCATAATCTCCTAATTGAGAATCATAAATAAATTATTCAATAAATGCTTTGATTTCCATAGGGTTATGGAAAACAATTTAGTCCATGCAATCTCGCAAATTGAAGTTCTATTTCGCAGGAGGAAATGCGAAAAATACTAAGTTTTTCTCATGAAAAATATTTGATGATAATAATATGATTGTTAGATATTTCTTGAATGAGTGTGTGTTCTAAAAAATACAAATCTGTCGAACAAAAGGAAAGGAATTTTGTCAATTTACAAAAAAGTCTAACTAACGTGGAAACATGTTTGACGTAAATTTCATAACCGAGATATCAAGTATGGGTGAAATCAGGAAATATTCAAAATTCGTGAATAACTCAAAAACCACATCAGAAGTTAGAAAAATCTTTCTAGATCTATAAATTCTATTGAATTAATATAACTGAGATGTTGTGAGTGGCACCCTCCAAATGAATGAAAAGAATATATTGTATAGTGTACAATTCTCTATTTATTACCCTGTAGTATGAGTTTATTCATTTATTTAATGAAACAAAGGAACTCCAGCAGGAAAGACCCAATTATAGGGGTTCACAAAAATTATAACAAGGAAAGTTTGCAGATGTGAAACATGTCTTAAGAAATATTAGCTAGAAGTAACTTAAATCAAGTCAAAAAAAAAACTTTTAGTGAAACAAATGAACTAACTATTGAAAAATACAAAATCAAGGAAATTTTCGTGAGAATCACCAAATTTCGAAGATCATGTTGACTCAGATCATATAAGGTATGTGATAACTGCATTTCTGCATGATGAAAAAGATACATGAAAAATATCAATGCCGGCAATATGCCAGTTATATAAACGCATAATTCTCAAGAACACAGAATGATAAAATAAACTAGTACACGCCTTTAGAACATAGAAGAGTGCATTGCGACGATTAGGATAAATTGAAACGCTGAAAGTGAGATAGTTGACTAGCAGATAATTGAAAGAATTATTTAATATTCGATAAAGGAAAACTGTGTCGAAAAGCACTCTTCTCTGCTCCAGGCTTAAAATCTTGTGACGACGCAAACCTAAACTATAATCTTGTTTTGGAATGAGAAATCTAAAGTTGAAATTTTTGAAAAATTTTTCTGAACCCGCTCAATTCTGTCAATGTACTTGGTGGCAATGAGGGGACCAAACAAGCACTCAATATTCCAAATTACTTCTAACCAACGAAAAGTATAGAGATCTCGGACCACTAAAACTTCTGGTTATTCTAAGAACGAACCCCAACATTTTGAGCCTTTGAAACTATATGATCTACGTGATACTCGAAAGACAGTTTGGAATCGAGATATATACCGAGGTCCTTTATCCGGTTTACCCTCGCAATCGCAAGCCCATCAACTGAAAAAGAAGCATCAAAACCATTTATGTTTTTTGTAAAAGTTATATGTTTGCATTTTATAATGTTTAATGAAAAATACCTGGTCTGATAAAAAGAGAAAAGTCGGCATACAAATCATGCCGCGTACTCAGAAAACATTCCGAAATGTCATTTATGTATATAGAAAATAACAGTGGGCCCAGATGCGACCCTTGGGGCACACCGGATGTAACACATATTGTATTCTATTCGATAGATAGATTCGATCCATTTCAGTAGGGACCCCACCACACCAAAGTCTTCTAGAACTCGCAGCAAAGTTGCATGATGCACCTTATCAAACGCTTTAGCCATGTCTGTGTAAACAGCATCAACCTGAATACCTTTGTCAAAATTACTACCTGACCTACCCTCAAACAATCCATGCTGAGATTGAATTAACTGGGAACTGGATAAATGGAATAGTTTATCAGTTATTATTGATTCAAAAATTTTGCCGAAATAATTTAAAATAGATACAGGTCGGTAATTACTGTCTTCATTTTTCTTACCACTTTTGAAAATCGGTACAATCTTTGCCGTTTTCTACTCATCTGGAAAAACACCAAGTGCTAGGGACTTGTTGAAAATAATTTGAAGAGAAATGGCTAAGCTAGCAGAGCATGACTTGATGAAAATAGGTGGGATGGAGTCCGGACCTGGACCTTTCGTACCATTCAATCCCTCTATTTTAGTTTTGACATCGTTCAGATCAATCGCGATAAGTGAAACTGATGAAGAAATTCCATATATTCTTCGGTAGAGAACAGGTCTATTCGGATCTTCATAAACACTGGCAAAGCACTCAGAAAAATCATTAGATATGGCAGAAGTGTCTTTCAACACTTTTCCCCATGACACATAGACATAGGTATTCTCTGACTATCTCTTAACTCTCCAACATAAGACCGAAAAAGCTTCGGATTCTTCGCAATCCCACCTTCTATAGAAGCAATATGGTTTTTATGATCCCTTTCAATCAAAGCTTTACACTGTCTACGCAAAACACGGAAATTTTCGTAAAGAAAACTGCTTTTGAATTTTTTGAATCTATGATGAAAGCTAGATTTTCCATTGACACACTTAATAGTATCCTTAGCGAACCATGATGGGAATTTACTGCACTTAACAGTTTTACGAGGTACAAAATTATCTATAACATCATCTACAGCAGAGTAAAAAGAATCAACACACTCATTTACACCATTCGAACATAATAAAGTATCCCAATTTAAATTTGAAAATACCGAATTAATAGCTTCATAATTCGCATTAAAAAATTTATACATATATCTAGTCTTACTAACAATTTTATCCACTGAAAAATTTACATGCCGGCTCGGTGGCGTAGAGGATATGATGCTCGTTTCCTGCGCAAAGTTACCTGGGTTCAAACCATACAAAGTCGGTGCGATTTTTCGGATTCTGGGAATCGCTTGAGTATCCATCTTTCGGAAGAGATGTAAAGCCGTCGTCCTGTCTAACAAAGATGTGTTGGACATTAAAGATCCCTTCCCTCGACACGAGAGGGGTTCGGCAAAATTCCCGGGTTAGTGAGGTGACAGAATTCCCCGGCGTGTCGTTGGCCGAAAGACGGAAAAAGTGCACGTTAAAGGAATAACAAACAAGCAAACAAAAAATTGGCATAAGCTTCTATGGCCGGATGGTGACCATCTTCCGGATGATGAGTAAATAGTATAGGTTCTAGCTTACAAAAAACTCTGAAGCAATTCAAATTCTGCACTCAGATTATCAGAAAATTTATACCAAACAAGGGGAAATATTTTCTCTCATCCTCATCCATCATGTTGAACTTATTGAATTACTGAAATGAGAGGTCAGATTCGAATATCATATAAATATTTTGGAAACTCTTTAGATTTTGAAAAGATCCTGTTCTATAATACTATCCTGTCCGATGAAAGGAGTCAAAACATGTATCTGTTCCTGATCCCACTTGCGAAAAAGTAAGAGTCACGCATGTACCTTCCGCTCCCTAGAAGTTACGCCTCTGATTAAGAGTTTTTTGGTATCGATTTCACTAATAGTAAATCTTATCCTTCGCTATTTCATTTTCAACGATAGGTAATCAAATCTCCCACGTGAGATAAATTGTGACAACACTGGCTACAATTCAAATACTTTAGGAAAACATCAGATTGGCTCGGTACTGGATGCGCGAAAGTGGACATCGTACACAGCAAGATTACCTCAATCTGTTCTATTTATTAATCTGAAATTCAAAACATTTCTTACTCCTTAAGGTCTACACAATTTGTAACAATTTACAGGGTGATTTTTCTAGGGATCTTACCTCTTTTGACTGCAGATTTTTTTTGCAGCGCGATACTGATCCTCTTTATTATAAACTCATTTCTTGTTCTGTTTAAACTTTTATTGTCGTTTGCAAAATTTTGGGGAAAGGTCTAGTTTAAACTAAAAATATAACCTCTTTCAAGAGAGGCGCATAGAAAAAGAGACTCAAAAAATAAATGAAAATATTAAACTGAAGAAACTTCAGAAGGCAAATACAAGTTAGAGAAATATGAGAAAAAAATTATCATACATACATTTACTTCCACATCATGGACGACATGAACTATAGATAGATAGATCAGAGAAGAGCTTTTAAAGTCTACAAAGACAATTTTGGAACCAGTGTTGGTCTGTTTACAATTATATATGCTGATGACGAGACCACCACAAGTGTAGATTCCAAGAGGCGATTACCAAAACTGCTACAATCAAATAATGAAGATGCCAAGTGTTGGTTTTCTAAGAATGAACTTCTTCTAAACCGTTAGCAAGACAGATAAATTAACTTAAGCGCCCTGATCAACATCTTCTAATTCGGTTAAGTTTCTTGGAGTAAACATAGATTCAAGCCTAACATGACAGTTTCACCTGAAATCCCTGTGCATTTGGTAGCAATGTTTGAACATCTTCTAATTCGGTTAAGTTTCTTGGAGTAAACATAGATTCAAGCCTAACATGACAGTTTCACCTGAAATCCCTGTGCATTTGGTAGCAATGTTTGAAAGGTGGCACACAAGTGAAGCACAAGCAGCGTGTACTATCTGATGCTATTATGCATCATTCCACTCTTTGTCTCATGTAGTATTCTTGCTTGGAGAAGCGCTGCCCACATAGGATTTTAGTTCTGCAAAAAGCTGCAGTGAGATGTTAAGTGGGTGCAAGTTTAAAAGACATTTGAATTTGGGAGGCTTTTACTTGATAAAATTCCATTATCAATAATAAAAACGAGTAATGTGTTTTTGGAATTTTACTTAATAATTATGATTCGTAACGCGTTTCACTACACCGCAGCTTCTTCAGACAAATGAATGTACATAAAATAAGAATGAGAATATAAATATAAATGTTCTTAAGTAATTAAAAGCTTATTGGTTTGATTCCTCTTAAGTGGTTATTTATGACAGGTATGTCCAATAAAATTAAGGAATAGATTGCTCCCCGAAGAGATTCAATAGAGGTGAAGGGCTTAAATCGACTTGTTCATTGTTCACTTTAGAAATCAACAAATACAAACACTCAGGTAGACTCATCAATGAACAAGTCGATTTAAGCCCTTCACCTCTATTGAATCTTTCGAGGAGCAATCTATTCCTTAGTTTTATTGGATATACCTGTCATAAATAACCACTTAAGAAGAATCAACCCAATAAGCTTTTAATTACTTAAGAACATTTATATTTATATTCTCATTCTTATTTTCTGTACATTCATTCGTCTGAAGAAGCTACGTTGTAGTGAAACGCGTTACGAATCATAATTAATAAGTAAAATTCCAAAAACACATTACTTGTTTTTAGGTTCAAAAGCCCACTATGAACTATGAATTAATGTAATGTCTTTGTTCTCTCTGATTGTGTATGTTAATTTGTTTGTTGGGAAGAATGTAAATGAGTATTCAAGGTCTGGCAGGCTTAACTACTCTATTGGATGTAGGGATGCACTTGAGATGCCAAGATTTAGACTAAAAAAACCTCTTGTGCAATTTTTAATCCTTAAACTTGATGTTTTTTTTTCACATTGATATTGTACGCTGTCAAAAAAACATTTATCTCAAACTCATTCGAGATTTATTGTACAAAAATCTAGTACGAATTGAATTATTCTCTTTTCAAAACTCATGATTTCGAATGAAAACAACATAATTAATAATTGATATTTCTATTTTTAATCATACATTTGTATCAACAGCTTCTTATATATCCATTTTATAATATAGCTTCTCATCATAGCACATAATGTATAACCTGCATTAGTACTTCTTTCATTGCTGTAAAATTTTCAAAAGAAATTTATTACTTATTCATTTATGAATATCAAACAGTACAATATTTGCTTCTGAAAATAATAACTTCTTTCTAATAGAAATACAGCCTCACCCAACAATACTACTTGCTCCTCTTAAAGCTAAATATCCTGCAGTAATATCCATTGGAAGTCCCAATATGGTCGAATATTCTTCCTTATTAGCGTAGCGTAGTCTAGTTGCTGGATCTGTGTAAGGAGCAGGAAGGCCTGACAAATCAGAAAATTTTTCTGGGGGTCTAAACGAAGGAGGTGCATTTATGGAGCTATATAATATTGTGTTTTCAGGCCATGGCAAAGTTTTTTCAGAAGAAATAATCTGCTTCAATGACTTCCAAGTTTTTTTCTTGTTTCCATTGGTTTTCGAGTTGAAATAAGAAGCAACCGTCTTGAATGCCAACTTATTTTCGACTTTAGGCTCTTCAGTTGCCATTTTTATTGACACATTTCATTCTTCATTTTAAATTAAGAAATAATACAAATTAGTGTTATCTGGAATAAAATTAGGTTACACTTTGATCCCCATAGACCCCTCAACACACAGAACAGACCCTAATGTCTGTTCTGTGCTTCAACATAGAGTATAATAGTATATCACAGAAAAAATATTTCAAAGTGGAATGCAATAAATCTGGCTGCGCATTGTGATTACAATTCAGCCGCTTTGTAATTTGTAAGGGCTTCCAGAAAAGTGGAACTGGTTTTGATTAATTGAACACTTATACCAAAATGAATTCGAATAATGCCTTTAATGCTTTTGGAAGAAAACATTCGTTTCAAAACTTTTGTGAACGAGGCTTAATGGTGAATCGTTAACAATCTTTAATATCCACGCATAGTAAGTATGCCAACATAATACACAGAAAGTTCCTGACCCCTTATCTGTCTCTGCGCAGTCGTGCTCTCTCTCCTGCATCTTCCCTACTTTTGTCCCCACTACTCCTTATGACTGGCACAAAGAGTGTTGCTCAAGCTCAATAAATGTGTAGTGACGTCGTCGTGAGATAATTTCAATATTTTATCAAAAAACTGCGACAAAACAGAATTTCGACCCACGAAAACGAATACGGAGAAGGATACATTAAAAACGAACGGAAATTTATAAGAGAAACGTAAGTGTACTTGTAGATTATCGTGTTCAATTGTTTATTGATTATGGTGGGTTCCTTGCCCTCCATATTTTTCTTCGACGCCGTAACACGGCGGGTTATTTGAAATCGGTAAACGAGTTACCTACATCATCGCCGTCATTTGATTTTCAGTAATATACAGAACATAGTGGAGTGATTCTTATAAACTGAGCAGTGAATTGTGTTTTCGTTCAAAAAAATCCAGAGCGGTACTCACGGGTTTCGTGTTTTCCGTAGGATTTTCTGTTGACGTATCCGTATAATACGCCTACCTCGTTCACAATACCTGGGAGAAACGGTGGACGGTTCTATATTTTGATAGTTCGTGATTCTCCTTATTTAATTTGACTTGATTTATATACTTTTCCGTCTTGTGTATAGTGTATTCGCGTACCGGTAGTTACGGTGTCTGAACATCGGCAGAAATCAAACAAATAATATTAAAAGATGCTCTTATGGTTTTGTGTTTCAGGTTTATTTTTATTGAAGTCGAATTGAGACTTTTCGTCTCTTCGAAGTGATCTTTTTTCTGTATCATTGAGCTTGAAATTTTAGCTCCATTCATGTCGGTTCATCAAATAAACTGAGAACGTAACTTAATAAATAAATTATTTCATCGCGGTTGTTGAAAAAAATTTCAATCAGGAAAGCGCTCAGCAATTCGTGAGAGTTCGCACACTAAGTGGAAAGAATTTAGGAAGAGAAATTGAATTTATATTTTATTTTTATACAAATACCATACTGCATATAATTCAGATATTAAAACTATCAATTCTGTTTTGAAAAATCTAATATTCAAGCACTAAGTTGAGAAAAAGAGAAATATTAATTAGTCTACATAAGACATCTTAATTATTTAAAATGAAAAAAAATCGGCTATTAGTATTCACAAGATATCGTTTCTTCAGCAATTTATATTGTTTGTATTTAAATACATATCCAAATAATAACATATTTGGATCAACTTGAAGAATGTTTGGTGCATTATATTATATGGAAAATATACCTATTGAGTGGATATTAGTTCACTGAATGTTTACATTATGAGAATGAAAGGAAATCATATTTTACTTTAACATCTCATTGATGAATCTTCAGATAAAATGAATATTCTTTTGAAGTAAACTCATTATGTGATTTTGAGAAAAGTTGGCGATTCTAATGTGTCATTGTTTTAGTCTTCTAGTTCTACCCTACCAATCCAGTGCTATGTACACTAGTTAATCATTATTGCTTGAATTGTTTTCTGCATACATATTAAAATATTTTTCAAGTATTTTCTCAATTTTCAAAACAACTTGTTTTTCAAATGTAAGTTAAATAATTCAATTCGCTTTTTTTGCCTGAAACATGAACTCAAGAATTAATTGATTAAATAATGCAACTAAGGTGAAAATAATAGAAAAATAATATTTCTATACCTACTGCAGTGTTGTCATATGTTTCTTATTTTCGATTTAAATTGTTTGATTTAATGGTGTTGAAGCTTAGAGAATAAATGATTTTCATTGTGAAGAGTTAATATAATTTTTTACATTCATAACTATTTTCATCGCAAATGATGACTAAAATAACCAAATTTTGACAATTGTTCGAGGGAAATAGGGATGAATGTATAGTACTGTCTCTGCTATAGAATTGTTAACGTTAACATAATTTTATGAATTATATTTTCACTAACTTGATTAAATTTCAAATAATATCTGAGCTAAATAAGATTTATCATACTTACTACAGGTCTGCATAGCAAACAACGAACATTTAATCATTCATGTTCATATAATCCAAGCAAAATTACTTGAATATTAAATCACCAGAAATGATGAATTCTCTAGAATATAAAAAATTATATTGGTGTCAATGATCTGTTTTACTATGATAAATATCTTATCTTGTATATCTATGCTTCTGTGAACATAGAGTATTATATATAGGATGTGTTCCATCAATACCATATATGACATATATCAACCAATGTTTTACTGTATATATTTTGCCCATATTCTAAAAACACTTGAATAATATAATTTACAATGGGTACAAGTGCCAATATATTGTGTTCTTTCTTAATATTAATGTAATGGGTCTGGGTGCCATTATGATGATAGCGAAACCGTATATCCTCGAGTATATAATGCTTGACTTGGCACTTGGACCCACTATTTTGTTTAATCCAAATAATTCCTTGGCACTTGAACCTTGTAACTTATAATAATCAATTGTTTCAGCTGGAATAAAACCCAAGCAAATTTCCAATGCTCCTGATCATATTCCCTAAATGAAGAATGTCTACAGTCAAGGAAGACTCTCCAACTAGTCAAAATTCATTCAGTTTTTCTAATGGTGGATCACCATCTCGTTCACTTTCTAGAGATTGGTCCAGTTTATTACTACTCAGATCAAGCAGTAGCCATTATGATTTGCAAAAGTCTAATGGTTATGACTTTGTAGCAATAGAAAGAAGTAATTTGGTGAATATAAGCAAATTGATTATTAGAGAACTGATCGAACAGTCTTTGAGATTTGGTAGAACACTAGATTCTGATCATGTTTCTTTGCTGCATTTTTTTATTGTCATTGAATATATTCTGAAGCATCGATTACGGTTGAGACCTAAAGGTCTTCTTGTACCCAGAAAAGACTTATGGGATATCTTACAACAGATTAAAAAATATGCACCTGGAGCTGAAGATATAGCAGCTAGCGTAAAAGAATTACCAAATATAAAAACTCAAAATGGCAGAGCAAGAGCTTGGTTGAGAATTGCATTAATGCAAAAAAAGCTAACTAGTTATTTAAAAATACTTCTGGACCATAAAGAAGAGCTTTTAGTAGGTTATTATGAACATGATGCTCTAATGTTAAGTGACGAAGCAACTGTTGTTGTAGGGTTGTTGATTGGTTTGAATACAATTGATTGTAACTTATGTCTCAAAGAAGATGATTTGGATAGTCCACAAGGTGTTATAGATTTTTCCTTGTATTTAAAACCTACACCACAACTTCTAGAAGAATCAAATGAACAAGTTGATAACATAACTTCTGCTTTGGACCAGAAAAATTATGTAGAAGAACTTAATGAGCATTTGAAAACCACTGTAGCTAATTTGCAGTCTAAAGTTAATTCTTTAACTGACACAAATAAGCTAATAACACAAGATTTAGCTGTTACCAAAAATAACTTGTTAGCATTGCATCAAGAAAACAGAAAACTCAGAGAAGAACCAGAAAATTTATCAACATCTAAAACAAATGAGAAAAATGTTGATACAACTGAGATTAGTGATGACTTCAAGGTACTGAAAACAAAAATTCAAGAAGAAAAAATTATGAGACAAGAAGCTGAAAAAGAATTAGAGTTGCAAATGAGTTTGAAAGCAGAAATGGAGGTTGCAATGAAATTATTAGAGAAAGATATTCATGAGAAACAAGATACCATAATTTCTTTAAGAAGACAGCTTGATGATATCAAAGTCATCAATTTGGAAATGTACAAAAAACTTCAAGACAATGAAGCATCAACTAAACACAAAACAGAACTTATTAGCAAATTAGAAGCCAAAACAGAATCTATGACTGAAACGATAGAAACTCTTGAGACTAAATACAGAGAAAGTGAAATGAACCGAGCTAAAGCAGAAGAATTGAATAGAGAACTTGATCGCCAAACAGCTCAGTGTGAAGAACAAACCAACTGTGTTGAAGGCGATCTTAAAGTTGAAAGAGAATGGAGGATTTCCTTACAACAAAATATAGAACATGATCGAGATTATATTTCAAAATTGCAGAACGAGTTGAGTCAGATGAAAATTATTGCACAAAAATATGCAACTTTACAACAAGAATATTACTCATTGAAAGAAAAATGTTTGGAACAAGAACAGACAATGGAAGAATTAGGAAAGCAGTTGAGTACATCAAAATTACAGTTGTCTGATCTTAAAGAAGAATTGGGCAAAAGCAAAGTCGTCGGTAAATGGACTGATGATCGTTCTGTTACTCATTGTAAAGCTTGTAACAAAGATTTCAACTATACTAGGAGAAAACATCATTGTCGTAATTGTGGTGATATTTTCTGCAATTCCTGTTCTGACAATTCAGTTTCTCTTCCTTCCTCAGCCAGACCAGAAAGGGTTTGCGATGACTGTTTGGTGCTCCTTATGGGCAGAAATACTGTGATGTAAAAATAATCTATCTATATTATATAATTTACGTTTGTATGGATTATCAAGATATTAAAGTATATTTTAACTACGGAATAATAAACAAATTGAAAATTGAAGAAAAATATTTTTATATTCAGTAAAATCTGTGGAAAATCAATTCATGGAACGTTCAGCTTACTTAAAATAAATAATTTTGGGAGAAGTTTTAAATATTCATAATTTCCAAAGATTTTCTTTCAAAATAGAAATTATCACCATTTTATGCAACCTTCATATCATTTGAACCACTCGAGGCTAATGCAGTTGTAAAATTTCTCTACAATGGTAAAAATATTTCAAATGAAATATTTGAAATATTGAATATCATGCCATAAATGATTCTAGTATTTGAAAGTTTTACATTGTGCGGTGTTTAAGAATCGCACAATGAAGATCATGATAATTCTTGAATGAATATTTTGAATAAATACTTTAGGCATATTATGATGAATAAGAGAAACTTTTCAAATGAAATCTTCTGCTGAAACTAATATCATTAATGGAGAAAATAAATATATCCTATTTCTTAAATATAGCCCATGTTCAGTGATTGATACATTCAAAACCTATGAGAAATAAAGAGTGGTGGAACATGAAATATTTAAAGTCACTTTGCAATTTGGCACTTTTGAAACTATGAGCTCTTTCTTATTAATACTGTGTTTAGTGATTTACTGCAATAATTCCGCAATAGTAAAAATATGTTGAATATTTTGTTGGATTCACTAAGCAAATCTGATCTTCCAAAATTAAAAAAATGATTTCACTGATCTTTATCATTGCATTCAGTTTTCATTTATTTTTTATTTAGCAATTTATGATAAGATAAGTGTGGGCACAATTAATTTTGAAATAGACCAATCAGATGAACTAGTGGTAGAGGACCTGACATAAAGCTGTGGATGTTAGAAGAAAAGGCACAATGGGACATAATGCTGCCCTCTGACACTCGTACATACAATTGAAAATTATGTCACTGAAGATGAAGAAACTATGATCCCTACATTCATTTTCTTCCAAACAAAATAATAATACAATTGTGTATCATTTATTTGAAAGATATAGAATTTCTATAAATACTTGAAACATAGTTGAATTATTATTTAAACAATCAATAATATTATTGTAATCTGATGAAGTTACTGATGTGAAATACTTATTGTTCATGCATTTTTTCAAGACATGTTTTCTTCTCATGAAAGAACTTTTTGGTGAACTATTATCTTCACTGTGAAAGAAAACGAAAATACACATTTTGAACAGATTTTTTTAAATATTCAATTATATGCAGTATGGGTGATCAAGTTTATGTAAAGTTCGTAGTGTTTTTTTACCTTTAACCATATTTATATTTTCATATTTCTATACTAACATCCTTTTCATTATTCATCGAAGTAGCTACTATTCAACAATAAATACTAAATATTCTTAGATGTAATTATTCGAACCGTGGCCTAAGAAAATATTTAACTAGTTCTTGTATGATGAGTGAGAATTTAGGCCTGAACGTCTTCAGTCTCGAACGTACGAAGCGAAATGTACTTTCCGCTGCCACACGATGTAGATAAATCGGTGTTTGTCTACCCTGTGGTCTTGACAACTGGGTACCGGTGCCTATCTTAACGCGTTTCGTGCTTTTAGCGACGGTGAACTGCTACGCGCTTCTATGCACCAACTTGGTAACTGACTTGGATTCTGGACAATCCTCGAAGTCGAAGTAGAGGGATTTTTGGGATATTTTACATAAGTACTTGGTTTACTTAGGTGAGTATACTGATTGCACAAGAGGCAAGTGCTTATTTCACAGTTTTTGATTCCAGTATAGTTTCTGGAACAACTCATTCATAGTCACTTTAAACTTGAGATCTAAAGAGTTTTAGAACAAACTATCATTCTGTTGTTGGGCCTTTTTTTCATCACCAGTAGTGTGTAGTCATTCAATATATATTAAATATATTATATTTAGTTAAAGTATCTTTAACTTTTCTTCAAATTCTATACAATCATATATTTCCACAGGCTTCCAAAGCGAGTTTAATTCAGTTAATTAATTACTGAGATTATTCAGTAAAAATTGAAACCCTTACATGTTCTCTAATTTTCCACTAGAAAACAGTTAAAGCAATAACTAATCAAGTAAATTCATGCTTATGTACTGAGAAACACTGATACAATAGTAATAATAAAGTTTAGTTTTTGTATTTGTATTGTTTGCAATTATATCTTTTATATAATTAGTCATCAGTTCACTTGAGTAAACTTTTCCTCTCAATTCAATTTATAAACAATATATGGAATAATCAAAGAAGAAGAAGCTTTGCATAATCGTTTTCTGAAGAAATATAAATCAATGTTCAAATTTCGAAGTTTTTGATACAAATACACGACAAATTTGTTATGGTACAAGGATTTATTTATTTTGATCATATTCTGATTTTCTGATCACCGCAAAGATTGATATTAGATTCCGTTGAGAAGTTTATTTTAATTCAAAAATTATCGTTTCAAGCTATCAAGAATTCAAATCAATTAAACTGAAAATTCTAACTATTCATGCAACATATTTTGACACATGTCAGACTGAATTCTTTGAAAATTGCTTTATATGTTTCATCATGAGAAAAGAATCATCGAACTGGGGATTTATGTGTGGAAAAATAATTGCATATTTTGTTGTCTTTTACATAGCAGCGCTAGAGCTTTTAATTAACATATGCTAATCATGTATATAGGATGTCTACCCGAAGAAGAAGTAGAGAACGTTCTAAAATTGATAAAACCGCACCAAAACTGCGCATGGACACTAAACCCCAGACTCCAAGGATTACAGGTAGGGGGCAAATTACTACAAAACAGAAAAATATTGAATTTTTCTGGTGATTCTTATTCCAGTTGGGTATTGAGTTTCAGAAATAGCGGTATCTGTTATAGGATAGTTGACCTTTTTGATAAAAGCATGAAATTTAATATTATAAACAATAAACAGTAATTATTACATTGTGTTATGGAAATTTAGTAACCAACAATTTACATTGAAAATGATCATTACTGATGAGCCAACTATAATTTTCTCTTCGAAATAAATGTTATTTCGACACTAGCAACATTGTGAGACTTGAAATATTGGCAGATATTTCATCTTTGACTAGGCATTGTTTAATTATTATGGAGGAATGGTATAGACTAGTTGCAACAATACAAACATTGGCACACAAGATGGGGTTGTTTGCAGAGATATCTATCTTGAAGAGGTCCCTTTCATGAAGAATTAGCCATTCTTACAACTAATGAGTAATTTGAATTGCATATTTAAAAACAAAACCAACAACGGCAGATCCACACTTCGTGTTTTGCCTTTTGTCATTGAAAAATTGTCTATATAAAGATCTACCAACAATATTGATCGGCCCCCATATCACCTTTCAAGATAAAAGTTGATATATTCCATAATTTTCATATCATTGCCTGCTTTATATGAAAATATCTCAGGAAATATCGGCGAAGAGGCTCCTTACTGGTTAACCCATTTCATATCACAAAATCTTACATTTTTATTTTTGTGATTCGTTATAGGAAAATAATTTCCATTTCTACAAAACTTGAATGCTGTTAGATCTTTTATGAAGAGCTCAAATTCGCCATTACTTCTTTCTTACATCATCTGTACAATTTCTTCTTATTTTACAGCATCACCAAGATTCTGTATAATCTCCTATGTAGCATTGAGTCTCAAGAGTAGAACAAATAATATTTTGAAATTTTAAAATTTATCAAATTATTCGAATTGTTTATATGTTGAAAAGTGTGTAATATCAGGACACTTTTTATTTGTTCATTTTATTCCTTTTGGTTGGTAATTTCCAACGTATCATTTTTATTATGACAAACTCAAGTTTTTTTGATTTGGCTTATATCTATGGTATTGTTTTGTGAAAGAGATACAACCATATCCTTTTTTGCTGAAATTAGTATTAAAACAATAGGTATGCTTTACAACTGCATATGATATAACTGTCAGCCATACATCTTGAAAATTAGGTAGTAAACCAAACATATTTTGTTTAATATATTTGCAACCACATGTTCTATACTTCAGAAATGAAGATAGTTGATGAGGAAATCTGTAGTTTCAATCAAGTCCTCAAAGTAAGGCTTCCACGAAAAAAATCTTTTTGTTTCCTTTCAGACTTATACATGGAGGATTTTAAATGTCACATTTGAGATTTACATTGAACAAGATGAGTTTTCATTCTAATGAATGTAAATTACAATCTTAATTTGACAACAAATAAAATCAATCGACAGACTATTTCATTGTTCATCTATTAGATAATACATTTTTTTTTTCAAAAATTCATATAATACGAGCTAGTGTTACAGGTTTCGAGAAACCATTGGAACTCATTAGAT
The DNA here is from genome assembly GCA_013387265.2 of Cryptolaemus montrouzieri. Classification (NCBI taxonomy): domain Eukaryota; kingdom Metazoa; phylum Arthropoda; class Insecta; order Coleoptera; family Coccinellidae; genus Cryptolaemus; species Cryptolaemus montrouzieri. The sequence goes on along the minus strand of JABFTP020000124.1, from coordinate 62,661,234 downwards.
TAGACAAGACAACTCTCTGATTCGTTCATGTTGATAAACCAGGTTGATCCATCGAAATGAATATGTTCATTTGTTTCTTCGGAAAAGCTTTATTTGAATTTATCATCTTGATAAAATTTTAATAAAGTACATTTAGATTACAGAGTACAGATCTTTCAGCAGTTTATACTATTGAGCATTCAATTCTCAATGTATTCCTAATTATTGAATATAAAATGAACAATTCATTCTCTTTGAATTTCTGAAAATCAATGATCTAGTTCTAGACTATGACCTAATCATTAAATGAAATCTTATAAATTCAAGAATCATATGTCCATAAAGAATGGTAGCTTAAGCGCTATGCAATCAGTTTATGCATAAAATGAAAGATTTTAATTCAATTCACTGCATAGACAAGTATATGAATTGAAAAATATTTCTTTATGTTGAGGAATATATTGTTACAAGTTGCAGATTTAATGCAACACTACAGAAGCGTTTAAATGGTTTTGCTTAACCCAGGCATCTATTCATCAACAAATAGCAGTTTGAATTATTTTAACATCTTTTCAGATCCCAGTCTTCCAGCGGGAAGAAGACGTGAAATTGACAATGTTATGAAAAAAGCTAGAGCACGAGCAGCATCTCCAACTTCTAACGCTTACTGGGACAAAAAACTGCTTGAAGTTGAAGCAAAGGACCCCAACAGGTAAATGATTTTTCAGAAATATTGAAACCAATTATGAACCAGATAAAGATAGCATATTTACAAAAAAAAGGGAAATTTATTCTTAACAAGCAATTTACTGAACTATGATTTGTTTCATTTAAATATAGTAACATAATTTTGTTCTTATTCTACTCTTCATTTTAAATCTATAACATCACGATAAACATTTGAATAATCTGCTTTATGGAGTAATTTTCATTTGCATGAAATAAAGCCTATGTAACGTTTTCAATTAGATAAGGGTTGATATTATAGTGTACAAAAAGCTTAACATGGCAACTATAGATTTTCTTTAAGGGATAGGCATATGACTGTGGATACCAAATAAGACTTTGCAATTCAACAGGCTGGTGTTTATTCTTGGCTCACGTCTACTATAATGTGCATACATCATAATCTGTTGCGTGGTTTAGTTAAGAGAAATATAAAGAAGAAAGAAATAGATAAAAACTTTTCTTATTGTTAAGTGATACCTAGTTTGAAAAATTGTTGTTATTATAAGATAATAGTAGTACTAAGAAATCTATTTTGATGCATCAAAACTCTTATGATTATACGACTGGTTATCTGATTTGATTCATCATATTCCAGGTGGCGCCACAGCGGTTACAAATCGTTATACATTGACGGTTCTCCATCCCCGTCTTCAGGCAGACGTAGTCGCAGCAAGTCGCCAACTGTCACAAGCCGTAGATCGCCTAACCGTCGATCACCGATGGGTAGAAGATCCCCAATCGGGCGCCGATCCCCTAGGTCCCCCGTCGCACGCGGTCGCTCCCCGCGCTCACCGATTTCGCGTCGTCGTTCTCCCGTTTCGCCCCCATCTCGTCGTTCGCCTGTGTCGCGTCGTTCGCCACCAGGGGGCTACAGATCGCCGATCGGACGTAGATCTCCTTCGGGGGCGGGTCGTCGGCCAGGCCGCCCCAGGTCTCCACCGCCGAAGTCGTCGTCGTCGGTGAGGAGGTCCGCATCAGCTAGTTCTATCAGCAGCTGTTCAGATGATTCGTGCTCCGTTTGCTCCCCTAAGAATCATCGACGCAGCGCTAGGAGCAGGTGAGTTTCCAGTAGGGCTTTATTGAATTATGATTCTAATAATTGCATAATAATAAAATACAAACTTAACTTTCAGTGTTTTGGAAATGTTTCTGTTTGTGTTAAATGTTATAAAATTGTATTTGATAATCTCTGGGGTTTTCTTTGTAGGTCGCGATCCTTCTCGGTACCGCGTTCAAGAAATAAGGAACACGCTGTTCGACAACCACCAGTACCCAAGCCGAAAGCTAGACCCGTTAGGCCACCTTCCCCGACCCCCATGCCTCAGCGGCGCGCACCTCGACCCACTACTCCCCCACCTCCCAGAAAGATTCAACGTTTGAGTTCTTCTGAAAGGCCGACGGATCCTAGACGTCAACCACCACCACCGAGGCCACGTGGAAGGACAGGAGAGGTTATTGACGTGAGCGGAGTTAAACCACCTCCAAAACCAGTTAGGAAGATGGTGAAAGAGAAGGGTAAACCTGTAAGTATTATTTCCTCTTCAGTTTCTTCTAGAACAAGAGAACAGATCTAATTATTCCAAAATAAATTGTCTTATTCCGAAACTTATCGTTTCTTTTCAGTTGTTAACTAGGGTGAAGAAAGAAAAGAAGGGTCGTAGACCGGGATCGCCTGGTGATTCGTCTGAATCCGAAGATAGTTCGAATTCGTCTCTGACGCATATTGTGGCTACCACTAGTTTGACACTGTCGGAGAGATTCGGAAAAATAGCGCAATGGAGCGCTGATAGAGAGAGGAGGGAAATGGAAAACATGAGAATTACAAAAACGGGAGGTGATTTAAAGGTTATGATTGAAGAGGACGATTTCTTATATGGCAGCCCACCCCCAAGGCGATACAGGTAGATTTTATGCTGTTTATACATACACGATTATGTGCACTGAACAAACATTTTTTTTTCTCAGTTTATCGCCAGTACCAGCGGGACATTATCCTGACGAATTAATGTCTTCAGGGCCTTCTAGATTGGCGGCTTGGGATGACGTGCGTGTACGATATCAGTATTACAAAGATCTGGGCTATTTGAGAGATCTCACTCTAGAAGACTATGTCAAGTGGGAAGAATGGTGGTACAAATATCAGGACTGGCTAGCCAACGAACGTCATTACGAGCATTGGGTCAGATCTCAGAGCAGATCCTCGCACAGACGCAGAAAACGGCTGCCAGCGTCGCAAAGGTTGAATTAGGTGTTGAAAATGAGTGAGATTTGAAATTGTCTACTGTAAGAGGAATATGAAACTGAAACTTCAATTTCCAGTTAAGATATCAAAAGAAAAGGTTTACTTAGTTTAAGTAATAAGAATTTGGTTCACTCAAGGAGTATATGGGAAAATGTATTATCTCGTTTACAATTTCGTTAATCTTATCTGCGACTTTCTGTTATAAGTCAAAACGTGAAATAATTTATTATTTGTGTTCATATTGACTTAGATTTCATGAATAACATAGAAACATTCAATATGCTGAATGCATCACAAACATACAAAAATTTCTAGCCAATAATTTAAGCTAAGTTTGAAAACGAACATATTTTATTTATATATATATGAAAAAAATATATATATATTGGGCAAACCATTTGATAGACTGGTAAATTAAGTTTTCAGTTTAATATGGTCATTATTTTTTTCAACATTGAAGAATTTCATTGTTAATATCATCAATCTGGTCTTGTTTTCTCAAACCTGTCATAAGATAATCTGCTGCTAATGAAGCAACTTTGGTGAAGGATAAAAACTGTTGATGTTTTAATTTCTTGACTGTTTTGAGGATAGAAGATGAGGATTTGATATTAAAAGACTTGTATTTATACAAAACACTTTATTATATATTTTTTTTGAGGATTCTGAGCATGAAACATCTCATCGCTGTTACAGTTCTTGAAAATTTGTTTGAAAGTTTATAATGCTTTGTGGAATTTACTACTTTGAATTTTATTGAAATAATTATTTAGAGTAGATTAAGAATTAAAAAATCTGTACATATAAATTATATCTTTCTTTTATTGATTGAATTTTCAGATATTCTGTTGAAGTTTTTAATTTTGGGGCTTTTCAAAATTTACCAATTATGAATGCTTACATGTGTATTCTTCCAAATTCGAATATTTATCATTTATTCTTTTTTTGTCATTTTACTGATCATTACAGTTATAATTTATAATTGTGCTGACCTTCCATCTGGAAGCCTGTCATTCTATTTTTGTGATATTTATTATGAATATCTTTATTTTAATTAATCATGAGTTTATATAATTTCATGTCTACAATTATTTTTTTGTATAATGTTTAAATAAAATTATATCAAAAGTTTTATTTGTTACTTTGTCCACATTTTTATAATAGAACTGATAACTTCATTATTCTAACAAGTTGAAAAAGAGTGCCAAAAACAATTATAAGAATGAAATTAGCGTGCTTTTCTCATACTAATGTTTTGCTATACGTTGTTTCAATATAGATAAAAACTCTCATTCGAACTGCGCCGTTTCATAATTGTTTCAATTTTTTTCGGCGTATCGTTTGACAAAAAAAGATTTCGATAAAAGCAAAATTACACTTTTTAATGTGCATTTGTTTGAAATACCGACCAAAAAGGTCGAAATTCATTCAAAACCCAAATGGAAAAGAACAACAATCGATATGGCTTATCAGAGGTAATATTTTGATTAAAACGTTGGTTACTGATTTTCTAAACCGTTTATTCGAGAATAAATGAATTGGTATCACTGGTCCAATTAGTTGGCCAGCACTTTCACTTGACCTCACTCTGTTAGATTTTTTTTGGCGATTTGTTGAAGACTCGGTTTATACTAAACCACTAACTTGTTCAGAAGATCTGATAACAAGATGTTAGATACATGCAGCTTTATCATAAAAAATGCACAAGGGAACTATATCGTCGCTTTGAAGATTGTGCCAATGCAAATAGTAGCACTTAGAATTCTTTACAATATGGGTAGCTTATTAATCCTATAACTGCTATAGACGAGTATATTCGTCAGGGACGGGACGGGTTTCTACTGCTCTAAACGAGTATACTCGCAGTGCAATTTTTGCCATTCAAATTGTTTCTGCATGATGTGCGACATTCAGTGTTTCTACAGAATAACTTCAAATGTTTTTCCCACCGTCAGTATGCATTACTATGGCCTCACAACACCCTATGTGCAAATCCGCGATGCCAAAAAAGAAACAAATAATATTCAGAAGAAAAACCAAAGGAATAAAATAATTCGGGAAACGAGATCCCTAGAAAAACTCAACTTTTGTTGAGATGTGCAAGATAATTTTATTTTCACTCGTTTTCTTAACTGAATGATTAGAATTTTGATCAATTGATAAAGTGGAACTGTACTACCTCTCACATAAAATTTTGTTTGAATTTTTATATAAAATAAACTAACTTACATCTTTAAAAGTAGGACACAACAGTAATGAAAATAGATAAAGAAATAATAAACTGGGCATGCCATTTAGAGATTACTTTCTGGCAGTATACTATTCGAAAATGAAATATTTATGAATTTCCTTTATTAGATATTTTTATAGATTTGTGGGATCTTTTTATTATGGATAAATAATTTGATAACGTAGTATCGTTTATTTTATAGTATCGCTCCATAAATTTCTTGAAGCAATGTATCAACAACTATATAATAAAAGTGTTACTTTTTTTTGAAAAATGCATCTTACCAAGTCGCATAAAACTGAAGTTTTGATGATGATTGGTCTTGGCGACAGAACCACAACTCAAACTAATGTTCGATAATGAATTGCATCGATCAAAACAATATAGGCTTGGAATGCATACTTTTCTCGGCTGAATCTAAAATTTTTTTTTCTGAATGAATAAACATTCAAAACATCAAGTCTCCTCAATCACAATCATGAGTGTAAGCTCAGGAAAATGAAAAAGAAACTGTGAACCATACATAATCTTCTGTATGATTCAGGAGAGCATGGAGAAAAACCCTGGTTCATCCGTCGCCGATATATAGGTAACAGCTAGTCTATGCGTGAGTTGTGAACAAAAAGTTTAAATATAATTATTGCGTTGACACACAACTACTAACTTAATTCAGTCTTGTGAAGAAATTGGAAAACAAGACGACATGATATGTGAACGAAAAGCTACAGGTGCAGGGCACCTTTCGTTTTGTACATTTTCATGTGCGAAATAAAAACGCAACTGTAGCAATGTCTAAGTTTTTGATACCCACATTCAGGGTGAAAAAAAATGCAAATGTCGTCCTTCCAAGCTATAATTTTTTTTTCAAGTAATACAGTGTAGTAGATAAGAAATCAAATATAGTAGTGTTCACAAGCAACCGATTTTCCCCTCAGTAATAATGTAATCAGTTTTGTCTATTCAATGTAGTTCAGGGATAAATAATTGAGCTAGAATTTTCAATACACCGTTCTGTGAGTGCTGCTTCTTGCTTGCATCTTTCAACAATGTGCTCGTTAATTTACACAGCTGGACCTACAGTTTATAGTGGATTCCGAACCACTCTCCTAGACCGTTCAATGATAACTGCCAACACAAGGATTACAAGTCGTCGGAAGTTTATGCCCTCTTTAGGCGACTCTTTCAAATTATGCACTTTTTTGTTCAAGGACACTATCCATAACCTGACCCCGGATTCGAACCAAGAGCCTCGACTAAGCAGTTCCAATATGCTTGCGCACTAACCGTGCAGCTACTGAAACGGTTTTCTGTGAGTGTGATAAATTTGCACCTGGACCTACTAGACATTGTACCGAACCGTTCATTTGTTGACTAACATAACCTAAATTCTGGGTTCTCGACAAATAAATGATACAATAGATGAGAAATAACTCCAGTGTTTTTAATATAAAATAAGAAGGATCTTCCCAAGTTCCCAGTACCTTCATTAATACGGGAAAAATGATGGGAGTACGCGTGAACGCTTTTAGTGAAAATGGTTTGGGTGAGCCAGAGCAAGATGCAAACTCAGCTTTAACAGAATTAGATAAAGGTATATTGAAATTATTATACTAGATTTCGAGAGAAACAACAATTCCAAACCATTTTAGGCCTTCGTTCTGGTAAAGTTGGAGAACAATGTGAGGCAATCGTAAGATTTCCAAAACTCTTCGAAAAATATCCTTTTCCAATCCTAATTAATGCTTCTCTGTTGAAACTTGCTGATGTTTTTCGCTTAGGGTGAGTAGTGAAAATGTGAAGTATCTGTTACTATATACTGGTTTTCAGAAATAATTTTCTACGTTTCTGTGTGCTCCGAGTCTGTCAACAAAGTGAAAAACATCTAGATAAAATATCTAATGTAGACGAATTTGTTAGAAGAGTCTATAGTGTTATGCATTGTAATGATCCAATAGGTAGAGCTATAACCCTAAGGACTTTTGGAGCTGTTGCAGCAATTATTCCTGAAAGACAACAAATCCATCACAGTATACGAAGGAGTTTGGATTCACATGATAATGTAGAAGTTGAAGCTGCCATTTATGCTGCTATACAATTTGCTGCCCAATCGAAGTAAATATTATTGTTTGGTAATCTTGCTGTTTACGCTAACCACTTCGCTCGGAATGTTTCCCGAACGATTTAAATTTCAGCAGTGTTGCCAGATCTCTTTTTCCTGGTGTTCATTTCAATTTCACGTTCAAATAAGAGAATAGATGTTTAATCTCAGCCGTCTCACTCTTCAGTTCGTTCAATACTTGTGTTGGATAAACATCATATGCCATTTGAGCATCATTTCCAAGATGAGTTTATATTTACGAATGATGATCCCGTTTATTTTTTTTCGACAATAGAGACCAACACTGTACAGTATATCCAATTTTGGGAGCCTTTTTTTGCATCTCTGTTGTTATTGATACTAGAGAGTTGGGAATTTTTTCAACTTCAATGGTTTTTGAGTTATTCAATATCTCATTTATTATTGAACTTATCTGAATTGATTGCAGTGACACAGCCGACATTTTTTTTCTATTTGGCTTGACAGATATTCTTTTGGTAATCCTGCTGTTTACGCTGACCACGTTCGCGCATCCAGTACCGAGTCGACAGGAAATCTTTCCTGAACGATTTAAATCTCTGCCAGTGTTGCCAGATCTATTTTCTTGGTAGATTTTTACAACTTCAGCAGTTTTTGAGTTATTCAATAACTTGGTTATTATTGAAGTTACATAAAAAGTATTTTCACATTGTTCAGCCACTTTTTTTAATAGATTGCAATGGATGAGCCGATTTTTTTTTCTATTTGGCTTGACATAGACATAAAACTGTAATTTCAACTTTTATCATTGAATTTTTGGTTTTGGGCTTGTTCACAGTGACCTCGAAAGATTCCCATTTGACATTTAACCTCTAGCTGTGGTAGGCATCTTCCCAGCTGATGCAAAGAATTTTGTAGAGAATTCTACTACTCGTTTTATTTCAATACAGAAAGAGGTGTTGATGCTCAATTTTTACTCCATCTTGTTATGCACAAGAAATTTCCCCACGAATTGATAACCTCCCCTTTTTTTGAATCTTTGGTGAAGTTGGTTAAATAAGAGAAGTAACCTTTGGAGCCATAGAACATTGAGAATCATGTAATAGCAATGAGAAAAATAATTGAATAAATGCTTTAATTTCTATTGCATTGTGGAAAACAACTCAGTCCATACAATCTCGCAAATTGTATTATTATTTATTTTTCATAAATTTTTTCTCATGAAAAATATGTTATGAGAATAATATTATTACGTTAGATATTTCTTAAATGAGTGTGTTCTTAAAAAAATCCAAATCTATGTCTTTATCTGGTCAAACAAAAGAGGAGAAAGGGAAATTTTGTCATTCACAAAAATAATGTGAAAACATGTTTGACGTTAATTCCTAACCCAGATATCAAGTATGGGTGAAATCAGGAAATATTCAAAATTCGTGAATAACTCAAAAACCCACATCAGAAGTTAGAAAAATCCTAATATATCTAGGAATAATAATTAATTAATATAACTGAGATGTTGTTAGTGGCACTCTTCAAATAAACGAAAAGAATATATTGTACAGTGTACAATTCTGAAATTATTACCCTTTAGTATTAGCTAAATTACCAAAGGTTTTTGAGCTTCTATTCCATGAATCTTTAGCATTCCAGCTGAGCCAATCGATTTTGGAGCCCGTTCGGGAGTCCCTCAGGGGTCGGTTTTGGGTCCGCGTCTGTTCACACTTTTCGTAAATGACTTACTTGAGAGACTAAACGTTGGGGGAGTAGCCTTTGCGGACGATCTCAAGATTTACACAGAAATAAGATCGAATAAGGACTGTCAGAGTCTTCAAGGAGAGTTGCTGATGATACATCAGTGGTGTTTAGAAAACAAACTGCCTTTGAACGTCTCTAAGTGCAAGTACATGTCAATTACTCGCAAACAGTCGCCACATTTCTTTCCTTATTCGGTGGCGGGCTCACGGCTTGAACGTGTTTTCTGTTCTCGTTATCTCGGGGTGCTTCTCGATTCGAAATATAGGTGATGTTGTTCTGCGAGAAAAAAAATGTTGGGTTTTATTCTGAGGAATTCCAAGAGCTTCCGGAACACTGCTGTTCTCAGGGTTCTGTATTACGCTTTCGTTTGGTCTAGATTGGAATATGCCTGTGTTATCTGGGATCCATACTATGTGAAATATAAAATTGCATTGGAAAGCGTCCAGAGAACATTCCTAAGGTACCTGGCATACAAACCTGATGGATTATATCCTATCCGAGGAATGCTAGGTTTTCTGTTAACCGATCGTTTTTCTGTGTTGGAGCTTCAAATTAGAAGGAAATATTTGTGCTGCATGTTTTTGTATGGACTTCTGAATAACTCCATCTGTTGTTCGTGTCTGTTTGACAAACTGATGTTTTTGGTGCCCAGGCTCGCTGGCAGAGGCAATGTCACTTTTTATGTCGTTGGAGCTGTTACGGATGTTTTCTTCAACTCACCTATCAATCGAAGCTGTCACTATTTCAACACGGTGGCCTCTTCGATTGATATTAGTCATTCTCAAGCTACATTCAAAAGAAACCTATTAGCAAAACTTACTTTACGCACTTAAATTATTTTGATTGTTTGGTATGTATTTCTATTATTTGAGTTTTATGTCATTATTGTTTTTGAAAGTTTTTTTTTTTTTAATTTGTTTTTTAGATTTGAGCAAATCTATATTTGTTCGGCTCTGTAATTGGGAGTAATCCTGTTGAGCTTGTATCAATAAATTAATAAATAAATAGTATAGGTAGGTTCTAGCTCACAAAAAACTCTGAAGTAATTCATATTCTGCACTCAGATTGTCAGAAAATTTATACCAAACAAGGGGAAATATTTTCCCTCAACCTCATCCATCATGTTGAACTTCTTGAATTACTGAAATGAGAGGTTAGATTGGAAAATCATATAAATATATTAACTCTTTAGATTTTGAAAACATCCTGTGCTATAACACTACCCTGTCTGAATGAAGTCAAAATATGTATTCGTTTATTTCGATAATCAAGCGCAGGTTCCTAAGCCCACTAACGAAAAAGTACTAAGTCACACATGTCCCTTCCGCTCTCGAGAAGTTACGCCCCTGGTTAGCAGTTTTTTTTGTATCGGTTTCACTTCAATTTTATCCTTCTCTATTTCATTTTCAATGATAGGTAATCGAATCTCTGACGTGAGATAAATTGTGGCAACAATGGCTACAATTCGAATACTTTCGGGAAACATCAGATCGACTCGGTACTGGATGCGCGAAAGTGGTCAGCGTAAACAGCAGGATTACCTTATAAATCATATCTTTCAATCTTCAGAAATATACTTTTTTTTTACTTTAATGTTATTTTCCATATATTCAACTTCAAAACAGCATCCAGTAATTTAGTAATAATTTATTTGAATTCATTGAACAAAATTTTTTTTTAGGACTTTTGCTATCAGTATGTGCAACAAGGTATCTGACATGATTCAAGGCCAGTCAATTCCTGCTAACATGAAATTACAACTTATTCCTATTTTACAATACATGCATCATGATACAAACACTGCTGCAATGGTTAGAACATTATGCATTGACTTGTTGCCTAGTTATCCTGCACAAGATTTTGTTTTGGTAACTCTTAATACTCTTACACAGTTAGCTGCTACGACTTTGGTAGATATACCTACCCAGGTAAGTTCGCTCTTATGCATAATAGAAGTTTAATTATTTATTGAGTAAACAGTATAAAGGTGCATTCACCATGATGTCATTTTGTCATAAAATATATAAATGTTTATGTGGAAAATGTATTCCATGAAAAAAACCAGTTTTTCCATGCAAACATTTTAGAAAACCACTAGGCAATATAGTCTACTATTTAATACTTTATTCTTAAGGACACTGTTGAGTAATCAAAATAGTAGAAATTATACAACAATTTTAAGTACTTCCATTGATGCTAATCAAAATAAATATCTTAGTTTTACTTCAGATATCATAATTTGACTCATTTTAGCGTTTTTTATATGATGGGTTCTCATTTGTTTTAAAGGTTTCATTCTTAGAGTAAATAGTGTTTGTTGTATTATTCATACTAAGATAAGTAACTAGGTAGGTAAGAGTAGATAACTAAGATGAGTTTTACTGCTCAAGCATTGTGTAGTTCAGTAGAAATAGGTATCTATCTTCCGCAATTATCCGAACATCATCCAAATCGTTTTCAATCAAACTAATAGCACAATCAAAATTTTAAAACAATCAAAAACTTATAGGTATACTTGATACAACGAAAATAGAGTGTAAACAAAACAAACGCACGAGGCCTGAACGTGATGTCACACAGGGTTGAATCCAGGGACTGGCTTCCATTTGATCACGAAATTGAACTCCGAATTAAGTAATGGACATCAATGATGTAGAATTTCATTCTAAAATGAAGTATTCACGCAATAGTTTCTGATATGACTGATTGAATTATCATAAAAAACAGGAAATGTAATACGCAAATGATGTTGTAGGTATATTTTCTGGTAGTAGAACATTATTGAAACATATATATTACAAGAGTTACATAAAAAAGGACATCAAGGATTATCATCGTCATTATAAGATTCAGACGATGAACTTGAATCATTCTCGAGATTGACAATAATAGGATCCAGTTGTTCGTCTATTATGTGATCTAATTGTTACATTCTCTGTTCGACCTTCTCTACGACATGCTTAATGCAGTTTCGCCACTTGACAGCATCAATCTTTTCAATGGATTCGGCGAAAAGCTTCTTCATGTCTTGGAATTTGAATGATGTGTTCTTAGATGCCAGTATTAAGTCCACTGTAGTTTAAATGATCATACATATTATGCTAAGCATAAGAAAGCATAAGGTGATGATAATGAGCTTCTTCAGTTCCAGTTTGTGAGAACAAAGTTCCTCAAGCGTAATGACATGATTTATTGATTTTCTTATCCTCCGCGCAGTCAGCGTGATAAGTCCACGATCAATCCCAAATTATTCAGGGAGGGGATTATTATATTGGATATTGTAATATCAGATCTCATACGCAGCATCTCATTGGTCTCAATTTCAAACTGTACTAGTTATGCTAGGCGCGAAGCTGATCAAATTTGATCCATTTCGGGAAAGGTGATGGAAGTCTTTATTTCCACTCCTCTAATGACCAGGTCAAAAGGAGTCAGGCTCAGGTCAGTTACATGAGAACAGCAGGCCAAGAATGAAACAGTCCAGTGCACATCATGCACACAGTTATCTACAATTTTCCAGTGAACAGCACTATGTGGATTTTGCGAGCGCTCAGTCCCACACCACCCCTGAACAGCTGACACAGCTCCCTATAGCTTGTCAGATATAGTATCGTCATCATCTCCATCCTCCAGGATCATTATAACATCAGTGTTTATTACCAGTTGTCCTTACCAGTTACCAAGCTGTTTATTTACATTTTTATAGAAGAGTTCATTTCTCTAGCTTTAGCATATTGTTCACAACTTAACAACATTAGATTGTGCTTTGAGTCTAGCAGCATCACATAGTAAGCTAAAAGGAGGCGTGTTGAACACTGTCCATGAAGGTTGCATCTGCAGTCTCTTTGAGGTCCAGAGAGTGTGCCTAATGAGGTATAGGAGGAGAACATACACCCCATGCAACAGCAAAGCAGACATGATACCATCCTTACCAGGAACTGGAGGTATAAACAAACGAATGCTGATAGCTCCTTAATTAGTGAAAATCATATCAGTGTTTCAGTTAAAAAAGATATACATCCAAATATTTTTCATTCAAATGTTTTGTTCCCTAGCTGTTTCGCTTCATTATTTAATCTTAAAACTCAATGACAAATTGACAATCATCTGTTGTTATATACTTTGTAATCTGTATACAGGATTTTTTTTGACATAACTGATTTGTATGTAACACATCAAATTTAATTTAACTAATTCATACTTTCTTACAGATTAACCTACTTATTGAATATCTGAAAAATGATCCAAGATGGGAAGTTAAATCGAAATGTTTACAACATCTCTATGAATTAGCAAAACCTGGTGCTCATTTATGGCCTCCAGGAGCATTAGATGATATAATAGTTATCGCTTTGAGTACACATAAGACTAGAATTCTCACATTGGCTCTCAGTAAGCAATACTGTAATACATATCTGCCTTTTACTGCATTCTGTGTACGTTGATTGAAGTAGGCATGCGTCAGAATCTCTTATCGATAAACAAATTCAGATGCAAAATCTAAAGCTATAAAATAAAATATTTATACATTGGTGGTGCAAATTGTTCAGAAAAAAGTATCTAAAATATACACTTTTCTAGGAGTTATCCAAGTATTAGCCGAATCTCCAAGGATGTGTCATGAGCAAAGATTTCCTTCTTCTAAACTGAGAATTTTGTGCAGTAAAAACTGTTATTCGCCTCAGCCATCTATAGCCGCTCAATCGATTCAAATATTGACTCAAATTTTATGCTATTGGTATGTACACAGTCCAGTTATTAAGATTTAATTTTATAAACCCATATAGGAACACTTAAACTATTCAAGTCATACTATACGCTAGTGTAATGTATAACTTATAGAGCGACTACACTTTATGTGAGTAAAATATTAAATCAAATTTTATCAATTCAAATAACTCATCTGTTAATGGTCATCGAATATTAAAATTTCGATTCAAACAAAGAAGAAGTCAATAATGATATCAATTAAAAAAAAGTTTCGCCAACAACTTTATCAACAAGGGCAATGCATTTACTGGAGTAGGAGAAGAAAGTAGGAGTTTGAAATCAACCTTAAAATGGAAGTCTAGCAAATCATTTACAATTTGCTTCGAAGTTCATTTAAAAATAGTTGCCGTTGGTTAATATTCTTTCAATGCCTTGTCAAGCTCAGCTGCATGATGGATTAGGCCTTGAAATATTCCTATCTTGTCAGATCATTTTGTTTCATCATGTATCTAAATACCAGCTCAAATGTTTATTTAATTTTCTCGAAAGTATCAACTTATTTGATCTGCCAATATGCACTGTCGAGCTCATGGATATTAATTTTCCCAAACAAAGTAAACATTAGCTCATTAATTAATTGTTACTCGAAGTTATCATGATATCTGATTTTTTCACTTGAATATAGTAAGTCACTTATATCACCACTTATCCAATTTGAATCACTTCCGAAAAGTAAGCACGGAAAACAAAAAAGGAGTTTTTTATTTTAATAACCGCAGATCAATTCGTATTTTGAATAAACCTTTATATTAAGTCAGGAACCCGCCCCGGGTTATTTAGTTTTACGAGAGGTCGCTAGTATTATATTGACTTGAAATTGGTGTTTTCTTTTAAATTCTGCAACCAGTGCTGTACCTGTTATCAACGAGCCGCCACTACATTTCATTGAGTAAATCAATATCATTTTAAAGACCACGTAATTGTAAATATACCCCAGTGTTCTTCTATATAAAAGGTAATCTGTAATATTTTGTGTAATCAATTTTAAGCCGAAAATTTCTTATAACTCATGCAAGTCTCATAAATTTTGTCGTTATGATTACTTTTTCTACTAAAGTAGCATTGACTAAGTGAAACTTATCTTGACCTCTTTGTAACCTTTCAAGATATTGTTTGTTTGCCAGGATTTGCTGTTTCAATTTTTCTCTTTAAAACAAAACAAAATATAAAAAATACAAAAAAATTGTATTTTTAGTTGCTTAATTCGAAAAATTAAAAATAATAATACGTTCAGAAAATAAAGACCATGAGCCCTAGGGTCATATACTCAAAGCTTTTGTTTTATGAAAAACGAAATTGATTTCATAATCTCAGAAAAAAGGGTATCATCCAAGACGTAACAGTATTGTGCAAACTATCCATAGGCAGCGTTCACCGTGCTATAAGTGCAAGAATCAAAATAAACTTGAAAAGGGAGATAATGAAAATGACAGCAAAGAAAAAAAAATGGACAGGCATCAGGGACAAAACGTCTTACCAACAGGCGATAAAAAAGAATCTCGATGATATTGAAAATCCGATAGAAGACGTTAACACCAGTGTAGATGACCTGAACACCAAAATTAACGAAGCTCTAACAGAAGCGCATGAGAAATCAAGAGGAAGCCAGGGAAGAATCAACGAAAACCTCAGTCTGTCTTCGAAGGAACTCATGCATAAAGAAGGGAAATGATGGATGATAATTCGACAATTTTTATGGCAGTGAGACAAATGAATTGACAAATTTGCAAGTCTATCAAAAAGGACATAAGGAAATACAACAATAGCCAACTTTAGAAGAGAACAAAAGTTTGAAAGTGCTAAGGAGGAATTGAATTGAATTGAATTTATTATACGTATTTTTGCTACAAAATATGTAGATATACATTAGTCAATATAATAACAATAATAATAATAATACTACAAAATACTCACTTCATGCATATCCAATCGAATATACCAACACCTTGACGACAACAATATATTAGCAGAGGAGCAGAAAGGATGCAGAAAGAAACACCACGGGTGCAAGGAACAACTCATCATCGATTCTGTGATAATGAAACAGGCACACGTAGAGCATCGCAATGTTCATTCAGCTTTTCTCGATTATCTGAAAGCATTCGATAGTACCGCCCATTCTTGGCTTGTTGAAGTATTGCAGATATACAAAATTCACCCAGCCCTGGTAGAGTTCTTGAAGATAACAATGACACACTGGCGCACGTCTCTGCAGGTCAACATGAACAATAAATCAATTAAAACCGACGAGATACCCATACGTCGTGGAATTTTTCAAGGAGACTCTTTGAGTCAACTATGGTTCTGTTTGGCAATGAACCCTTTGTCCTCAATGCTCAATAGAACTGGATACGGATTTAGGATAAAAGCAGAAAGGAATTATCATACAATCTCCCACCTGCTGTATATGGATGACATCAAATATGCTTCGAACAAGAAGCAATTGGATGATTTGCTGAAAACTGTCAGTGAGTTCTCGGCAGATGTTCATATGAAATTCGGGATTGAAAAATGTAAGACCCTGAACATTCAAAGAGGGAAAGTCATAGATAGTGAAACACATCTTCCAAACGGTGACATTATACAGTGCATGAGAGATGGCGAAACATACAAATATCTGGGATACCAACAAGCCAGATTGTTAGACCAAAAACAATCAAAGGAGAAGATTCGTTCAGAATACAGTCAGCGTCTGAAGTCTGTGCTGAAATCGATGTTGAACTCGGGGAATCTAGTCAAGGCAATTAACACCTACGCCATTCCAATGTTGCTTTACTCATTTGGAATAATCAGATGGACTAAGACGGAGCTAGATGATATTCAAAGGCAGACCCGAACGATGCTGACAAAGTACAACAATCATCATCCAAAATCGTCTGTGATACGAACAACTTTGAAGCGGAAAGAAGGAGGACGCGGATTAATAGATGTTGTCAATTTACACACCGAACAGATAAGGAATCTCAGAGAATTCTTCTCAGCAAAAGCTCTCACTTCTGACCTACATAGAGTGGTATCGTTGGCTGATAAGGGATATACACCTCTAAATCTTGCTACCAGAGATGACCTGCTGAATCTACCATTCCTATCAGATACTGAAAAACAAGAGCAATGGTCAAGAAAGGAATTGCATGGACGACATCACCATGAGATTAATCAACCACACATCGACAAAGAAGCCTCCAACAAATGGTTGATGAAAGGAGAATTATTCGCGGAAACAGAGGGATTCCTTATTTCCATCCAAGACCAAGTGATCGCTACAAACAACTACAAAAAATTTATTATGAAGGACGGAACATTACAAACAGACGATACAGCATATTACGTCCGGATGCGAACAACTGGCCAATACAGACTATCTTCACAGGCATAATCAAGTGTGCAGCATTATCCATCAGAAACTTGCACACAAGTACGGACTTCTGAATACATTCCAGCCATATTACAAGTATCAACCGGCGCCCGTATTGGAAAATGACTCTATCAGATTATACTACGATAGGCCTATTATCACTGACAGAATGGTGACGAATAATAGGCCGGACATAGTGGTGTATGATAAGAGAGCCAAGACAGCAATGCTGGTGGATGTCGCCATACCAAATAATAACAACGTGCTGAATAAGTTCCAGGAGAAAAGTCCAAATACACAGACCTTGCTATTGAGATCAAGCAGATGTGGCACCTCGACAAAATAGATATCGTTCCTGTCATCGTATCCTCGACTGGTTTAATACCCAAAACTTTGCATGATAGCCTTAAGAAATTAGAATTGCATAAGAATACCTATATAGAAATGCAAAAGCTGTAATTCTTAATACATGTAGGATAGTTAGGAAATTTATGTCTAGTATATTGTAATCGAGCCTATTCCTTTGATTGCTAAATCTGGGAAAGGTAAATTATATCCAGCTACTAGATGAGATAGTGCATAAGTCCACGATAATAAATAATAATAATAATATAGGGCAATTACAAAACTGAAACTTACATAAAAATGGTAAATCGGATACAAAACTTACAGATAAACAGTTACAATAATTAAAGCGCTAGCTAGATAAAAACTGAAACGTAAAAAATTTTGCAATGTGAGATAACTAATCCCAATTACAACTATTTTCCCATATCCTAAAAAGGGTTGTTAAGAAATTTATCCGTTGAGTAATAGCACTTGTCGAGAAGTCTAGCCTTTATTTTACATTTGAAAATTGAAGAGGATTTTGTTTAGTGTTCAGCAGATAGGTTGTTCCAGAGTTTGGAACCAATGTAGAAAGGAGACTTCTCAAATGTGCTCTTGCGATGCGGTGCAGCACGGAGCTCATTTCTAGAGCGGGTAAAGTGCTAATGTGACTCCGAGTTCGCCGGTAGCATCGACAGGTTAGCGTTAACTAACAGCAGTAATTAAAATATATAAAAATATATAAATGGATGGAAAGGATAAAATTTTGTTGCCTAAATATGGGTCTACAGCTATCTAACGGTCCCAGCCCAAAAATCAGCCGAATGATCTTCTTCTGACAGACAAATACTCTACCACTTTCAGTTGAATCGTTCCAAAGTGTGACGTTGCTAATAAGGAAGCTGTAGACCATAGAGTAGTATACCATTATTAGCTGATCGATGTCCAGCACACTATTAAGCCGTAACATTGCGAAATTGGCAATATTCAACTTTTTGCTTACAAAGTCTACATGGTTGCTCCATGTTAAGGAGTGATCTATGTATAGTCCCACAAATTTTGTGGAAGGGGAATTACCGATATTTCTGTTACAGACATAAAAGTCATGATCATGGTCGCTCGGTCTGAGGCAGAATTTCAGAGCAACAGTTTTGGCACCATTCATAATTAAGCCATTATCTCAACACCAACCCTCGAACCTAGTAGAGACCAGCGAAACCTTTTGGTTGAGATCTTGGAGAGTCCCAGCTGACAGAGCGAGAGAGGTGTCATCGGCAAATAACACCATCTCATCAGCCTAAACTATGTCGGGCAGTTCATTTGCGAATACAAAAATTTAGAGTGCCAAAATTGACCCCTGCGGGACACCAGTTAAAACTTCAAATTTTTTGGAACATTTCCCGTTCACTCGGACGAAGGACTTTCTTTGAGTCAAATATGACCTCAACCACTCTTCAGTTATTCCCCTGAACCCCAAAGAATAACATTTGTCAAAATAAAGTTGAAGGCAAGCACGTCAAACGCGATTGATAAGTCGAAGAAAAGACCTGCAGCAAAGAGGCCTCTATCCAATGCGCTGTATATAAAATTCACAAAGTCAAGCGCTGCTGTTTCGGTCGACAAACCGACCCTATATCCATGCTGTTTGGCAGAAAGCAAACCATTTCTGTTCAGGAGATCAATTATTCTGTCATGAAAGACTCTCTCAAAAATTTTGGATAATGAATTCAAGACAGAGATTGGCCGATTATTAGATATTTCTGTTTTATCTCCTTTCTTATAAACAGGCACGACTACTGATTCTTTCAGAAGTGTCGAAAAAACACCGGTTGTTGCCGAGTGGTTAATCAGAACCAGGGACTCAACGACAGCTTCGGAGATCTCATTCTAAACCTTGACGCTCACACCATCTGGCCCGGTAGAACTTTTGTTCTTAAGTGCATTTATTATGGTTCAACATCCTTCGAGGCTACTGGCTCGAAAAATAAAGTTTTTTCTAAAATTTATCGACTTGTGCACTCCTGGCTGATATGCACCAAAATGTGCTTCCATTCGAGAAGCTGCACTACTAGAGAAAAAATGAGCAAAGCCGCCAGCGACATCGTTACTTTTCAAGACCACGCCCTCTTTCAGAATGTTATATTGTTTCTAATTCTATTTCTACCTAGACTATTGTTCACCACTTGCCAAACACTCTTACTTATATTATCGCTACTACTAATAATTTCTTGATAATGTGCCTTTTTCACCTGAGCAATCAATTTCTTATGAATTTTATAAGATTCCATTACCCGTGAACTCTGTGAACTGAAACGTCGAAACGAACATGAAAAAGATTCTACCAATCGCCGAGTACTTCTATGCAGAACTCTATAAACAGAACTTGGAAAACATTGATTCTGGTCCACTACCCAAAATCCAAAATGTTGGCCCTGAAGGACATCTCCATGAATGAATTAACGCCCTCTTGGCAATGAAAAACAGCAAATCACCGGGATGCTTGATTGAATCAATAAAAGAGGAAGGCGATAAGCTGTTGCTTTATGCAGAAAAATTTTCAATGCGTGCTTGCTGCAAGGTACAACCCTCACAAATTAACATAATGCACTTATTGTTATAATACACAAAAAAGGAGATATCACAGATTTAAAAAGCTATACCGCCCTATACGCCTGCTGTCTCATACCTATAAACTCTTCATGGAGATAATCACAAATACGATCACTGGAAAATTAGATAACTACCAATCAAGGGAACAAGCTGGTTTCCGCTCTGGGTATCAACGACCATTTACAAGTTATCAAGTCCTTGATTGAAAAATGTGTGTAGTGTAACAAGGCCACTTATTTTAATCTTTGTGCATTTGACACCATCAACCATCAAAAAATGCTTTGAGCTCTTGCAGACTCTCGAATCGATCATCGTTACACTGCTTTACTGAAGAACATTTATGATACGGCCACAGCGTGTATAAGACTTCACGAACATACAAATAACTGAAAAGTCAAGCTTGGAGTCCGCCAAGGCGATACAATCTCCACCAAATTATTTTTAACCCTCCTAGAACATATGTTTGAACAATTGAATTGAGACCTCCTAGGAGTAAAAATAAATGGAGAAAATCTAAATCATTCTTATTTCATATAGTGTAGATAAAGCTGCTATGATGTTGGAGGAACACCAAATTTCAAAAACGGGGGATTAAAAATTAATATTTCTAAAACCCAGTTCATGACCAATTTGGTAGTAGGTGGAAACATCCCTTGCGGAAAAGAGGAAATTCATCAAATAACCTCATACAAATACTTGGGCCACGAGATAATCATAGGCTGGGACAGCCAGACTAGAGAAATCCATTGACGAGTGGGAGTCTCTTGGGCGGCTTTCGGTAATTTGAAAGATGTTTTCAGATCGAACATCTCCATTTGTCTGAAACGAAAAATGTTAGACCAGTGCGTTCTGCCTGTAATGACATAAGGAGCACGAAAACGAATATCACTAAAATAAAAGTTGCCCAGAGAGTCATGGAGAGGTCTATGCTGAGAATTTCCCTCAGGGATAGAATACCAAATGAAGAAATAAGGAGAAGAACGGGAGTCATGGATGCTGCGAGCAGTGTTGAAGTGAAACTGTGCCGGACATATTGCCAGAAGAACAGACGAAAGATAGACCAGAAAAGTTATCGAATGGAGACCCAGACGAGAGTCAATTTGAAGCAGAGGACGCACCCCTACCAGATGATCTGACGACATAAAACGGATCGAGTCGAACTGGATGCAAAAGGCGCAGAATAGAGAGACTTATGTCCAGCAGTGCATGAGATTAAGCTGGCTGATGATGATAATGATGCATTTGAAAAATTACAAAAATGAATTCAAAAAGGAATTCACTAAGCTCCTCCCATCCACTTAACTACTAATCTAAAACGGATGGATTTACTGATGAAGTCTAAAGTAGAGTTGCCACGATAGATCACTGCGTCACACTGATGGTGCTACCACTTCTTTTGAAATCAAGGACTAAATTAATCCAATTTCAATACCACTGTCAAAATTCTACAAAATCGACTAGAAGATTGTTCAGATATTTCGACACTCCCGACAAGAAGGAAGTATTTGTAAACTTATGCCTATATGAACTTTTTGTCTTGAATTTGAACGAGGGAAACATCCCATATTGTATCTGAACTGATCCTTTGATAATTCTCTTATCCCTTCAATTCTATTCACATAACGTGGCATAGATTCAGTTATGTCAAATGCATACCTTTTTTGATTAACGTGTTTTTCCAGTTACAAAGAGAATATGGAAGTTGAAAAGGCCGATGAAGTGATATCTGCCCTGGAAACATTAATTTTACTATTGACATTCAGTGATGAAAAGCGTCCTTATGAATTGAAATTTGCTTTGAAATGTGCGGTACGATTATGCGAGTCTAAACTAGAGTATTGCGAAACGTTCGTTGAGCTCCTCGGAACAAGATTAGATAACATCAGTAGTAAGTATATCTCATTCTCTGTTTGAAATATTTGATTTTGCTCTATATAAGCTCCGGTTTTTTTTAGGTGACTATACTATCGTCATTTGCGAAACTCTTGGAGCTATTGGAGGGCTTAAAGCTGATACTCTTCTATCCCTTGTAGATGACATTTTGTGTCTTCTACATGCTTTAGCAGAGATAACAAATCCTAGTACTCAACAGATTCACACGAAAACTATGTTATGCACATTGATCTTTCAAACATTAAGTGGGTACACATGGAATAGCCAAACTGAAACTACTATAGCTAAGGTAACAAAAAAAAATGGGGAATAAAGTCTATGAAATTTCAAAAATATTAGAAAATTAAAACAAATTGGAATGACTTTCGTTTATTCAATTTTGTACACATTGATCTTTCAAACATTAACTGGGTATACATGGAATACCACTACAGCTAAATGACTTTCTTTTAGTTTATATATATATATATATATATATATATATATATATATATATATATATATATATATATATATATATATATATATATATATATATATATATATATATCTTTTGAAAAGAGAGGATTTACAAAAATTTGAATAATTGTATTTACATTAAATGCTTATATCTATAATTTTGGTGTGTTGTCAGAAAAACACAAGTGTGGGCTCAGGAAATGTAACAGGGGAACCATACTATCTTGAATATGATTCGATAAACGAGTGAAAAAACCTGAGGAAAAAACTCATTTCCCTGTCCTTGTCTGTTTATGTTGTGTTAGTGTCGTGTGTACATGAAGAGTACCAAAGATTTTTCTGCTTTGCCGCTTCATTCTCTCTTGCATTCCATGATTTCCAAAGACAAGGGTGAAAGGAAGGGGGTTTGGGACAGGAATCTGTAACAATGGAAAAAGAAAACCAGCAGAAAAATATTTCAACAATCATACTTCTTATATGTCTAAACAAATCAAAGAAAACATTTTACATAGCAAGCAAGGTCATGAAAAGGACTAAGGAGATAATAAAAAAATACATAACCTGCGATATTTCCTCAAATTCCCTCTCTGTTTGACCGAGAGAGCCCCGATGGCCAGGTTCAGTCTTCCAAGTGATGCCGATTATGTTAATAATATTGCTGATGGATTTATACTATGCAACTTCATTCTAATATATTGTCTCCACAATGCTACTAGTCTTACCTTCAAAAGGTTGAAGGCTCCATTTTAGGTAATGCAAAGGAGTTTTGGAGTTTTGTAAACTCTTCACGTAAAGATAATGGAGTCTCTGATGAGGTGTTTCTTGGAAAGCAATCGTCAAGTTCTTTGCAGGATGTGGTGAACCTTTTTGCCAATAATTTTGCGAGCAACTACACGAAGAACGACTCAACTTCTTATGATCATCACCCTTCAGGAACTGTGTGTATTCACTTTCTAGTCACCAGCATCCAGGAAATATTTGAAGAGGTTTCGAAACTGAAAGACGACTTAAGTTGCGGCCCGGATGGCATTCCACTTTATTTCCTGAAGCGTTGTGTCTACACATTGTCTTAACCTCTGTGGCAGCTCTTCAATCAGTCTTTTTCAACGGGCATTTTCCCTGACGTATGGAAAGGTAGCTATGTGACCTCGATTCATAAGAGCGGCGATGAGGTAAATGTACGGCCTATTAGCAAGTTATCGGCCATTCCAAATCTGCTGGAGCTTTTTCTCACTCGACACCTACCTTGGCACTGTGGGAGTATCATTGTCGGTCAACAGCACGGTTTCAGTTGTGGTAAATCGCCAGTTACAAACCTGTTAGTTTATGAAACCGACATATATCGATCGTTGGAATCCGGTACGCAAGTCGATTCTATCCACACCGATTATTGCAAGGCTTTCGATATGCTAGTCCACAAACGACTGTTATCAAAACTGGCTGGCATGGAATTTCCGGATAGGGTTTTGGAGTGGCTGTCGAGCTACTTGAAAAATCGTGTTCAATGGGTTAAAATCAGAAATCATGTATCTCATCCCATTTTGGTCACGTCTGGAGTCCCACAAGGGTCTCGTTTACGGCCTATTCTTTTTGATCTTTTCATGAATGACATAGGGAGGGGGATGAGATATTGTAAGTACTTAACATTTGCTGATGACCTTAAGATGTATCTGCCCATATCAAGCAATGACCACTGCCATAGACTTCAACACGACATAAAAGCTCTTACCGGTCTGTAGAAAATGGGATGGAGCTAAATATTGGAAAGTGCTGCTGCATTACATTTTCTAGATCTAGAAGCCCAATACGATTCAATTACACAATATCAGAAGTGTCTATAAACCGGGTAGATAAGGTGGGGGATCTAGGGTTTTTTTGATGAGCGATTGACTTTTGTTCCTCACATAAACTCAGCAACAGCTAAGGGACAACAGCAGCTTGGTTTCGTGCAACTTTCATTAAAAGATTTATCGGTTAATGCATTGTTTCACTGGTCTGTTCTGTCCTTCAATAAGGTTCAATCATATGGTCCCCTCATTACAGAGTTCAAATCTCAGAGATTGAAAGGGTTCAGCACAGGTTTTTGAGAGGTGCCGCATAAAAATTTCATATGCCAGCGGGCACTTACTCTTATTCGGATATCATGGCTCTCTTGAACTTGCGAACTTTGGAAGATAGAAGGAAGATCTCCGATCTTACATTCACATACAAGTTATTATCAGGAGATATCCTTTGTCCTGAGTTATTGGAACTTGAATTTTAAAATCCCTGTGAGAGCTACCAGGAACTCTGATCTCTTGCAGATACCATTCCACTCGACAAATTATGGTCTAAACAGTCCCCTCATCCGTTGTATGAGATTAGCAAACGAATACGGAGCGCAAGGCCTAGAATTCATTGGAACTACTTTGAATAGATTCAACTCGAGTTTGAAGAGGGTTTGGTGAGCATTCAGAAATATGATCTAGCCAAGCCTTCAAAATTCCCTTTTTTTTGCGATATATCATCACGACTCTTGGGCTACTGTTTTATGTTTTGTGACTTAACTCAATGTTCCTTTTACTATAAAATTTTGAATTTTGAAAGTGTATTTTAATTTTAGCTAGATAGGTATGTCATTGATGCAAGTTTATAAATTTTTATGTTATAAACTGAATAAGTAAATAAACGTTATAAGTTATAAGTAAAATTAAACACTTTTGTCTGATTTCTACAATATTTATTTTTGATATACATGACAGGTTTCCACACTTCAAGTGTCTAGAGATAACAGTTATGAGATAAAATCTGCTAACTATACCTATTTTAAATGTTGAGTAGTGAGGGAGTGATTCAATTTTAGTCGACTATTGAAAGTAGTGAATTTGAGGTTTTTATAAAGTTTGATAATTTCCGAAATTTCCAACAGATCCATTGTCATCCCTTTATTGCATTCGTGGAGAATTTTCGAATCATCTAATATAATTATTTGATTTGTGTGTTTAATATGCTCAAAAAGTTCAGATTTGTTACCTGAGGAGGGATATTCTTTGAATTTAGATTCAAATCTTCGACCTGTTGAATATTGCATTCAATTCTGTATATTCCAGACTGTTTGAATTCATAATTTTTTGTCTGGCATTGTAAAGTAATTTGCCTATGTTGGGACTACTGGAAAAGGAGGTTGTTAATTTAAATTTGGAAAGATCATTGATGATGTTATTAGAAACGGGGCCAATGTAAGTTGGACATGCGTATTTGTCCGGTTTTTCTGTGATGGAATATAGTAATTTGAGAAATTTGTTTTTCTTCTTTGCTTTTAAAAATACTGTTTATATGGGATACGGAAATATTATAGTTTGATGCAATTCTGTTATTGATATTGATTTCCGTATTAATGTCTGTTATGGATATGGGAATGGCAGGGGCTCTACATATTGAATAATAATAATATTTACGAATAATAAATAAATTATAAGCGACTAGTTTATGTGTAATGTGGTCAAAATAATTTATAGGATTATTGATTCTCCAAATGTTTTTTCTATATATGTTGTTGGTGAGATTATTATTGAATTTAGTGATGGTTATGTCTAGGAAATTAATTGAATTGTTGGGTTCAATTCTAGCAGTGAAGATTATTGTATTAATCATTTTATTTGGAAAAGATATAAACTGGCCTATTTGTTTGTTTGATAATAAGTTAGCACAAAAAAGATGTTTTTTCGGTATAGATACGTTAATGATATTCTTGTGGGTTTTCAAGGCTCAAACAGACGAACAGATCAGTTTTTACATTTGAATGCGTTTGAAATTGTACGCAACAATTCAAAATTTCGTAGACATAATCATCACCAAACTCAATAATAATCTCATCTACAACGTAGAAAACAGACTCAACAATCCCAATGGATACACATAAACTACTCGCTTATAATTCAAAATATATATCAGTTTTCCACTGACAAACGTGATTTTATCTTTCATATTTTAAAATGGATTTCTACAAAATAAATATGTTTATAATATCGTTCGCTTCGCTTTCCATAACAGAATATCAATAAGAAAATTGCATGAAATAATAATATTTCAGGCCCCATATAAACGGTATTATTAAACGCCAACAACAAAAACATGAATATGAATACGCATATCTAACTCACATTGGCCCCGTCTCTAATAACAACACTAATTATCTTTCCAAATTTAATTTGACAACCTTCTTTTCCAGTGGTCCATAAACAAATTACTATTCAATGCCAAACAAAAATCAATAAATTCAAACAATCTAGAATATACAGAATTTAATACAACGAATAACCAACAGGTCGAAATGTTGAATCTAGATTCAAAGAATATTTCAATTCAGATGACAAATCCGAAGTTTTTGAACATATCAAATCCAAAACTCACATGGGATAATTCTCCACAAATGCTATAAAGGAATGACAATGGATCTGTTAGAAAGTTTGAAATTAACAAACTTTGTAAAACCAAATTTTTCACTCTCAATAGTCAACTAGATTTGAATTACTCCCTACTACATTTTAAAACACGTATAGTTAGCACATACTTTCTCCTAACTGTTAGTTCTAGACACTTGAAAATGACGTAACTGTATCAAAAATAAACACTGTGAAAATCAGACAAATATGTTTTATTTTACTTTTTTTATTTTTACGTCTTGATAAATAGAATATATCTTTTTTCAGGTTGTTCAGAATAATAATATGTGGGCAAACTATTGCATAGCTAGAGCAGCCGTGAGGTATGGCCATCACAAAATTGCCATAAATATTTTTAATGATCTGAAAGAACAAGTCAGCTCAGAGCATTTCCATTTCTGGTTGGTGTGCCTTAAAGAAATGTCAGAAGCTGAAGCGAAACTGTATGGGGAAGATTCTAACACTATGGTCAGTAGGCTGGAAAGTGCTATTATTCATTACAACAAAGCCATGGCAGCACTTAAGGTAAGATACACTTTTCTTCACAGTGCACTATTATAATATCAATATTTTATCATCGACCTCATTTCGCATTCTGTCAACTATGTCGAGCATCTGGAGACGATAATATGATACTACCATAGTAGGCCAAACAATGAGCCAAGATTTTAAGGTTTCAAATCATTTACATTACAGAATTACTCAAAAGTATAGAATTGAATACATAAGTCTCTTTTGGAGAGAGAGGTCATATACATGAATTGATTTGAGCAGTTTTTCATACCATTTTTGTTTTCAGGCGGCGAGTACACCTTCGCACACTTTACAGTTCCAAGCAGAATATATAAAAATCCGGACAGAGTTCCTTCAGTGTCTTGTGCAACTTATCTATACCTGCAATATTTTGTGCATTGTTCCGCCACCAGCTATAGCTGCGGCGATTGTGCAAAATACCAGAGACGAGTATCAGCGCCACGGTTACATAACGAACCAGTTGAGAAAATGCGTAAAGGAATTCAAGAATTGCGGTGATATGTATTGGAAGCTATACCAAACGGCTTTTGATGCAGATACAGCGACATTAGAGAATATGCAAATGTAAGGGTCGAAGTCTTTGATATTTATTTTCTGACTATAAAATTTGAATATACAGGGATATCCACCGGGACCGTCCCTTAAAAACTTTTTGAGTTCCAATTACAATATCAAGCTGAAATTTTATACGCGGCCATAACTAGCGATTTCCAATTGAAGTGAAAAATTTTCGAAGTGATACCATTGCTGGTTATACCGGAAGTGGGTCATTACTTTGTTATTTCGAATGGCAATCTACCTTTTTTATAATACATCTAGAACCGACGTTTGAGCAAGGCATAAAATACCCAAGTTGTTGGCACTTATCTGTCAAAACTTTTGACAGATTTAATTATTTTTGTTATAAACTCGATTTTTGAGGAACATTTAAAAAAATTGTAGCTTGTAGATCTTTTGCAATACAGACACAATTTTTGCTTGGGTGGATAGACGAAGGATTAAGGAATTTTTTAAGCAATCTACACATGTCAAATGTTAATTGCGTTGTTTTGTATGATTTTTTCAATTTGGCCTTTTTCAAACAGCGATAACTCATTTTTTTCAAATTGCACGTGCCAATATCGGCATCAGATAAATCGTCAAATTTCAGATGGAATTGTATAAGCATGTACTATACCCATCTCTTATAGTTCCGAAATAATTTGGGAATATATTGAATTTTGATGATTTTGCAAGAACTAATAGAGAATGCTTTGAAATATTTGAATCAAGTAGCTGAACTGGCTACGCCCACCTGACAGGTGTCTAAAATTAATGTACTTGTCACTTCGTTCATTCGAATTTGATATTTCAACAAGAATTGTTGGTAATTTGAAGTGAAAATTTTTGAAAAACACCAGATTGATAATAAAATGGCTGATTATTCAAACGAGGATATGTTTAATCTCTTTTTAATTCATGACAAATGTCAAAAAGTGGTGGATAGAACCTGCAGGCAATTCAATAACCAATTTCCAAATTTGTCGCCTATGAGTAAAACAAAATTTCGAAGGATTAGAAGCAATAGTTAGGAAAGGAGAATTATTCGCAGAAACAGAGGGATTCCTTATGGCCATCCAAGACCAAGTGATCGCTACAAACAATTACAAAAAATTTATTATGAAGGACGGAACATTACAAACAGATAAGTGCAGGAAATGCCATATAAGATCGGAGACTTTCCAGCATATTACGTCCGGATGCGAACAACTGGCCAATACGGAGTATCTTCACAGGCATAATCAAGTGTGCAACGTTATCCACCAGAAACTTGCACACAAGTACGGACTTTGAACACCTTCCAGCCATATTACAAGTATCAACCGGCACCCGTATTGGAAAATGACTCTATCAGATTATACTACGATAGGCCTGTTATCACTGACAGAATGGTGACGAATAATAGGCCGGACATAGTGGTGTATGATAAGAGAGCCAGAACAGCAATGCTGGTGGATGTCGCCATACCGAATAATAACAACGTGCTGAATAAGTTCCAGGAGAAAAAGTCCAAATACACTGACCTTGCTATTGAGATCAAGCAGATGTGGCACCTCGAGAAAATAGATATTGTTCCTGTCATCGTATCCTCGACTGGGTTAATACCCAAAACTTTGCATGATAGTCTTAAGAAATTAGAATTGCATAAGAATACCTATATAGAAATGCAAAAAGCTGTAATTCTTAATACATGTAGGATAGTTAGGAAATTTATGTCAAGTATATTGTAATCGAGCCTATTCCCTTTGATTGCTGAATCTGGGAAAGGTAAATTATATCCAGCTAACAGCTGAGATAGTGCATAAGTCCACGATAATAATAATAATAATAACTGGCCTGTGTTGACTGTGAGGCAAATCTGAAGTACTTTACGACAAACAGTAAGAGGAAACAATTCAGAGTCGTTAGAAACCAGACAAAGATTATAGTCGCGATTCCATCTGGCAGAATGAAAAGTGCCCTTTGCCTTCGCATCGAATACAAGTTGAAAATCATTTGTTTCCATCCATTCAACTAATGAAATACCACTCCTGTCGTTTTCTGTATAACCCCATTGATTGTGATGGCAATTGAAGTCGCCACAATATATAGCAGGGTGGGGAAAAATAATACCGAAATTGATGGGCCACATTTCGCCAGGAGGTTTATAAATATTAACGACAAACACATCAAAAAATTTGAACGCAAAATAGAAAACACCACTCAACATACCCTTCTGTATAAGTTCGATATGATTGAATGATGAAGATTTTACATAGCAAGCAAGGCCATAAATAGGACTAAGGAGATAATCAAAAAGTACATAACCTGAGGTATTTCCTCTTTCGCGGAGATGCTCTTCCGTCGCAGTGTGAGTTTTCTGAAGCATAATCACTTCCACCTTGTTCTTGCTTGCCAATTTTGAAGAATAATCGCATTTATTCTTGGAAATCCCTTCAATATTTAAACTCAACAAAATAATTCCCTCTCTGCTTGACCGAGAGAGCCCCGATGGCCAGGTTCGGTCTTCTGAGTGATGCCGATTATGAACTATAGATGTTCTAGATTCATTATGGACCCAAAAATTTGGGTTGACATCGTCCATATATTATTCCTACGTGGATCTTGATTAAATTATTGAAAAAATTATTATTTTGACATTCGTATTTAAATTATGACAAATGTCACATGATTAACAATAAAGCGATTACTTACTTTTAAATGCTTATATATGTTCCTTTAATTATTCTTTATTCACAACGCCCTATCACCAGGGTGACGATTCTGTTCAGAGAATTTTTTGCCCCGACTATAACATAGAAACTGCCACATTACAATTTTTTTCACAGGATGAAGTCTGTCGCGTCCGCTAGTAAATAATAAATAAATAAATATTAAGTTTATTATACATAGTTGAACAAAATTGCACAATAGGACTAACCTAATTAACCTAACTAACCTAACAAACAAAAAAAAATCAATTCACTCAACTTCAGTTCGTTCAGATAATCATTCAGAAAAGAAGGGGCAAGATATGAAAAACTACCCCTGAACCTAGACGTTTTGGGTTGAGAAATATGAAATTTGTCACCTCTCACATTAAAATTGACAATATGAATATCTGACCTCCTTTTGATGAGTTCATACAAATAGTCTGGGCATCGGCTGTGCAATAGTCTGTGGCAAAACGAAACAAAATGCAGTGAGACATAGCTGTATGTGTTAATTTCGCCTATGTCCTTAAGAAAAGGTGTTATACGACTGCCAAAAGGAACCCAACAAACAAAGCGGACCACACAGTTCTGGATTTTTGCAATTTCCTCTTATTTTAATCTGTCAAAAAAAGTAATACACAGAGCTACAATAATTGAAGTGAGGGTAAACCAAAGATTTTGCAAGATTCAACTTTGTGTCCAGTTCATGTTTATGTTGATATAACATCTTGAGCTTATATTAAGACTTTATAAATGGAATTTACTATGCTCAAAGTTCGACTTACAATCTAGGATAATTCCTAAGTTCTTTACACTTTCCACCCATGGCACTCTGATGTTGTTTATGGAAATGTTATCAATCTGTGACGTATCAACTTGAGAGAGTTTTGAGGAAATAATCATGACAGAAGACTTGATTGGCTTAATCATCAACCCATTTTCACTACACCAAGATGATATACTGCTTGCAGCAGAGTTTAGAACTCTTACTGCGTCATCGATTTTCGATGTTTCGGCATGAACATAAACCTGAAGATCATCAGCATACATGCAGTATTCAAGGCATTGGTGAGTGATGGCACTTGGTGATTAAAATGTCTTGAACATACATTCTGTCGAAAAAGTACCGGTTATTTAAAAAATCTGCTTGAAACGATTGTCAAAATTTTTGTTGTTGCTAAGTTGCCCCAACTGTTCTATACTGACGCAAAGTTTGAACGCAATCTGTCATTAGTTTGTTTATAGTGCTCGATTTTGTAAATTCTCACAAGTGTATTTTGCGATTTTTACAATGGATAAAAACATCGAATAAAGAATCTGTCTGAAATTTTGTTTTACAAATGAAATTTCGTGCGACGAATTGCTGAAAACGTTACAGAAGGCTTAGGTTGAATCAACTTTATCAAAAACGCGTGCATATGAGTGGTATAGTGCATTCAACAGCGGTCGAGATGTGGTGGGAGATTTGCCTCACTGTAGTCGGCCATCAACATCTTCAACTGAAATCAACATCGATGAAGTGAATCAATTAGTAATTGAAAATCGTCATTTAAGTTTGAGAGAGATAAGTTAGATGTGTCTCACGAATCTATTAATACCATGTTAACTGATTTTTTGGGCATGAAACGCGTTGCCTCTCGACTAGTTACAAAAGACCAGAATTTTCTTCAAAAATTGAATCGCGTAATGGTCGCTCAAGACGTGCCAGAACGGGTCAATTTCGACATGGGTTTATAGTTTGACGAGAAAACCACTCAACAAGCTTCGGAGTGGCGAAAAAAACCAAGTCGATCAAAAGTCAAGGTAATATTCACTGTTATCTTTGATTATCGCTGTGTTTTGCACTCGGAATTCTTGCGTGTGTAACGGACAATAAACAATATTAAATGAGCGTTGTACGGCGTTTGAGACAGCAAATTAGTGAAAAATGCCAGATTTGTGGAAAGAAAACTCGTGGACTTTGAACGACGATAATGCACCATCTCAGAACGCTATCATTGTGAATGAATTTCTGACCAAAAACTCAATAAATACCATTGAACAACCACCGTATTCACCTGAAATGTGAAATAACGAAAACACAGCTTTTCGTTTGTGAAGCTTCCAACTGATATTCAAATTTACAATGAATGATGTTAATGGATGTGTAAATATAGAAAGAAATAAATTAGAGGCGTGAGATTCGCTGTACCGATTACACATCTCTTCAGAGGTGCATAGTATGTTATTTACGACCCGTTTCAAGACAACCGAGAGTTTAGAGTTTGTAAGGTTTAACACAAAAAGTACGTCAGTTTATAACAAAAATGTATTCATTTTAAGTAAAGTTCTATATGGATTTCTTATAAAATATAGGGCAAGGGTGTATTTTATCTGATTGATTGACCTTAGATCGGCAAATGTAATACGAATATTAGGATCGTATGGAATTTTGAAAGGAAGAGAACTCGTTCCGCATATCTTCTGAAAATAATGTTTATGTAAGTTTGAATTTGATAGTGTTGTTCCACTTAATCCAATGAAAAATCTTAACCATTTTTTATTATTTTATCGAAATATGAAAATTATTGAGAAGTATGAAAAACGCCAGCAAATAGGTTTAGAATATTTCCTGAATATTCTACATCAGGAGTGCTCAAACAGTGGATGGCAAGTGCTTTTTGAGTAGAGCTCGAGAAGGAAAACTTTTAATAAGTATCTAACCTTAACTACAAAAATTTATTTCGTAATAAAATAAACACTCTGCTAGCGACAAAGGCGGCTTTATCAAAGGAACGCGCGGTACTTGTCAAAGAAAGGCCGCGTTTTTTATTCTTGTCGCTTTTCTAGAAATTTCGGGCGGCGCGTTTGACGGGAACATTCGAGACTTTCGTTCACGCCGATATAAATGTTGCGCCTGCAGGAATTGGAGTCATTCTGAATTGTAACTTGAAGGCAATACTACGTCGATACAAAGTTTATCATTGGATAGTACAAAATGAGTACAGCGAAGAAATCTAAAACATATCATTTTAATAACGATTGAGAGGAAGAATTTTTCTTTTGTATGGTGAAGGATAAGTGCATTTGTCTTATTGATCGTTCGTCTGTTGCAATACCTAAGCATGGTAACTTAGAGAGGCATCATAAAACGGTTCATAAAAACTATGAAAAGGATTTTTCGCCACAGAGTGAATTGAGAAAACGAAAATGACGTGACTTGATATCTTGTTTGAAAAAAGAACAAACCTTGTTGCAAGACCAACCAAACAATCAAAAGCGGCTACGATCGCGTCATTTAAAATATCTCATTTATTGGCGAAACGCAAGAAACCATTCGAAGATGGATCGGTTGTGGAGGAAGCATTTATTGAAGCGGGTGAGATTTTATTTGGGGATTTTAAAAATAAAACAGAAATCATGTCTGCTATTAGAGAACTTCAGTTATCTCGTCCGATTGTGGCGTATTGAATTCATGAGTCAGGACAAGGCAGATAAACTAAAACATGATATCATGAAATGTACATATTTTTCTTTACATTTCGACGAATCCACCGATATGACAGACAATGCTGTGTATTTTTACTCGGATGGTATTCAATGACATGCTGGCTAAGGAAGAATTTTTGACAATCATTCCTCTGAAGGGGAAAACCCGTGACGACGATATATATGACGTTTTCTTCAATCTTGTAAAAAACTACAAGCTACCAATATATAAATAAGTGTGCATTACAACCGATGGAGCACGAGCAATGACTGGAAATTATGGGCATTGCAACAAAAATTGTGAATTCCATCCTTGCACGTAGCTTGAAACGGCGGCTCTTTAAGTTGCAGTTGGAAGATAGGTAGTCAGCTGAACACACTGATTCAGTTCTTCACACGGCCGTCAGGCGGTTGAATCGCGGAAAGGTTTCAAGAATTAATGCCCGAAATAACAGCTTTTCTAGACGAAAGAGGTGATGACACTCAGATGTTGAAAAACGAAAAATGGCTGACTGTTTTGGCATTTTTGACTGACATCACAATGCACTTAAACCCCATTAACTTGAAGCTTCAAGGTAGAGGAAAAACTATTATTGAGATGATTAGCGCAGTAAACGCATTCAAAAGTAAATTGCAACTTATGACAGATCAACTGAAAAGAAAGGATCTGAAACGTTTTCCGTCTTTGAAAGTAAGAATTCCTCAGTTGAATTATGATACGTATGAAGCTGAATTATCAAATATTTTGGGACAATTCGAAATGCGTTTTTATGATTGCAGTAAATTGGCAAATATACCCTCATTTATGAGTTATCCTTTTTCATGTAAAAACATTGAGGAATTAGCTACTGAAATAGCAAGTCAGTTTAATATGAACTCATGTTCTGTTGAAAATGAGTTGGTGCAGATTATATCAGATATACATCTCAATATATTTATAAAGCATCTGATACAAATTTTTGGTGTTTTATATCTGAAGATAAATATTCGAATCTAAGGCAAATCGCCCTTCAACTGACGGCAATGTTTGGGTCAACTTACTCGTGCGAGTCTGCACGAGTAAGTTGACCTAACCTAACCTAAACCTTGACTAAAATAATGTATATTGTGCGGAAAGCTAATATCTATATATGCTTCGGTACACCCTACCTACGTAGGTAGGTAGGTAGGGTGTATCGTATATGTACGATAACCCTGCATCACCCATACTTGCAGCCTCTCAGAGTCGATCGTAAGTAGTTTAAAAATATTGAGGTAGATCGCCAGCAGTTCAAGTTTGAGCACCCCTGTTCTACATAAATGAAAAACACATACTGTTCATTTATAAGCGTATCAATTGAAAGCGGTTGAGTCTTCGGCTCAAAAAATTTTGAAGTGAGAATATTTGTAATACAGATCCAATATCTTAACTCATGATTGAAATGATGGGAACGCTAAATTTACTATTTTATAAGTTATGGGTTTTAGGAGCAAAAATATGAAATATTTGTTCAGTCTTTCTGTTTTGCTGGTTCAGTGATTAAAAAAAACTGAAGTAAAAAAGAAATCTAACAATCTGAAGGATAATTTGTAAACTATTGGAATTTTGATTGTTGTTGTCGGGTCAGCCCGTTTCCAATGAAGACCCAATAAATTTCATCTTATTTCATTTCTTTTTCAGATTGCAACAAATTTGCGTATTGGTTGAACAATGTGTTGAAAGTATTTGTGTTTGTGGTGCCAAAGTCAAGGATGAACCTATTGAGTTTGGTTCCCAAAATATAAGACTTGAATCTCAACAGCTCGTCAAAGCATGTGAAAATGCTGTGAAAATTTCGAATGCTATAGTGGAGGACTCAAACATATCCACAATTACACACAAGGTGATTCAAAACTTGACAATTATGCATTCTTTCTTACTTATTTCTTGATAACTTATTACAATTTTCAGCAAGTTGATCTTCTGAAAAAGACTGTAGAAGTATTATCAAACGCTTCTTTACCTATCCCAAGATACTTCTTCCAAGTACTACAGTCCACCAGTGTGAAGTTAGCCATATCTCCACAACCACGAGTGATGGGCGAGTTCATCAGTGTCCCTGCCGGATCACAGTTGGCTGTCAAAGTAGAAGGTGTGATCCAACATGGTAGTAAACCAGGTCTATTCAGAAAAGTTAAAGAAGTTGTGGTTACAGTTACTTCTCAGTTTCAAAATAATCCCAAAGGAAAAGACGTAGAGACTAAAGTAAGTTCACTTGTACGTTAATCTAGTCTGGAACAGGAGATCACTACAATGCTTTTTAAACTGACACACTATATTAATCATATAATGCTTCACATTTGGTTTCAGAATTTGGAAATTAGCCTTGTTCTTACTCAAACTGTTACACCGCACAAGGATTTCTTTACAGCACAATTTCTGTTGGCTTTCCCTAGAGGAGGTCAGTATGTTCTAGTGGTCGATGCTTCAGTTATTGATGAACAGAGCAATACCTGGAAAACTGGTCCTAGATCTACTTTAACAGTTAAGGTTCCTGAGGAGGCTAAATTAGCTCCGATATCAGTTCCTGGAATGCAGAGTAACGCCAATGTGTGAGTAGTATAATATTTATTTTATAGGGGAAACATTCAAATATTTCTTGCTATTCTCATATTTTGATACTATTAGGAATTTGCAATCAATGATTTTTTTACAGAATATTGATGCCTGAAGATAATCACTTCATTCGACCACATCAAAAAAGATGTAATATGTAATTAATAGATGTGTACATAAAATGTTTTCAATACCTTACAATTTTTATTAAGAAAAATTTTATGTTAAAAACAAATAAATTATTTTTCAAATTTTGAATAACTTCATTTGTACGATTACTTGATTCAGCAACACATGAAAGAAAAAAATGTGGATTGGCACTAATGAAGGAATTAAAATCACGAGAAGATTTTTAAATTCTAGAACTTGAATATAGAACAATAGAATATTTCCTCAAAAGGTGGGTTGTTATTTCAAATAAGATGAAATAAAATATATTTTTACTTTCCACAATTTTATTATCACGAACACAACCGGTTTCCAACTCACGAAAGAAAAAAATTTGGATTGAGACTAATGAAGGAATTAAAATCGGGAGAAGATTTTTAAATTCCAGAACTTGAATATAAAACTAAAGAATATTTCCTCAAAAGGTGGGTTGTTATTTCAACTAAGATGAAATAAAATATATTTTATCCTTTCCACAATTTTATTATCATAAACACGACCAGTTTCATTGGAGTGTTCTGATACTTACCAGGGATACTCTAGAATGCGAGGAGATATGCGGCATCAAGGAACTGTCAGTCGAAATGATTGTTGAAATGGTAGCAGTGCGGATTCCTGAAAAAAATATTGCAATATTAGCAGTTTACAGACTGCCTTCAGGTGGTTTTCAAATTTTTATTGACAAACTGACGCCATACAGATCATTGCTTTTTTAGAGAAATATAATATAATTTGGGGCGACTTCAATGTAAACTTCCTCGAAGACAGTGGTAACAGAAACCAGCTACTCAACCTGATAGAATCTTTTGGTCAACATATTACAAAATTTCCCTCAAGAATTCAATTGCTACTAATTCATCTAGTTACTGACTGAGAGTAAACAATCAATCAATCCAACAGGTTCAGTCAACGAACCTAGGCATCACAATTGATCATAATCTTAGCTGGTGTCACCACATCAATCAGTTGTGTTGTGTGCTGTCTCCTGCATGTTATGCTTTGCACAGATTGCGTGTGTCAACCAATAGGGAGGTGTGTCTGTCATATTATCAGGCACATTTTAGATGTTTTGGGGTGGTTCTCATGTCTGTGACAGAATATTCAAGTTGCAGAAGAGAGCTATTAGAAATATAATGGGAGATTCTCGTAGAACTTCATGTAGAAGTCTCTTCCGAGAAAACGTGGCTTGTCTCCAAAATTACAGTGACATTGGGAAGGTCCTTATGAAGTCATGAAAAGGATCAACGACATCGTGAATCGCAAAAGGAAGTTGCAGAGGGGGAAACCTAGAGTAGTCCATTTCAATCGATTGGCTCCTTTTGCAGGAGAAAACAAGAATAACTAGGAGGCACGTTTCATTAGACAAGTCGAAAAATCATCAAGTGAATGAAGCAAGGGACTACGATCGTTTCAAGGCTAACTATAGCGGCATATGAAAATCTAGATTTGGAGTCACTACAGAAACACAACAAGATCCTTTCCAAGTAGGCAAGGAATACACTATTGCGCATTGCGTCGCTCAAAACATTCGAATGGATAAGGGCATCGTGAGAGCTTTCAAGGATAAATATGGAAGATCTTTTCAACTAAGGCAGCAACTGTCTACAGTAGGCAAGACCTTGAAATTAAATGCTGAAGAAACAATGGTCTACTACTTGGTGACTAAGGACTATTCACGCCAGAAAACCTGTTATGAAGATTTATGGTCAGCCTTACTAGACTTGAAAGTGTACTTGATCGAGCAGGGTGTGAAAAACTCTCCATACCGAAACTTGGTTGTGGGTTGGACCTGTTAGATTGGAAAAGAGTACGGAGCATGATCGAAGTTATCTTCCATGGCATCAAAATGGTTCTCTTGTGCTGTTTCAATCTTACACCTTCGAGACAAGGTAAGAACACAGTTAAATGTTATTCCATCAACAAGGGAGCTAGAAATAAATGCCGATACCGTCATAGTGACCAAAGACTCAGTCTGTTCTGGGACAGAACAGTTTCAAGAGGGGGGGCAGTGTAACGATATCCAATCGTCCCTGAAGCCGATCCTGTCACGGCCCAGCGGAGTGAAAAGTTTGCAGGGCACTTTCGGGAGAATTCGAGAAAGATTTAAAGGTTTCAGCGTGCCGTATTACGAAGAAATCACTGTTGCACTGTTGTTTGATAAGCTAAATAACCACATATACCACATTTGTGATTTTTTATTTTGAGTGTACTTGATTTATATGCACTTTTAAGTTCCCTTTACGAAATGTTTTATAAACACATTGATTCCCATTTATATTTTGTGTAACATATATTCAGTTCATATGGAATAGGCATATATTATTGAAGGCCTTACTAACCCCGTCATGCTGTTTCTCATCGTTTTTATTCCTTACAGCTAATTTTTGTTTTGTTGCGGCCACAACCTAAACTAACTTATCTAGTTATAATCTAACCTATCTATCTACTCATCTAACCTATTTATAACCTAAATAATAACCTATAGCTAACTATACTACACCCATAGGTCAAATCCTGATAATGTTCAGAAACTAATCGATCGGAGGAATAATGAAATGAATACTTCGACAAGGAGGTATTCAACGACAGTGAAACTTTAAAATACTTGAGCGATACAAAAAAATATTATGAAACGGAAACATCAGAATTTGAGCCGAAATATGGTTTTAGGTCTTTGACATGCCATTTACCGTCCGGTGAACCGTCTAAATTTACTAAATTATAACAAAGACCAGAAACTTTTTGATAAACTCGACGCAATACATACTTTGGTGCAAGTTTTGCCGAGAATTTCTTTGAAGCATTTGAAAGGACTTTATTTCGTCGCCAAACCTTCTCTCCTACACCAAAATTGTAGTCCGTCGACGCAAATTATAGGTTCGGGCATTTCTACTATAAGCCTTATGAAGCTTTTCCCGAATATTTCGAAAAATATCAGATAACGGTGCGATATCAACTGCGTAACTATCCCTTTTTCAGGTAACAATTGTATATCGTCAGTCAACTCTATTTCCCGTAATAATCTCCACTAAGCGGAACATATCTACCGAAACTTAGAAAAGTTGGTGAAAATCCTGTTACTTCATGTTTAGCGGTATTAATAGCGAAAGCAATTTTTGTAATTCTTTATCCCATTCCGAATGATTTTGTTCTTTTATATAACAACGAATCGTAGTACCAACGGTTTGATTTGTTCGTTCAACAAAATCACACTGAGGTGAATATACCGGTGTGAACCAAATCTTCTGGACTTTATATGCTCTGGCCAGATTCCTCAAAGCGCGCCCTGCGAACTGTGTTCCATTATCAGCTATTATAAACTGTGGGATACCAAACTTTAAAAAGACATCTGATTCCAAAATTTAACGACATTTTCAGCGCTAGCCTTACGCAATGGGTGTAAAATGGCATATTTCGTGAACCAATCAGATACGACCAGTAAAACGTATTTCCATGTTTGGACCTGGGAAAAGGACCTACTAAATCTAACGCGATAATTTGCCAAGGAAAACGGACATTTTTCTCTTGCCCCATTAATCCTAAACCTGGTTGGTTATAAATTTTATTAGCTCCGCAAATTTTACAATTTTTCACGAATTTAAGAATATCGGCTCTCATCTTTGGCCAGTAATAAAGTTCACTTATTCGGGAGAGTGTCTTAAAACACCCGAGATGACCGCAAGTTGGTGGGTTATGGAACGCTTCTATTATTGACTTACGTTTCTTTTCGGAACTACTACCTTCCACTCAGAAATATTTGATTGAACATGAATGTTCGACGGAACGAACTTGTAGAGCTTTTCATCTTCTACCTTCCACTGGGGATAGGAATTGCCCTTTGTTTAACTTTATTACGCATGCTAACATACCAATTGTCAAAATCATCGTCATAAAAGGATATTACATTAATCTCTTGCGATTCATGAATGCGGGATAAGAAATCGGTACCACGTTGTCTTTGCCTTTTCTATGTATAAGCTCAAAATCATATTGTCGCAGCCTAACTGCCCAACGAGAAAGTCTACCAGATGGATTTGTGAGTTTATTTAGCCATAAAAGCGAATAATGGTCAGTTATGACGGTGAATTTAACACCTTCTACATAGGCTCTGAATTTTTCCAAACAGAATATTAAGGCCAAAAGCTCGCGTTCAGTAACTGTGTAATTTCTTTCTGTTCTTGTGAGAGATCGGCTTGCATACGCAATAACTTTTTCTTCGCCGTCATGACATTGTGTGAGTACGCCACCGACACCGGTTGCAGAAGCGTCGCTTTGTATGGTAAAGGGATATTGAAATTAGGGCATGTAAGTATGGGAGATGCCACTAGAGCCTCTTTATTTTCAAAAAGCTTCCTCAGCTTGAGGAGTCCACGTAATAGCTTGTCGTTTCTTTTTGCCTTTCAGTAAATCATTAATTGGTGAAAGTAAGGTAGAGAAGTCTTTGATAAACGCTCTATACCATGAGCACATTCCCACGAACCTCTTTATTTCTGTACTTGTATTCGGACGCGAAAAATTAACCATACAAGATACTTTCTCAGGATCGGTTCTTAAACCATTTTCATCTACAATATAGCCTAAATATTTTAATGAATTTCGAAAAATTGACATTTTTTAGATTAACAGTAATATTGGCTTGTTTTAGACGATCAATAACCTGCTTTAGAAGGTAAACGTGTTCTTCAAAAGTACCAGATATAATTATAATGTCATCGAGGTAAGCAAAATTTTATTTTCGAATTCGGGACCAAATAGACTGTCAACAAGACGCTGTTGTCTTTGCGCACTATTTCGCAATCCGAAAGGAACGACTGTAAACTGAAATAAGCCTCTTCCAGGTATACTAAAGGCGGTTTTTTCTCTTGATTGTGGTTCCAGCGGAATTTGCCAAAACGATTTCTTTAAATCAATAGTACTAATGAATTTTGCTCCGGTAAGACTTCTTAATATGCAATCGATTCGAGGAAGAGGGTACGAATCGTGTTTAGTAACTTCGTTTAATTTACGCCCATCAAAGCAGAAACGATATTCATTATTCTTCTTCTTGACTAATATAACCGGACTAGACCAAGGTGAATTTGATGGTTCAACAACACCTAAATTCAACATGTCATCTAATTCCTCGTTAAGTATCTTCATCATATATGGAGACATCGGATATTGT
The DNA here is from genome assembly GCA_013387265.2 of Cryptolaemus montrouzieri. Taxonomy (NCBI): domain Eukaryota; kingdom Metazoa; phylum Arthropoda; class Insecta; order Coleoptera; family Coccinellidae; genus Cryptolaemus; species Cryptolaemus montrouzieri. Next base: position 62,619,242 of record JABFTP020000124.1, on the reverse strand, counting down.
TTCAGTCTAAAGGTTTTGCGTCGCCAGTATCTATAGTAAGAGAGATTTTATCCGTTCGACCTAGACGATTTACACCGCTAACTTCTTCAAACGCCTGTAACAACTCATTGATCACAACCTTTTGGTTTGGGGATAAATTATTTTTATGGTCCAGATTATTTTTTGAATCGACTGAAGTAACCGTTACCAAGGAAACATTATTGTGTTGTATTTCCCAATTTCCCTCAAGATAATCTATTTTAATTGCAAATTTTTGGCAAAAATCACTTCCAAAAATCAAATTATGACTCAGGCTCGGAACAACCAGAGCTTCTACAAGATGACACTCCTCGTTAATTTCAATAGGCAAATGTACAAGACCAGTTACATGTTGCCTTTTATTATCAGCAGTATGTACAAATTTCGAACTTGGACTAAAAATTTTTAAATTAAGACGTCGTATTAAATCAACGCCACCTTTACCGATAATTGTAATATTGGAACCAGAGTCCAACAAACCAACTATTTTATTGTCTAATACTTTCACCTCGATGTATGGTCTATTATCGTGTGTCATTTTAGTGAAAAGTCGTGAAGTTTGGAAATTTTCAAAATTATTTAATTCAGAAGCCCTCAAATGAAACGACTGGGACGAATCTCGGGCTTTAGTTTCGCCCCAAAATTAGTTTTTTGACACTGTGAGCAGGTACGAACAGTAACGTTAGGTAATCCACAACGATAGCAAAATTTACTTTTCCTAGCTCTACACTCACTATAGAAATGTCCTTTCTTATGACAATTCCAGCATTCATCGGGGTTAACAGGAATATTATTATCTTTTTTATCAATCGTTAATAATTTGGGTGAACGACTATAATGTTTTGAAATATTATTGTACGGGGAATCCTTTTTGGATTTGAAAAAATTACCTTTCGCAGTTTCAGCACGACTAGTCGAGGGCAACGAAATATTTATGTCCAAATAATCATTGTCTTCTAAACGTTTAACTAGCTTGTAAAGTTCGGAAATGGAAGAAATTTCTGTCATTGCTATCGCCTTACGATACTCAGGGATCAAATTATTTCTAATATATTTGAGTCTAGTGCTCTCCGCAGGGATTCGAGTGAGTTGATTGAACAATTCATTCATTTTGGCAAAATAAATAACGGCCGATTCATCCTTAATTTGAGTTCTACATTTTATAGCTTCCCAAAGCCCATCATCATGATACGGTGACCTAAAATCTAATTTTAATGCCTCAACAAGAGCATCCCAATCTTTAACATTACCTATAGTCTGTCGAAACCAACATCGTGCGTTACCGACAAATAAGTCTCTAGCTGATTCGAACAATTCTGTTTTGCTTACGTGTCGTGCCTTTCTTAACTCTTCTACGTTCTCTAAAAATGAAGATAAGGTGCTCTTATCGCCAGAAAATGTTTCACCCCATTTATAAACAGGTATGGATTTATAGTAAGGAGGATTTGGTAATGACTGTGATGTACCGGAGACACTGTGTATACAAGAATTCGATATACTAGATGCGTTATTGACAGTAGGTGCTTGATCAGTGATTTTATCATATAAGTCAGCTTCTAAACTGATACAAGTTGCAAAGGCTTCATTTTTAAATGACAAACGTTCTTTTTCATCATCTCCAACGATAATAGGTAAACGTGAAATTCGCTCTGAAATGTGAGATAGACGTGATTTCGCTCTTTTAAAAGTCGAATCCTCTTTATTACCTTCGAACTCGATAACAAGTTGCGTTATAGACTCTAATGTGGTATTAATTTCGTTCTGTTCAGTAGTGAATGAAAATTCAGGATCGTGTAACTCTAAGTCTTTTACAGTTTTCTGACGTACTAATAATCTACGCAAGATTTTCCTCTTTTCATCTTGTCCTCTACATGATACAACGCCCCTTATTCTCAATTCATAGTTGAGTTCATTAATCGACAAATGATTAGGATTAATTTCGATTTCCATTATTCACAACAAATATAAAAATTATAAATTCAACAACAACCGCAATACCTAGCACATATGTTGACAGTATCAAGATAATCAATCATCACACAAATTAAAAAGAGAGAAAAGTTTGGTGCATTACAGCTATCAAGAATAAGAAAATACAAAATACACTCAAAATATCCAATCAATATAGAATACAATAACAGTAATCAATAATTCAAAAATTTCATACAATATTGCAAAGTAATCAGAAAAAAATAGAACTACGGTTCCACGTTGGGCGCCAATTTTATGTAACGTAATTTCTTACGTATTACATAATTGCGCTTATTGGCAGCTTTTCGCCAGAGAACAGTTGGGTAGTGGGTTGTATAATTTACAAAACTCTTAGTACCAATAAAAGAATAATTAAAATGAACTGGGCGCCACTTGATTTAAGCTATGAAATATAAACTTAATATGAATCGACTGATTGAAAATCAAGAAACAATCAGTGTTACTTTTAGGTAACAGTAAATGAAGAATATGATTTTTGATGAGAATATAATATACGTAATGAAATGCAATTTATAATATACGGAAAAATAAGGGTTAGTAATCCACTTATAATATAACTCTAAAGATGATAAAAAGAAAACGGAGATGTTTGAGAAGGTAATACGATATTGAAGTTACACCAAATTCAATTTGAAATGAGCTATTTTTATGTAAAAACATTTGAAAGTGTTAGAACGTGTATGCATTTCTTTGATATGGCTTATTAGATTTCTTTTCGATTTTGTAACAAGAGAACAACTATCACATTTAAAAGAAACCAATTTTCTATGTGAACTATTTGTATGATGTTTTAAATTACCAATGTATGAAGTTATGTATTTGCATGAGTTGCATGTAAATAATACAATAGTGAAATTATTTCCGTTTATCTCCGCCATTATCATCATTTTTGTTCCTTCATTATTACAGATCTTTTCAATTTTCAATACTTTAGTATTCTTTGCAACATCAACATGCTTAAACATATGTTTTTGTAAGTCGATTTTTCGATTGAACCCCTTGCAGCAAACGTTACAATTGAATAAAAGACTTTCTTGTAAATTTTAATATGTCGCTCAATGTCTATAGATAAATTTGAAACATATGTACACTTGTTGCACTTATAAGTTGTTGTAAATTATCGTATTTTTTTTGGCATACTTTTTCGGTCTTTCGTCTTCATCCTGAAACAAAATAATTATTATATAACACAAACACAAGCAGTTGCTTGTAAAATTAAGTTGCAGAAATCTCTGTTATTCATTTTTGTATTTTATATTCCTCCATCAACACCTGCCAGTGATAATGCTGTTTTATGTGAGTATTTGGAATTGCTCAAGGTAATTTATGAAGGCAATCTTGTATTGTTGGGCGACTTTAATTTGCCAAAGTTCCACGAGTCACTGATGGGTGCACAAGGATTGGAGAGATCTGTTTGGGAGCTTATGAGGTTTTATGAATTGCGTCAATGCAACGGGATGCGTAATGCTGGCGACGGTATTTTGGACTTAATTTTGTCTAACCTGCCCTGCCGAGTTTACCGCGATATGTCACCTTTTTTGAAGGAAGATAAGTATCACCCGGCTCTGATGTGTCATTTGAACCTGGGCTCGGACAGTTGTGTCAGATTCTCTCGTAGTTCGGATTTTGAGGCTTTCAATTTTCATAACTCGATATGGCTACGCTCTGTGAAGACTTACTAAGTGAATAATTCATCGTTAGACAGGATTGCCCTCGCAGTATAAACTTTCTGGTGAATGATTTTTATATAAAACTATACAATGCAATCAGAAAATCAGTCCCAGTTTATCGTAAACAAAATAGGAGATACCCCACATGGCACAATAAAGAGATCATTGATGCTGTTAAGTCATGGAATCGGATGCACAAAAAGTTTATTAGAACAAGGAACGAACACTATCTCGATTTCTATCGAGAATTGAAAAGGTCAGTTAAAGCTAAGATGAGGTCTGCATATAGGGAGTACTTGAATAGCTCGGAAAATAGTTTTGAGAAGGAGCCTAACAAATTTTGGTCTTTTGTTCGGAGTAAACGCAAAGCGGATGGACTACCTGGCGTCATGTATTACCAAGGTGAGAGACTGGATAGCCCCCAGAAGATCGTTTCTGCATTTGCTATGTTTTTCGGTGGGGTATATGATGTTGTGGATTCAGATGTCAATATTGATGACGTTATCTCGAAGGGTGTGGTTGATTGTCGAGGCTTGAATTCTATTTTTTCCCTCAATAACCGAACAAGATATTTTGCGTGTGACTAAAAATATGAAATCTAAAGCTAGTTTTGGGGGTGACGGCATACCTTGTTTTATAGTAAAGGATATCAATTTTTAATCTGTGCCTGAAGAACAATCAGTTTCCGTCTAAGTGGAGGATCGCGAAGATCTGTCTCATCTTCAAGAGCGGTGATAGGACCGATGTAACGAACTACCGTTCTGTGGCCCTGCTTTGCTCCTTTGCAAAGGTTTTTGAACATCTATTGGATGAATCTTTAGCATTCCAGCTGAGCCAATCGATTTCGGACCGGCAACATGGTTTTAGGGTCGGTAGATCAACTATAACGAATCTTGCATGCTTTTCGGAATACGTAACTGAGGTTTTGAACCGGGGTGGCCAGGTTGACACGGTCTTCACGGATTTCCCTAAGGCCTTTGATCGCATGAACCACGTTGCTCAAATAAAAATAATGAAGGAGATAGGGTTCCTTCTGAGCCTTCTCGGGTTTTTCTATTCATATTTGAGTGATCGAAAGCAATATGTTATGTACAATGGATTCAGATCCCAGGATTTTGGAGCCCATTCGGGAGTCCCTCAGAGGTCGATTTTGGGTCCGCTTCTGTTCACAATTTTTGTAAATGACTTATTTGAGAGGCTAAACGTTGGGGGCGTAGCCTTTGCGGATGATCTCAAGATTTACACAGAAATAAGATCGAATGAGGACTGTCAGAGTCTTCAAGGAGAGTTGATGATGATACATCAGTGGTGTTTAGAAAACAAACTGCCTTTGAACGTCTCTAAGTGCAAGTACATGTCAATTACGCGCAAACGGTCTCCACATTTCTTTCCTTATTCGGTGGTAGCTCACGGCTTGAACGTGTTTTCTGTTCTCGTGATCTCGGGGTGCTTCTCGACTCGAAATGGTCGTTCCGGGACCATATAGGTGATGTTGTTCTGCCAGCAAGAAAAATGTTCGGTTTTATTCTGAGGAATTCCAAGAGCTTCCGGAACACTGCTGTTCTCAGGGTTCTGTATTTCGCTTTCATTCGGTCTAGATTGGAGTATGTCTGTGTTATCTGGGATCCATACTATTTGAAATATAAAATTGCATTGGAAAGCGTCCAGAGAACCTTCTTAAGGTACCTGGCATACAAACAAGATGGAGTATATCCTATCCGAGGAATGCCAGGTTTTCTATTAACCGATCGTTTTTCTGTGTTGGAGCTTCAAATTAGAAGGAAATATTTGTGTTGCATGTTTTTGTATGGACTTCTGAATAACTCCATCTGTTGTTCGTGTCTGCTTGACAGACTGATATTTTTGGTACCCAGGCTCGCTGGCAGAGTCAACGCCACTTTTTATGTCGTTGGAGCTGTTACGGATGTTTTCTTCAACTCACCTATCAATCGAAACTGTCACTATTTCAATTTGGCCTATTGGCCTATTGGCCTCTTCGATTGATATCAGTCATTCTCAAGCTACATTCAAAAGAAACCTATTAGCAAAACTTAGTTCACGCACTTAAATTGTTTTGATTGTTTGGTGTGTATTTCTATTATTTGAGTTTGCATTATCAATTAATTGATTGAATTGGGAGTAATCCTGTTGAGCTTGTATCAATAAATAAATAAATAAACTTTGAAGATATTGTTCCTGTCATCGTATCCTCGACTGGGTTAATACCCAAAACATTGCATGATAGCCTTAAGAAATTAGAATTGCATAAGAATACCTATATAGAAATGCAAAAAGCTGTAATTCTTAATACATGTAGGATAGTTAGGAAAGTTATGTCCAGTATATTGTAATCGAGCCTATTCCCTTTGATTGCTGAATCTGGGAAAGGTAAATTATATCCAGCTAACAGCTGAGATAGTGCATAATAATAATTTTATTTCTCATCAAGCATTCATGAGACGTCACAACTCATTGAAATAACTCACAAAAACAACATACAACATAAAAAATTATATCACAATTTATCACAGATCATCAAGAATTCTTCGATCGAATAACAAACATTCGCCAATAAGAAACGCTTCACGGTCTGCTTCAATTTTTTTAATTTGACTCGCGGATTGATGGTGGTATCGCATTATACAGTTTTCTGCTGATGTACTGGTAGTTTTTTTCGGTGAGAGTAAGTCTATGGTAGGGTATTACTATGTCCTCTTTTCGACGCGTATTGTAGTAGAGGACGTTCTTATGTGCCGTGTAAGAATTTCTGCGATCATGAACAAAACACAGGCATGCCTGGATGAAGCAGGATGGAATTGTAAGTATGTTATATTTTAGAAAAAGATACTGACCGTTGTGTGGTTCACTAACGCCGGCTATGGTTCTAATGGCTTTTTTTTGCTTTAGGAAAATTTCCGGAGCATCGGTCGCTGCACCCCAAAGAAGAAGGCAATAGGTGGCTACACTATGAAATTTAGCATGGTAGGTGAGCATTGCCGCTTTTTCCTCCACTATTTGATTTATTCTCTGTATAGCATATACCGCAGATGACAACTTCTTCTCCAAATTTGCAATATGACAGGCCCACGACAATGTACCGTCAAGATGAAATCCGAGAAGTTTTATCGGTTCGTTTACTTTGTCAAGTCTTCTATTTATGACAATCAATTCCTGTGTCTTTTCCATGTTCAGACATAATTTATTTGCTTCGAACATTTTTTGACCTTTTTTCATCGAAATTTCAGATTTGACATTGAGGTGTTCTCTATCTAGATCTTTGTCTATAAGGGTCGTATCATCTGTGAATATACACACTTTTTCGGAGCTTACATTTAAATATAAATCATTCATGTATAAAAGAAACAGAATGAGTCCCAGAATCAAACCGTGGGGCACTCCAGTACTGACCTCCTTTAGAGGGCTTAAGCAGTTTCCTATCTCGACAGATTGAAACTTTTCCTCTACATACGATCTGAGAATAGCACCGACAACACCTCTGAACCCATATTTCTCGATTTTGAGAAGATGAATATTGCGATTCATGCAGTCAAATGCCTTGCCCAGATCACAGCATTTAACGCTTGCTTTCTCTGTGCCTTCCAAAACCTCCATCAGAAAGTCAATTATATCTATTAATGCCGTAGTGGTGGACCTTTTTTTCTAAAACCGTGTTGGGAGTCCTTTATTACTTCGTTTCTTTCCATAAATTCTATCATTTGATTTTTCAGTAGTGTTTCGAAAATCTTAGAAAAGGTGGGTAAAATAGATATGGGCCGGTAATTTCCGAAGTCTTCTTCGTTTCCTTTCTTGTGGATGGGAATAACCTTTGCCACTTACAAGCAATGTGGAAAAACACCTTGAGTGAAATATAAATTTATGAGGCCACTGAGAGGTTTAGCAATCTGTGGGTTGAGTCCCACAGACACCCTTAGGGGTCGCGAAGCCTTCCTAAGGGGGTCGCGAAGCCTTATTCGGGTGATCGACGGCAAAAGAGAAATGATAAGGTTCTACACTGTAATAAAAATACAATATAAGTGAGGATGTGCTTGTTCATTTCCAAAAAAATTTCAGAGCGTGATGCTATTTTAAAAACGTTTATGATTGAATCATTTCTAGTAGTAGTTTGTTTCTCTTTTTAATTTTTATGTCCACCATTGAGGGAAATGTTAGTTCGCACAAGTATGAGGTGGCAAATGGCACTAATGATTTTAGAGCTTTCCTTGCCAGCTCTGGATATTCTTGTTTTCTTTTCATCCAAAACACGTCAATACTTTGCGAATGATATTCCATTTCAACATTTTCAACCCATTAGTGCATACAATCCGATTTATCGGATTCATCAATTAGGCAACCAAACATGCACAACAATACAAACGTTCACAGCAATATCGAACAGAACGTGTCGTGTAATAGTTTTGGGACTTTTCGAAGTGATCGAGTGAACGAAAAAAGAGAAAATAAAGTTTGAACATATATAGATCCAGCCCTTTACCCAAAAAGTGCGGAAGGTTAAGTATATTCTGATTTCTTTACTTTTCCTGTGTTTTCCAAAACCCTTGGATCATCAAGTCAGCTCTTGAGGTTCAAAATTTTCAGTACCAAGAAATGTTTTCATTTTCAGACTCTCTCTTGTTGAATTGTTGGATATCAAAGAAAATGATGATTTTTATGATGGAATGGATATATATGCTATTCCACCTGAAGGGAAGATTCTGATTGTGATTCAGATAGCACTGATCAGCCTGATGGCCTCCAATGAGAAAGAGGGTAAGTTTCATGATAATTTCAACACGCTTGTTGACTTCATTTCTTTTCTGGTATTACGTATATTTTTTTTCCTTTTCTTGTCACACACGCCTTTATGATTACCACCTTGCTTAGTGCTATTTCTTGCTCAAATTTTCCACATGATTGATTAATATAAAAAGAAACCATCATTTCTACGTCATACATAGTTTTTTTTCCAACACGAGGTTCAGGTTTTTCTGAATTTTCATTCATTTACTTTATAAATGACGGTGGAATGCAATAAATGGAAATTTGATAATTTATTTTCACGAAACATTTCTTCGGAATATTTTGTGGCAGGTTATAGCTAAGTAGGTATTTGTTCTGCGCATGTTATCTAACTTTCATCCATCATTCATTCACATTTTTTTTAACATGTGTCTCAGAGCATAGGCAGCACTTTGTTAGAAGTTTAAGTATCCCATATTTTTATTATTTAGTTTTTTTCAACGTATTTTCATATTACTACGTAGTTTTTTTATTATGCAAGTGCATGATAAATCGCTGAGACATAATGTAAGCTTAGAGGCAAAATATTGACATCTTATCTTTAGCCCGTACGTTTGGCTCAAATCCCTCAAAATTTGAGGAAACATTCTGCCCGTTGACTTGGATACCTTCTCCTTTATTGAAGAAGTGTAATTTCCAGAACAACTGGAGTTGATGTTTTTTCCGATATATGACAACCTACCATTCCTCAAGATTTATAGCTGTTTCCAGTAGCTGAAGTATGATGTTGGAGTGAAAGTGGAGTTTTTCAGTAACCAGAGGTTCACCTACTCATACGAAGATAAGTCATTGCCTCTAACTAAAGCAAAAAGTCTCACATTATTCTCAACAGTTCATAATGCTATTTCGAAATAAAGCCATTGTTTTTATTGTTTGTGATTGAAATCATAATTTTTTCTTATTTCTGATTACATAAAGCCATTGATCTTATTGTTTGTGATTGAAATCATAATTTTCTCTTGTTTCTGATTACATAAAGCCATTCTATATTATTTTTGTGATTATATGACCTATTACCTTTCTTATTGCACTTGGTATACTTGTATTCCTAATAGTTCTGTAGAACATAATTTTTCTTATTTCTGACTATAAATGTTCAACCTGTAAATTCATTTTTGTTGTCGAACTTATTTAATTCTATTACATTTAAAGTTAAACTTTCTTGTTTGTTTTACTTGTCCTTATACTCCACGAGTGTGATAGATGATAGAATTTTAGGGTCTCATGCCACTTTAATTTTACACCTTTTCAACTAGAGCTAGTCAGGGTAAAGCACCTTAATTCCAGAGGGTTTAGGGGTAACAATGCCAAATATCCCAACCAAAGATTGTATAGGTCCACACTGGATGACGTGCCTCAAATTTTACAGAAAAGCATGAGAATGAGACTAAATCGCTTTGAACTGATCCTTAGGCGTTTTCACTTGAATCATAGTTCAGCCATTGACGAGGACGATCGTTTGTATAAACTCAGACCTCTCATAACATCTTTGAATGACAGTTTTCGAGAACATGATGGATTACTGAAAAATATATCGATAGACGAATCTATGATTCCATATTATGGCCGTCATTTTGCCAAACAATATATAAGAGGAAAACCAATTAGATTTGGTTTTAAGAATTGGGCACTTTGTAACAGCGATGGTTACTTGGTTTTTTTCGAGTTATACACAGGAAAAAGTGACAAGGTTAAAGAATTTGGAATCGGCGGCGATATTGTTCTTTCTCTAATAAATTCTGCGAGTGTTTCGCTGAATCAAGGATATAAGTTTTTTTTTGACAACTACTTTTCTTCAGTACAGTTATTTCAGCACTTGACATCGACTAGATACTACGCAACTATCCGTGACAATAGAGTTGGTAAATGTCCCCTCACAGAAAAGTATGTTATGCAAAAACAGGAGTATGATTTTAGGACGGATAGTGAAAACACGTGCCTTGTCAGATGGAAGGATAACAATGTAGGTACTTGTGCCACCAATTTCGATACCATTGCAGAAACAAAGAATTCGAGATGGTCTAAAGGAAGTAAAGGAAAAATATCGGTTACTCAACCAAACCTTTTTGTGAATTGAAACCATGGCATGGGTGCTACTTATTGGATGTATCGGTGACTAATTCCTGGTTATTGATGAAAAAAATCCAGGAGAAAAGTATTGTGTTTTTCTTCTGATTTTTAGGAGGAATAAAGCTATGGCTCTTCTACAAACTTACGGTAAACCTTCAGCATAAGGTAAGCTGATGAAAAATCGAATGAACGATTCTCGTTACGATGGCCTCAATCACTGGCCAGAATACATTACTACCGACTTTATAGCAAGCTAATAATGCTGAGTAGTTCACGCTGGATACCTAAAACCAATTGATCAATACAATATATAAAAATCAACACGCAGGGCCCCCGTGAGGGCTACTGGCGCTTGTGTGCAAAAAAGGATTTTGGCGCCCCTTAAGGCATTTAGGGTCATGTTTTTTTATTTTTTTTAAGGTAGGAGGTAGGTAGGTAGGTGCTTGAAGTAAAGCAAAAAACTGAACTTTGGAAGTCATATTTGTTTGTAGACTAAAATATCAAAATGAAACAAACAGAACAAAATCATAACAAAATAAATTCTTGTTCACACCCATTTTAAAACATTTACTTAAGTAATGGGATACAGACACGTTGACTCGTTATTTATAAATACTAGAAAGTACTACTTTTTACTTATACTTAGATATTTCAAAAAATATGCAGATAACAAATACCTAGGGAAGGAACTTCGTTTTAAAATCAAAAATGATAGCTAGGTCTAGGTGCAATAGAAAAATAAAAGATAGCTATTGTAGTAGCGATATTTTCCGAGATTTTGCTGTTGCAAATTCATTAATTACATCGCTAAAATTTATACCGTCAAAAATTTCCTGTTTTTGCTAATATGGTTAGCCCAGACAATCTTTCTTGTATCATTGTCGATCTTAAATAATTTTTAATGTTTTTTAACTTTGAAAAAGATCGCTCGCCAGAAGCTACAGATACAGGCAATGTCACAAGAATTCTTAGTGAAATGCTTACGTTTGGAATGGTGGAGATTAAATTGTTTTCAAATATATATTGTAAAATACTTAAGGGGTCAGTATCATCAGGTAATGAAAACAACTTTAAAGCCTTAATTTCGTTAAACAGATTATTGGAGTCTATATCCTTATTATCCTGATCTGTCAGTCGCTCTTCAAGAATAGAACAATGTTTTAAAAGATCGCTGTCACTTAATTTGAATATGTCGCTAAAAAATCCGAAAATATTATCATACTCATTTAGTAAGTCAAGTCGGTTTTTTAGAGAGTTTATAGTTTGATCTATAATTTTTAAGAAAAAACTAATTTTAAAGGCGGTTTTTGGATCATGAGGGGTCTCATCTCGGTGTTCATAGTCAAACAGTTTTGGTTTAAATTTCCTCCTAACCGTTGGTAATGGTGGAAAGTCTTCTTCAATTTCAAGAGAGGATTCTACTTCTTTCGCTTGCACAAGAATTTCTTGAAATGATTGGTCAGATCTATATTGCTGGAAGTGATGAACTAAATTTTTTAGGTAGGTTTGGCATACTTTAATATTAATTGTAGCACTTTGCATTTGTTTGCTGACAATATTTATATGAAATAAAACGTCATGCCAAATAATAATTCCACAAATAAATTGGAAATTTTGTACAGACGTTAAGAGGGAACTCGCTTTATGTCTTGCATCAAGGCGAAAGGAATTATCTTCAGCCGCTTCTAGAAGACTTTCGCAAACCTTAATTAAATAAACTTTAAGGGCTTTATTGCGTCAATTCTGCTGGACCATCTTGTCTCACTCAGAGGCTTAAACTTAACCCGGGGACATTTTTTCTCAAAACATACCACCTTTTTGTGGATGACGAAAAATAATTATATAGCTCTTGCACAAGATTAAAAAAGTTTATTGTAGCACCTGACACCTTAGAAGCGTCATTTACTGTTAAGTTCAAAGTATGAGCCGCACAAGGTACAAAAAGGGCTTTTGGATTCGCATCAAGAATGCGTTTTTGATGCCCAACATGTTTTCCCTTCATATTTGTCCTATTATCATAACCTTGTCCCCTAATGTGTTTTAATTCTAAATTTAATTTTTTCAAATTTTCTATCACAAATGAATATATCCCTTCTCCTGTAGAGTCCAGTATTGGATTAAACGCAATAAAACTTTCCTTAACTTCAACCTTTTTCGAAGTGGTGTTAAGGACAACATACCTCAGAACAAGACTAATTTGCTCAGTATGACTAGTGTCTGGTGTACAATCTAATATTATTGAAAAATATTTTGAACTGCGAACCAATTCTAAAATATTATTTCTTACTTTAGACGACAATAATTCAATTATTTCATTCTGTATTTGCACGCCTAAATAATGAGTCATTTTAACAGATTTTTTTTGGGAGTTATACAATCGTCTAACGTGCTGTCTCATCGCTGAATCAAAAGAGGCAATCATCTCAACAGCTTTTAGAAAATTTCCATTATCATGTTCGAAAAGCAATTGAGAAGAACCTTGAAATGCCAAGCATTTTCTAGATAAATACTTAACAATCGCAATAATTATTTCCAACACGTCTCGCCAATATTTTTTTTTAATTTACCCAAGTGTTAATATAACTGTTTTGTAAAATTTACGTTTCGTGTCTGTTAATTAGCAAAGACAAGTGTTGCCAATCAGAGACTCAATTTGTATCACAAAAAGCGTTAGGAGTTTTACATTTACAAAACAACTTACAACAAAAACAAAATACTGAATCTTTAGAAATAGAGTTAATAAGCTTAGCGAACCAGGTACCCAAGCTGAACCTGGCAGTAGGTATAAAATGCAATAATCCAATAGTACAATCTAAGGAATAAACAGAATCGACATTGTACCACCATAACCTCTTGGCGTTCATTTAGGAAGAGGTCTTGTTCGGAAAGTGAGTCACAGTCTCCTCGGTTAACGGAAGCAGCGTGATATCGAGTAGGAAAACACAAAACATGGGAAATAACATCAATACCTCAACCGACTCTTGATGTTTCAACGGTGGCACAAGCCATTATGCCTACGACCACGAGAGCCGGACTCCCTAGGAAACGCATGAAGTGGACTCCAGAGATGAATTCCTTCATTATGCGTTCCTATTACAAGATTACAAACTTGGAATCGGAAATGACAGCATACAGATACGCGTTACATCTTGCGTTCGTAGAAAAATATCCTGAATTACAGCACATATCCGAGCAGAGAATTTCGGATCAACGAAGAACAATCGTTAAAAACAGGCTACTTTCTTCAGAAACGCTGCAAAGCATACGAGAAGAGGTCATAATGGAACTTAGATGCGAAAATGATACTCATAACGGTATACCTGCTGGAGTCAATGAAAGTGTTACAGATAACATCGAAGCCACGGAAACGAATATTAACATGGAACGCCCTCTTGAGCAGAATCAGCAGGATGAATATACGTATTTAGCAAGATCGGAACTCAACAGAGCAATAACTGAATTCAGTGGTAGTAACCCAACTAAAAGACCTAAACTGCCCAAACTCAAGACGAACAAGAACACCAATATCATCCTAGCAAGTGTAAACTCAATGTTTGAAGAATATACCGACCAGAACACCTTGGAGAAGATTCACACTTTGATTTACTGTGGAGCAGTAGCGGTTCTTCGACTTCACAAACAACAAATCTCCACAACTCTGATTCAAGCTGAGCCAAAGAGCGTCAGAAAACCACCATGGCAAAAACGACTGGAGAAGGATATTGATAATATTAGAGCAGAAATCGGTCGCCTCACAGAATTCCTGAGAAACAGAAAACCCTCAAGGCGCTTGAAATCACATATACGCAAAATTTATAGGAAAATTGGTACGAACACAAAACACCCTGATCACAAACAACACATCGACGTGTATATGGACACTTTGAAACAGAAACTCCAAGCAAAAGCAAAGAGGCTTTCAAGATACGTCAAGTGTACTGAAAGGAAACACCAAAACCAAAGGTTCCTCCAAAACGCTGCCAATTTCCATAAGGGAAATAACAAAACTGCGACCAACAATAACAGAGAAGTACCTGACGCACAGTGCTTGACCGACTATTGGTCATCAATATGGTCGAACCCCAAAGAACACAATAGAGATGCGGAATGGATCACGAATGAAAAAGAACGCCTCGATATCAGACATATGGACTTCGATGGAATAACGGAGGAAGAAATTACAACAGTAATTGGAGCGACCAACAATTGGAAGGCCACAGGTATAGATAATATCCACAACTACTGGTACAAGAAGTTTGATAAGCTCCATGGAGCCCTAGCGAAACAGCTCACGTATGTTCTTCAACATCCCAAGAAAACACCCACTTTCCTAACGCAAGGCTTAACATATATGCTACCTAAGAGCGATAGAACACAGGATCCGTCTCAATATAGGCCAATCACTTGCCTGCCAACACTCTACAAAATACTCACTTCATGCATATCCAATCGAATATACCAACACCTTGACGACAACAATATATTAGCAGAGGAGCAGAAAGGATGCAGAAAGAAACACCACGGGTGCAAGGAACAACTCATCATCGATTCTGTGATAATGAAACAGGCACACGTAGGGCATCGCAATGTTCATTCAGCTTTTCTCGATTATCTGAAAGCATTCGATAGTACCGCCCATTCTTGGCTTGTTGAAGTATTGCAGATATACAAAATTCACCCAGCCCTGGTAGAGTTCTTGAAGACAACAATGACACACTGGCGCACGTCTCTGCAGGTCAACATGAACAATAAATCAATTAAAACCGACGAGATACCCATACGTCGTGGAATTTTTCAAGGAGACTCTTTGAGTCCACTATGGTTCTGTTTGGCAATGAACCCATTGTCCTCAATGCTCAATAGAACTGGATACGGATTTAGGATAAAAGCAGAAAGGAATTATCATACAATTTCCCACCTGCTGTATATGGATGACATCAAATTATATGCTTCGAACAAGAAGCAATTGGATGATTTGCTGAAAACTGTCAGTGAGTTCTCGGCAGATGTTCATATGAAATTCGGGATTGAAAAATGTAAGACCCTGAACATTCAAAGAGGGAAAGTCATAGATGGTGAAACACAACTTCCAAACGGTGACATTATACAGTGCATGAGAGATGGCGAAACATACAAATATCTGGGATACCAACAAGCCAGATTGTTAGACCAGAAACAATCAAAGGAGAAGATTCGTTCAGAATACAGTCAACGTCTGAAGTCTGTGCTGAAATCGATGTTGAACTCGGGGAATCTAGTCAAGGCAATTAACACCTACGCCATTCCAGTGTTGCTTTACTCATTTGGAATAATCAGATGGACTAAGACGGAGCTAGATGATATTCAAAGGCAGACCCGAACGATGCTGACAAAGTACAACAATCATCATCCAAAATCGTCTGTGATACGAACAACTTTGAAGCGGAAAGAAGGAGGACGCGGATTAATAGATGTTGTCAATTTACACACCGAACAGATAAGAAATCTCAGAGAATTCTTCTCAGCAAAAGCTGATCTGACCTACATAGAGTGGTATCGTTGGCTGATAAGGGATATACACCTCTAAATCTTGCTACCAGAGATGACCTGCTGAATCTACCATTACTATCAGATACTGAAACAAGAGCAATGGTCAAGAAAGGAATTGCATGGACGACATCACCATGAGATTAATCAACCACACATCGACAAAGAAGCCTCCAACAAATGGTTGATGAAAGGAGAATTATTCGCGGAAACAGAGGGATTCCTTATGGCCATCCAAGACCAAGTGATCGCTACAAACAACTACAAAAATTTATTATAAAGGACGGAACATTACAAACAGATAGGTGCAGAAAATGCCATATAAGATCGGAGACTATACAGCATATTACATCCGGATGTGAACAACTGGCCAATACAGACTATCTTCACAGGCATAATCAAGTGTGCAACATTATCCATCAGAAACTTGCACACAAGTACGGACTTCTGAATACATTCCAGCCATATTACAAGTATCAACCGGCGCCCGTATTGGAAAATGACTCTATCAGATTATACTACGATAGGCCTATTATCACTGACAGAATGGTGACGAATAATAGGCCGGACATAGTGGTGTATGATAAGAGAGCCAAGACAGCAATGCTGGTGGATATCGCCATACCAAATAATAACAACGTGCTGAATAAGTTCCAGGAGAAAAAGTCCAAATACACAGATCTTGCTATTGAGATCAAGCAGATGTGGCACCTCGACAAAATAGATATCGTTCCTGTCATCGTATCCTCGACTGGTTTAATACCCAAAACTTTGCATGATAGCCTTAAGAAATTAGAATTGCATAAGAATACCTATATAGAAATGCAAAAAGCTGTAATTCTTAATACATGTAGGACAGTTAGGAAATTTATGTCAAGTTTATTGTAATCGAGCCGATTCCTTTGATTGCTGAATCTGGGAAAGGTAAATTATATCCAGCTAACAGCTGAGATAGTGCATAAGTCCACGATAATAAATAATAATATCTATTTATTTAGCAATCTGCTACTTAATCACATACATTACATGAAAAATCAGCAAAGATTTCGAAAGATAATTCTAAGAACAAAAACATTTTCTTCAATCTAACTTTGAAGATCCTTACAGTGCTAGATGACTTAACAAAATAAGCCAAGCCCTTTCGACTTTTTAACCATTTGCTAGATTTCTTTCAAAGTATTTGCACGAAAACTTTCTCTTATCTTTATTACTAGGAAAGCTAAAACTGATGTCTATCAAGGGTGGACCACGTTTAACCAATATTTTAGCCATCTAAAATATGTGATTCTTTCGGGCCATAAACCGGGGTCGGACGGAATTATATCGATACTAGCCTCATTACAGATTTCATCGAAAGTGTCACTTGCTGCAGGTATTTCGGTAGCTGACATTACCGAACTTTTTACACAAGCTGAATTACCGGAAGTGGATTGTTCAAGTGCTATAGACGAGGATGGTGTCATCGCTTCATTGGGCTCTGCATCAGTAGAAGCTGTTTTGCTGCTACAACCGCTGCCACTTGTTGCAGGACCTGATGTTACTGTTGAAATTTCAGATGGTCCACTCACGGTTATTGATATCACGGATTTAGAATCTTGAGATTCGGACGATTCGGTCGCACCAACATCGATAGTCTCCGTGGAATCTCGATTGTTTTGCAAGAAAGGCTTTAAAGATCCAACCATTTTTCCATTTTCTTGTAGTCTCAGTTTTTTTTGCTCGCGAAACTTCGCACCTGAAGGTCTCTTTCTTCTATCCTGAAAAAACAAATAAATGATTAGTACTCATGGGAATTAGGAATTAACTTCTAAAGTAACCACAATAATAAGCACCATGTGGGTAGGGTAGGAAATATTCTTAAAAAGTTAGCTAAGTAGCCAATAGTTTTTAACCCTTCATAGTGCAGATTATTATTAAGTAAGATATGGCCGATTGAAGTTTGCATATTTGAGTAAAAAGCAGTTTGTACGAGCTCTTTCAGCTTAAATCCTTTCAAAAATAAAGGCAAAAAGATATTAAACTAATTTGATTTTATAAAAACCCTACAAAGAGGTTTTTAAAAAGTCAATAGCATAAAAACTAAGCGAGTTATGGATAAAACCAGTTACTTTTTAAACTCGTACATGACATTTCAATTATTAAAAAGATATTTGGCTAAAAAATAATTATAACCAGTATCATATAAAGGGTTAATGTTGATAGTATAAAGTAGGAAACACTTACCATTTTATAAAAATCAAGCCGTTGAAATTGCAGTTAGCAAGTATTCGGCACTTAATTTAAAACAGAAAGTAGTAAACATAATATTACACAACACAACACCACACTTGACGAAATAAAAATAAATTTATATGTAAAAATTAATAGGATTACTTGCTTTTATTTTAATATTTTTTTTGGACCCTGGGTTTTGGCGATCCTAAAGGATGGCGCCCGTGTGCATTGCACATTTTGCACATATGGTTGCGGGGATCCTGTCAACACATAACTAACAAATAAAAAGCGCACAAGCCTTGCACACGAACAATTTCAGCAGTATGCTAACACTATAAAAATAAAAAGATATTGGATAAATAAATCATCAAACATATCAATACCTACTAAAAATAACAATGATTAGTGATAGGCTGGACTTCGCTTGAGCTGACTTGAGCATTTTTACAAGCTTTGGAAAAACTACAGAATTCAAAAATATTTTCTTGATGTACGTCCATGGTCAATCGAGCGTTTCCGGAAATTTTACCGGCTAACTTTACCGGTCATCTTCACACTGGTTGCGAGAACCATGTGTGTTTCAAAAGATACTTTGTCCAGGTCAATTCAGACAGTGGTATACTGGGTGATTCACCAGTGGCGCGGTGCTCTGTTGTTCGTACACTTTTGAAGATTTCAATTTTGTTCGAACGGTATTGTATTTAGAAAGTAAAAATCTACTTCAGCAATTTATTTTGAAGTAAACAGGGTGTCCCAATTTTCTATAAAAAAATCTTGGGAGGTTTTTCAGATTGGATGACCACTTTTTTGTTGAAGATTCAAGAGCGCCTTAAACTCTGCTCTAATGTCTTTAAGTAAAAAGTTTTTCGGTGAGTAGTTTCGTCGGAAAATTTTTTTTTCCGTAAAAATTCATGAAAATAGGCTCTTACATTATCGCTTGCTCCTTCGGACAGAGAGGATGAATACTTTGTTCATTTCGTTTTCTTATTGCCCAACTATAGTTTTATTGATGAATTGAAATAGATTATCCTCATTTTATACAGGAGTGACTCAAAAAATGATTGAACATTGTAATTTGAAAAATATCATGTCTTGATTCTTTCAAATGAAACACCCAGTATTTCATTATTCATGTAAACGTATAAAATATTATGCTATATTTTTGCAGAAGTAACCTTATCTTTATCTTCGGCCATTTTCGAAATAAAAAAATAAACTAAAATAAGAGGTTGCGAAAGAAGAGTTTATTAGTACATATCATTATATTTGATCAGAAAAATTGAGATATTTTAAGTTAGTCGTGTATGAAATACATAATAGATTGGTTTTTGGTGAGATGATCTACAAGGTGTTGAACTGTTTCAATAAGTGTTCGAAATGTTGCCCGTTTCTTTGTAGACACAACTCAATCCTTCTGAGGAAAGACCGTTGAACTCTCGACAACATTTGCAGATTAACTGACTGAAAGGTGTCGACTATTCTCTGTCTCATATCCAACTGTGTTGTAGAAGGAATCTGGTAAACGATGCCCTTAATATAACCCCACAAGAAAAAATCTAGACTTGTAGGGTCCGGAGACCTAACTGGTCATCTAACAGGACCACCACGTCCTATCCATTTGTTTGGGAATACATGATTCAAATGCTCCCTAACCTGATGTGAGTAACGTGCCAGTGCTCCATCCTGTTGAAACCACAAATCTTGTCTTATATGCTCTGGTACATCGGCAAGTAACATTGATAGATGATTTTTCAGAAAATCTAAATACAATTCACTATTGAGGTGACCGTCGAAAAAGTGCGGTACATACATTCAAGGACCAACGATGCCGGTGATCTATTTATCTCATGAGGTGTGGATTTTCCGTGGCGTAATAATGAAAGTTGTGGCTGTGAGTGAGCCCATTCTTGTGGAAAGTTACCTCGCCCGAGAAAAGAACTCTGCTAAACATATTTGGATTTTCCGCTACTATGTCACTCATCGTTCAGTTCCTGGTGCTGTACATGATATGCATGAAATTTATTCACTTTCAAGATTCTCTGGACGGAAGTTTGACTTATATCTATTAACTGAGAAATTTCTCTTTTACTTTTATATGGATCCTCTGTCACTGTCAATAAAACAGCTAAAGCACTTTTTGGTTTTTCATGTTTTTTGTAAGCGATATTACCCGTTTCGATAAATTTAATTAGAAGTTTTTTAAAGCATCTTGCATCAGGATGCCTCTTATCAGGAAACCTTTGTGCATAAACTCTACTTGCCAACAAAAAATTTCTATCACACTCACCCAGAATAAAAATCATATTAACCATTTCTTGTTTGGAGAACTTCATGGCAGTCAATTGAGAAAATTGGGTTCAAACATCACTTTAACAATGTCTAATAACGAAACACTGATAAGTTCACCATGTAAAATGCAGAAAATGATATGTCCGGACACCTGATAGAAGGCACAAATGAAAAAAATGTTAACACATACCTCGATTTATGTTTTAATCATCTTGATTTTATCATTCGTTAAAAGAAATATCTTGTTTAGGTTTCATTTTTACTACTTGAATCATTACAGAAAAAAAACTTCTGTGCGAAAAATGATGCATGTTGATGAGTTTGGTACTGTTTGTAGAATTTTCATCAAAATTTTCAAATATTTGAATATTTCGAAAATGATCGAAGATAAAGATGAGGTTACTTCTGCAAAAATATAGCACAATATTTAATGCGTTGACATAAATAATAAAATACAGGGTGTTCCATTCGAAAAATCAAGATATGGTATTTTTAAAATTACAATACTTAATAATTTTTGAGTCACTCCTGTATAAAATAAGAATAATTTTTCAATTTATCAATAAAGCTATTCTTGGCAATAAGAAAATGAACGGAAAAAAGTATTCATCCTTTCTGGCCGAAGGAGTATGCGATGATGTGAGAGCCTATTTTCATGAATTTTTACGAAAAAAAAAAATATTTTGATGAAACTACTCACCGAAAAAGCTTATTACTTAAAGACATTATAGCAGAGTTTAGGCCGCTCCTGAATCTTGAACAAAAAAGTGGTCTTCTAATCTGAAAAACTACCCAAAATTGGGACACCCTGTTTACTGCAAAAGAAATTGCTGAAGTAGATTTTTACTTTCTAAATACAATACCGTTCGAACAAAAATAAAATCTTCAAGAGTGTACGAGCTACAGAGCACCGCGCCACTGGTGAATCACCCAGTATATAGGTGTCATTTACAAAGAAGAAACAAATTCGCTCAGACTTAATTATTCAGTTCTCATTCTTTCAACATTCATTCTATAGTCAAGTTCAGTTCTTGATTCTTCCTCAAATCTAACTAAACTATTTACTAAATGATAAAAAACACAAGGTTTAACTTTAATCTACACTTTATTCGACGACGTTTCGCTGACACAGCAGCTTTATCAAGAATGAAAAACAGAATGAAGAGTATGGTATTATAAACAAATCGTAGAACAAGTTGGATGAATAACAGGAAAATCCACACCGAGCCATTGTACAGTTAGTATGAAAGGTAATAAAACTAATTAAACAAGTTAAGTAGGGTGAATAATTCACATTTACCTGTTCATTCAAAAGCTTGTCCGAACGTTTGCATCTATTTATTTCTAATGCTTCTAGGAGATCTAATTTTGAAATTTTTGATTTTATATGTAATATGTCAAAGTTTTATTGAATGAATGGTTTTCTTTTATTAGGTGGTTTGAATAATTTGAATCAGATTTATTTTTATCGATGCTACGTTATGGATAATTGTATCAGTATACTGATACAATTATACATAACTACTCATTACATCCAATTCAACACAAAGTTGCAGCTTTAAACAGCATGGTACATCGTTTACTCAATTTAGCTTTATCAGTAGAAGATTATAATAAAGAGTTAAATATCATCAAACAGATAGCCATTAATAATTCATATAATCCGGATATGATAGATCTAATCATTCGTAAAAACTGTATCAGAAAGCAATAAATGAAGTATATCCTGTTCATAAAGACAATAAAATATTCAACAGTTTAACATTCTGCGGTTCTGCAAGTATAAATATTAAATCCTTTCTCGTCAAACAAAATCTTAATGTAACTTTCAAAACTTCTAATAACTTGTAACGTAATTTCTTACGTATTACATAATTGCGCTTATTGGCAGCTTTTCGCCAGAGAACAGTTGGGTAGTGGGTTGTATAATTTACAAAACTCTTAGTACCAATAAAAGAATAATTAAAATGAACTGGGCGCCACTTGATTTAAGCTATGAAATATAAACTTAATATGAATCGACTGATTGAAAATCAAGAAACAATCAGTGTTACTTTTAGGTAACAGTAAATGAAGAATATGATTTTGATGAGAATATAATATACGTAATGAAATGCAATTTATAATATACGGAAAAATAAGGGTTAGTAATCCACTTATAATATAACTCTAAAGATGATAAAAAGAAAACGGAGATGTTTGAGAAGGTAATACGATATTGAAGTTACACCAAATTCTTCTTTATTATTTAGCGTTGAAAGATGAACTGATTAATATAACAGTGTAGATTGATACTGGCCTTGATTTGAGAAGGTTCTATAGAACAACTGTACTTTGAAACAAAATGGCTTCAGCTTTTAGTGATGATGATGAGTGGCTGAATGTAGGTAAGCGTATTCGAAAATTCTGTCCTCAGAACGATAACCAAAACTCCAGTTGATCGGATTGATTGAATTCTAGGCATTAACAGTAATGCTTTTCTTGCAGGTATGTATAAGAAAAGAAATGCTATGCCTCCGGTAGAAGAAACCCTAAAATGTTTATTTTCACGTATGAAACAATTGGAGTTAGACTCGATAAACACTCACCTTTTATCAAAAGGGTTTTGAGATTCGATAATTAATTTGATACGGAATATTCTAATTCTGAATTTTGATTCTAATATTTTCTTATCCCTTTTCAGGTCGAAAACTAGATCGATTATGGTAAATCTGTAACGAATCTTATCTACTGCGCCGATAAAACAATAATTAGGAGACATACGGACAATGCTCGCCACCTGTGATCCTTATGAATAATTATTAACCTTTAATGTTGAATTAAAACTGTTTGATTTCGAATTAATTTTGATTGATACCGGAAGATGGACATAATATGAAAAGAGGAAAACTGTTAAAGTGATTTATATTAAAAGAGGAATTCTATACCGTTACACTACCCTCTCCTAAAAAAAAAAAAATTGATATAAATTTTTTTTTGAAGTATATATTCAGTTCATATGGAATAGGCATATATTATTGAAGGCCTTACTAACCCCGTCATGCTGTTTCTCATCGTTTTTATTCCTTACAGCTAATTTTTGTTTTGTTGCGGCCACAACCCTAAACTAACTTATCTAGTTATAATCTAACCTATCTATCTACTCATCTAACCTATTTATAACCTAAATAATAACCTATAGCTAACTATACTACACCCATAGGTCAAATCCTGATAATGTTCAGAAACTAATCGATCGGAGGAATAATGAAATGAATACTTCGACAAGGAGGTATTCAACGACAGTGAAACTTTAAAATACTTGAGCGATACAAAAAAATATTATGAAACGGAAACATCAGAATTTGAGCCGAAATATGGTTTTAGGTCTTTGACATGCCATTTACCGTCCGGTGAACCGTCTAAATTTACTAAATTATAACAAAGACCAGAAACTTTTTGATAAACTCGACGCAATACATACTTTGGTGCAAGTTTTGCCGAGAATTTCTTGAAGCATTTGAAAGGACTTTATTTCGTCGCCAAACCTTCTCTCCTACACCAAAATTGTAGTCCCGTCGACGCAAATTATAGGTTCGGGCATTTCTACTATAAGCCTTATGAAGCTTTTCCCGAATATTTCGAAAAATATCAGACAACGGTGCGATATCAACTGCGTAACTATCCCTTTTTTCAGGTAACAATTGTATATCGTCAGTCAACTCTATTTCCCCGTAATAATCTCCACTAAGCGGAACATATCTACCGAAATTTAGAAAAGTTGGTGAAAATCCTGTTACTTCATGTTTAGCGGTATTAATAGCGAAAGCAATTTTTGTAATTCTATCCCATTCCGAATGATTTTGTTCTTTTATATAACAACGAATCGTAGTACCAACGGTTTGATTTGTTCGTTCAACAAAATCACACTGAGGTGAATATACCGGTGTGAACCAAATCTTCTGGACTTTATATGCTCTGGCCAGATTCCTCAAAGCGCGCCCTGCGAACTGTGTTCCATTATCAGCTATTATAAACTGTGGATACCAAACTTTAAAAGACATCTGATTCCAAAAATTTAACGACATTTTCAGCGCTAGCCTTACGCAATGGGTGTAAAATGGCATATTTCGTGAACCAATCAGATACGACCAGTAAAACGTATTTCCATGTTTGGACCTGGGAAAAGGACCTACTAAATCTAACGCGATAATTTGCCAAGGAAAACGGACATTTTCTCTTGCCCATTAATCCTAAACCTGGTTGGTTATAAATTTTATTAGCTCCGCAAATTTTACAATTTTTCACGAATTTAAGAATATCGGCTCTCATCTTTGGCCAGTAATAAAGTTCACTTATTCGGGAGAGTGTCTTAAAACACCCGAGATGACCGCAAGTTGGTGGGTTATGGAACGCTTCTATTATTGACTTACGTTTCTTTTCGGAACTACTACCTTCCACTCAGAAATATTTGATTGAACATGAATGTTCGACGGAACGAACTTGTAGAGCTTTTCATCTTCTACCTTCCACTGGGGATAGGAATTGCCCCTTTGTTTAACTTTATTACGCATGCTAACATACCAATTGTCAAAATCATCGTCATAAAAGGATATTACATTAATCTCTTTGCGATTCATGAATGCGGATAAGAAATCGGGTACCACATTGTCTTTGCCTTTTCTATGTATAAGCTCAAAATCATATTGTCGCAGCCTAACTGCCCAACGAGAAAGTCTACCAGATGGATTTGTGAGTTTATTTAGCCATAAAAGCGAATAATGGTCAGTTATGACGGTGAATTTAACACCTTCTACATAGGCTCTGAATTTTTCCAAACAGAATATTAAGGCCAAAAGCTCGCGTTCAGTAACTGTGTAATTTCTTTCTGTTCTTGTGAGAGATCGGCTTGCATACGCAATAACTTTTTCTTCGCCGTCATGACATTGTGTGAGTACGCCACCGACACCGGTTGCAGAAGCGTCGCTTTGTATGGTAAAGGGATATTGAAATTAGGGCATGTAAGTATGGGAGATGCCACTAGAGCCTCTTTATTTTCAAAAAGCTTCCTCAGACTTGAGGAGTCCACGTAATAGCTTGTCGTTTCTTTTGCCTTTCAGTAAATCATTAATTGGTGAAAGTAAGGTAGAGAAGTCTTTGATAAACGCTCTATACCATGAGCACATTCCCACGAACCTCTTTATTTCTGTACTTGTATTCGGACGCGAAAATTAACCATACAAGATACTTTCTCAGGATCGGTTCTTAAACCATTTTCATCTACAATATAGCCTAAATATTTTAATGAATTTCAAAAATTGACATTTTTTAGATTAACAGTAATATTGGCTTGTTTTAGACGATCAATAACCTGCTTTAGAAGGTAAACGTGTTCTTCAAAAGTACCAGATATAATTATAATGTCATCGAGGTAAGCAAAATTTTATTTTCGAATTCGGGACCAAATAGACTGTCAACAAGACGCTGTTGTCTTTGCGCACTATTTCGCAATCCGAAAGGAACGACTGTAAACTGAAATAAGCCTCTTCCAGGTATACTAAAGGCGGTTTTTCTCTTGATTGTGGTTCCAGCGGAATTTGCCAAAACGATTTCTTTAAATCAATAGTACTAATGAATTTTGCTCCGGTAAGACTTCTTAATATGCAATCGATTCGAGGAAGAGGGTACGAATCGTGTTTAGTAACTTCGTTTAATTTACGCCCATCAAAGCAGAAACGATATTCATTATTCTTCTTCTTGACTAATATAACCGGACTAGACCAAGGTGAATTTGATGGTTCAACAACACCTAAATTCAACATGTCATCTAATTCCTCGTTAAGTATCTTCATCATATATGGAGACATCGGATATTGTTTCAGTCTAAAAGGTTTTGCGTCGCCAGTATCTATAGTAAGAGAGATTTTATCCGTTCGACCTAGACGATTTACACCGCTAACTTCTTCAAACGCCTGTAACAACTCATTGATCACAACCTTTTGGTTTGGGATAAATTATTTTTATGGTCCAGATTATTTTTGAATCGACTGAAGTAACCGTTACCAAGGAAACATTATTGTGTTGTATTTAACATCTTAACATAAACGTAGCTTCGATAAAATAAATCTGATTCAAATTATCCAAACCACCTAATAAAGAAAACCATTCATTCAATAAAAACTTTGACATATTACATATAAAATCAAAAGTTCAAAATTAGATCTCCTAGATTCGGACAAGCTTTTGAATGAACAGGTAGATGTGAATTATTCCCCTACTTAACTTGTTTAATTAGTTTTATTACCTTTTACTAACTGTACAATGGCTCGGTGTGGATTTTCCTGTTATTCATCCAACTTGTTCTACGATTTGTTTATAATACCATACTCTTCATTCTGTTTTTCATTCTTGATAAAGCTGCTGTGTCAGCGAAACGTCGTCGAATTTTTCCAAATAAAGTGTAGATTAAAGTTAAACCTTGTGTTTTTATCTCATTTATATCATGGATCTACAACAAGTAACGGCCTCCACAATTCAAATTTTACTAAGTCTCTATATTATTCTGTCACTTGGTAGTTACACGAAATTTCACGTTTATAAATATTGTAACGATATCCAATCGTCCCTGAAACCGACCCTGTCACGGCCAGCGGAGTGAAAAGTTGCGGGCACTTTCAGGAGAATTCGAGAAAGATTTTAAGGTTTCAGCGCGCCGTATTACGAAGAAATCACTGTTGCCGGTTCTGGAAGGTTCTCGAACGATGATCTGGAACAGAGCCTAAGTTACGCAAATGTTCTAGAACAACTCGTACTTGTATATAAGAAGAGTGCGCGAAGCTGAAATTGAGTTCGAATACAGAGCGCGAATAAATGGACAAAGTGTTGAAGATAAATTAAGCAGTATCGATTGTGATATATAAATCAGTTATTTAGTTTACTGTTATAATTGTTCAGTCTACGTGTAAATAAACTAGTTAGAGTTTTGTAACGTTGAAGTGTTTGATTTGAACCCACAAATAATTTCAAGAACTGAGAAACGTTACAATATTATAATTTATGAGTAAACTATACTTAAATTAAAAGTTTTGTGCAATTAACCCTGTCGATTTTACTATTAATTGAAATAAACGTTTCAAACTACACATCGTTAAATATATTTGCTTTTTTTATGAATATTATATTACATAAACTTTCTACATTATTTCTTTTAACTCTATTTATTGTATTATTTGTATTATAACAAATATATTTATTTTTCAATTGTTTTCTTATTATTCAAGTGTACATTGCTTAAGTGCCTTTTCAGGTTTGTTTTTGATAAGTTGAATAACCACATATACCACATTTGTGATTTTTATTTTTAAGTGTACTTGATTTATATGTGTTCTTAGGTCACTCTTACGAGTTGTTTTATAAACACATTGATTCTCATTTATATTTTGTGCAACATCAATTTGAAATGAGCTATTTTTATATAAAAAACATTTGAAAGTGTTAGAACGTGTATGCATTTCTTTGATATGGCTTATTAGATAACTTTTCGATTTTGTAACAAGAGAACAACTATCACATTTAAAAGAAACCAATTTCTCATTTGGAATAATCAGATGGACTAAGACAGAACTGGATGATATTCAAAGGCAGACCCGAACGATGCTGACAAAGTACAACAATCATCATCCAAAATCGTCTGTGATACGAACAACTTTGAAGCGGAAAGAAGGAGGACGCGGATTAATAGATGTTGTCAATTTACACACCGAACAGATAAGAAATCTCAGAGAATTCTTCTCAGCAAAAGCTGATCTGCTGAATCTACCATTCCTATCAGATACTGAAAAACAAGAGCAATGGTCAAGAAAGGAATTGCATGGACGACATCACCATGAGATTAATCAACCACACATCGACAAAGAAGCCTCCAACAAATGGTTGATGAAAGGAGAATTATTCGCGGAAACAGAGGGATTCCTTATGGCCATCCAAGACCAAGTGATCGCTACAAACAACTACAAAAAATTTATTATAAAGGACGGAACATTACAAACAGATAGGTGCAGAAAATGCCATATAAGATCGGAGACTATACAGCATATTACGTCCGGATGTGAACAACTGGCCAATACAGACTATCTTCACAGGCATAATCAAGTGTGCAACATTATCCATCAGAAACTTGCACACAAGTACGGACTTCTGAATACATTCCAGCCATATTACAAATATCAACCGGCGCCCGTATTGGAAAATGACTCTATCAAATTATACTACGATAGGCCTATTATCACTGACAGAATGGTGACGAATAATAGGCCGGACATAGTGGTGTATGATAAGAGAGCCAAAACAGCAATGCTGGTGGATGTCGCCATACCGAATAATAACAACGTGCTGAATAAGTTCCAGGGAAAAAGTCCAAATACACAGACCTTGCTATTGAGATCAAGCAGATGTGGCACCTCGAGAAAATAGATATTGTTCCTGTCATCGTATCTTCCACTGGGTTAATACCCAAAACTTTGCATGATAGCCTTAAGAAATTAGAATTGCATAAGAATACCTATATAGAAATGCAAAAGCTGTAATTCTTAATACATGTAGGACAGTTAGAAATTTATGTCAAGTTTATTGTAATCGAGCCGATTCCCTTTGATTGCTGAATCTGGGAAAGGTAAATTATATCCAGCTAACAGCTGAGATAGTGCATAAGTCCACGATAATAAATAATAATATCTATTTATTTAGCAATCTGCTACTTAATCACATACATTACATGAAAAAATCAGCAAGATTTCGAAAAGATAATTCTAAGAACAAAAAACATTTTCTTCAATCTAACTTTGAAGATCCTTACAGTGCTAGATGACTTAACAAAATAAGCCAAGCCCTTTCGACTTTTTATCCATTTGCTAGATTTCTTTCAAAGTATTTGCACGAAAACTTTCTCTTATCTTTATTACTAGGAAAGCTAAAACTGATGTCTATCAAGGGTGGACCACGTTTAACCAATATTTTAGCCATCTAAAATATGTGATTCTTTCGGGCCATAAACCGGGGTCGGACGGAATTATATCGATACTAGCCTCATTACAGATTTCATCGAAAGTGTCACTTGCTGCAGGTATTTCGGTAGCTGACACTACTGAACTTTTACATAAGCTGAATTACTTGAAGTGGATTGTTCAAGTGCTATAGACGAGGATGGTGTCATCGTTTCATTGGGCTCTGCATCAGTAGAAGCTGTTTTGCTGCTACAACCGCTGCCACTTGTTGCAGGACCTGATGTTACTGTTGAAATTTCAGATGGTCCACTCACGGTTATTGATATCACGGATTTAGAATCTTGAGATTCGGACGATTCGGTCGCACCAACATCGATAGTCTCCGTGGAATCTCGATTGTTTTGCAAAAAGGCTTTAAAGATCCAACCATTTTTCCATTTTCTTGTAGTCTCAGTTTTTTTGCTCATGAAACTTCGCACCTGAAGGTCTCTTTCTTCTATCCTGAAAAAACAAATAAATGATTAGTACTCATGGAATTAGGAATTAACTTCTAAAGTAACCACAATAATAAGCACCATGTGGGTAGGGTAGGAAATATTCTTAAAAAGTTAGCTAAGTAGCCAATAGTTTTTAACCCTTCATAGTGCAGATTATTATTAAGTAAGATATGGCCGATTGAAGTTTGCATATTTGAGTAAAAAGCAGTTTGTACGAGCTCTTTCAGCTTAAATCCTTTCAAAAATAAAGGCAAAAAAGATATTAAACTAATTTGATTTTATAAAAAACCCTACAAAGAGGTTTTTTAAAAAGTCAATAGCATAAAAACTAAGCGAGTTATGGATAAAACCAGTTACTTTTTAAACTCGTACATGACATTTCAATTATTAAAAAGATATTTGGCTAAAAAATAATTATAACCAGTATCATATAAAGGGTTAATGTTGATAGTATAAAGTAGGAAACACTTACCATTTTATAAAAATCAAGCCGTTGAAATTGCAGTTAGCAAGTATTCGGCACTTAATTTAAAACAGAAAGTAGTAAACATAATATTACACAACACAACACCACACTTGACGAAATAAAAATAAATTTATATGTAAAAATTAATAGGATTACTTGCTTTTATTTTAATATTTTTTTGGACCCTGGTTTTAGCGATCCTAAAGGATGGCGCCCGTGTGCATTGCACATTTTGCACATATGGTTGCGGGGACCCTGTCAACACATAACTAACAAATAAAAAGCGCACAAGCCTTGCACACGAACAATTTCAGCAGTATGCTAACACTATAAAAATAAAAAGATATTGGATAAATAAATCATCAAACATATCAATACCTACTAAAAATAACAATGATTAGTGATAGGCTGGACTTCGCTTGAGCTGACTTGAGCATTTTACAAGCTTTGGAAAAACTACAGAATTCAAAAATATTTTCTTGATGTACGTCCATGGTCAATCAAGCGTTTCCGGAAATTCTACCGGCTAACTTTACCGGTCATCTTCACACTGGTTGCGAGAACCATGTGTGTTTCAAAAGATACTTTGTCCAGGTCAATTCAGACAGTGGTATACTGGGTGATTCACCAGTGGCGCGGTGCTCTGTTGTTCGTACACTCTTGAAGATTTCAATTTTGTTCGAACGGTATTATATTTAGAAAGTAAAAATCTACTTCAGCAATTTATTTTGAAGTAAACAGGGTGTCCCAATTTTCTATAAAAAAATCTTGGGAGGTTTTTCAGATTGGAAGACCACTTTTTTGTTGAAGATTCAAGAGCGCCTTAAACTCTGCTCTAATGTCTTTAAGTAAAAAGTTTTTCGGTGAGTAGTTTCGTCGAAATATTTTTTTCCGTAAAATTCATGAAAATAGGCTCTTATATTATCGCTTGCTACTTCGGACAGAGAGGATGAATACTTTTCATTTCGTTTTCTTATTGCCTACCTATAGCTTTATTGATGAATTAAAATAGATTATCCTCATTTTATACAGGAGTGACCCAAAAAATCATTGAACATTGTAATTTCAAAATATCATATCTTGATTCTTTCAAATGGAACACCCAGTATTTCATTATTCATGTAAACGTATAAAATATTGTGCAATATTTTTGCAGAAGTAACCTTATCTTTATCTTCGGCCATTTTCGAAATAAAAAAAAATAAACTAAAATAATAAAATCAGAGGTTGCGAAAGAAGAGTTTATTAGTACATATCATTATATTTGATCAGAAAAATTGAGATATTTTAAGGTAGTCGTGTATGAAATACATAATAGATTGGTTTTTGGTGAGATGATCTACAAGGTGTTGAACTGTTTCAATAAGTGTTCGAAATGTTGCCCGTTTCTTTGTAGACATAACTCAATCCTTCTGAGGAAAGACCGTTGAACTCTCGACAACATTTGCAGATTAACTGACTGAAAGGTGTCGACTATTCTCTGTCTCATATCCAACTGTGTTGTAGAAGGAATTTGGTAAAGGATGCCCTTAATATAACCCCACAAGAAAAAATCTAGACTTGTAAGGTCCGGAGACCTAGCTGGTCATCTAACAGGACCACCACGTCCTATCCATTTGTTTGGGAATACATGATTCAAATGCTCCCTAACCTGATGTGAGTAACGTGCCAGTGCTCCATCCTGTTGAAACCACAAATCTTGTCTTATATGCTCTGGTACATCGGCAAGTAACATTGGTAGATGATTTTTCAGAAAATCTAAATACATTTCACTATTGAGGTGCCCGTCGAAAAAGTGCGGCACATACATTCAAGGACCAACGATGCCGGTGATCTATTTATCTCATGAGGTGTGGATTTTCCGTGGCGTAATAATGAAAGTTGTGGCTGTGAGTGAGCCCATTCTTGTGGAAAGTTACCTCGTCCGAAAAAGAACTCTGCTAAACATATTTGTATTTTCCGCTACTTTGTCACTCATCGTTCAGTTCCTGGTGCTGTACATGATATGCATGAAATTTATTCACTTTCAAGATTCTCTGGACGGAAGTTTGACTTATATCTGTTAACTGAGAAATTTCTCTTTTACTTTTATATGGATCCTCTGTCACTGTCAATAAAACAGCTGTAGCAGTTTTGGCTTTTCATGTTTTTGTAAACGATATTACCCGTTTCGATAAATTTAATTAGAAGTTTTTTAAAGCATCTTGCATCAGGATGCCTCTTATCAGGAAACCTTTGTGCATAAACTCTACTTGCCAACAAAAAATTTCTATCACACTCACCCAGAATAAAAATCATATCAACCATTTCTTCTTTGGAGAACTTCATGGCAGTCAATTGAGAAAATTGGGTTCAAACATCACTTTAACAATGTCTAATAACGAAACACTGATAAGTTCACCATGTAAAATGCAGAAAATGATATGTCCGGACACCTGACAGAAGGCACAAATAAAAAAAATGTTAACAAATACCTCGATTTACGTTTTAATCATCTTGATTTTATCATTCGTTAAAAGAAATATCTTGTTTAGGTTTCATTTTTTACTACTTGAATCATTACACAAAAAAACTTCTGTGCGAAAATGATGCATGTTGATGAGTTTGGTACTGTTTGTAGAATTTTCATCAAAATTTTCAAATATTTGAATATTTCGAAAATGATCGAAGATAAAGATGAGGTTACTTCTGCAAAAATATAGCACAATATTTCATGCGTTGACATAAATAATAAAATACAGGGTGTTCCATTGGAAAAAATCGAGATATGGTATTTTAAAATTACAATATTTAATAATTTTTTGAGTCACTCCTGTATAAAATAAGGATAATCTTTTTCAATTTATCAATAAAGCTATCCTTGGCAATAAGAAAATGAACGGAAAAGTATTCATCCTTTCTGGCCGAAGGAGTATGCGATGATGTGAGAGCCTATTTTCATGAATTTTACGAAAAAATATTGTGATGAAACTACTCACCGAAAAAACTTATTACTTGAAGACATTATAGCAGAGTTTAGGCCGCTCCTGAATCTTGAACAAAAAAGTGGTCTTCCAATCTGAAAAACTAACCAAAATTGGGAGACCCTGTTTACTGCAAAAGAAATTGCTGAAGTAGATTTTACTTTCTAAATACAATACCGTTCGAATAAAAATAAAATCTTCAAGAGTGTACGAGCTACAGAGCACCGCGCCACTGATGAATCACCCAGTCTATAGGTGTCATTTACAAAGAAGAAACAGATTCGCTCAGACTTAATTATTCAGTTCTCATTCTTTCAACATTCATTCTATAGTCAAGTTCAGTTCTTGATTCTTCCTCAAATCTAACTAAACTATTTACTAAGTGATAAAAAACACAAGGTTTAACTTTAATCTACACTTTATTCGACGACGTTTCGCTGACACAGCAGCTTTATCAAGAATGAAAAACAGAATGAAGAGTATGGTATTATAAACAAATCGTAGAACAAGTTGGATGAATAACAGGAAAATCCACACCGAGCCATTGTACAGTTAGTATGAAAGGTAATAAAAACTAATTAAACAAGTTAAGTAGGGGTGAATAATTCACATTTACCTGTTCATTCAAAAGCTTGTCCGAACGTTTGCATCTATTTATTTCTAATGCTTCTAGGGAATCTAATTTTGAAATTTTTGATTTTATATGTAATATGTCAAAGTTTTATTGAATGAATGGTTTTCTTTTATTAGGTGGTTTGAATAATTTGAATCAGATTTATTTTTATCGATGCTACGTTATGGATAATTGTATCAGTATACTGATACAATTATACATAACTACTCATTACATCCAATTCAACACAAAGTTGCAGCTTTAAACAGCATGGTACATCGGTTACTCAATTTACCTTTATCAGTAGAAGATTATAATAAAGAGTTAAACATCATCAAACAGATAGCCATTAATAATTCATATAATCCGGATATGATGGATCTAATCATTCGTAAAAACTGTATCAGAAAGCAATAAATGAAGTATATCCTGTTCATAAAGACAATAAAATATTCAACAGTTTAACATTCTGCGGTTCTGCAAGTACAAATATTAAATCCTTTCTCGTCAAACAAAATCTTAATATAACTTTCAAAACTTCTAATAACTTGTAACGTAATTTCTTACGTATTACATAATTGCGCTTATTGGCAGCTTTTCGCCAGAGAACAGTTGGGTAGTGGGTTGTATAATTTACAAAACTCTTAGTACCAATAAAAGAATAATTAAAATGAACTGGGCGCCACTTGATTTAAGCTATGAAATATAAACTTAATATGAATCGACTGATTGAAAATCAAGAAACAATCAGTGTTACTTTTAGGTAACAGTAAATGAAGAATATGATTTTTGATGAGAATATAATATACGTAATGAAATGCAATTTATAATATACGGAAAAATAAGGGTTAGTAATCCACTTATAATATAACTCTAAAGATGATAAAAAGAAAACGGAGATGTTTGAGAAGGTAATACGATATTGAAGTTACACCAAATTCTTCTTTATTATTTAGCGTTGAAAGATGAACTGATTAATATAACAGTGTAGATTGATACTGGCCTTGATTTGAGAAGGTTCTATAGAACAACTGTACTTTGAAACAAAATGGCTTCAGCTTTTAGTGATGATGATGAGTGGCTGAATGTAGGTAAGCGTATTCGAAAATTCTGTCCTCAGAACGATAACCAAAACTCCAGTTGATCGGATTGGATTGAATTCTAGGCATTAACAGTAATGCTTTTCTTGCAGGTATGTATAAGAAAAGAAATGCTATGCCTCCGGTAGAAGAAACCCTAAAATGTTTATTTTCACGTATGAAACAATTGGAGTTAGACTCGATAAACACTCACCTTTTATCAAAAGGGTTTTGAGATTCGATAATTAATTTGATACGGAATATTCTAATTCTGAATTTTGATTCTAATATTTTCTTATCCCTTTTCAGGTCGAAAACTAGATCGATTATGGTAAATCTGTAACGAATCTTATCTACTGCGCCGATAAAACAATAATTACGAGACATACGGACAATGCTCGCCACCTGTGATCCTTATGAATAATTATTAACCTTTAATGTTGAATTAAAACTGTTTGATTTCGAATTAATTTTGATTGATACCGGAAGATGGACATAATATGAAAAGAGGAAAACTGTTAAAGTGATTTATATTAAAAAGAGGAATTCTATACCGTTACACTACCCCTCTCCTAAAAAGAAAAAAAATTGATATAAATTTTTTTTTGAAGTATATATTCAGTTCATATGGAATAGGCATATATTATTGAAGGCCTTACTAACCCCGTCATGCTGTTTCTCATCGTTTTTATTCCTTACAGCTAATTTTTGTTTTGTTGCGGCCACAACCCTAAACTAACTTATCTAGTTATAATCTAACCTATCTATCTACTCATCTAACCTATTTAAAACCTAAATAATAACCTATAGCTAACTATACTACACCCATAGGTCAAATCCTGATAATGTTCAGAAACTAATCGATCGGAGGAATAATGAAATGAATACTTCGACAAGGAGGTATTCAACGACAGTGAAACTTTAAAATACTTGAGCGATACAAAAAATATTATGAAACGGAAACATCAGAATTTGAGCCGAAATATGGTTTTAGGTCTTTGACATGCCATTTACCGTCCGGTGAACCGTCTAAATTTACTAAATTATAACAAAGACCAGAAACTTTTGATAAACTCGACGCAATACATACTTTGGTGCAAGTTTTGCCGAGAATTTCTTTGAAGCATTTGAAAGGACTTTATTTCGTCGCCAAACCTTCTCTCCTACACCAAAATTGTAGTCCCGTCGACGCAAATTATAGGTTCGGGCATTTCTACTATAAGCCTTATGAAGCTTTTCCCGAATATTTCGAAAAATATCAGACAACGGTGCGATATCAACTGCGTAACTATCCCTTTTTCAGGTAACAATTGTATATCGTCAGTCAACTCTATTTCCCCGTAATAATCTCCACTAAGCGGAACATATCTACCGAAATTTAGAAAAGTTGGTGAAAATCCTGTTACTTCATGTTTAGCGGTATTAATAGCGAAAGCAATTTTTGTAATTCTTTATCCCATTCCGAATGATTTTGTTCTTTATATAACAACGAATCGTAGTACCAACGGTTTGATTTGTTCGTTCAACAAAATCACACTGAGGTGAATATACCGGTGTGAACCAAATCTTCTGGACTTTATATGCTCTGGCCAGATTCCTCAAAGCGCGCCCTGCGAACTGTGTTCCATTATCAGCTATTATAAACTGTGGGATACCAAACTTTAAAAAGACATCTGATTCCAAAAATTTAACGACATTTTCAGCGCTAGCCTTACGCAATGGGTGTAAAATGGCATATTTCGTGAACCAATCAGATACGACCAGTAAAAACGTATTTCCATGTTTGGACCTGGGAAAAGGACCTACTAAATCTAACGCGATAATTTGCCAAGGAAAACGGACATTTTCTCTTGCCCCATTAATCCTAAACCTGGTTGGTTATAAATTTTATTAGCTCCGCAAATTTTACAATTTTTCACGAATTTAAGAATATCGGCTCTCATCTTTGGCCAGTAATAAAGTTCACTTATTCGGGAGAGTGTCTTAAAACACCCGAGATGACCGCAAGTTGGTGGGTTATGGAACGCTTCTATTATTGACTTACGTTTCTTTTTCGGAACTACTACCTTCCACTCAGAAATATTTGATTGAACATGAATGTTCGACGGAACGAACTTGTAGAGCTTTTCATCTTCTACCTTCCACTGGGGATAGGAATTGCCCTTTGTTTAACTTTATTACGCATGCTAACATACCAATTGTCAAAATCATCGTCATAAAGGATATTACATTAATCTCTTGCGATTCATGAATGCGGATAAGAAATCGGGTACCACATTGTCTTTGCCTTTTCTATGTATAAGCTCAAAATCATATTGTCGCAGCCTAACTGCCCAACGAGAAAGTCTACCAGATGGATTTGTGAGTTTATTTAGCCATAAAAGCGAATAATGGTCAGTTATGACGGTGAATTTAACACCTTCTACATAGGCTCTGAATTTTTCCAAACAGAATATTAAGGCCAAAAGCTCGCGTTCAGTAACTGTGTAATTTCTTTCTGTTCTTGTGAGAGATCGGCTTGCATACGCAATAACTTTTTCTTCGCCGTCATGACATTGTGTGAGTACGCCACCGACACCGGTTGCAGAAGCGTCGCTTTGTATGGTAAAGGGATATTGAAATTAGGGCATGTAAGTATGGGAGATGCCACTAGAGCCTCTTTTATTTTCAAAAAGCTTCCTCAGCTTGAGGAGTCCACGTAATAGCTTGTCGTTTCTTTTGCCTTTCAGTAAATCATTAATTGGTGAAAGTAAGGTAGAGAAGTCTTTGATAAACGCTCTATACCATGAGCACATTCCCACGAACCTCTTTATTTCTGTACTTGTATTCGGACGCGAAAAATTAACCATACAAGATACTTTCTCAGGATCGGTTCTTAAACCATTTTCATCTACAATATAGCCTAAATATTTTAATGAATTTCGAAAAAATTGACATTTTTTTAGATTAACAGTAATATTGGCTTGTTTTAGACGATCAATAACCTGCTTTAGAAGGTAAACGTGTTCTTCAAAAGTACCAGATATAATTATAATGTCATCGAGGTAAGCAAAATTTTATTTTCGAATTCGGGACCAAATAGACTGTCAACAAGACGCTGTTGTCTTTGCGCACTATTTCGCAATCCGAAAAGAACGACTGTAAACTGAAATAAGCCTCTTCCAGGTATACTAAAGGCGGTTTTTCTCTTGATTGTGGTTCCAGCGGAATTTGCCAAAACGATTTCTTTAAATCAATAGTACTAATGAATTTTGCTCCGGTAAGACTTCTTAATATGCAATCGATTCGAGGAAGAGGGTACGAATCGTGTTTAGTAACTTCGTTTAATTTACGCCCATCAAAGCAGAAACGATATTCATTATTCTTCTTCTTGACTAATATAACCGGACTAGACCAAGGTGAATTTGATGGTTCAACAACACCTAAATTCAACATGTCATCTAATTCCTCGTTAAGTATCTTCATCATATATGGAGACATCGGATATTGTTTCAGTCTAAAAGGTTTTGCGTCGCCAGTATCTATAGTAAGAGAGATTTTATCCGTTCGACCTAGACGATTTACACCGCTAACTTCTTCAAACGCCTGTAACAACTCATTGATCACAACCTTTTGGTTTGGGGATAAATTATTTTATGGTCCAGATTATTTTTGAATCGACTGAAGTAACCGTTACCAAGGAAACATTATTGTGTTGTATTTCCCAATTTCCCTCAAGATAATCTATTTTAATTGCAAATTTTGGCAAAAATCACTTCCAAAAATCAAATTATGACTCAGGCTCGAACAACCAGAGCTTCTACAAGATGACACTCCTCGTTAATTTCAATAGGCAAATGTACAAGACCAGTTACATGTTGCCTTTTATTATCAGCAGTATGTACAAATTTCGAACTTGGACTAAAATTTTTAAATTAAGACGTCGTATTAAATCAACGCCACCTTTACCGATAATTGTAATATTGGAACCAGAGTCCAACAAACCAACTATTTTATTGTCTAATACTTTCACCTCGATGTATGGTCTATTATCGTGTGTCATTTTAGTGAAAAGTCGTGAAGTTTGGAAATTTTCAAAATTATTTAATTCAGAAGCCCTCAAATGAAACGACTGGGACGAATCTCGGGCTTTTAGTTTCGCCCCAAAATTAGTTTTTTGACACTGTGAGCAGGTACGAACAGTAACGTTAGGTAATCCACAACGATAGCAAAATTTACTTTTCCTAGCTCTACACTCACTATAGAAATGTCCTTTCTTATGACAATTCCAGCATTCATCGGGGTTAACAGGAATATTATTATCTTTTTATCAATCGTTAATAATTTGGGTGAACGACTATAATGTTTTGAAATATTATTGTACGGGGAATCCTTTTGGATTTGAAAAATTACCTTTCGCAGTTTCAGCACGACTAGTCGAGGGCAACGAAATATTTATGTCCAAATAATCATTGTCTTCTAAACGTTTAACTAGCTTGTAAAGTTCGGAAATGGAAGAAATTTCTGTCATTGCTATCGCCTTACGATACTCAGGGATCAAATTATTTCTAATATATTTGAGTCTAGTGCTCTCCGCAGGGATTCGAGTGAGTTGATTGAACAATTCATTCATTTTGGCAAAATAAATAACGGCCGATTCATCCTTAATTTGAGTTCTACATTTTATAGCTTCCCAAAGCTCATCATCATGATACGGTGACCTAAAATCTAATTTTAATGCCTCAACAAGAGCATCCCAATCTTTAACATTACCTATAGTCTGTCGAAACCAACATCGTGCGTTACCGACAAATAAGTCTCTAGCTGATTCGAACAATTCTGTTTTGCTTACGTGTCGTGCCTTTCTTAACTCTTCTACGTTCTCTAAAAATGAAGATAAGGTGCTCTTATCGCCAGAAAATGTTTCACCCCATTTATAAACAGGTATGGATTTATAGTAAGGAGGATTTGGTAATGACTGTGATGTACCGGAGACACTGTGTATACAAGAATTCGATATACTAGATGCGTTATTGACAGTAGGTGCTTGATCAGTGATTTTATCATATAAGTCAGCTTCTAAACTGATACAAGTTGCAAAGGCTTCATTTTTAAATGACAAACGTTCTTTTCATCATCTCCAACGATAATAGGTAAACGTGAAATTCGCTCTGAAATGTGAGATAGACGTGATTTCGCTCTTTTAAAAGTCGAATCCTCTTTATTACCTTCGAACTCGATAACAAGTTGCGTTATAGACTCTAATGTGGTATTAATTTCGTTCTGTTCAGTAGTGAATGAAAATTCAGGATCGTGTAACTCTAAGTCTTTTACAGTTTTCTGACGTACTAATAATCTACGCAAGATTTTCCTCTTTTCATCTTGTCCTCTACATGATACAACGCCCTTATTCTCAATTCATAGTTGAGTTCATTAATCGACAAATGATTAGGATTAATTTCGATTTCCATTATTCACAACAAATATAAAAATTATAAATTCAACAACAACCGCAATAC
Source organism: Cryptolaemus montrouzieri (assembly GCA_013387265.2). Lineage (NCBI taxonomy): Eukaryota > Metazoa > Arthropoda > Insecta > Coleoptera > Coccinellidae > Cryptolaemus > Cryptolaemus montrouzieri. The sequence goes on along the minus strand of JABFTP020000124.1, from coordinate 62,578,569 downwards.
CTAGCACATATGTTGACAGTATCAAGATAATCAATCATCACACAAATTAAAAAGAGAGAAAAGTTTGGTGCATTACAGCTATCAAGAATAAGAAAATACAAAATACACTCAAAATATCCAATCAATATAGAATACAATAACAGTAATCAATAATTCAAAAAAATTTCATACAATATTGCAAAGTAATCAAAAAAAAATAGAACTACGGCCCCACGTTGGGCGCCAATTTTATGTAACGTAATTTCTTACGTATTACATAATTGCGCTTATTGGCAGCTTTTCGCCAGAGAACAGTTGGGTAGTGGGTTGTATAATTTACAAAACTCTTAGTACCAATAAAAGAATAATTAAAATGAACTGGGCGCCACTTGATTTAAGCTATGAAATATAAACTTAATATGAATCGACTGATTGAAAATCAAGAAACAATCAGTGTTACTTTTAGGTAACAGTAAATGAAGAATATGATTTTTGATGAGAATATAATATACGTAATGAAATGCAATTTATAATATACGGAAAAATAAGGGTTAGTAATCCACTTATAATATAACTCTAAAGATGATAAAAAGAAAACGGAGATGTTTGAGAAGGTAATACGATATTGAAGTTACACCAAATTCTTCTTTATTATTTAGCGTTGAAAGATGAACTGATTAATATAACAGTGTAGATTGATACTGGCCTTGATTTGAGAAGGTTCTATAGAACAACTGTACTTTGAAACAAAATGGCTTCAGCTTTTAGTGATGATGATGAGTGGCTGAATGTAGGTAAGCGTATTCGAAAATTCTGTCCTCAGAACGATAACCAAAACTCCAGTTGATCGGATTGGATTGAATTCTAGGCATTAACAGTAATGCTTTTCTTGCAGGTATGTATAAGAAAAGAAATGCTATGCCTCCGGTAGAAGAAACCCTAAAATGTTTATTTTCACGTATGAAACAATTGAGTTAGACTCGATAAACACTCACCTTTTATCAAAAGGGTTTTGAGATTCGATAATTAATTTGATACGGAATATTCTAATTCTGAATTTTGATTCTAATATTTTCTTATCCCTTTTCAGGTCGAAAACTAGATCGATTATGGTAAATCTGTAACGAATCTTATCTACTGCGCCGATAAAACAATAATTACGAGACATACGGACAATGCTCGCCACCTGTGATCCTTATGAATAATTATTAACCTTTAATGTTGAATTAAAACTGTTTGATTTCGAATTAATTTTGATTGATACCGGAAGATGGACATAATATGAAAAGAGGAAAACTGTTAAAGTGATTTATATTAAAAAGAGGAATTCTATACCGTTACAAACTTAGGTAAACATATTAAAAATAATAAATCTCGTGTTGAAAAATCAAGTAAATCAGGAATCTATAAACTCAATTGCGGTTCTTGTGATAAAATTTATATCGGTAGGACCTATAGAAGTTTTGGCATAAGAACATCTTAACATAAACGTAGCTTCGATAAAAATAAATCTGATTCAAATTATCCAAACCACCTAATAAAAGAAAACCATTCATTCAATAAAAACTTTGACATATTACATATAAAATCAAAAGTTCAAAATTAGATCTCCTAGATTCGGACAAGCTTTTGAATGAACAGGTAGATGTGAATTATTCACCCCTACTTAACTTGTTTAATTAGTTTTTATTACCTTTCATACTAACTGTACAATGGCTCGGTGTGGATTTTCCTGTTATTCATCCAACTTGTTCTACGATTTGTTTATAATACCATACTCTTCATTCTGTTTTTCATTCTTGATAAAGCTGCTGTGTCAGCGAAACGTCGTCGAATTTTTTCAAATAAAGTGTAGATTAAAGTTAAACCTTGTGTTTTTTATCTCATTTATATCATGGATCTACAGTAAGTAACGGCCTCCACAATTCAAATATTTACTAAGTCTCTATATTATTCTGTCACTTGGTAGTTACACACGAAATTTCACGTTTATAAATATTGTAACGATATCCAATCGTCCCTGAAACCGACCCTGTCACGGCCCAGCGGAGTGAAAAGTTGCGGGGCACTTTCAGGAGAATTCGAGAAAGATTTTAAGGTTTCAGCGCGCCGTATTACGAAGAAATCACTGTTGCCGGTTCTGGAAGGTTCTCGAACGATGATCCAGAACAGAGCCTAAGTTACGCAAATGTTCTAGAACAACTCGTACTTGTATATAAGAAGAGAGCGCGAAGCGCAGAGAATTGAGTTCGAATACAGAGCGCGAATAAATGGACAAAGTGTTGAAGATAAATTAAGCAGTATCGATTGTGATATATAAATCAGTTATTTAGTTTACTGTTATAATTGTTCAGTCTACGTGTAAATAAACTAGTTAGAGTTTTGTAACGTTGAAGTGTTTGATTTGAACCCACAAATAATTTCAAGAACTGAGAAACGTTACAATATTATAATTTATGAGTAAACTATACTTAAATTAAAAGTTTTGTGCAATTAACCCTGTCGATTTTACTATTAATTGAAATAAACGTTTCAAACTACACATCGTTAAATATATTTGCTTTTTTCTTATGAATATTATATTACATAAACTTTCTACATTATTTCTATTAACTCTATTTATTGTATTATTTGTATTATAACAAATATATTTATTTTTTCAATTGTTTTTCTTATTATTCAAGTGTACATTGCTTAAGTGCCTTTTCAGGTCTGTTTTTTATACGCTGAATAACCACATATACCACATTTGTGATTTTTTATTTTAAGTGTACTTGATTTATATGTGCTCTTAGGCCCTCTCACGAGTTGTTTTATAAACACATTGATTCTCATTTATATTTTGTGCAACATCAATTTGAAATGAGCTATTTTTATGTAAAAACATTTGAAAGTGTTAGAACGTGTATGCATTTCTTTGATATGGCTTATTAGATAACTTTTCGATTTTGTAACAAGAGAACAACTATCACATTTAAAAGAAACCAATTTTCTATGTGAACTATTTGTATGACGTTTTAAATTACCAATGTGTAAAGTTATGTATTTGCATGAGTTGCATGTAAATAATACAATAGTGAAATTATTTTCGTTTATCTCCGCCATTATCATCATTTTGTTCCTTCATTATTACAGATCTTTTCAATTTTCAATACTTCAGTATTCTTTGCAACATCAACATGCTTGAACATATGTTTTTGTAAGTCGATTTTTCGATTGAACCCCTTGCAGCAAATGTTACAATTGAATAAAAAGACTTTCTCGTGAATTCTAATATGTCGCTCAATGTTTCCAGATGAATTTGAAACATATGTACACTTGTTGCACTTATAAGTTGTTGTAAATTTTCGTTTTTTTTTCGGCATACTTTTTCTCGTCTTCATCCTGAAACAAAATAAGTATTATATAACACAAACTTTGAAACAAAAACATTTCAACTTGGAAGGTTTTTGCTTGATAAAATCTTAATTCAAATGAAACAAGTAATAAGTTTGAGCAACGTTACTAAAAACTAAGTTGAGATTTCACCACTTATACTTGTTATAAATCTCACCAAGAAAATTTCCATAAAAGCTTGGCTGCTTAGGAGCTTGAAGGATCACTGTCTCAAAGTAAACAGGACTTTCTCTATAGCAGTGTTTTTCAATAATATAATAATAATAAAAAAAATCTCTGCTCATTTGGAATAATCAGATGGACTAAGACAGAGCTGGATGATAATCAAAGGCAGACCCGACCGATGCTGACAAAGTACAACAATCATCATCCAAAATCGTCTGTGATACGAACAACTTTGAAGCGGGAAGAAGGAGGACGCGGATTAATAGATGTTGTCAATTTACACACCAAACAGATAAGAAATCTCAGAGAATTCTTCTCAGCAAAAGCTCTCACTTCTGCCCTCCATAGAGTGGTATCGTTGGCTGATAAGGGGTATACACCTCTGAATCTTGCTACCAGAGATGACCTGTTGAATACAGCGTTCCTATCAGATACTGAAAAACAAGAGCAATGATCTTGCAGGAATTGCATGGACGACATCACCATGAGATTAATCAACCACACATCGACAAAGAAGCCTCCAACAAATGGTTGATGAAAGGAGAATTATTCGCAGAAACTGAGGGATTCCTTATGGCCATCCAAGACCAAGTGATCGCTACAAACAATTACAAAAAATTTATAATGAAGGACGGAACATTACAAACAGATAAGTGCAGAAAATGCCATATAAGATCGATTAATAGATGTTGTCAATTTACACACCAAACAGATAAGAAATCTCAGAGAATTCTTCTCAGCAAAAGCTCTCACTTCTGCCCTCCATAGAGTGGTATCGTTGGCTGATAAGGGGTATACACCTCTGAATCTTGCTACCAGAGATGACCTGTTGAATACAGCGTTCCTATCAGATACTGAAAAACAAGAGCAATGATCTTGCAGGAATTGCATGGACGACATCACCATGAGATTAATCAACCACACATCGACAAAGAAGCCTCCAACAAATGGTTGATGAAAGGAGAATTATTCGCAGAAACTGAGGGATTCCTTATGGCCATCCAAGACCAAGTGATCGCTACAAACAATTACAAAAAATTTATAATGAAGGACGGAACATTACAAACAGATAAGTGCAGAAAATGCCATTTAAGATCGGAGACTATCCAGCATATTACGTCCGGATGCGAATAACTGGCCAATACGGAGTATCTTCACAGACATAATCAAGTGTGCAACATTATCCACCAGAAACTAACACACAAGTACGGACTTCTGAACACCTTCCAGCCATATTACAAGTATCAACCGGCACCCGTATTGGAAAATGACTCTATCAGATTATACTATGATAGGCCTGTTATCACTGACAGAATGGTGACGAATAATAGGCCGGACATAGTGGTGTATGATAAAAGAGCCAGAACAGCAATGCTGGTGGATATCGCCATACCGAATAATAACAACGTGCTGAATAAGTTCCAGGAGAAAAAGTCCAAATACACAGACCTTGCTATTGAGATTAAGCAGATGTGGCACCTCGATAAAATAGATATTGTTATTGTTGTATCCTCTACTGGTTCAATACCCAAAACTTTGCATGATAGCCTTAAGAAATTAGAACTGCATAAGAATACCTATATAGAAATGCAAAAAGCTGTAATACTTGATACATGTAGGATAGTTAGGAAATTTATGTCAAGTATATTGTAATCGAGCCTATTCCCTTCGATTGCTAAATCTGGGAAAGGTAAATTATATCCAGCTAACAGCTGAGATAGTGCATAAGACCACTGGCCTTATTATTTTATTTATTTTTATTATTTCTCATCAAGCATACATGAGACGTCACAACTCATTGATATAACTAAAAAAAACAACATACAACATAAAAAGTTATATCACAATTTATCACAGATCATCAAGAATTCTTCGATCGAATAACAAACATTCGCCAATAAGAAACGCTTCACGGTCTGCTTGAATTTTTTTAATTTGACTCGCGGATTGATGGTGGTATCGCATTATACAGTTTTCTGCTGATGTACTGGTAGTTTTTTGGTGAGAGTAAGTCTATGGGTATTACTATGTCCTCTATTCGACGCGTATTGTAGTAGTGGACGTTCTTATGTGTCGTGTAAGAATTTCTGCGATCATGAACAGAACACAGGCAAGCCAGGATGAAGCAGGAGGGGATTGTAAGTATGTTATATTTTAGAAAAAGATCCCGACAGCTGTGTTGTTCACTAACACCGGCTATGGTTCTAATGGCTTTTTTTTTGCTTTAGGAAAATTTCCGGAGCATCGGTCGCTGCATCCCAAAGAAGAAGGCCATAGGTGGCTACACTATGAAATTTAACATGGTAGGTGAGTATTGCTGATTTTCCTCCACTATTTGATTTATTCTCCGTATAGCATACACCGCAGACGACAACTTCTTCTCCAAATTTGCAATATGACAGGCCCACGACAGTGTACCGTCAAGATGAAATCCGAGAAGTTTTATCGGTCCGTTTACTTTGTCAAGTCTTCTATTTGTGACAATCAATTCCTGTGTCTTTTCCATGTTCAGACATAATTTATTTTACATTTTTCGACCTTTTTCATCGAAATTTCAGATTTGACATTGAATCTAGATCATAAGGGTCGTATCATCTGTATATACAAGACATTTAAATATAAATCATTCATGTATAAAAGAAACAGGATTGGTTCCAGAATCGAACCCTGGGGCACTCCAGTACTGACCTCCTTTAGAGGGCTTAAGCAGTTTCCCATCTCGACAGATTGAAAACTTACCTCTAGATACCATCTGAGAAAAGAAAAGCACCGACAACACTTCTGAACCCATATTTCTCGATTTCGAGAAGATGAATATTGCGATTCATGCAGTCAAATGCCTTGCCCAGATCACAGCATTTAACGCTTGCTTCCTCTTTGTCTTCCAAAAACTCAATCAGAAAGTCAATAATATCTATTAATGCCGTTGTGGTGGATCTTTTTTTCTCAAACCCTGTTGAGAGTCGTTTACTACTTCGTTTTTTTCCATAAATTCTATCATTTGATTTGAGAATAAAATAGAATTACCCAAAAAATACAACTACTAGTATGTCGAATAAAGGTAATTTCACTATGATCAAAAAATTCAAGATAGGTAAATATATCAAATAGAAACCCTTAGAAACCCGAGAGTTTGTACATGGGCAATAATAATAATCAGCAGCGGAAAACAAAATAAGGAATCCTTATGTGAACAACCCATAATATACACCAAACGAACAAACAATCCAGTAATATATAAATACTTATAATAATAATTACTAAATATCAAACTCGAACAAGAACGGGGTGCCGCAAAACTATCAGGAACTAAAAACAGTTTAAGAGACATTTGTTCACACACAAAGGTACACAGTTCATAGCCAACACTCGATCAATCGAAATCTACCAGTTCATGTAGTACGAACACCATATTATTAAGTCCACAAATCGAACACCACGACAACATCCCTCATTATGAATTCCTCCATTTTCACTCATTTTTTTTTAGGAGCTTCTTCATTTTTTTTTGGTTTAGTAATAAAACGCAGCTCTTCCGGCAAGGAGGTGAAGATCTTAGCTGACATATATGCTCGAGATCTGTGAGCCTTTGCAGATGCAGTTCTTGGTGCAAGATAAGGATATATCTCCTTCGTGTTCCATATATGTGATTTATCTGTTACAATTCGCTCGTTCCATCCCTAACGACTTCGATTGCCATTTTCAAATAGTATAATTGTCTTAGGTCTAAGACTTTTGCCTCTTTGAATAATAAGTCCGTTGGATATCGTTGGTTTTTGTTGAGCAGTACCTTCAGAAATCTCTTCTGAATTACTTTAAGGGGTTTAATGTAGGTCGTGAGAGCGGTACCCCAACACAAGTTACCAATATGAGCATCCCATCTCAGGTGAGCATCAATATGTATTCCAAGGTAAGTAGTGCTATATTTCTTTTTTATAACCGATTTTTCCCCCTCAGGGCTAGTGGCGACCTCCAAAACTTCGAACTGCGGCAAGGACGAACTCTGGAGAGCAAACGGAACAAAGAGAGTTTTTTCAATATGGACCGTGCGTAAATTGCTTGTGAACCACTCGAACAGCACTTCCAAGTTTTTTTCGATCAATTCTTTCAGGTTACACTAGGATACATCACCGTAAACCACGCCGTGTCGCCTGCGAAGGCTATAGGTAAGCGGTCAGCATTTCAGAGGAAGATGAAACAATTCATTAACATAAATTAGAAAGAGAACTGGGCCCAAGACTGAGCCCTGAGGTACTCCATACTCAACCGGCAAGAATTCGCAACAGCAGTCGCCCACTCTCACACACTGCGATCGACCCGAAAGGTATGATTTGAATAGATTTTTGGATTTACCTCGGAATCCCAAGTTTTCCAGTTTAGTCAATAGTCTTTCATGATTAACAGTAACGAAAGCTTTTTTAAGGTCGATGAAAATTCCTATACTCCCTCATCCAGATATCCACCAGGAGAAAAATCGCATTTTCAGTTCGCTTCCTCTTTCTAAACCCAAACTGCCTACCAGCGAGAAGCCCATACTTCTCCAGAAAAGAAACGACCCTGAGGCATAATATTTTCTCAAAGATCTTGGCCACATTGTTAATTAGCGAAATGGGTCGAAAGTTGTTTAACTCTTTGGTATCCCTTTTTTTGAATACAGGTATTACGATAGATGACTTGAAGTGAGTTGGGCATATTCCATGATCAAATATTTTATTTATGACAATCGCTAAAGGTGGATTTAATTCATCAGCATTTTTCTTCAAGACCTCCACTGAAATTCCATCCACTCCACATGATTTCGTGTGTTTAAGTGCCTTAATTATCCTCAAAACTTCTATGGGTGTAGTGTGCCTCAAAACAAAAGTGTTAAGTACTCTGCTGCCTGATCTCGGTGAGTGTTTAGATGGTTCTATTTTTTATGCTAACTTCTTTCCAGTATTTGCGAAGGTGTTGAATTCGTCGGCAACCTCATTATTGGCTGTAATTTCTCTCTCATGCACAATGAGTTTTGGTGTTTTTTCAGTAGGGAATTTGACTTGGTACCACTAGATTGGTTTATAAGTCTCCATATTTCTTTTGGATTGCTCAAATTAAAAGCAATTTGATCACGATAGTATCTAAGCTTCGCCGTCTCAACTTCATGTTTTATTTGTGCCGACAGCTAATTGTATCTATCTTTCAATTCTCTGTTTCCTGGATTGGCTCTTACACTTTTGAACATGGCATCTCTATCATTTATTCTATTCATCAGGCCTTGAGTTATCCACTCACGCCTTTTTCTTCTATTCCTAGGGATGTTGAATGTTTTTGAACATCTATCAATATTTTTTCGAAGCACCTTGAGGAATATCTCAGTAGCTTCTTCTGAGTCCTTCGAATTATCCAGACATTTCCATGTCTCATTTTTCAGGTTAGTTTTGAGCTGCTTATAATCTAAGGATATTGCTCTCTGAATTGAATCTTTAGGTTTTTTTTCATAATTAAACACCAACTGCATACCTACTGCATAATGATCAGTTAGACTAGTTTTGTAAACGAACGGAACAATGCTATAATCAAAAGGATGATTCGATCTAACGAAAATATGGTCCAAGCACGTTGATGAAGTATCAGTTACTCTAGTTGGATTGTTAATAAGAGATAAATATCAATTTTGCATCATTAAAGAGAGGTAATCATGCTCCTAAGAGTTTTCAGACAAAATATTAACATTCAGGTCGCCCACCAAAAAATTGCAAACTGTTTTCTTTTCCCGAAATAAAAAGTCCTCTAAATAATTTGAAAACTCCTTCAAAAGAATTGAATGGTTGCGATATATTGCTAGCAATTTTACTTCTCCCACTACCGTCCCGCATCTTAGTTCAATTACGTTTCCAGGCTTAGCTTTAGTATATTCAGCAACAGAATATTGCTGTCAGGTGTGGTTGAATAGTGCTCATGTCAATAAGATTGATTCTCAGTTGAACTGTTCTATGAGAGTTATAAGTGGATGTATCAGTTCAACTGCTACTCCTTGGCTTCCAATTATTTGTAATATAGTTCCTTCCCATATTCGCAGGAAATTAGCTCTTAAATCGTCTTGGGATAAGTATCACTGATTTCCAGAAGTTTTTCCAATAATGCACGATCTTCAAAATCCACCTAACCTGAGATTGAGATCTAGGAAACCTATTTGGTCGATTGACTTTCTGCATACACAGGTGAAGGCTGTTGATCTTTGGAAAACTGAATGGCAGGAAGTTGATGTTTTTAATAAGTTCTCATAGAGGATCCTTCCAAAAGGGTTGCAGGTTTCGAAATAAGTAGGAAAAATTGGTGTACATTTTAATCGTCTCAGGACAGGACATGGTCGTAATAATAGTATGTTGTTCAAATGAAATACTGTAGAAAGTCCGGCATGTGAATGTGGCGCAGCTTAAGGAACAATAAGACATTTAGTCCTCGATTGTCCTATTTACCATTTGACGGGTGGTTTTCAAGAAATTCATTCCATTTCAGATAACTTTATCAATTGGGTGGAAAACTTTAAGTCTATTTAGGAGATTAGTTTTTGCTCCCTCTTAGTGTTTTTTCCTATGGTACACCATAGGAAAACACCATGTTGATAAGGCAAGAGCTACACCCATGTAGGGCTTCATTCCTAAAAGGTGTATGAGATGTTCCCTGTTGAAAAACAGAGGAGTATTAGTTAAGTTCTTAGATTCAAGTGAGTTTAGACATATAAGAGTAAGGTATGTTTTGATGAAATATTTTTCTGCTGATTTTCTTTTTCCATTGTTACAGATTTTTCCAGTCCCAATCCCCCTTTCTTTTCACCCTTGTCTTCGTGAATTTCTGGAAATCATGGAGTGCAAGATAACATTGAGAGAATGAAGCTGCTAAGCAGAAAAATTTTTGGTACTCTTCTTGTACACACAACACTAACACAACATAAACATGTTTTGTGATTCTTTTACTGTTTACGATTCGAAACGGTATTTTTCATTCAGAATGAGAGATTTACCACCAACCTCAGTAGCAAGGGCAGTTACATTGATCGAGAAAGGGCGCACCTACCTCTCAGTCGGTACCATGTTGGGTGTCTCGACGTCGGTTATCCATCGAATCTACCGACGTTACAGGGAAACTGGATTGTACGTGAGGAGGCGAGGACAAGGAAGAAATCGGGCAACCCGCGCTATACATGACAGTTTCATCGTCAATCAAACCATAAGAAATCCTCGTCTTACTGCTGTTCAGGCACGTAACCTTTTACAAGCAATGGATAACATTAACGTCAGTGTGGGGAAAGTCAGAAGACGATTAAATGAAGTTGGTCTGAGATCATACGCGCAAGCAAGAGCGCCAAGACTCGATAGAGCCCATCGGGTAGCAAGATTGGCGTTTGTTAGGGAGCATGTAGCATGGACAATCAATCAGTGGAGACGAGTTTTATTTAGTGATGAGAGCCGATATTGTGTGTATTTCGTGGATGGTAGAGATAGAATATGGAGGCATCGAGGGGAACGGTACAATCAAGCGAACTTCGCAGGAACTGAGCAATACGGTGGAGGGTCAGTTATGATATGGGGTGGCACATGCTTGGGAGTACGAACAGAACTGGAGATTATTGGCAATGGATCACTTAATGCCCATCGGTATATAACAGAAATCTTGGAGCCCCATGTTGTGCCTTTTGCTCCTTACATAGGGGAAAATTTCCTTTTTATGCACGATAACGCGCGCCCTCATACTGCGCGCATAGTGATAGAATATCTCAATAAAGTTGGGATCACACGAATGGACTGGCTGTCGCGGTCACCGGATTTAAACCCGATCGAACACGTTTGGGACATTCTTGGAAGAAGGGTTCGACAACGGAATCCAGGCATCGTTGAAGAGCTGACATTGGCTTTGGTGGAAGAGTGGGACAACATACCTCAACAGATGATAGACAACATCATTGGGAGTATGCGAAATCATATGCGCGCTATAATAAGAGCTCGGGGGGTCATACTCGCTACTAAAATCAAATGTTTTTTTTTGTGGGTCATCATGAACATTTTTCCAACATGTTCATTTCATTTCACGAGTGTATCGCCAGGATACACACCTGCTCTCAATTTTGGACAGGCATGATAATTATTATAGAGTGTCACACAAAAAAATTCAAAAATAAATGTGCAAAATCAACGATTTTTCCAGTGTACTTCGAGTTCTCCCGGAGCGTGAAATTGGCCAGTGAATTTCAAAAATTTTCATTTCGTTAGATTCTTGCTTCTCTTATTTTGATTTCAGTTTTTGGGTAACCTCCGATGTTATACACCTACGCAAGATTAATATTAATAGGAGAACTTGTTTTAATTCACTTGTTGCACGGTCAAGTGAACTAACTGATTTAAAAACGCCAGTGGCGATGCATCGCTTTTATAGCGCTCCAGACGTTATTCATGTCTGAACAGGAAAAATCCAGAAACTGCCGCCTGACATGTTCTCGCAACATAGGAACCGGCAGTAACTGGATGATATACTAATAAAATTTCGTGTGTATTTATACCTAATCCTATTTAATTTCTCAACTTTTATTTTAATATTTTTTTTGGACCCTGGGTTTTGGCGCCCGTGTGCATTGCATACTTTGCAGATATGGTTGCGGAGGCCCTGAATCTACTCAATTATTATAAAACTGACACAAAATCATATTTTCAAGATATTTTAATTGAAAGTATGTAACTTTCTTTTTCACTCACGTTTGTATATTTTCCTTGTTATTTTGACTCTTCTTCTCGCATTTTTTCTCATGGTTTTGAAAATATTTCTCATCGGTGATCCCAAAATGACAAAATCGACAAGTAAACACCTTATCAGGTTTTTGTTTGAAATTGTCTGGATTCAACTTGCATAAAAGAATATGATTATCTAGAAGAGATTCATCTCTATAACCAATACAACAGAACCTGCAGAATTTTCCATTTTCCACCACATATTCTAGTCTGGGTTCGAAGTAACCCTTGATGTCGATACCTAAATTATTGGCGAAGCTATGTCCATAATAGACCAACAATTCTTGTCCGGGTTCAATCTCTCGGCATGTTCTATAGTATAATCCTCCTTTATATTGAAATGCCATGAGGTTCTGTTCTTTGTAATGTCTTGCACAGTTGACATACCTAAAATGAAAAGTATCAAATTGTCATCATAAAATGTTATGTAATGGTGGTAAATAGAAATTTCTGAAACCCAGATAACAATTTCAATTTGACATGAGTTTGTGAAGGGCCATTCAAGTATTAAGTAAGGTATTGAGGAAGATGGTGATTACTTCGGTAATATACATAGATTTACTTTTTTTCTTTTTCCCACAAAATTTACTAGACTCTGATTTGAAAATAATTACCAACCTTAGTTTTTGCCTAGGCTCTAAGCAAAAATAATTTACCTGAAATAATTGTTGGTTAGCCTTAGTTTTACTAGCCACCGGCTAGAGGAGTTTTCCTTTTAATGACTTCACAAAAGCCACCATCATTAGTAATTTTTGGTGCATATTTTATGAATGAAAGGCTGTTTGAAGTGAATGCGTCGTTTGACTTGCTATCTTTGTGGTGGGTGGGCAGTTCAGAAGTCTGATGATAAAATAATTCGTGTGAATGTTTTTGGTGTGAATTTGTTTTCTTACTATTTGCCAAATGGTAAATATCAACACGAATTTAAAGGAAAGCATCTCAAAAGAAATATTTGACAGATGAAAACAACGGAAACAAATAAAAACGGTGATAATGAAGGAGAAGAACTTCACTAGCAATTCAAGATCTAATAGACAGTACCGAAGCATAAAATAATTGTAGTAATAGGATATTTCAATGCTAAAACAGGAAAAAGCAAAAGTGAGAAATACATTGGAAACTAGGAGAAGGGAATGATCTGGGAGAAATATTGACCAACTTTGCAGCAGATCATGGACTAATATTGATATTCAACAACATCCAAGAAGACTGTATAGATGGAAGTCAAATCAGATAACAAGAAATCAGATTGATTATGTATTCAACGAAGAAATCCGGCAACAGGATAACCGTTATCAAAACGTATCTTAGGGAGTCCAATCAGACCATAATCCAGAGATAGCAATCATACAACAAGAAAACAGTAAAGAAATAGGAAAACATGAACAAAAGCTGACACAACAAAAACAACTGCCATTCGGAAGCTACAAGACGTGCAAGTGTGAAAATAGAATTGAAACCCCTACAAGAGGAAATATACAACATCGGAGGAGAATTTTCGAAAACAAATATGTAAAAAATTTGGATAATGGAAGGAATTCGAGATCTTATGAAAATTGCAAGAGCTTACAAAGGGTACAAAGGAAAATCATACAGAAATTCAGGAGAGCCAAAAAAAATGAAAAGCTAAAATTGTGCTCAGAAATCAAAAAGAGTCAAGAAAAGGGCGATAGCTTTAACCTCCATAAGAAAGATACCAGGAAAAAGAAAACAGTTACATTCGGTTAAATCAAGACAGAAAAATTGTTATAAATAAAGATAAAATCATGCAAGTATGGAAAGCATTAATCAAAGAGCTGTTCCAGATGAAAACATATCCAGAACAGAAGGATGCAAAGGCTCAACCATACTTGTAGAAAAATTTGAAAAAACAACAAAGAATACAAAACAGTGGAAAATCATGGTATCTGATAGAATTCCAACGGAAGTTATAAAATTATTGGAAAGAAATAAGCTAATATTTAATCTAATCCATGTTTGAGGGGTTAGGTGTCAGAATTTTCAAAACATCGATTGATTTTTTCATTTTATTGAAGAATAACATCTTAGAAACGTTCGAGAGCAGGTAGCTAGCAGCAGCTGCAAGCGACCGGTGTTCGGGTTCTGTTGTCATGATTGAGTCATAACTTTGATGTATATATACTTATACCTAGCGTTATAAATATCCAACAGCTTTCAGGTATATTTAGTTTGGAAATTATTTGTTTGTTGCCAGTATGCTTTTGGTAGTTTCACTGAGCAGTTATGGGCGTGATTCTAGAAAAGTTTCAAGAGAACTTCGGAGTTCTCAAAATAAACGTAAGTCGCGTTCAGCGAAAAGAAAAAATGTATTCAATTCGAAAACAGCGGAGCGTGATGAAAATGTTTAGAGTATATGTTCTAAAAAATTAAAACAAAACTCTGAAGAAGACTATTCTCCCTTACCTCCTGATGTTTTAGAAGCTATCAAACCAATGTATGAAGATCTCAGTAATGACAATTTTCTCTCAAGATGTGTAGGTCTATTCTTCAATCAGAATAATAATGAGAGCTTCAACCAACTAGTATGGAAAATATACCCAAAATCGATAAATACTAGTTTTATTGTTGTAAAATTTGCTGTATACATAGCTACTGATGTATTCAATGGTACGAACTCTAATTGATCATAATGAATACACTGGGACTTTATTGTGGGCGTAATTCTCATCGGTATGTCGAAAAAACAATACTCCACGTGTGAAAGTGATAGATAAGCGCTCACGACAACACTCGAAAAGGTAGAATGCTAGGAAGACAGAATCAAATAGATATTTTGGAAGCTGAAGACTTATTATATGGCCCAGGAATAGATGACTGGGTGTAAGTAATTAAATAATATCTATTATTTTACGTAAATTGAGTGTGAAACTTCAAATGCGTGTTCCTCAAAACAATGTTTTCTTAACTGGTGACCATTGTAGCTCGAAAACCGCTCGATAGCTTTCAATGAAATTTATACAGCTTTTTTAAAACATGAAACACAAATGCCTTATCGAAGGACTTTTTTCTTCTAATTTCGATTTTTTACAAACAATTAATTGTTGTTTTTTTTTCGAAAATCTCGAAAAAATTATCTTGAGGCAGCCATTTCAAAAATTGAAAAGGAAGCTCGATCGGGCACTAGATTATCTATTAACAAAGCAAATTTTTTTTGTCTGATTGATTTTAGATGAAGTGATGGCCACCGCAAGGAGCTTCTGTTGGAACTGGATCAACATATATATATATATATATATATATATATATATATATATATATATATATATATATATATATATATATATATATATATATATATATATATATATATATATATATATATATATACCTCCATGTCTTTCCCACCTTCTTCAATTCATCCATAGTTAACCTCCTCCATGTGTGCGCTAGCCTTCCTACTTTTCTTCTGCCCTGTGGGTTCCAATCCAGTGCTGTCTTAGCAATACTATTGTTAGAGTTTTCATCACCTTCCAAGTTTCGCAACCGTACAACAGTACAGACTTCACGTTAGACTGATATAGACGCAATTTGGTTTGTGTAGAATACTAGCTGGAATTCCACACTGGTCTGAATATGCTGAAGGCGTGTTGGGCTTTACGTAGTCGTTGTCTTATATCGACTCCGGGTGATAGTACTGCCAAGATATGTGAATTCGTCGATGTCCTCTGTGTCCTCGTCTCCTACATGAAAGGCACTGCTGCAGTTGGTGTTCAGCCTCATGGATTTAGTCTTTTGTATATTAATTTGCAGTCCAATATTCTTGGCTTCGTCTGCTAGCGCTTGAAATTGTCGCGCTGTATCTTGAAATGCTTGACCAACAATATACACATCGTCAGCATATTCTAGGTCGTTCAGGTGGTCAGTTAGTGTCCATCTAACTCCACGCATGCCAATGTTACCTTTTTCGAGGACATAATCGAGCATTATATTAAATAGGAGGGGAAGAGCACCCAGCCCAGTCTCACTGCTGACAAGAGGTCGAACTTGTCAGTACTTGTGCCATTGTGAGCGATGCAGCATTTTGCGTCTTGATGAAGACATTTGATTAGGTTTATTACTCCTCTCAACTTAAGCACTCTCCAAATTGCTCTTTGTCCATCAAAGGTTGGCTTGAAATCTACAAAAATGAGGTATAACATCACTTGCCATTCCACTGATTGCTCAATGAGGATTTGGACTGTGTTAATATGGTCAGTGCAGGAAAACCCGGTCTGAAACCAGCTTGGTTCGGTCGTAAGATCGTTTCGATCTCTTCTATTAGTCGGTTTTTTATTAGTGGAGCAAGTACCTTGTTGACAGTATTGAGCAGGGTAATGACCCTCCAATTTTCGCAGAGGTCACCTTTTTTGGACACTTTTATGATGATATCTTCATTCTAGCCCGCTGGAATGTTTTCTGTTTCCCATATCAGAGTAATTATGGGAGCTAGTAACTCGGCACTTATCTGTGGATCAGCTTTCAATAGGTCAGCTGGCATATTGTCAATTCCTGGGGCCTTGTTATTCTTCAAACTTTTTACGGCGCAGATTATTTCGGATAATGTGGGCTTGTCGCAGGAGATTGGCAATTGCACGATGTTTTCAGAAACATCCTCGTTTGCATCATCCCCTTCATCTTGCGGGGTACCTAACATATTCTGGAAATTTCTTTCCATTTCTTTAGTTGTTCGCTTTCCGTAGTTAGCAAGATGCCTGTTTCCGATCTTAAATTTTTTGACTGATTTGAGCCTAAGCCTGTTAATCTTTTTGTAATTTGGTAGAAATCTCTTGAATTATTCTTTTGCGCCGCTATATGTGCCTCCTTTGAAAGTTCCTTAGCCCATTTTCTTTTGTCTCTTCTGGTTGCTCTTTTCACTCTTTTGTTCATGTTCTAAAGAATGATATTCGTTGTGCTGCCGCTTTCGTTTCCATTATATGCACTATCAAAGTTTCTCCTTCTATTCTCTTTCCTTCATCGATAAGATTCCATGTTTTATCAGATATCCATTCCTTCAGCTGTCTCTGTGAGTACCTTTGCCAGGCTTTTCCAATCCTGAATACTTTCTATTCTTGTTTTTCTCTTTATTTCTTCTTTGAATGAGTCACATTCTTTTCTGTTCTTTAGTTTGTCAACCTTGTAATTCGGTCTCTTCAGTCTCATTGGGTTTTGGTTCATTGCCAGCTTGAGCTTCGAAACGCCAATATCAAGGTGGTGATCACTAGCTATATCAGCTCCTCTCTTGTCGCGGACATCTTGCAGGGATGAGTGCCATTTCCTCGATATGGATATGTGATCTATCTGCTTCTCGGTGAGTTGGTCAGGTGAAACCCAAGTAACTTTGTGAATTTTTCTGTGGAGGAATAGGGTCCCTCCAATGACCAGGTTATAATTATAGCAGAAGTTTGTAAAGTATTCACCGTTCTCATTCATGTCGCCAAGACCATGTACTCCCATAATGTTTTCGAAGTTTGTGTTGTTGTGACCAACCTTTGCGTTTAGGTCCCCCTTAACTATCATTATATCGCCTTTCGCAACTTGTTGAGACGTTTCCTCTAACTGGTCATAAAAATCTTGTTTGCCCCTTTGTAGGGAAGTGTTTGTGGGTGCGTAGCATTGGATAATAGTTATTTTACTGTACTCGGTGTAGAACCTGGCCAGCAATATTCTGTCGTTGATTGTATGTTTGCTGTCTTGTATGTTTGCTGTGTAGCAAACCCAAGCCACTCTCGTGGCTTCCGTTTTCTTTTCCACTATACAAAAGAGAGAGAGAGAGGGGGGTGTAAGGGGTGATGGCGAGATGGTCTATGCCAACCCAAATGTTAACCTCACCTGCACGAGATATGACAAAAAATTGTCATCCGGTACACCCTGCTGTACAACTGACGAGGCTCTGGCGACCGAGTCACGGCGGTATAACCGTTGTATCGAGAGTTAAGGAAATGTATCTCTCTAAATTGACCCCCTACCAAGACGCACTGGCCAGCGTGGTGGAGGTAAGGCTAAAAATCCCCGTTTACTACTATGAAAGACAAAACCTATCAAAGGCCCTCAGTCCCCGGCGACTCAAATGTTCCTGGCTACGGTAGCAGCCAGTCAAGACAGCGAGTAGAGGGTGCTAAGAATATCCGGGTTGGATCAGGCTACCAACGGAGACGGACACTGCAAATAGCTACTTACAATACGAGAACATTAGCAACGGAACATAAATTGCTTGAACTTGAGGAAGAACTTACCCACGTACGTTGGGACATAATAGGACTCAGTGAAATCAGAAGAAGAGGAGAAAGCCAATTAACTCTGGAGGCGGGTCACGTGTTCCACTTCAAGGGACAAGAAAACTCTTCAGATGGCGGAGTTGGCTTCCTTATCCACAAGAGACACTCTCAAAACATTGTACAAGTGGACAGTATCAGCGAAAGAGTCATTTATCTGATACTTAGACTAAACAAAAGATATTGCCTTAAAATTATACAAGCCTACGCCCCAACAACGGCCCATACTGACGAAGAGCTTGAAACCTTCTATGAAGATCTCTCTATAGCTATGCATCAGAAAGCAGCAACACAGTATACGATTGTGATGGGAGATTTCAATGCAAAAGTCGGACGCAGTGAAGACCCTCAGAGACACCGATTGGAAACCATGGGATCGGCAGAAGAAATGAAAGGGGCAATGTTCTCCTAAATTTCTTGCAGCAGCATCAACTTTATGTGATGAACACCTTTTTCCAAAAGAAATTCCAACGCAAATGGACTTGGCAAAGCCCCGATGGTAGGACCAAAAACGAAATAGATTTCATAATAGCCAACAGAAAAGAAATAGTCCATGATGTTACCGTTTTGAATAGTTGCTCTATAGGAAGCGACCATAGATTGGTCAGAGCAAAAGTAGTGATAAATACTAAGACAGCAAGATCAAGAATGATGAATAAGACCACATGAAATGGACATCTCCTAACGATATCAACAAATTCCAAAAGCTGATAGAAACAAACCTGGAAAACCTAGAAAACGAACCATATAAAACTGTTGACGAACAAAACCAACAACTAACTGAGATCATTAAAAGTGCCGAAAAAGGTTGTAGTTCCAAAACATCGAGCGACAAGGGAAAATTAAGTCAGACAACAAAGACACTTATGGAAAGGAGAAGACAACTTAAAAATAAACAAACAACAAATACAGGCGAATTAAAACAACTGAACAAAGATATTTCGAAAGCTATCAGAAGAGACACACGAAACTACAATACAGAGATAATTACGAGAGTGATTGAGGAGAACAGGAGTTTGAAAGTACTAAGACGAAGATTGGGTCCAGGAAAGAAAAATATTTGGCAGTTGGCGGACAAGGAAGGGAACGTAACAACGAATAAAGATGAAATCCTTGAAATTACCAAAGGTTTCTACCAAGAACTCTATCGACTAAGAGAAAACCAAACAGAAGAAAACCCTTTACCTAAAATACTAAATGTTGGGTCAGAAGATATACCAGATATAACAATAGATGAGATATCAACGGCATTAGCAGAGATGAAAAATAATAAAGCACCTGGTGATGATGAGGTTGTGGTAGAATCTCTGAAAGCAGGAGGAGGGACTCTGCTGCGAGAGATCCAGAAGTTGTTCAATGCATGCCTAACGGAGGGTGTAACTCCAACCCAATGGAACAACGCCGTGGTGGTGATAATGCACAAAAAGGGAAACATCACTGACCTTAACAACTATAGACCCATCAGCCTTTTATCGCACATATACAAACTCTATATGAAAATTATTACAAAAAGGTTGACAGTCAAGCTTGACTTCTACCAGCCCTACGTGCAGGCTGGTTTCCGGAGCGGATTTGGTACGAATGATCACCTACAAACTATTAAAACCTTAATAGAAAAATGCCTCGAATACAATAAACCCCTGGTTCTCATCTTTGTAGATTATGAAAAGGCATTCGATACCATAAACCAACGTAAAATGTTAGAGGCTCTAGCTGAGTGTCGCATAGACCATCGATACATGGCACAGATAAAGTACATATATGATCATGCCACAGCTTGTGTGAAACTTCACGCAAAAACAGAAACATTCGAAATACAGAGGGGCGTACGACAGGGAGATCCGATTTCGCCAAAACTCTTTATAACCCTACTCGAGTATATGTGCAAAAGGATAGACTGGGAAAATATGGGTATAAATATTAATGGGGAATACTTGAACCACCTTAGGTTTGCCGACGACATCGTCCTCATATCCGACAACATAGGAGATGCAAAAGAAATGCTTGAAAGGCTCAAGCAAGCTTCTGAAAGGTTTGGACTAAAGCTGAACGCGTCTAAAACACAATATATGACCAATCTCGTTACAAGTGGAAATATTCAGATAGGTGATGCTGAAATTGAACAAGTCCAAGCCTACAAATCTTAGACATGAAATCAAAATAAGTCGAGACAACCAAACCTGTGAAATCTTTAGAAGAATTGGCCTTACTTGGGCAGCGTTTGGTAAACTGAGCAATATCTTAAAATCAGATATCCCAATTTGTTTGAAACGAAAAGTTTACAACCAGTGTGTGTTGCCTGTCACGACTTACGGCGCGGAAACTTTAACTCTGACCAAGAAATCGGCCAATAAAGTTCGAGTGGCCCAGCGTGCCATGGAGAGATGCATGCTCGGATTATACCTTAGAGACCGAATATCAAATGACATATTCAGGCAAAGAAGTGGGGTTGAGGATGCTATTAGTAGGATCGCCACACTTAAGTGGAAATGGGCCGGACATCTGGCAAAAACCACCGACGGAAGATGGGCCAAGAAAATTCTAGAATGGCGACCAAGACACGAAGCAAAAGAAGTATAGGACGTCCCCCAACAAGGTGGTCTGACGATATAAAACGCATCCAGACGAATTGGATACATATGGCACAGAACAGAAGGATGTGGCATAGTTTACGGGAGGCTTATGTCCAGCAGTGGACAGAACGAGCTGCTTGATGATGATGATGATGATACAAAAGAGACTCTCTTGTTTGAGTTCTATGCTCGCCACTTCCTAACCATCTAACTTCTGAGAGGCCTAGGAGGCCCAGTTTATATTTAATGAACTCATTCACAATTTGTGCTAACTTAGAAGGTTCATACAACGTTTTTACATTCCAACATTCAATTCTTATCCTTTCCTTAGTCGTGGCCAGAGTCGTCGTTAGGTTTTCCGTCTGGTTTACTCTTTCTGAAGTTTCGGTAATAATTGGAATTTGAGGTGAGTAAGTTATTAGCCTTCTGCACCCGAGTCTGATTCTGGGGCTGCAAGCTTTAGCTTCCAAACAAGCCCCAGATGAAACCTGGCGAGTAAGCAACCACATTTCCTTCGTACTGTATTTTGAGGATATACCACCTACGCTCAGTCGTCAGTGCATCGTTTGTGGAAACAGGGTGCGCCAAGTTCTTTCGGAACAGAGGGCGAGGCTGGCGGTTGTGCAAGAGAGGCTCTATATTGCGCATCATTACACCATAGGCACACCATCAACATAAACAGCCATTATTTTTGAAATTATTAATTTTTTTTTCGAAATTTATACAAAGTCAAGTCAAAATCTTATTTAACGATGCTATGTTTTTACTTTTATAAAATAAAATCATTTACTGGCAAAGAAAATTATTAAAAATTGTCATTTTTCAATGTATCGACTACACCTAATCCCTTGAAGAAGTGGTGCAAGAGGTGAGTAAAAGAATAATCCTAAATGTCCAAAAAATCAAGCACATCAGGTATGCGGATGACACTGTAACATTCTTAAATACTCAGATAGCCTATTAAATCTGTAGAAAATTAGTGATAACGTCACCATATTTAGTAGACGGTATGGATTGGACAGAATATTTCGTATTCTGTTTGTAGATGTTCAATCACATTTTTGGTAAAGATATGTAGACGATATACTAGCATGTTCCATAGGAACCACTAGACAACTAGATCAATTTTTAACTTACATCAATAGCATTCATTTCGAAATTAAACTCAAAATAGAGAGATAAGTCGATAATCAGATTAACTTTTAAACCTAATAATCGCTCATATAAATAACACATTAAGTTTTGATGTATATCGAAAACACTTTTACTGATATTTGCATCCTTTATGACCCAACACACCCAAAATCTCATAAATACGCTGCATTTAATTCAAACATTCATAGGGCTTTCTCTCTGCCATTATCCAAAGGAAATATGTCCAGGAAAGTGTCAACTATTGAAAAAATCGTTAAGAACAATATAATAAACGGAATGCTCAGGAAAAAACAAACACAAATAGCATATCATATCAAATAAAAAAGTAGCTTTCAAGACCAACATACACTTCTCCCAGGAATTTTTCAATAGTAAAGATAAAACTGATAAATTTGACAATACTGGAGTTTACAAGTGGTACTGTATGGATTGTGGAGGTGTCTATATAGGTCAAACTGGTAGTTTCTTCAAAACTAGATACAAAGAGCATCAATCAGATTACAATAATCAGAGAACGGACGAATCTACTTTCGCTTCACAATGCATCGAAAATTTTCTACCCATAGATCAACTTAAAATTATTCACAGAATACCTAAGGGACGAAAGTTAGATTTCTTGGAATCCATCGAAATTTTCAAACGGCAATCAACTCCCCATAGAGATAATCTTCTGAACGACCAATATGTCCCAGCTTTTCGTCCCTATTTGAAATCTTTAAATAAGTCCTGCTTTTATCATAATTATTTTATTACCCTTGGATGCAACCTTATTAATGTTTGTATGTATTCTCAACTTTATTTCAATGTTTCTTGTCAGCTGAAGATGGTCGAGAGACCGAAATTGCAATCTTGATTTTCACAAAATATCGTGATAATATAATGCATAGTTTTATTTCTTATTATTATCAAATACAGGTTCCTTTTTATAACTGCTACAGCTTCATTCAAACTCTCCAAGCTAGTGGAATAAAGAGCAATTTCGTCAGCATCAGCAGGACACGAAAGGAGAAGGAATTTATGACTTAAACGCAGATTCAATATCCACGAACGCAACAGGAGGGAGAGTCAATTATCTCCCCCAGACACCTTCCGCCGCCCATGTATGAGAACAGTATATTCTTTAATTACTCCAGAGTCTATATTAATACGGTATAAGAAAATTACTTATAAGATTGTTCATAAGCCAGAAAGTCATCTGACATGAATTCGTTTTTCAAATATTTCTTCCTCATTCATTTTATAGATTAGAAAATATATTCCAAACATTCTCACCTCATCCAATTAGAGAATTTCTCGTCTCCTGCATCCACCAATTGACCATTTCTCAATTTCCAGCTGTACCCTTTCGTACTTTCCAGCCTAGTGGTTTGGCCTTCGTAAGGACCCATTTTTATACCTTTCTTAACTGTAACTTTTGCGAAAACTCCTAAGCCATGAATTTTCGACGGCATGATCACCAAAGATTTGTTGGGAATAGTCAGTTTTGCTCTGTTTTCTACTCCAATTTCTACAAAAGTATCTTGCAAGAAGGCCAAATTTCCACATTTTGGGCAACTATCTAAGAAAGTTGCATGGCAGAAATCGCAATCTGAAATACGAAATGGTAAATAAAGCTGCTCTAAAATATCTTTATTTTGTCTCGTTATTGAAAAATTGGGTGATAAACCAAAACAATAGAATAGGAAAATATTACAAACTGAAGCTCAAAATGTTAGATACAAAGCGATTGCTTAAACGTGGTCATGGAAGGTCAGTGTACAGTTAAAGCTGGAAGGTTATTCCACTTGTCGAAAACGCGATTCACTGAAAAATTTTGCCGAATTCTTGTGTGAAATTTTTCCTTCTTCAATTTATGAGAATGCCCTCGAACACGCTGGTCTGTGTTAAGTGTGAACATATATTTAAAATCTTGCAGATCTCCGTACAGTACTCTATACACAAAGATTAGGTCAACTCGCACAAGTCTATCCTCAACACTGTCCATTCCCAGGAGTCTAAGTCTGTCATTGTATGATGGTCGAATGTTGCCGTAGCCAGTTCTTGTAGCGGGTCGTTGTACAGACTCTAGCAAGTTCCGGTCACATATAAGGTCAGCATGCCTAACCCGTCCTCCAAATTCCAATAAGGGTCAAATGTACGTTTGGTGTATAGTTTTCAAACACAGTGGGTGAGGGCTTAGGAAACACTTTTTTCAAGAGAAAAAAAATTGCTGTTCGCATTTTTACAAATGCTAGAGATATGTGCAGACTAGCTCAAGTCGCTCGTTACCAAAATTCCTAGATCGTTATGTTGGGTGACTTTCTTCATGTTGAATCCCTCGATTGTTTAATTCAGCCTAGGGTTTAACCTGCCAATGTGAAGCACGACGCACTTATCAACATTTAAATGAAGCATCCATTCGTTACACCATTTAAATATGAAGTTTAAATAGTTTCGCAGCTGGTGATGGTGTAAATTGGGGTTGCAGTATAGTTTTGTGTCGTCCGCATACGAAACAAACTGTGATTCCAATTTTTGTTAAAGATCTGACGTGTAAACGAGGAACAGAATAGGTCCCAAAACAGAGCCTTGCGGCACACCACTAATCACAGGATTCTTATTAGAAAAAGAGTGACCAATACCTACGAAAGAGTCTCTTTGCGATAGAAAGTCTTAGTAGGTTACCCCGCACTCCATACTGATTGTGTTTAAAGAGAAGTCTTATTATAGGAACTCTAACGAAAGTACTAGAGAAATTCAAATATATTATGTCCAAAGGAGCGTCTTTGTCCAGTATATTACTCCAGTCATTCATGGATTGGAGCATGTTGGTCACAACTGACGACTTGTTCATGAAGCCGTGTTGACGGGGAGAAATTATAGAATGGATTATAAGGAATCTCACTAGTTCATCAACTATAATTGACTCCACAATTTTTCCTATAATAGATCTTAAGCTCACAGGACGATAGTTAGATGGGTTCAATTTGTCGCCTTTTTATAAATGGGAGTTACTGATGCGGATTTCCAAGCGGATGGTTATTTATTTTCATTAAATGACTGGGTCATAATTAGGCACAGTGGGTAGATCAAGCTGTCGACACACTTCTTCAAACACAAAGCAGATATTCCATCAGGTCCGGGAGAGCAGGAGTTTTTGAGTTTAATTTTTTCGGGATTAAAGTGCACTTCTCTAATATTTTCCAAGTTTCTGATAACTTGTATATGAATGTTTGCTGGAATCGGTAGCTCTTGAGTATAACTGTCTGAAAGA
This sequence comes from Cryptolaemus montrouzieri, assembly GCA_013387265.2. Classification (NCBI taxonomy): domain Eukaryota; kingdom Metazoa; phylum Arthropoda; class Insecta; order Coleoptera; family Coccinellidae; genus Cryptolaemus; species Cryptolaemus montrouzieri. The sequence continues at coordinate 62,553,014 of JABFTP020000124.1, read as the reverse complement.
CATTGTGCCATTACTTCAGCTGATTCACTTGGATCATTACAAATGATTCTCGATCCATCTTTTAGAAAAGGAACAGAAACCTTGGAGCTTAGGTGAGATCGTATATACTTATAAAATTTCTTATTATCTTTGAAATCTGTCAGTTCACTTTTGTAATTATACGAAAATATATTTGATGAAATGTGCTTACAGACATATCGATCCTCCTGTGGCTCTTCTAGTTCTTCGTAATTTTTGATCTCAACGTGTCGTTTCGGGTTACGACGAACTGAAAAAGGAAATCTATTTTGAGAAATTTTGATGAAACAATATCTGGAGTTCACAAACAAACATGTTCATGCCCCTTTTTCATCTTTTTTAGATTTTTTCATTCTTAGACAGGTTATTTTTTTATTTCAATAATTGTCTCAGTGATAAAATTCGAAGTCCCTAAATATTGCCCCTTGGAAACAATGTTAAGAAACTGAATTAATGAAGTCTCGAATTAAGTTCCTACCAGCCAATGGTAGTGTTTAATTCGAAACTATTTCGCGTACATTAACGTGGTAATCACTGTCAGATTTTTGTGTCTTTCACTGGAAAATTTTGAATTTTTTATAGAAAGTTGTTGCTAAGAAGTTCCATAGAAAAAATCACCTAACAGAATCCCGAGAAATTACTAGAAAAGAGCGAACTCCAGAAAATTGGAAAGTGGATAGGGCGGTGAAACCAAGGTAGGTTGTACAGGGTGGGGCTTAATGGAAGGGCATTTTTGAAATGGGAATAACTCAGCTGTTTTTCAACGTAGAACATTTTTTCATTACGTAAAATGAATGCCAAAATGTTACCATTTAGTGTAGAAAAAGTGAAAAGAATCATGTTCTGAAAACGACATCAGATGTCTGTGTTACGCAATGCATTGCTGTAGTCGATTCTCAAAGTTCTGCATCACCTGCTCTAACAGATCGGTGTCGATTGCCCTAACTTCTCTTGTGATGGCTTTTTTCAACTCTTGTGAATTTCGAAGTTTATGGAGGTAGACCTTAGCCTCACAAAAAATAATCACAAGAAGTGAGATCCGGGGAACGAGGGGTCTACAGCACATCACCAAAACGAGAGATTACATGACCAGGAAAAAAGCGACGCTCAACTTCTGTTGAGGTTCTGGCTGTATGAGCCGAGGCACCATCTTGTTGGAACCAAACATTTCTTTTGTTCATTCTTCGTCTTCGCAATTCTGGGACAAAAAAGTTCTCCAGCATGAAAACATATCGCTCAGAGTTTACAGTTACGGTTGCCTTTTCTCATCCTCAAAAAATACGGTCCAATCACCCCAAGAAGGCTCCTAGCGCACTAAACAGTGACTTTCTCACTATGAAGTGGGGATTGATGCAGTTCGCGGGGTTTTCTGCTGCCGAATATCAGCAGTTTTGTTTATTAACGGAACCGCTCAAATGAAACTGAGTCTCATGACTCATCATCATTACTGATTCATTTTCATGAACGAAAATCATTTGCATGCTCTCGGCAAACTGCTGGCGGTGTGCAAACTTCATAAAGAAATTAAAGTGTGTTGAATCTAATTATTCTCAAAAGAAAACATTTATACGAAAATATTTATCGTCAAAAATTACCGTACGTAAACTATACAAAATGTATAAAGTTTCTTTCCTAGGGCCTTACGCAAAAGAAAGAAGAAGAGTATTTTCAACACCAATTACAATTTGCAGTTCGGAAACCCAAGAACTGAAATTTGCTCTACTTGTTAGTAATTTCAAGAGTAAATGGATAAAGAGCAGGACAAATAGAAAAAAAATTAGTATGAATGAAGAAGATTTGTAAATGATTTCTTTCGATTGCTATAAGAATATGCAATTTGTTTTATTCTCAATTCTTGGAAGGAGGCATGCCTCTCATGCGACAGCTGTGACCGCCCAAGATGTGTGCGTTTGCTCGTTTCTTGAAGGGCGCCAAATTGTAAATTATTGGAAATATATGGAAGCGAGTTCCACAGCACACTAGCTCTGTGAGCGAATGAATTTTTATAGAGAAAGGTACGTGGCGTTGCTAATTGGACCGTTTTCTGATGAAAGTTTTCCGCAAACCCAAACGTTCTATAATCGGTTGAGTGGAGCAGGTCATTAATCAGCAACAGAAAAAGTGTCGACGAGAGAATGGAACCCTGGGGTACTTGAGATCGTACATACGTACGAGAGTCGCCCTCTATGGACTGATACGGTGAACCCGCTACAGGACTTCTAGAAAGGTACGAACAATAACAAACAGATGTGAGAACGTTAGAAATTCCAACACTTGGAATTTTTGTTCGTACCTTTCTCGAAGTCCAGTAGCGGGTTCACCGTCTCGGTCCATAGGGGGCGATTCTCGTACGTATGTACGAGACACGTCCTTTCTGGAAACTACAAGCTATCACTATATAAATTAGTGTGCCTTACAACCGATGGAGCACCAGCAATTACTGGAAACAAAAACGGTTTTGTGGCATTGTGTCGAGTTAATGAAGATTTCCCTTCAATTTTTTCATTCCATTGCATTATACATCCACAAGTTTTTTGTTCAAAAGTTTTAGATACGGAGGAAATTATGGGCATTGCAACAAAAATTGCGATTCCATCCATGCACGTAGCTTGCAACGGCATTTCTTTAAGTTGCAGTTGAAAGATAGGGAATCAGCTGAACACACTGATTTAGTTCTTCACTCGGACGTCAGATGGTTGAGTCGCAGAAAATTCCTAGAAAGGTTTCAAGAAATAACAGCTTTTCTAGACGCTGGTGATGACACTCAGATGTTGAAAAACGAAAAATGGCTGACTGATTTGGCATTTTTGACAAATCTCACAATGCACTTAAACACCATTAACTTGGAGCTTCAAGGTAAAGGAAAAACTATTATTGAGATGATTAGCGCAGTAAACGCATTCAAAAGTAAATTGCAACTTATGATAGACCAACTGAAAAGAAAGGATCTGAAACATTTTTCGTCTTTAAAAGCAAATATTCCTCAGTTGAATTATGATACGTAAGAGGCTGAATTATCAAATATTTTGGGAAATTTTGAAAAGCGGTTTTATGATTGCAGTAAATTGGCAAATATAGCATCATCTATGAGTTATCTTCTTTCATGTAGAAACATTGAGGAATTAGCTACTGAAATAGCAAGTCAGTTTAATATGAACTCATGTTCTGTTGAAAATGAGTAGGTGCAGATTATATGAGATATACATCTCAAAACTACAGCATTTGATACAAATTTCTGGTGTCTTATATCTGAAGATAACAATCCGAATCTAAGGCAAATCGCCCTTCAATTGACGGCCATGTTTGGGTCAACTTACTTGTGTGAATCTGCATTTCCTGAAATGAAGATAATTAAGTCAAAATATCGCAATCGACAAACTGACGATCATATGTCATCATGCTAGCGATTAGCACTCAGTGGTTACGTACCATCTTATGAAAAGTATGCTGAGGACATGCAGTGCCACGCTTCAACATTCAAAGTCACTCCTTAGTTAAGTTCAACACTATATGTAACTCTTTTGTTTTGTAACAACCAATAAACTCGTAATTTTGAATAACTGAGTTATTATTATAGATATTATATATTATAGAGAAGAACCTAACTAAACCTAACCCAAACCTTGACTAAAATAATGTATATTGTGCGGAAAGCTGATATCTATATATGCTACGGTACACCCTACCTAGGTAGGTAGGTAGGTAGGTATGGTGTATCGTGTATTTACTACAACCCTGCATCACACATACTTGCAGCCTCTCAGAGTCGATCGAAAGTAATCTGAAAATATTGAGGTAGATCGCAAGCATTCAAGTTTGAGCGCCTCTGTCTTAAATGCTCTGATCCGTCTTTAAAGCTATCAATTCCTCAACTATTCAAAGTGTGTTAAATGGCTTACTAAGGGGATTTGAATATGTCGAAAGAACATTTTGAAACTTTAACATCTTGCCTGAAGAAAAAAATCTATATATAAAAAAATTACATTTCATTTTGTTCGTGAAAAGAATTGAGTTCATTGTATTATTGTTGAAGGTCTTATGGAAAATATCGGTTTTCAAATATATAAATCAAGTGATTGGAGTTTTCTTATTGATTTTAAAAACAGCTTTGAAATAAACCTATAGGACATTTAAGTTCCATGAAAGGACAATATATTAGAAAATCTGTTTGAAGTACAAAGGGCATATCTAGAAAATTTGTGTAGATTTGAAAATGGCAAATTTCCTCTTAGTACAACAGAAATGTCATACTGAATACCCGTTTTGATATAAAATAGTTAAACAATTGATAAAAAAGAAACAGGGTCCCATGATTCTCCTCTGTAGAATTTCTAAAGATTCCATATTCTTACGGAACATAGATGACCAGACTGGACCAGAAAACTACACGATACTTCTTGGCCCCTTCGCACGCACATCGTTGATATGATCATTCCAGTTTAGATAATCAGTAAATGTCCAAGGTCTAACTGCCTATTACGACTACTAACAACAGCCTCTGCGTCCATGTGAGATGCACCCTTTAGAGGAAACTACTCGTAATACCACCACGCAACAACATCAAAATCATTCTGAATATCTTTAGAATTGTTCAAAGGGTAGTTATAAATATTAGTATCATACTCAGACTGTGAATTAATATATATCATGAGAGATGGAAGATTTGCTCTGTATAAAATAAATAATAGAGCACCAATCACAGAACCTTGCGGCAAGCCGCTAGTGACAGGTCTGGAATATGATTTTGATAGTACCACTCGAACAAGCAACTTTTATCGGAAAATAAAGAATCTATACATTACAATAGGTCATCTTAGGCATAAATGCTCCAACTTATGAAACAGGTATCGCAGTGAACATGGTAAAATGGAATCCAAGTGTATTACATCAACCGTAATACCATGGTCCATTGCTTTGGTCAAGTCATTTAGACAGTGCAATAAGGTTAGGTTAGCTGAGAACCTGTACATCTCATTTGCAACTATTCACGCAAAAACCTTGGATACTACGGATATAAGACTAATGAGAGAATAATTATATAGACGTGACTGAAACAATTCGTTATCGGGTATGCGAACGGAACGAAGATTCAGAAAACACCACTGATACCGTCTCTGACGAAGTTGGTGAATACGAAACCTTTGACATACTGAATTGACGAATTGAGAAATGATAATTAACGAACTAGGAGGTTTAGATGTAGAAGACGAAATAAATGGTTTCGATAATACCTCGGCAGGCTCAATCAATCAATCAATTTTATTCGCCATCATATATACATGTTCAATCATAATCACAAAAATAAGACTTTAAAATATTCAGTTCAACTACATTATAAAAACACAAGAAATACAACGGAGTCAAAGAACACTAAGACCGTACAACCACAAAAACATAATCAAGACAATCATAATCCAAAACATCACACTCAATATATCCTTCATTAATGGTAAACCAGAAGACAACACTCACTTCATAGCAATCAGACATCAACGACATTCATAATTTCATCCTCCTAGTAATATACTTCCTGCAGCAATAGGGTTTTCAATTCATTTAATTCATGTAGGCAGTCTACTGAACAGGTTTGCACCGGTGCTCCTGGAACCCTGCAAGTCTAAATGGTGAAATCAAAAGGCTATTTTTACCCCTTGTCTAATAACAGTGAACATCAACATGTGTTTTAAATTAGTTCCTGTTCTGATTGGCATGACAGAGGCAACAAAGTATAGAAACAGATGACACAGTAAATATCCCATATTTGCTCTTTTGCTACAGTAGGAAATGCGTATAGTATGTTATGAGTAAGAGAATCATATGAATTCGGCGCATTGAGGGCTCCATACCCTCACCAACTCTTTTACTGTTCCAGATTAATGATCTTCTTTACTACACCAAACACTAGATGTTAAGGTTCGCCGATGGTTGCAATCTGATTTCCTGATTTTCTAGTCACCGTCTCATAACTAGTGAGGGGTTATGCCGATAAAAATACTATTAGAGCATGTCACTGAATTTAGACATGGATAAGATATCAGAGTGGGGCTGGTGTAGCTTGGTCAATTTCAACACGAACAAGACGCAATCAACAACATTGTCCAGAAAAGTCAGTACTGGAGAACCTTCGCCAATCATGCAAAGACATCAAATTTCCTAGAAACAAACATGCACCTACTCGGCATCACATTCAACGAAGGAGTTTGCTGGCATGTATATGTGTCAGTTTACTTTTCCGGACTAACCAGTAAATTCATTAAATATATTAGATAGTGTCCCGAAGAAAGCAGTACGCCTCATCGACATACGGTGATCATTCGTGATCTCCAGTCTCTCGCTCAAAGATTGCTGATCTATCCATTTTCAACAGATAGTTCCATTGTATATGTTGTAGAGAAATGACAGCCATCGCCTCCTCCCAAGAGTTAAGAATAAAGAAAAAAATATTGTAGCAGATAGTTTCCTGATAGTTGCCCCCACGTGAGCTTTCCAGGTTAGGTTAGATCATTTATGTTCCGCTCTTCACCTAAAGACAATATTTACGTCTTATTGAGATTACTATACAATGCGTTTGCTTTAAACCACTTCTGGGCATTGTTCAAAGAGTTCACCGCATATATGACGTGTTTTCCCTGGTATTAGAAGTGTTAATGAAGGTGGTATCTTACGCAAATATGTAGGTTCGTCCTGCTTTCAGAAGATCATTAATTTACATGATGAACAGAACAGGGCCATGTGGTACGCCGGTTCTGATTCCCACTGGTGACGAGAATATACCTTTCTATGCCACTATCTGAAACCTGCGTCAATATTCCAATTTCGTTATAATGGTGGGTGTTACTTTGAGGTTAGAGTCTCTAATTAAATCGCAGCAATCCTCTTCTGTCTCGGGAAAGTCTTTGGTAACAGTGCCGAAAGAACTGGGGACTTAAGGAGTTCCCCTTCACAAATGTAGATGTTCTTGCATACTTAAAGAATGTCTTTCGGTTTTTTGATCGAGCAAGTTCATTAATAAATGCCAATTCGAGAAGGAACGATGACCACCATAATCTTCACGACTTCTACTTCTAAAGTAAAGGTTTTCATTCAAAATTTTATAGGATCACTTGAGGTAGAATATGCTGAGATCAGGAATACCACTTTCTCATGATATTTTTTCCAATTTCGATCGACGTATTATCTGTATTAAAGTAGTGGTAGTAGCTACTGCTTATGGTGTGGTTGAGTGTAGAATTTCTATAGTAAAAATTGTATTATTTAATGTCTCGGAAAGAATAACCGGAACCAACTGGACAATCACCCTCAAAACAACGTGAAGTTTGAATGGTGATATAAGATCGCTGCCGATTAACAAGACAATGCCAAATAAAGATGGCATATTACCCTAGCGAAATGGAGTGTGTTAGAAACAGTTGTTCATTGGTGTGAGCTCATTATATGTAATAATGTACTTCAGCGGTGCTCTTCTGAGGAAGTTGTACCAGTTTGTTCATTTACATTCTTGGCAATGTTAAATACAATCCTCTAATACACAAATACATTTGTAAGGCAACTAATGTTGGATTAGGTCCGTACACTGGACTTTTCCAGGTAGAAAGTGTCTAATTTAACTACCTAGTTGGTAAATTGACAATATTTTTTCTTTACTTACTTTCAGTGTTTTCTGATAATGTCATCGTTTTGTTAGGTTTGAATTCGTCATCACCATTTCCTTTGTACTTTCCTTTTTTGATTCGAACATCATTGTTAACTGCAAAATAATCAGTATTATAAGAATATTGTATTCATACCAAAACTCCATATCAATTTCTATACTTCAATCTTACGAACACACGTAGAGCGCCACCTAGGGAGGGAAATGAAGAATGGACAAATACGGAAAAGCTAAATATTTCCGAAAACTCAGGGGACTAGTTTTGCTATCGCTTTGTATATCGTATTGAAGATTGCTGTGACGGGTCAGAATTTTCTAAAGGCACCCCCTCACCATCTAGGTCATATTCGTGATTTAACATTAATCCAATGTTAATTCACTTATATCCGTACACTAAATATCCCCGTGAAGTAAATCAATAACTACTAGTTATATGTATATTAATATCATTGGGAGCGTATTGTTTTGTATAAAATATTTGATAGATTAATATGTTGACTATGATTAATTAGTGCCTACCTCCGAATATATCTCGATAATTGTCTAAGAAATATTAGATCTAGAAGATGAGTTAAATTAGGCCAGAGAAAATTAAAATTCAAACCTTTTCTGGCTAGGCTATTAGTCTAAATACATACCTTCTGATTTTTCTAGAGAGATTTTTGTCTTTCGTTTCTTCAAGGGAGGTCTCGGTGGTTTTTTGAAGGCACTTTGGTCTTCTGAATTTTGATTATCTTCCATTTTTTGGTTAATATAGAAAAATATTTCAATCTCAATTCTGTAAGAGATAATGGAAATTGACTTCGACTATAAATGGATAAAAATGATATTTTCAGAAGTTCTTGATATATGAAGATTTCAAAGCCTGCTCCATTATTTTGAAAGTGTTTGAAATGGCCTCGAAAGTTCTATATAAAAATGTAATTTCTGGCTATTTCTGTTCAAAAAGCACTACGAATTTCTATGAAGAGAATGAAGAAAATTAACTATCAAGAACTTTTTGTTAAAGAAGTCAAAACATACCAAACAAACTACGATTATAAATTAATTGTGGTTGTATCGACATTAATTCAAAACTCATTTTACTTATCGCCATTTTCTATGAATTGTTTTTTTCTCATCGAGTAACTCATCACAATATTTCAAATGACTTTATCCATTCAATATCAAGTAACTATTATTATGTATTAATACCATTTCTATATTGCTAAAACTTACCTATTTCATATAGCGAGAATATTGCAGTTTGTTTAAATTCAATTATTTTAAACTATTTTTTGAATACTTACAGCTTACGACTATCGCAGCAGAAGTGAAAACAAAACGCAAATAAGAAACAAATGAATATCTACCTGCGATATCCGCCTTGTACTCCTTTCCAATAACAGAAATATTCAAGGGAGATAAAAATAATAATTTTGTCTAGTAATATTTATATTTCACACATTCCAAAGAATATTTATATTTTCTGGAATTGATTTGAATTCAAACTAAGGCAATTACAAAGAAATGTTATTAATCTCTATGATTGATATATTTCTATGCTTGCTCTTTATTTTAAGTTGCCACAAAGAATCTAGAACTATTTATTGAAAGAATTTTATTCGCATATATATCACGATTGAAATATGATCAAAATTAAAATATGAACTAAGAATCATATTAGTTGTAAGCATTGCGCTTAAGATTCAGATTAAAGGTTTTAAATATCGATAGTGGCGCCATTAGTGCATCAACTAGTGGCAAACAGTGAAAATGATTCTCTTTCGAAATTATAATTTTATACGTGGTTAAACAGGTAGCTTTAATACAATTTTCCCTCATTCATTAACCACTTTTTCTCCTATTGCAAATGAAAATACTTTTTGATTGATATTTGAGTATTCGGAAGAGACTACAGAGTAGCTCAGAAATACGATGCATGCACCATAGAACAAGTAAGACACATTTTTGCGATGTGATTCGACCGATCGGGTTTAACTTAATAGACTACGTTTTATGTCTTGTAATAATAATATGTGTTGGGCTTTATCATTTCAGAAAAATCATAAATATAATGAATAATAATGCTAGTTCAATATTTGGAATCTCAGCCTATTTTAATGTTCATACTTGATTATTATAATTATTTTGAGTAGAACAGATTAGTTATCACAAATTTTGATGTAAACATTCAACACAAAATGTTTCGCAGTAATCTCATGGTGAAAAATTAATTCAGTGAATCAGATATTTTCGAAGAAAAAACGAAGCTTTATGTCAATACAATCCCCGTCCTTTGAAAACATTATTACATAATTCTTTAATCTGCATATTGCTTCCGTCAATTAAAATATCGAATTTTTATACTCCGTTTGAAGTTTCGCTATTCAATAATTCCCGCGAAATTTCCCACCTCAAAATGCGCGATATCAAATCAACTACTAAGTATCGTATATATTTGATACTTTGGAAGGCTTGAAAATAATATATCCTCTTCAGTAACTACTTTTTATTAAATGAAAATACTTTTCTGACATTATTCAAAGTAATTTAAAATGAAAATTTAGTTGAAACATCAATAACTTCAAACATTGAATATCGCAATATGATTGGATGTTGTTCTCCCGCCACCACAGAATACTGTTATTGTCGATACCCCTCTAGACCATATTGAAATTCTACAATAGCCGAGAACGCCGTCGTAAGATTGAACCAACCATCGTACATCGAATTGCCGCTGTGTGCAAAGCCTGTGTGCAGAGCGAAGTGTTAATCGATGTGAGCTTCTAAAGTTGTCGTGTAAACTTGTGTCTTGATTTTCCATTTGTTTTATTCGGAAAACAGTTGAAAATAATCGGGTTAATTCTGTTAACCAATATTTCTGTTTAGTGTTTATGAGAACAACCGAGGCTTAATAAAATGGAAAATCGTGTAGCATTAGAGAGAAGAGGCAAAAATCCAGCAGACGTAAGTTTTTCCAAGTTGTATATTTCAACTTTGTATTATGCCATCCACATGGATTTTCTGGTCTGAACATTGTGTTTCTGTATATTCTTTGTTAAATTGGAAGTATTCCTTATTATTTTGTTTATTTAACCGTGAGTGGGATACATTTCAACTTTTGAAAATTCCAACGTGAGTGTTAACAACGCAATAATTTACCGGTAATGCAGTTTTAGATTTCCAATCATAATTTACAGAAATAATAAATTATTACTGCATGACCCACATTTGTTAGCATTTGCCTAATATACTATACATTTCGAATTTTAACAAATGGTTGTTTCCAGATTAAAGAACTCAACTTAGATAACTGCAGAAGTACGAGCATTGTAGGTTTAACAGATGAATATTGTAAATTGGAGAGCTTATCATTAATAAATGTAGGTTTAACATCACTAAAGGGATTTCCAAAACTACCAAATCTCAAAAAATTGGAACTGAGTGACAACAGGTAACTTTTCCATATTAAATAGCCATATTTAATTTTGTTACCACATGTGAAATTATTGACAAAACATTTATATTGGTGCCCCATAATGATTTATGCATATTTACAGGATCATCAATGGTCTCAACTTGTTAGAGACTAGTCCAAAATTAACTCATCTCAATTTAAGTGGAAATAAAATTAAAGATTTGGAGACATTGGAGCCATTGAAGAATTTCAAATACTTGAAAAATTTGGATCTCTTCAATAATGACGTCACTACTGTAGAAGATTATAGGAGAAAATATTCTTGACAATCCCTAATCTTAAATATCTTGATGGGTGAGTAAAATTTTGCGTTATCTAACTTTAATTTTTTTTGCATATAATGCATATTTGTTTTATATTTTATCATTTCCAACCTTGTGGGTTCCATTGCTAAAATATTAGTTCTATTCTTCAAATTTCCTTTTAATTTTTAGGTATGATCAATTTGAAGGTGAAGCAGAAGATAGTGATGAAGAGGTGAATGGAAATGAGGGCTTCGAAGTGTCTGAGGAAGAAGATGGATCTTCAGATGAAGATGACGCTGAAGAGAGTATGTGTTTGGGTGCGGTTTATGATGAAAACATAGACGATTTGACTGATGACACAGATTATGAGGCTGCATATGAAGAAGACGAGGAGGACGATGAATATATTGAAGAAGAAGAGGAAGAACTAAACAATGCAGATAAAGCAGAAGGAAACAATGCAGAAGAGGCAGAAGGAAATAACGCAGAAGAAGCAGAAGGAAACAATGCAGAAGAGGCTGAATCACCTGAAGGTAACTTAGTAATTTATAATTTTAAATACAACACTTCCTAATCGACCCTATTTCAACTTTGGTTCAACTTTTCATTGGTAATTATTTCGTATATTGGCGACATTTAAAATTCACTGAAAAAATGTTTACGCGCTAATTTTAGGGCCCAGAATCCAAATCTGAAATCGTTTTCATCCAGGAAGTCTATCGTTTAAGAAAAAAAAAATTCCTTGAAAGTCCTCTTGTGTATATTATTTAAAATCTATCATTGCTTCATTAAAATGTCCTTGTTACTATTACAATGGATAATATATGCACACATGTAGCATTAATTAATAATTCTGCGCTCAAATATACATTAACTTCTTATAAACATGCTTTTCAATTCGAATGTTTATTTTCTAGACAGTTAACCCGCCATATTTACTTTTCAGATATGATTGTCCCTCAATTCTTAATATTAGGCAACCATTTCACACATACAATCTAAGACCTATGTGAAAAGTGTTGCGATAGTGAAGTACTCGCTATAACAGAGAGGGATATTAAAATAGAAATCTCTTCAAACCAAACCTAACTAACTTAATCGAACCTCAAACCTAATTTATAATTTTGAATTGAATAGGTTAGGATTGGTTTTAGGTAAAATTAGGTTAGTTAGGTTAGGTTTGGAAAGATTTCCATTTGAATTTCCGTCCCAGTTATGAACGAGAGAGATAGTGAGTACTATCTCTTTCTTACTTCGTTGTTAGCCGTACGTCGTATAACATGTAACATGAAAACATTGTAAATATCGCGGGTTAACTGTCTTGAAAATTAACATTCGAATTGAAAAGCATATGATAATAATAATAATGTTATCGACTGTTGATGTTTCAACGGTGGCGCAAGCCATTATGCCCAAGACCACGAGAGCCGGACTCCCTAGGAAACGCTTGAAGTGGACCCCAGAAATGAATGCCTTCATTATGCGTTCCTATTTAAAGATTACGAACTTGGAATCAGAAATGACAGCTTACAGATACGCGTTACATCTTGCGTTCGTAGAAAACGATCCGGAATTACAGCACATATCCGAGCAGAGAATTTCGGATCAACGAAGAACAATCGTTAACAACAGGCTACTTTCTTAAAAAACGCTGCAAAGCATACGAGAAGTGGTCATAATGGAACTCAGAAGTGAAGATGATACTCATAACGGTATACCTACTGTCAATGAAAGCGATACAAATAACATCGAAGCCATGGAAACGAATATCAACATAGAGCGTCCCCCTGAGACGAACCAGCAGAACGAATTTATGTTTTTAGCACGATCAGAACTCTACAGAGCAATAATTGAATTCAGTGGTAGTAACCCAACTAAAAGACCTAAACTGCCCAAACTCAAGACGAACAAGAACACCAATCTCATCCTAGCAAGCGTAAACATATACCGACCAGAACACCTTGGAGAAGATTCACACTTTGATTTACTGTGGAGCAGTAGCGGTTCTTCAACTTCACAAACAACAAATCTCCACAACTCTGATTCAAGTTGAGCCAAAAAGCGTCAGAAAACCACCATGGCAAAAACGACTGGAGAAGGATATTGATAAAATTAGAGCAGAAATCGGTCGCCTCACAGAATTCCTGAGAAACGGAAAACTCTCAAGGCGCTTGAAATCACATATACGCAAAATTTATAGGAAAATTGGTACGAACACAAAACACCCTGATCACAAACAACACATCGACGTGTATATGGACACTTTGAAACAGAAACTCCAAGCAATAGCAAAGAGGCTTTCAAGATACGTCAAGTGTAATGAAAGGAAACACCAAAACCAAAAGTTCCTCCAAAACGTGGACAGTTTTCATAAGGGAAATAACAAAACTGTGACCAACAATAACAGAGAAGTACCTGACGCACAGTGCTTGACCGATTATTGGTCATCACTATGATCGCACCCCAAAGAACACAATAGAAATGCGGAATGGATCACGAATGTAAAGAATGCCCTTCATACATATGGGCTTCGAAGAAATAACGGAGGAAGAAATCACAACAGTATTAGAGCGACCAACAATTGGAAGGCCACAGGTATAGATAATATCCACAACTTCTGGTACAAAAAGTTTGATAAGAATATTAGAATTGATGGCAGGGTGTACAAATTTCGTTGAATGAAATGTTTGTTGCAGCTTTCTGTTGTGGCCAGGTTGAGTATGTTTCGCAGGCATTTCTTCTGAAGCTTGAAGATTCGTTCTGCACCACTGGAGTTTCCCCAGAATGCGATACCATATTGTATTCTTGATTCCACATATGCGTGATAAGCTGTAAGAGCTGTCCGGACATTTATTAGTGTTCGCAACATTCGGAGGGCATACTTGTATCTGCCTAATTGATCTGCCAGGGTTTGGGTATGATGGTCCCAATTCAGTCGTGAGTCAAATGTTACTCCTAGGAATTTCAGTTGTTCCGTTGATGTAATAATGTTACCCTGGTAGCACTGCATGTTGGTCTCTATTCTTCGTTTTAGTTCATTGTCATGTTTGTATCATCGGCAAACTGTATTGTAAGATCGTTGTTAGGGCATATCAGATCATTTGTGTAAACTATGAACTGAAGTGGGCCAAATATTGTTCCTTGCGGAATTCCTCTAATTGGGTGTTTTCCTGTCGACGATTTTGTTTCTCCATTTTTGCCTCTTCCTATAACACATTGTGTTCTATCTAGGAGATAGCTGTCAATCATTTTCCACGCCAATCCTTGGATACCATAGTGTTCTAGTTTCTTCAACAATGTGGGGTGGTCAACACTATCGAATGCTTTGCTCAGATCCAGTGCCATTGCAACAACAGATTTTCCTTCATTAAGCTTGCTCTGGATTTCACAGATTGCCGTGTATATGGCTCTGATTGTGTTCTTTTCTTTCCCAAAGCCATTCTGATTTTCTGATATCATTTTTCCCTCCAGGAAATTTATTAGTCTGAGGTATATAATTATTTCAAATACTTCTCTAAAATTATTCAACAATGCTATTGGTCTATAGTTATAAATGTCTCTTTTGTCCCCTTTCTTAAAGATTGGGATTATTTTCGCTTGTTTTAGTTCTTTGGGGAACGTTCCATTCTATATGCATAGATTTATTATATGGCACAGTGGATGAACAATGAGTGGAGCGATGTACTTTATTAACTTTGTGGGTATTTTGGCTGTACCTACCGAGTTTGTGTTTTTCATAGACATAATGATGTTAAAAACTTCTTCTGGGTTCGTTGGGTTCAGGAATATGGATTATTATTTCTTCTGTCGTCTTTCCATTTATAGCCATCTCTCACAATTTGAGGGCACATATTGATATAGTGTTCGTTTATTTTGTTCAGTGTGGTCTTTGAACAGTCGTTTCCAACGTTAAGATTTTCCAGTGCATTTTCTTTTTGTGTCTCTCTTTGTATATTTGTGTATCACTTGCCAGGTGGCTTTTCCTTTGTTTGGAGCCTCTGTTATGAATCGTTCGTTAGATTCAATTTTGGCCTGTCTAATGACTCTTTTAAGTTACCAGCAATATATGTTATAATAGGAGTTAGATATTTCCCCTTTATTTTTTTTTGTAACAGTTCTCGTTTTCTTTTACAGGATTTTTTTATCGCAGAAGTTATCCATTGATTTGAAGCAGATGGTTTTTTTATTAGTTTGGGAGTGAAAACAGTGTGACTGAGCGTCTTTATTTTTCTTGAGAATGTTTCGTAAGCTCGATCTGGGTCTTTCTGTTCGTATATGTCTATCCAGTTATAAATTGTGAGATGTTGTGCGAACTCATAATTTTGACGAAGAGTAGATCCTTCTATAATACGGGTTAAACTTGTTTATGTCCTTTTCTATATGTATTGTCAAAGTTTGACCGCTATGGTCCGATAGTGCTGTGTTCACCACTTGTCCTCTCTTATATTTGGTGACATTTATAAAGATGTTGTCAATTAAAAATTCTGTAGTTGCAGTGACCCGTGTTGGGTCGAAAATGGTCCGAGTCAAATTACTTTGGACAATGATATCAAGGAACTTCTCTGAAGCAATGATATGTTTTTGTATGGACTTCTGAGTAACTCCATCTGTTGTTCGTGTCTGCTTGACAGACTGAAGTTTTCGGTACCGAGGCTCGCTGGCAGAGGCAATGTCACTTTTTATGTCGTTGGAGCTGTTACGGATATTTTCTTCAACTCACCTATCAATCGAAGCTGTCACTATTTCAACACGGTGGCCTCTTCGATTGATATCAGTCATTCTCAAGCTACATTCAAAAGAAACCTATTAGCAAAACTTAGTTCACACACTTAAATTGTTTTGATTGTTTGGTGTGTATTTCTATTGTTTGAATTTAACGATAGCCTTCCTGGACAAAATGATTTCAGATTTGGAATTCGGGCCCTCAAAATTAGTGAGTAAACATTTTTTCAGTGAATTCTGAGTGCCGCCACTATAATAATGATAATAATAATCCGTTTATTTTTTCCATAATAACACCTTTGTTGTAAAACACGTCATATTTCACAATCTACATATTCACATACAAATTATAAAGTTAAAAATACAAATCAATTATATTCAGAGGAAAAGAATAATACACAACTTGAGAGAATTCACAAACAAACAAATTACAAATTACATCAAAATCCTCACAATCAGACATTTACATTCTCAGTAAGTCGGCAGAGAAATATTCATCAACCGCAGGAGTTTGTTTTTCTTTTCCAGGTTTCGATTGTGACAATGTACTCTTATCTGCTTCTACTCGCGCATTCGGTTTTTTTGCGCCGTTCTCATATACCAATTGAGTTTGCTTTTTTTCTGTTCGTCTTGTTACTCTGTGCCCATTCTCATTGTAGTCTTTTACTCGGAATATGGTATTCTGCACTCTCTTCAACATACCTGAGCAGATTAGTTTGAAGTTTCTCAAACAGACGTAATTCCATCATTGACTCCTTACCTTGATCGGTTTGAGTAGAGTTATTCATCCTATCAATCTGTTTTTCACAAGTCATTCCTTCTTATACTAGTTTCTTCAATAGATGTCTTCGCCTCAAGTCTAAGTTGTGTGATTCCCTCATGGATGTTCTTAGTTTCCGTTTCTTGTTGAAGTACCCTATCTGTACACTCAACGATACGCTCCTGCATCTGACTGTTTGCTTCTTCAAGTTTTGCAATGATGTTGCCTTGTGATCGGGTCCTTTGTGTCTTTGTTTCTCCTCACTATACAGTTCCTTGGTATCTTTAAGTTCTTTTCTTACTGTTTCATTCCTCTTGGTCAGGTCAATATTCCTTTGCTTCATTACATCAACTTCCCTATTATTCTCTCTCATTTGTAGGTTATAATTTTCTTCCATCTCTGCCACTTCTGTTTCAAAGTGCGAGCTATTTCTTTGTAATCGCTTTATTGCAGATGTCTTCGCTAGTATTTCTTCCTTCAATTGTTCAATCTCACTATTCAGCAATGTTACACGGATTTCATACTCGCGCTCAATTGTTGCAAGGGATTGTGCCAACTCATCATTACTGTTTCTTAGTTTTTCTAATTTCATCTTCCAATACTCTTCATTCGTGTCGCATTGACATTGGCTATGCTGGTTCATCATTGGGCTAACAGCGCCCTGCATATCTTGTCCACCTATTGAATTACCCTGGCTCACGTCAGTAGACACTTCTCCCTCTACTATACCTATTGTGATGTTTCCTACACATTCCTGCGTCACAGCATTGACAGACTGATTATTTAAATCAGGAGCTCTCACGGACAACAGACTATTTTCCATATCTTCCTTGCATCTTCGTGAACAAACAACTTTATATCCATCAACTAGTGTCTATCCTTTGGTCCTCTTTAGACATGCTGCATGAAATATACCTGTGCACCGGACACAGATTAAGTTATTGAATTTGATCAAGCGGTGACAATTGAAATTTCCATTATATTCTTCTTTACTTATAATATTTTCTTGAGAATTCGTTGATGCCAATTTCTATCTCCGCCACTGTGTAAAAAAAAATAAAAAATATATACAACTATACTATACACGATAATTAATAGTAATATAATAATAATAATGTTTATTCACTTTCTTCAAACGTCATGTTACAGTAGTATTTCCCATATTGAAATAAACATATGCTTTGTCCCCTTTGGGAGGCTCAGCCCGATCCTACCAGGATCCAACAACCCAAAAAACCATAACCAACTGAGTCTCCCAAAAAGAACACAGCATTCATACTATATTCATACTCACAGTCACACATACTTTGTTAGCAGTTGAACCTTAAAAAAAATCTAAAAGCACAATATCAAAATTTAGAAGAAAAAATGCAACTTTTTGATCATTTAGGTGAAATTTAGTCTATTGAGAAAGGAATTTATTTCCTCTCTAGACCGAGAATTTTTTATCCATTCCTTCACTCGTCTCATAAAGAAATTCAGGGAACTTATGTTTTTGATATCAGATGGTAAGTGATTAAATAGAAGAGGCCCTAGGTAAGAGCATGATCTCTGATCAACTGACTTCATTTTGCGGAATAATTTGGATGCTCGTGCGACTTAACAGGTATCCGCTGACTAACTTTTTTATTTGGCCGTTCTGTGAAAATTTATAGCGAAGTAGAGCAACCGCAAACAACTGACTCACTGTAAAAACTGCAGCTTCATTGTATAAATCTTCAGAAGCATACCTAAGATTTTTCCCTATAAATTAACTTCAGAATTCTCTTTTGAACCACCTCGATCTGCCTTTTGTAGCATTCTGTCATTGTGCCCCAGGCTACAATACCATACATGGCTCAACTAGGCCATAATACATTTTTTTGAGCTCTTTTTCATTACAAACTTCCCTTATAAATCTGAAATACGGTAATAATGCTCTTTCTTTCGTACAATTGACTCTGCATGGGTCGACCATTTCAAATGGTTATCAATTGTGATACCGAGGTATTTAATTGTGTCGGCTGCATTTATGGAATAGGTGGTACTACTGGTGCAATAGGACTGAATCTCAAGTCTCTGGAACTCTGCCATGCTTTTTTGCAGACTGGCAAAAGGGAGAAATACAGTTTTTTTAACATTTTAAGAAAGTTTTTTTTTGCCGCAAAGAAATCTGTTACCTTTTTGAACTCATTCTGTGATTTTTCTTTAAGATCAGACCAAGTTGTTGCTTCCAGAAAGAGCGATGAATCGTCTGCAAAACTTAATACCTTGGCCAAAAAATCACAGAAAGTCTTATCTGATAAATATTGTGTTTGTTCGATCAAATTAGTTGATTTTTTTGTGAAAAACTTGTTCACAATGGTATCGTTGTGAGATGGTGCATTATCGAGGTGGGAAATCCAAGATTTGTTGACCTCTTTTGACGAATACGCAAATGCTTCATAACGTCTTAGAAGTACACCTTATCTTCATTCACTGTTTCAGCGATTAATTTAATGAAATACTGGATTCCCTTGTTCCTGTTGCCGATCTTCAAAAGGACCTCCAAAAAAGGTGTCTGGTGATGAGGAAGATAGTTCTGCTTCAAATTATCTGAAACCCAAAAGCCAAAAAAATTTAGTTTTATGATAGATGAATGAATACAGGTAATGATCGAAGGAATAGCGAAAATTTTGATTTTATGTGATAGAATTTACATATTAAAGTATCTTAAAAATCGAAATTATTGTCAAAAATCTTATTCCTTGGATCATTACCTGACAAATATATCTAAAAAGATCGTGTTAAAATTTCAAGCCGATCGGTTCAGCCATTTCGGAGAAACTCTGAAAGTAGCGTTTCGAGAAAAACGCGTTTAATATTTTGGGAACCATTTACACTAATTCAAAGAGAAAATTTCCAACTTACGTCGAATCATCTATTCCAGGACCATAATAGGAATCCTCTGCTTTTTTGTTTGTCTCCAAAATAGTCAACTGTTGTCTATGAGACATTCTCCTCGCGCGTGCGCTCTTGTGTCCGAAATCGCGATGCGTTTTACGTCCTCTTTGATCACGTAGGCATGAGCATTAGGTCCAAGTGATAATCCCATTGCATTTATATAATAAAGAAGAGATGTTTCACTTTCATTGAACATCCCGGCTGCAATATATGCAGCTATTTCAACGATTTTTGAACCACATGGGATTATTTTTGAAGTTATTTTCCATATCAGCTGAATGTAACTTTCGTTATTGTTCTGCGTGAAACCACCAACGCATCGTTCCAGTAATTTTTCATTGAATGAATTAATTTCTAAGACATCAGCTGCGGAAATATCAAGAGAATAAGCGAATAACTCTTTTAGAGAAAGAAAATCCTCTTGGTCAGTTGAAGACTTCAAATCAAGATTAAACTTCACCTTTTTCGCAACAGTATCTTTTCCTAAAAAAATATGAATACGGAAGAAAACATCACATACAGAACATCTCACCGAGTTGTGTTGAAGCTCTTGGTTGTACGCAAGATCTGTACGGAAGATTTCTTAAACATATTCAGTCGGAACAGTGATGAAACAAGAATGTTTCAGCATTTAAGGAAAAAATAACCTAATGAAGTTTTAAGAAAACATCGCCAAGATGGATTTCGAAAACTTCGTTGTGACAAATTGGGTGTCTAGGTCTGAAATTAGTTATTTCCAATGAAATGTCAATTTTTAGAAGAGTATTTGGGAGGGGTCAGTGTAAGTATGTTGAGTGATGAGATGATAACTAAAAATTGTTCTCAGAAGGGTCTATTGCTGACAGTATATTTAAGGTACCAAATAACTTATATCGATGAAATGAAATACTTCTTTCAAGAGAAATTTCGGTAATTCAGGAAAATCCATCAATTTCTATATTTCATTGATGGGTTTTTAGTCTTTAATTCATTTTCATGAATAGGGAAAATAGCATGTGCCATGTTGAGCATTAGCATCAGTAGACCAATAATGATAGTAAAAAGCCCAAATGTCATTTTCCCTTCTCCACCAAGTACTTTATTTTGTCGTTTCTTTCCATTCTTATCTGTAATTACTCATAGTTTTATTAACACACTCTCAGTCGTGAACCCATTCTCTTCTGAACATGACCCATGTATTCTTTTTTTTATAACTTCAATGTCACCATAAGGAGCTGCCTTTAAAATTCCTGAGTAAGTTTTGGAGTCGGCGTCGCCTATATAGTTCCTGTAACGAATTTCAAACTTTTCTAGTGAACGTTGAATCATGCCAATTACTGCATCGACTTCCATTTTTCCTGATGACCCCTTGTGATAAGCAGAACAGACTTCTTTATGCTCTTTCCACCATTCTTTATATTCAACTGTATCTTTCAAAGATTTCCAAGGCTCACTTTGTTTAGAGTAGGAACTCAATACAAAAAGATCAACAATTTTACCAGTATGATAGCCAATTAAAGATGTTCCATATAAAGAACTATCTGAAATCAAGTGTTTTCAAAAACAAACCTGATTCTATTGAGGTTTTCGAGATCTCACCAGAAATATTACAAAATGAGGAAAATGGATTTTATCATCAACTAAGGTATTGTCAAGAAGTAAATGGAGCTGATTCTAAACCTTTTGTACTCAAATTTTGATTTAATTCAATTATCTATTTGAAATTACAAGATTTCTGTCAAATGAAAGTCAATTTTATTTGTCTTGAGACCTTTCTAACGAGATTCAACATGGCATTGAGAAGAAAGTTAGAGTGTTATTCCCGCCCCTGTTATAACTTCAGAATAATGAATTTACATATAACAGTTGCATCAATAAGTCCCGAGACTAACAATGAAAACAACATTTTTTTTGCAAAATTTTTTTCATTCATCAACATGATCACCTTTTAGGGTGGTACAATGGTTCCAACGCTTTTACAATTTTTCAATACCATGTTTATAAAAAAATTTATCTTTCGCTTCAAAATAAGCTTCAGTTTCAGCGATGACCTCCTCATTTGAGCCAAATCTTTTTCCCTGGAGCATTTTTTTAAGATCAGCAAAGAGCCAGTAGTCACTGGGGGCTAAATCTGGCGAGTATGGGGGGTGGGGAAGCAGATCAAAGCCCAATTCGTTCAATTTTGCCATTGTTTTCATCGACTTGTGGCAGGGTGCATTGTCTTGGTGAAAAAGGATTTTTTTTCTCTGCATGTTCGGTCGTTTTTTTGCGATTTCCTCCTTCAAACGCACCAGTAAGTCAATATAAAAATCACTGTTGATCGATTTACCTTTTTCGAGGTAGTCAATGAAAATCACGCCATGCGTATCCCAAAAAACTGACGCCATGACTTTGCCAGCTGACTGCTGCGTTTTCGGACATTTCGGACGGCTTTCGCCAGCTGTGCGCCACTCAAATGACTGCCGCTTCGACTCTGGAATGTAGTGATGTATCCATGTTTCGTCCATGGTCACGTAACGACACAAGAAATCTTTCTGAATCAACGACTCGTTGCGGTTTTTGTTCCATCGAAAGCAATCGCGGCACCCACTTGGAAAAAACCTTTTTCTTGCTCAATTTTTCATGAAGGCTAGTAAATACACTTCCTTATGATATCTGTGTCATCTCAGCAATCTCACGGAGCTTCACTTTACGATCTTTCATTATAATTTTGTCACTTCACTCACATTTTCCGGTGTACGGCTTGCACAGGTCTACCTGAGCGTTCCGCGTCATTTGTGTCGGTACGACCACGTTTAAACACGGCAAACCACCGACAAATCGTTGCTTTTGATGGACAAGAGTCCGGGTAACATTTTTCAATCCATTGTTTGGCTTGCACGGTGTTTTTACCCATTAAAAAACAATGTTTTATCAGAACACGAAACTCGGTTTTTTCCATTTTTTAAACAAACTACAAAACGACTTTACTCTAACCCCGATAACTCAGCTATTTCTGGTCCGATCGACTTAAAATTTTGACACGTTTCAAGCAAAGGTTAGTACTCTAGAAAGACGCGGTCACTGGTTCACTATGAGCGCCATCTCTGGGTTAGTCTCGGGACTTATTGATCCATGTGTTAAAACATATCTGATTGAAAACTAAAGAATAAACATGCCTTTTGAAATTTCATGCAAAATTTTGCCTAAAGTTTATTCTATTCAGGCCCCACACTATATAACTTTTCTTATAAAAAAATTATTTTCCAGTATCGAGGGGTAAAAAGAGAAAACTTGAGGATAATCAAGATTAAGTGCGCGATGTAAGTGATATGGAATGAACAAAACTTTTGACCAAAAAATAATTTTTGTGTCTCGATTTTTGGAGAGAAGAGACGACATGGGGCCCTGGCTGTGGAATGAAGCTTTCGACAGGTTTTTACGCGTTTTTCATTTTTCAAACATCTCGAAAACGAACAAGAACTAATCATTTGATGTGGATTACGATCATTTCCAAAAAAAAAATGAACAGCCAGACTTTGATTGTAAACAATCGTGAATATATTTTGTACAGGCTTTTAGATACAGAGTAGATTCACATAAAAGCATAATAATTACATTTCCTTGGAAACAATTTTTGTATTTGTGCTAGGTATTGCAACCTGGTAGAATGTGTTCGATGTGAGTTTTTCAAAGATTTCTCACCGAAATTGCGAATTTGCAAAATATTTACTAGTCGTTAAATTTTTAATTGTTGAAAAGTTTCCTTGAATCAAGATATAACCAGGAAAATTTTGTTGATATTTTGGAGAATTCAGAAAACACGTTCTACTGGGGCGCATATTGTTTCAATGTAAATTGTTCATATACCTATCTCTAACTTTAGCAGCCAATTGGCTTTAATGCCGTCCATGTCAAAACAACGATGAAATCTGAAAAATCTACCGATTTTTCAATTTTTGCGCAAGGTATAATCGTCCTAACAATTCCGCCTTCGAAATTATTGACAAAGTTTAAACGATACATTTTAGGTTAATCATATTTTGGAATGTTTCAATTTCCAATGCAAAAAAAATACAAATGGGTGTAGTATCGAGAAAAATTAATGAATTCGAATGAAGTAATAAGAATCTGTGATATAAACAATAATTTAACTATATTTGGTAATCAAAACGGCTTTGCTGGCATTGCTATGGAAAATGAAATATTATTTAATAAGCATTTTAATGCAATTGAATTATTGACAAAATAAATTAATTGGATATGTTTCTTGTTGATCATTTCCAAGGCCAACGAATTTTAACGTAATTTTTCGAATTTCCAAAATTTCATCAAGTTGTTTTGGCAAGGTAGGCGATAATTTTGTTTGTTGAATGGTAAGTAAACAGCTGGGTCTTCGACCAAACCACAAAAGAAGCATTTCGTGCAGTACAAAATTTTTAATGGATTTTAAACCCACATTGTTTTGGTTGTTTGCCATCAAACATTTTATATAAATATTAACTTATTAATATATATTATAAAATTTTAATTAGGGAATTACTGTAAAGTTACGTTAATGTTTAATGATATGTAGTTGTTATATCAGAAAGAATCCTACTAAGTTTATTAATATCCGTTTTTCATATCGTGAAAATATTAATTTTGTGAATTTTTTGTTTGTATTTATAGTTTTCTTTAGAATTTTCGAAAGAATAGTGTTTTCATCAGCTCTTTTCTCCAGAACAGCAACCCAACATTTAATTTGTTTATGCACTTAGGTTAATAGTTAAAAACGAAAAATTTGAATTTGATGTATTTTTATTTTCTATTTATATAAAAATTTAAACTACTTCCTCTTTTTTATCTTCATCCAAAGAATCATTTTCTGGAAACTGAAAATGTAAGTTAAAGAAAAATGCATTGAAGACTATTCAGGGAACAATATTCAACCTTCTGTAGAACGTTTAATATCCTTCCCGAATCACCGTCAACCAGGGCCACACAGCGGTGGTACAGTCTGGAAGCATGTCATGAATAGGAGCAATAGACTGCAGTTTCGGTCTTATTTGACCTCGTTCGTCAATATTACACACTCATTGGCAACACCAGGCCAGACCGCCACGTACCTATCTCAATCCGTTGAACCGCATCAAGACTTGTGTATGAACTGACACAGAAGGTAATTACCATCGCCTATGAAAACAAAGGTGGACTAAATAGAAAACTTCTTTGTTAGTAGTTGAATCTTAAAAAAAATCTAAAAGCACAATATCAAAATTTAGAAGAAAAAATACAATCTTTTGATCATTTAGGTGAAATTTAGTCTATTTAGAAAGGAATTTATTTCCTCTCTAGACCAAAATTTTTTTATTTATTTCTTCAGTCGTCTCAAAGGAATTCGGGGAACTTATGTTTTTGATATCAGATGGTAAGTGGTTAAATAGAAGAGGCCCTAGGTAAGAGCATGATCCTTGACCAACTGACTTTTTCATTTGTTCGTGCATCTCAACAGATATCCGCTGACTGAATCTCAAGTGTCTGGAACTCTGGCATGTTTTTTTGCAGACTGGCGAAAGGGAGAAATACAGTTTTTTCAACATTTATAGAAAGTTTTTTTGCCGCAAAGAAATCTGTTAACTTTTTGAACTCATTCTGTGATTTTTCTTTAAGATCAAACCAAGTTGGTGCTTCCAGAAAAAGAGCTGTATCATCTGCAAAACTTATTACTTGGCCAACCAATAGAAAACAGATCGTTAAGATAAATCAGAAAAAGTATCGGCCCTAATACCGTACCCTGCGGTGCACTACAAGTTATTTGTCTCTGCCCACTAAGTACATTTCCAATGTTTACTTGGTGCCTCCTATATGCGAGATTACTCTTTATGAGATTATATGAATTCTCCCTGAAACCTACACATTCCAACGTCCTCACTAGCTCTGCATGATCTAAGGTATCAAAGGCCTTAGCCAGATCGACAAAGATGCACAATGCTGGTATGTTCTTGTCTACTGCGTCACTTATTAGAGACACTAGTGCACTTATGGATCGTTTGTCGACCTTTTTGGCTGAAAGCCATATTGTTTATCAGTTTGTACTTGTTAATGAAGCTGAAAATTCGGGTTTTCAGAATTTTTTCGAAAATTTTAGGCAATGACGTCAAAGAAATGGGTCTATAGTTTCCTATTTCCGCACAATCAGCTCCCTTGTGAAGAGGTACAATTACTGAGCACTTGAGAATGTCTGGAAATATGCCACCATTTATACTTTTATTTATAAGATACGTTAAGGGGGCTGAAATATGACGTGCAATTTGTTTGATGGTTTCTGCTTTGAGGTAATCAGCACCCGGAGCTTTTCTACTTTGTAGTTCATCAGCATCAGTTTCAGAAAAAAAACTATAGATTTTGGATTTCTGTAGAAACTGATTTTTTTTCGTCAGTTTGTTGTGCGCTATTTGACTAGCCAATTTTTCACCGATCTACTTGAAGTATTTATTGAATTCTTCCGCCATCTGTGGTTTATCATCTATTATTTCAGCTCCCTTTTCTATCTTCATAATTTTTTTATTTTTCCCTGCAAAGCTATTCACAAACTATCAAAGACCCCTTCAATAATTTTGATTTCTCTCGATATGACTACGATAATATTGTCGTTTGGCAAGTTTGATCAAAGATTGCAGTTTATTTTTAAAATTTTTGAAAATACTCACTTTACTTTATCATGCTCTTATATAACCTGTCTTTCTCTTTGATGGAATTTAAAAGACCTCTAGTAACCCACGGCGTTCTTTTAGTATCACTGTGCTTTTGTTTTACTGTGTAAGTAGTACCTTCCATTATTGTCTGTAGTTTTCCTACGAAGTCTTCCCATGCCTGGTTATTGTCTACAAAATCATAAAGAAAGTTTCAGTTTTCTTTCTGTAAAACTGAGTTTAAAGCTTCATAGCTGATATATTTTTTTGTACGATTAGTATAGTTGCCGTTACAGAAAGCATTCAAGTATACTTCTTAAAGATAAGTTAAAGTTAAAGATAGACATTTCATGAATCTTACAAATTCATGGAGGTAAAATAATCATTAATCTACTTGCCGCTAATTAAGTGAAGAAAACCTAGAAACCTAGACACATTTGATTTTAACATTTCTATTGAAAGGTAATATTATAGAAAAACAAATTGGCTTGCGATTAAAAAACTATTATATTTATTATAGAAATAAAAGCCTATATAACCACATTGAATTAGAAATATGAAATTTGGTGGGAAGCAATGTCTTGCTAAGGAACCTTGCTTCATTTGCACACTCGCAATGTAATCAAAAGCTGTAGGGTATTTGGCATTTCCCATTTACTTAGACTTTTGAAATTTGGTGAGAATCAAAGTCGAAAAAATACAAAAAGTGTAGATTTGTAGTTGCATGCATAGACGTATTAAGTTCAAATTAATAAATCATTCATATTGTCCCAAAAACATGAAATTCTGCAAGAAGCAGTCTCAAGTACAAGTGAAGGGAAAACTGTTAATTTAAAGTGATATAACAAAAAAAATTCCTTAATTATGATCTGAAATTTCTCATTCGAAAATTTATGCGACCATTGAGATTTCCAAGGTAAGAAATTTTTAATTTTATGATCGAAAGCCTTGTGATAAATTACGTGTTTTAATGAACACGGATTTTGCCAATGTCAGCACGTGAGGATAATTTAGATATGCAAGTCAGTGATATAGACAAGCGATATACATTCTGTCAAAAACGTACCGGGAATTGATCAATGAAACTCAAATTATTGTTGGTAACAATGATTATTAATCCATTTGATTTTAATTATCTAACTTCGATACAAGCATCTTAAAATTTTGATGATTGGTGAGTGTGACGGCGACGGCCATATTTTGTAGACTATATATAAAGTTTATACTGATTGGTCATTTGTGTTAGGTCAGAAGATTGTGCCTCCGTTGTAATGTATTTCATAAGTGTTTTCGAGGTGTCGTTTATTTTCAAATGATGATTACGATAGTAAACTATTTTCATTGTATTTCGTATTCCAGGTAATTCATATCTAAGTTATGTTGTTCCAAATACTGCACCATATATATATTTTTAGATTCTCACAATTTTTTTTGTGAGAGGGTTTATGCCTTAAGCATGTTATCTGATATGCAAGTTCAAGCGTTATTTATCATTTTCTGAAGATATAGATATCAAGAAAATAATTGAAATCTTCGAAGTCTTATGACAAAATTGATTTTTTTTTCAAAATTGGCCATGAAAAGTTGTACTTTTTGTATGCTAAATCACAATGAGATGAAACAGTAGGCTCGCCAGCTAACGTAAATTGAATTTGGTATGGCTTCAGTCAAGGATATCTTATTTTTTTCAAATTGTAATCCTTATATTTTTCACATTTTTGAAAACGAGCATTTTTCACAAATCAGTACATTCTAAACGTATTGGAAAGCTTCTATAAAGAAAATTTCGTCGGTTTCTTTTTTCTGATAGTACTTTAAGATGGAGCACATCATTTTAGAAATGTGGTAGAGTGATTAAATAATACTTGTTAAATAGAATGAATGGAGAGACCTCCATTCCATGGTGAGTAGTTTCGTCACAATATTTTTTTCCGTGAAAATTCATGAAAATAGGCTCTCACATCATCGCATGCTCCTTCGAGCAGAGAGGATGAATACTTTTTCCTTTCGTTTTCTTATTGCCCAAGGATAGCTTTATTGATGAATTGAAATAGATTATGCTCATTTTATACATGAGTGACTTAAAAAAAATTATTGAATATTGTAATTTTGAAAGTATCATATTTTGATTTTTTCAAATGAAACACCCTGTATTTTATTATTCATGTCAACGAATAAAATATTGTGCTGCATTTTTGCCAGAAGTAACCTTATCTTTATCTTCGATCATTTTCGAAATATTCGATTATTTGTAAAATTTTTGATGCAAATTCTAGAAACCGTATCAAACTCATCAACATGCATCATTATCCGCACAAAAGTTTTTTTCAGTAATGATTCAAGTAGTAAAAAAATGAAACCTAAACAAAAATTCTTTCAACGAATGATAAAATCAAGATGATTAAAACGTAAATCAGGTATGTGCTGACATTTTTTTTTAATTGTGCCTTCTGTCAAGTGTCCGGACATATCATATTCTGCATTTTACATGGTGAACTTATCAGTGTTTCGTTATTAAACATTGTTAAAGTGAGGTTTGAACCCAATTTCCTCAATTGACTGCCATGAAGTTCTTTAAAGAAGAAATGGTTGATATGATTTTTATTCTGGGTGAGTGAGATAGAAATTCTTTGTTGGCAAGTAGAGTTTATGCACAAAGGTTTCCTGATGAGAGGCATCCTGATGCAAGATGCTTTGAAAAACTTCTAATTAGATTTATCGAAACGGGCAATATCGCTTACAAAAAACATGAAAAACACAGACTGCTACAGCTGAAGACAACCAGTTATCAGTTTTGTTGACAATGACAGAGGATCCATTTAAAAGCCAAAGAGAAATTTCTCAGTTAACAGATATGTCAAACTTCCGTCCAGAGAATCTTGAAAGTGAATAAATTTCATGCATATCATGTACAGTTGCACCAGGAACTGAACAATCAAGACTATGAAAATTGAATCAATTTTGCAATTGGGCAAGTGACAAAGTAGCGGAAAATCTGAATATGTCAAGAAGAGTTCTTTTCTCGGACGAGGCAATTTTCCACAAGAATGGGCTTGTTAACAGGCACAACTTTCATTATTACGCCACAGAAAATCCACACCTCATGAGACAAATAGATCTCCAGCATCGTTAATCCTTGAATGTATGAGCCGTTATAGTAGATGGATATCTAATTGGGCCGCACTTTTTCGACGGGCACCTCAATAGTGAGATGTATTCAGATTTTCTGCAAAATCATTTACCAATGTTACTTGCCGATGTACCAGAGCATATAAGACAAGATTTGTGGTTTCAACAGGATGGAGCACCGGCACATTATTCACATCAGGTTAGGGAGCATTTGAATCATGTATTTCCAAACAAATGAATAGGACGTGGTGGTCCTGTAAGATGACCAGCTAGGTCTTCGGACCTTACAAGTCTAGATTTTTTCTTGTGAGGTTATATTAAGGGCATCGTTTACCAGATTCCTTCTACAACACAGTTGGATATGAGACAGAGAATAGTCGACACCTTTCAGTCAGTTAATCTGCAAATGTTGTCGAGAGTTCAACGGTCTTTCCTCAGAAGGATTGAGTTGTGTCTACCAAGAAACGGGAAACATTTCGAACACTTATTGAAACAGTTCAACACCTTGTAGATCATCTCACCAAAAACCAATATATTATGTATTTCATACACGACTACCTTAAAATATCTCAATTTTTCTGATCAAATATAATGATATGTACTAATAAACTCTTCTTTCGCAACCTCTGATTATATTATTCTAGTTTATTTTTTTATTTCGAAAATGGTCGAAGATAAAGATAAGGTTACTTCTGCAAAAATATGTCACAATATTTTATGCGTTGACATGAATATTAAGATACAGGATGTTCCATTTGAAAAATCAAGATATGATATTTCTAAAATTACAATATTCAATAATTTTTTTGAGTCACTCCTGTGTAAAATGAGGATAATCTATTTCAATTCATCAATAAAGTTATCCTTGGGCAATAAGAAAACGATAGGACTGAAGTATTCTTCCTCTCTGGCCGAAGGAGCATGCGGTGAGAGCCTATTTTCATGAATTTTTACGGAAAAAGAATATTGTGACGAAACTACTCACCAAAAAAATTTTTTACTCAAAGACATTATAGCAGAGTTTAGGACGCTCTTGAATCTTCAACAAAAAATGGTCTTCCAATCTGAAAAACTTCCCAAAATTTTTTATAGAAAATTGGGACACCCTGTTTACTTCAAAATAAATTGCTGAAGTAGATTTTTACTTTCTAAATACAATACCGTTCGAACAAAAATGAAATTTTTCAAGAGTGTACGAGCTACAGAGCACCGCACCACTGGTGAATCACCCAGTATATGTATAGACGTTAGTTGAATTATTATTCAAATTAGACTCTACAAATCGAAATATACACTCAGAAATCTCGCCTCTGTGAGTCGAAATTTCAGCAATTAAGTCATATGTATCTCGAAGTTCTTGTTAAGTCGAAAACTCGTTAACTCGATTTTTTTTTTGCATTTCACTTGACATTCGAGTTATAGAGATTCCACTGTAATAAGAAATTAAACTATGTTTTATACTATCACAAGAGATCTATTGAAAATCAGGATTACAGCTGACAAGTATTGAGCTAAAGTTGAAAATACATACATATAAACAGGTAGATACGAAATTAATAAGGGTCCAAACAAGAGGTAGTAAATTAATTATGACAAAAGCAGGTAATTATTTAAAGATTTCAAATAGGAAAGAATAAGCCGAGCCATACTGGTCGTTCAGAAGATTATCTTTATGGGGGGTTTGTTAGAAAATTTCGATGGATTCCAATAAATCTAACTTTCGTCCCTTAGGTATTTTGTGAATAATTTGATGTTGATCTATGGGTGGAAAATGATGGCAATATTCAATACAATGTGAAGTGAAATTAGATTCGTCAGTTCTCTGATCATTGTAATCTGATTGATGCTCTTCGTATCTAGTTTTGAATGAACGACCAATTTGACCTCTACAGACGCCTTCACAGTCCATACAGAACAACTTGTAAACTCCAGCATTGTCAAATTTATCAGTTTTATCACTACTTTCGAAAAATTCCTGGGAGCGTTTCAGTTGGGTCTTGAAACCTACTTTTTCATTCTGTTTTGAAATGAAAAATATGTTAATGAAATATAATTATCTGTATTAGTTGATTTAATCCTGGGTAAATATTATGATATACTATTTATATTTGTTTTTTCTGATCATTCCGTTCATCATACTTGGGGTATAACCATTGTTCTTAGCTACTTTTTAACTAGTTGATACTCCTTGGACATATTTGGTTCGGATAATGGCAGAGAGAAAGCCCTATGAATCATTGAATTAAACGCAGCGTATTTATGAGATTTTGAGTGTGTTGAGTCATAAGGGTTGCAAATATCAGTAAAGGTGGGTTTTCGAAATATATCATAGCTTAGTGTGTTATTTATATGAGTTATTGTTAGATCTAAAAAGCAAATCTGGTTATCTAACCGATTGTGAAGGTCTTTCGCCTGTGACACCACAAGAGGTTCAGGAAGAAGCATCTAAGCTTAAGAATAGAGACTCCCGTGGCATTTATGGCTTCTCGGTGAGACTCTAAAGAGGACGATAAAGGTGTTGTCAGGGCCGCTTTGCCATGTCATTAGCAGTTGCTTCAAAGATGAGATGCTTATCTGCTTAGATCTTAGTAAAGCTTTTGATTGTGTGGACCACAAGCGCCTTCTGTCAAATTCAGATCATTGCGGTATAAGAGGAACAACCCATTCGCTGTTGTCATCATACCTTTTGAATAGGTGCCAGGTGGTTGAATGGAATGGGACAAAGTCTAAGGCTAGGACACTCAACAGCGGGGTCCCCCAAGGATCGATACTTGGCTCGATCCTCTTTATATTGTACATCGATGACTTGGTACATAATGTTAGAGTAGACGGAATGAAAATTTATGCAGATGCAACATTTATCACTAGAGCAGAAACAGAGGCGCAATTGAATTATTCAGCAGAGTTTGCCATGAGGGATGCAGTGAATTGGTTCGATCATAACAAAATGGTTGTCAACAGAACTAAAACACAAACTGACCATAACCACAAAAAGATCAAAGGATACAAGCAACATCTCTTTGTTGGGATTCCTGATAGATGGCTCATTAACTTGGCCACCCCACATAGACACAGTGTGTAAAAAATTATCAGCAGTCTTATTTTCAATTCGCAGAATAAAAACTACGGTGGGAGAACAGGAGGCACTACTCACATCCTCATTATTCTGTGGGGTCCTCAGTCTGAGGCTATACAGGAGTTTCCGGAAACAGAAAAATGCTGTGAGAGTTATTGCAAATCTCCTACAAACAGACAGTTGCCGTGAATCATTCAAATCCTTCCGTATACTTACAATAACTTGCTGTTACATTGAAACATGCCTGACACACTTCCATAAAAATAAAGAAAGTCGTCAAACGCACTCTGCTCAACATGAATATTCAACTAGAGCGAGAGAAAACTATGTACTACTACCAAAAAGACGCCTACAAAGAACACAAAAATCATACGACTTCATAAGTATGAAAATGTACGTGTTCCAACTTAAGTAAAGTTTCTCAGTAACCCATCCTTCAAGAAAGCTATCAGGAAGCTTGCTTTTAGAAAACGTCTTCTATAGCGTAGAGGAGTTTATGAACTTTAGATTTCTCTGAGATGAAAAACTTGTTCATCTTCATGAATATTTTGTATATTTTGGTGTTTTTCATTTTATATTTTGAATTTTGTATTTTGATATTCTTTCGGCAGTCCTTGTGATTATTGAAGGAAATATACATATATCTATCTATATAGGTCAAACTGGTCGTTCATTCAAAACTTGATACAAAAAGCATCAACCAAATTACAATAGCCAGAGAACTGACAAATCTACTTTCGCTTCACATTATATCGAAAATGGCCATCATTCTCTACACATAGATCAACTTCAAATTATTCACATCATACCTAAGGGTATGAAAGTTAGATTTCTTGGAATCCATCGAAATTTTCAAACTGCAACAAACTTCTTATTACAGTGGAATCTCTATAACTCGAATGTCAAGTGAAATGCAAAAAAAATCGAGTTGACAAGTTTTCGACTTAACAAGAACTTCGAGATACATATGACTTAATTGCTGAAATTTCGACTCACAGAGGCGAGATTTCTGAGTGTATATTTCGATTTGTAGAGTCTAATTTGGATAATAATTCAACTTATGTTTCTATACATATACTGGGTGATTCACTAGGGGCGCGGTGCTCTGTAGCTCGTACACTCTTGAAGATTTCATTTTTATTCGAACGGTATTGTATGAATGAAAAAAATGAATGAATTAATGACTAGCTAATAGGTATAACAGAATACATTCCTTTTTTCCCGTTGCATTCTTCATACCCATCAACCATCCTTCTTTCTTTAAAGAAACAATAGTATACAACACAATACAGTAATTGATCAAATGCACACAGGTAAATTCTTCAAAAAATCCACTCTAAGAAAGCAACATTGAAAAATTGACAAATTATTTAAACAAGCTATTTTTCTGGATCGTCATTCTCAGCAACTTTTATAATTTCGTCTTCTAGCTAATAGGTATTACAGAATCCACTTTCCAATGCAAGTAAATATTTGTCTTGCGCATTGAAAAATTTATTTCCACAAGTCATTCGTATAAAAAGATTGAAAAACAAAAATTTCAATAATTTACTTTATTTAAACATAATCCAAACATACAGCTTACCTATTTATTAGTTATTAACAATAGTAAAATAAAATAACATAATCGAAGAAGTAAAAATAATTTATATATAATACATGGATACAAATTCAACAATCCTTTGCTAAGTTAAATCATACTTTTAATGACATTATGTTATTATAAAAATAACGAAATGGTAAAAGCTGAATTCTATTTAATTAAAATGACAGAATAGATGGGAAAATGAATGAAAAATTGCAATATTAATTTTTATTCATTCCTTTACATGAATTGCTGCATCAATTTTCTTTGTATTTTTAGATAATTCTGTTGAAGGAAATAAAATTTGGAATTGAAGGACGATAATTTTCTTACTCTACATAGAGCCCCTTCTCATAAATTTAAATTTGTATTAAGTTTTAATTTACACAAAACATTCTCTAAGATTGTTAGCAACTTTTTCATTCTTTATCGTTTTTATTGCTGAATAATTTTCAGTTTGTAGAGGATTAGCGTTGATTAAAATTCACTATATTTATTGCCTTAAAAATATTTCTGTAATGTTCATTAAAGATTGTACCTCCAAAAATGTACAATTTTACATATATTCCAAACATTTAAAACAATCTAGCTGGGAGGATAATTCTCCTTATTCCTCACAAATATTTTTAAGGCTGGTATCATAGACTAATAAAACATAACAATATCAACTTCAATATACTTCAATAAAATAAACAAAAATATTTACGAAGTAATATATTGTCAACCTTGAGTTTCAATTCTGAACAACAGATTTTATTAATATTTTGAGAATCAAAACTCAAAATAATTCAATAGCTTCAATTAACATACGAATTATTAAAATTTTTGAAATTTGTTTATTTTGGCACTTTTAAGTATGAATAAACATCAGAGAAAAAATTGCGAATATGAGTATATTGTAAATCTGACTAGAGATTAGTTAAATTAATTATTTATGATTTCTCTGAACAAAAGCGATTTTTCTGGATAGAAAATTATAAAATCAAACGAGAAATATGATGAAATATAATCGATTGTGTAACTTACAAAGTCAAAGCTGCATCTTCAAAGTTTAAACTCAAAAGTGTTAGTAACAATTATAGGGAAAATCTGTACTACTAAAGGTTATCAAACTGAAGATACAAATAATATAAATATTAATGTTCAAATCACTTTTTCTTGCAGTATATTACATTATTCGCTGAGTATATATACCTATGAATGTAAAAGAAATTACGGTTATATGATTCGATTTCAAAAGAAATAATCAATTTGTAATATTCTCTCTACCTTTAATCTGCTATAATTTTATCCTTCAATATATTTTCCAAAAATGGTAGATAATCAATAGATTTATTCATAGTGGTGCTTAGATCATTTCAAAATGATTGTATATTTGAGTAGATACATAAGGTAAAACATTAAAAATACTGATGTATAAAGAAGAAATATTTCAAAGTCTTCGTTTTAATTTTATAAATATTATGAGCACTTCGTGATTATTCAATTTTCAAATGTTAAATATCTCATCATTTACGAGGATACATCCAAAAACTATTACTCAAGCTGCTAAGTATAAATTCCATCCCAACCGAAAGTAATCTAAATTTGTAAGGCACTTGATTTTATTGAAAATTATGTTCAACTTATGGTGGCTTGAAAGTTAAATAGGCCTTGTGAAATTCGCTGGGAACATTCCTTTTTCCCCGTTGTATCCTTTATACCCATCAACCATCCTTCTTCCTATAGATAAAGAAACATAATTTGTATACAACAGGCGAATGCACTCTGCCAAATTCTTTAAAAAGTCAACTCTTAAGGGCGGAAACCAGTTTAGACCGATCAAAATATCGAAATAATTTTTTTTGCATAAATTTTTAGAATAACTAGTCAAGAATATGTGGTCAAAATTTGAAAGCAAAATTCGCATTATTCCTAATGATATGAGGCTTAGAGTGACCGTCCGTCGGTCCGTAGTAGTTAGAACAGAGTGGTCGCTCAGGTGCCCTTTTTTGGTTACCTCAATACCGCTGTACTAAGGAATAATAGACAGAGGGGCATTTCAGCAGATGTTGGGATAGAACTTTCTCGAAAGTTTACGATATTTCGACAGAGCGTCGAGTTCGGCTGGTTCAGCTCCGGCTTTCCTACCGACTGCTGTCAAAATGTCAGCGTATACGAAAGGTTCCCGTGAGTGTACCGAACGGTGTGGTAGACCACGTAAGAGATCGTTCCATGGTTATCAACACACCAGGAGTGAGTCGAGTGTCAAAGAAGAAGATTTCGGAAGTACGAGCGCAAAAAACTTTTGAGTGCTAAGAACGAAAATATGATTGTGAATCCGTTACGCTGTTAAAAGCTCATCGAATTTTTCACAGTATTCACTGCTTTGTCGGAAATTCTTATTTGTCGAGAAAGTAAACAAAAAGTGAATTTTCTAGAAGCTGGAAAACGTGGCCTTGGGTGCAAGCTTGTTGTCAATTGCCACTGTGGATAGAAACAAATCAATTCAAGTCCTTTACTCAATACTGGATTTGAGATGAATCGTAGAATTGTATTCGGAAACGCTCACAGCAATCCTTAATTTGAAACCCTACGATGATGAACTGACAGTTTTCAAGAGTGAATGCATAGGCCATGTTCAGAAGAGGATGGGAACTCGGCTCCGAAACGTCAGTAAAACAAAAAACCTGGGCGGAAAAGGAAGGTTGGTGAAAAAGCTCAGCACGTATTATGGCTTAGCGATTCGAATAAGTACAAAAAATGTCACAGACATCAAGAAGGCTGTAATGGCACCTTTTTACCACATGATATCCACAGATGACAATCCACAACACGACAATTGTCCGGAGGGGGAAGACAGCTGGTGCTGTATCAGAAATCTAAAGCACTTGGAACAAAGCCTGGACCGTACCCTGCTCCATTACACCTCGGCGTTCAAAAAGAACTCCTTCCTATATACAAAGGACTATCGAGGGATGATTTGCTGACGAGATATTTGGGCGCAGAAGGCGAATGAAAGTTTTAATTCGACCGTTTGGCGATTGACTCCAAATCGCCATCATGATTGCCAACAAACAGTCGAGATTGCAGCATTCTTGGCTGCTGCATTATTCAATGAAGGAAGTTCAGCCCTTCTAATGGTAATTAATGGTAATCTATTTAACTCAAACGCGTTTTTCGCGACTTTTTTTCTACTTGTGGGCATTCTAGATTGAAAAGTTATTGACTAATCATTCTGAAATTTGGTGTTAACATTCTTTATTCAATTCAAATTTAGATAAACCTAATTGGGGATTATATGATAATTGAAAATATGTTTTTTTCCAAAAAAGGTGAAAAATTGTTATGATTACAGATGAAAATTGCTACTACCCTAATGCCCACCAGCAAAATACTCCAATGGCAATCGTCTATGAATAGCACGATATAACGACGCTGTTTCCGGCGGAAATTACTAGAAAAAGTTTACTTCACAACATGAATAAAATACTCCCAAATTAAAAAAAAACCCTCTTAATTCCTTCCCTATGTAAAAAATTCACGGAAAACAACAAAATCTCAGCCTCCCAAGTCGGTTTCCCCTAAGAAATCAAATGTGAAAAAATTAACAAATCAGTTTAACTACCTGTTCCTCCGGATCGTCATACTCAACAACTTGTATAATTTCGCCTACTTCGAAAGACAATTCATCCACATCTTCTCTGTTGTATTTGTAAGTAGCTTTCACTTTGTATAATACTCCGGGTGGTAAGTTATCTGTACTGGCACCTGAAATATCCATAATATTTATGTTTTGAATTGTTAAATCAAATATGCTTGTGGTAAAATGGTTATTTGATTTTTTTCAAATGTTGAGCGGTTCGAGCAGTTATGAAAACGAAAAAGTCGAAAATTGGGAAGTTGACAATATGTTGAATATTATATCAAAATCGATTGCTCTGAAATCTGTGAACATTTTATTTTAATCCTGAAATTCCATGTCCAATAGCTGAAAGTATCAGTCGGTGTATGTATACTGGCTGGCTCTCTCCTGCAATTAATATACACCACCAACTGTATATCCTAACAGTAGTGCATACATCGACAAAAGTCCCACACAACGTTCTTCACTGAATAGGACCTACATGACCAGTAACGAATTATTCGGCAAGAGGAAGTTACATGGATGATAATGTCTGCCAGACCAGAGTATCTGCAGGGTTATCGGGGGATACCTTAATAATCGCCTCGACTCGTGATCGATCTTATTTCCTCCAGGTTTCCTTTGTAAACTCTGCCTATACCTCTACAGGCCTACAAGGCTATGGCTGAGGCGCCTTATCAAATCAAATAAATAGTAGAGAATTGGACTGTGAAGCCATGCAGTTTTTCATTTGAGTAATACACTTTTGCAAACAACATAATGATTATAAGTTGGCTCCAGACATATCAACGACAGAAAATTGATCACTTGTTTGATAATTTGGTTTTGAAAGTAGATAATACCAAAGTAGTTTCCAAGAATAGAAAATAGTAATTCATCAACACTTCCTGATTAATTGATTTACTTTGGTCATTGGAAATAAAGGGAAAAATCGTTTTTTCAAATTTGTAAATCGACTCGCAGAAGTCGGTGCCCCGCATACCCTGCTGGTACCTTAACCTTGTTGAGGTATTCCACTTCAAATTGCTAAACGGACCATAGCGGACAGAACTTATCTCATTCTGTCTGGCTCATCATGTCAGCTATTAGGTAGATCGACTGGAACAAATTGGTGGTTCCTTTGCTGAAATCAAAGCCTTGTTTAGGAATTACTCTTTACATTGCTAAACGGGCGATAACAGAGAATCAAATTTGATATACACTCATTCTGACTGAATTACCATGCCAGATATTGAGTAGATCCTCTGACACAAATTGGTAGTTCCACTGGAGGAACCAGAACCTTCTTTAGGCATTCCACTTCAAATAACTAAGCAGGCGACAAAATAAAGGTTAAACTCATCTTACTCTAGCTAGATAACAATGACTTGAAACATTCGAAAACCTTATCAAACGTTTATCGGAGCATAATACCATCCTCTTATTAGAACTGGCAAAACTGAAAACTTTTGTCTGTAACCTTAAAGGTCACTGCAGGATGCATAGAATCGGCATGGCTGATGAGGACGAATATAGGACCCTGTTTGGAAGCGGATGAGAGGCAACGCACATCGTCTCACATGTTAAGTAGTGAGCACAATGAAGTTCTAAGTTTTCGGTACGAATACCACAGAACACAACAAAGTGGGGAGTCTTTAATATAAGTAAAACGTTTAGAGCTAACAGTTATGAGCAAGAATATATTAACTAAACCTATTCTAAATGTTGTATAGTGGGGAGTGATACAATTATAGTTGACTATTGAGAATTTTGGGTTTTTACAGTTTGTTAATCTCCAAACTTTCCAACAGATTCATTGTCATCCCTTTATTACATTTGTGGAGAATTGAAAGTTCTCTAATACCTCATGTAATTTGTAGATTTAATATGTTCAAAAACTGCGGATTTGTTATCTGAGGGGAGATCTGTTTTTTCTACGTGAGCGATTAGGCATTCATTGCTTTCATTTCTGTATATTCCAGACAGTTTGAATTTATTAGTTTTTTGTTTGGCTTTGAATAGTAATTTGACTATGTTGGGATAATTGTTGTTTTGTTATTAGAGTTATTTGAGAGGGGGCAATGCGAGTTAGGCATACTTCTCTGGTTTTTCTATAATGGAACATAAAATTTGAGATTTTTTTTCTTTTTTCTTTGCCATTTATGACTGTTTATGTGGAAGACTGGAATATTATTTCATGCAATTTTCTTATTGATATTGATTTCCGCATTAAAGTCAGTTTCTTATAGGGGAATAGAACATGTTCTATGAATCGTAGAATTATCAGCGGATAATTTATGTGTAATGCGTTAGTAAGAATCCATTGGGGTTATTGGGTCTGTAAATGTTTCTTTTCAATATATGTTGTAGGTGAGAATATTATTGAGTTTAGAGATGGTTATGCTAAGGAAATGTATTCAATTGTTGCGTTCAATTTCAGCAGTGAAGGTTATTTTATTATGCATATTATTTAGAAAATGTAAACACTGGTCTAGTTGTCTATGTGAACCTTGAAAACTTACAAGAATATCGTCAACGTTACTGTACCAAAAAACAATATATTTTTGTAAAAATTGTAAAAATGGCTTTTTTCACCTATGTGAAAAGGTATTATGGGGAGGCACCGTATAGAATGTTGAAAAAGTGGAACAAATGCTCTAAAAAACTTGCAGTTGCCAATAATGGATCACAATTCCTTATTAGGTGTAGAAGACACAGGATTTTCCCGAACTTTATTCAAAATAATTTCAATTGTTTAAATGTTTTAATCAGTAATAGAAGTTATATAAGAACACTAGAAAAATCCATATTCAGATTCAAATTAGACATATTAAATATAAACATTTCAGAGCCAATGTATCAATGACTTCTAGAAAAGTACGACATAAAAATTCAGTACAAGGATGATTGGTTACAAAGCATTCCACAATTTCTTTTACCTAATAATGTGAAAACAACCTTGGTTTAGGTCCAAAGTTCAATTTTCCACATACGAAGCATGACTTGCCGATTTTAGAATTATTGACAGATGTAGAAGTGGCCATAGAAACAAAACACTCGCTGAGTTCAGATGGAAATAATTACCTCAGAAATAGATGTGCAATCGAAATTACAAACTATGTGAACAATGTAAGGAATGGTAATAGAGAACACAATAATTCCAAATCAAAATACTTAGCACTAATACACAACTTATAGTTTATAGATCTGATAAAGGTAACAAAACTGTTCTTATGGAAAGAGATGACTATTTTACCAAATTGAACGATATTTTATCTAACAGGACATATTATCAATTGTTAAGGTCAAATCCTGTTAGATCTATTCAGACTAGATTGAACTCACTTATTGATTATTTATTGTTGAGTCATTCGCTGAGTAAAGCTGAGGATAGTGCTTTAAAGATCTATAGTTCTGTTCCTGCTAAGGCATACGCCTTACCAAAAACTGACAAGATTGGTTTTCCATTACGAATCGTAATTTCCAATTGTGGGTATTCGACATATAATCTGTCAAAGTTTTTGTGTGCAGTGCTGTCTAATATAAATTGCAAGTTTGATTATTCCCTTGTCAATTCTTATGATCTAGTGGAAAATATTCGGGATGTTTCTGTTCCTTTTGAATGTGTATTAGTCATCTTCGATATTGAGTTAATGTTTACGAACATTCCCAAAGATCTAGTAATGTCAGCAATATCGTATTTTTGGAATGATATTTCCCAGCACACAAGACTATCTAGAGCTGCAAGTAAAGGGATGTGCCATGGGGAGCCCACATCTATTATCTTCGCAGAAATGGTGATTCATATTTATTATGAGTGTTATTGACTCTTTAAATTTTGCGATTCAATTTCTGAGGTATTAAGTGGATGATATGCGACTTTTATTACCCGTAGACAAAGTTAATGAAGTGACTTAAAATTCACAGTTGAAATGGAAAATAATTCTAGACTTCCTTTTCGGATCTTTTATTGATACGCACGGGCGAACGCTTGATAACAGATATCTATAGAAAACCAACATCTTCAGGACGTATTTAAAATTTCGATTCAATACACAGCTTGTCTCATAAAATCGCAGTTGTTAAATCGATGGTGAATAGTGATGCTTCTTTCAGACACTCTAATTATAAAGAGTTCCTTAATATATTTCGGAATAACGGTTATCCTAAAGCGTTACTGAATCGAATTTGGCATGGTTACCAGTCTCGACGTCCTGAAATTTCGCGTAATATTGAAGAAAATGTTTTCAGAAGGAAAATACCGGTCATTCCATCACTTTCGTCCAAATTTTCTCAGATTCTGGATTCAGATAAAAACAGAAGTTTCTGCATATTATTTAAAATCTGGTTCGAATTTATTCACGGAAATTAAGGATAGAACACCCAGTTCATTAGTTCCCCATTGTGTTTACAGTGTTAACTGCAAGGATTGTGATGCAGTTTATGTCGGTCAAACTAAGCAGCTTCTTGCAAGCAGAATGACAGGTCACAAGTCAGATTGTAACTGCCAAAAAAGGCAATACTAGTAAACAAATAGTTGCTTTAGTTTCT
The DNA here is from genome assembly GCA_013387265.2 of Cryptolaemus montrouzieri. Taxonomy (NCBI): domain Eukaryota; kingdom Metazoa; phylum Arthropoda; class Insecta; order Coleoptera; family Coccinellidae; genus Cryptolaemus; species Cryptolaemus montrouzieri. Next base: position 62,510,659 of record JABFTP020000124.1, on the reverse strand, counting down.
CATTCTTTAGCTGAAAATCATGAGTTCGATTATGGTAGTCCTGCTTTGTTATGCTTGGAGGAGAATTTATAGAAGCGTAAGTTCAAAGAAATTGTATATATTCAAAAAACACCAAATACAGTAAATAGTAAGCGAGTCACAAACGGCCTTTCTGTAGTGTACGGAAATTTGATGAATTAAAAAATTATGTGCTAATAAGGAGCTGGTGTTCTGACTTTTGTTTGAAAATTTTGATTCAAATTAAAAATAATTTTGTGACGAACAGGTCTCTGAAACATTAAAAATTTATCTTATTTTTGTTAGAGATTTTTTTATCAGAGGCGTACGTTCAACTGTTGCAATGTGTTTTTTATATAATATATTCATTTATATCAAATAAAAATAGTATATCAATTTTTGTATTTTTTTATATCAAGAGAGACAAATTTAAAATTAAAATTGTTAAGTGTCGAAAATTTATCTATCTATATAAGTCTACAGAATTTGTGATGCTTTATTGAAGATGAAAGTTAGTGAAGTCTATGAGTTTGTGGTTCAAGAAGCTTGCTAATTTACCTCCAGGTGTCTGTATGTAGGATTTAACTGACCTAGTCGGGTTTTCCTCTTTGTGTAGTTTGATTAAACCGTATATTTGTGGAACTTGATGGTTCATTGGGATAAGCTTATCAATTTTCAACCAAAATAATACTATTCACATATTATGAATGAATTTTATAGAGACCTCTTTATCACAAAATTATTTACAACTTTGATATTCTTGAAAACAATCTTTAACAATCTACAATGAATAATAATTTAGTACAAAAACATACTATTTTTGGTAGCGATACGTTAGTATTAATCTGCGTTTTCAAGGCTCGAACAGACAAATAAACTAAATGAAATGTATAATAAAATAAGCTTCTATGCTGAAATTAAACACAACAATTCAATGAATTTTCTAGATATAACCATCACTAAACTCAATAATAATCTCACATACAACACATATAGAAAAGAAGCATTCACAGACGCAACAATCTCAATGGATTCTCTTGAGCACATTACACATAAATTAGCAGTTTATAATTCAATGATTTATACAGTCTTTTCCACTCCCTATACGTAACAGACTTCAATCTGAAAATCAATATCACAAAATGGTATCAAATAGTAATACTCCAGTCTTCCACATAAAGTATTATTAAACGTAAATAAGAAAAACGAACTTCACAATTAGTATATTCCATTATAGAAACACCAGAAAACAAATACACATGTCTAACTTACATTGATCCACTTTCTATTCTGAAATATATAGAATTGAATACAATGAATAGCCAACAGCTTAGGACAAACAGGTTGAAATTTTGAATCTAGATTCACAGAAGGTCTTTCATCATATAACAAATCCGCAGTTTTTGAACATATTAAATCCACAAATCACATAATTACAGGAAATCTAACAATTCTCCACAATTACAATAGAGGGATGACAATGAATCAGTGGGCAATTATAGAAACTTACAAACTTTGTAAAAACCCAAAACTCAACTAGAATTGAATCACTCCCCACTATTCAACATTTAAAATACGTATAGTTGGCACAGTTTTTCCATAACAAATAGCTCTAGACACTTGATAATGAAGTAACTGTTGAAACTGGTCATGTGTATCAAAAATAAACACTGTGGAACTCAGACAAAAGTGTTTCATTTCACTAATATTAAAATGAATTTCCATAAAATAAATCCATCAACAATATCATTAATGAGGAATCTTTCTTTGAATAAGATAATCGTATTTTGAAAGTTGTTGAGCTTCAATAGTTCGCAAGAACATGAAAAAGGACTGTAAATATCCCAGTCACTATCAAGTTGAATTAGCCTACAATTAATCAAAATGGAGCAACTTATTTCATCAAAGCACAAATGGGGAAAATCCTTCTAGCAAATTTTTAGATGACTGACACAATCAGCTGTTGCTAGCCTTTACATAACTTATAGATAGCTTAGATAACTACAACTTAGCCCAATTTACATTATATTAAGTTGCTTTCATACTCACACAAAACGCTTCAACATTATACATGCAAAAATTACACTACTCACCAACGGGTATATCGTACAGTTCCTCAAGTTTTTTACTATTGGAGCTGGCATTATTAGGGGTAGAGTTAACATTGTTAACAGCAGCCGTATCGCTAGAAGCCTTAATAGGAGGAGTGGGTTCGGGGGAAGGAGACTTACTATTACTAACTGTTGGGGTTCCATTCTGCTCGCTTACGGGTCTGCTAGGAGTTTCAACAGGCTCTGCGCTCACGCCATTGGTGCTAGGCGGAGGACTATCTTTGGGAGGATCTGGTTTGGTGGGAGACTGAAGAGGCGAGGCAGGAGCGGAATTTATATCGGAATTGTCAGAGGTCTGGTTTGTTAGTTCAGTTTTGGGCTGTTCTGTTTGTGTGGGGGATTGTGCGGGTTGGTCGGCTGCAAAACACACACAACATCAAAAAATTATGTTAGGTCAAACAAAAGATGGATATGAAGACACTGAATGAGCAAAGAAAATATAGGCGTTTGATTCAGCCATACAGATTTAACAACAAGTTCGGGCATCTACATATTGTGTTGTACTCAAAAACCATTCTAACAGTTGTGTTATACTAAAAAATCCTTGGTTGAAATTACGTATTTCTTGCCGAATGAAACTTCTAAAATTCGAGGAGTTAAATAAGATGCTATCCATAATAAAATGGTACTTGAAAAGTAGATCTTCCACAGACCTTCGTCAAGGAAGATTAGGAAAATGAAAGATGTTCTTTAAAATTCGTATCAATAAATTGTCTTTATGAATAAATAGTTAAATGAATGTCATATTTGATCAATTTACTTCACAAATGATCAAACAGTTATGTTTACAAATTTATCTTCCCTTGAGAGAGTTCATTGATAGTAATTGTTTACTCACAGAATGTGAAATAGGCTTATAATTTCTATATGCAAGAGCACATCAGAAGAAGGAAATATTTGAATCAAGCCTATATTTAATATATATATATATATATATATATATATATATATATATATATATATATATATATATATATATATATATATATATATATATATATATATATATATATATATACAATTTGAATATATATATATATATATATATATATATATATATATATATATATATATATATTCAAATCTGACATTCTTTTGTAGATCCTACATTTTAGTTCAATTGGCTAACAATACTAATTACAACGGAAAATATAACATGTGATATTATGTGGAATATTTATATTCTGTCCAACAATTTTCAGTAATTTTTAAATAAAACATAAAATATTTATTCTTCATCTGAACTTATTTTATCTCGTTCAAAATAATCACCATTAGAAGCGATACATATATGCCAACGTTTTTCGAATGCCCCGAAAATGCCACTTTTGGAGTGGCCTTCAGCTCACGCAGCGAATTTGTTTTGATATCTTCTATGGTGTCGAAATGAGTTCCACGAAGTAGTAATTTGAGCCGTGGAACAGGAAAAAGTCACACACTGCCAAATCAGACGAATGCGGTGATTATGGAACGATATTGGTGCAAGTTTTGGCCAAAAACTCTCGTACGAGCATTCATGTGTGTATAGGCGCATAGGCGCGTTGTCATGATGCAAAAGCCAATTTTGTTCATCCACAAATCTGGCTTTTTCAGCGTATAGTCCCACGCAAACGACGCATAACGCCTAGATGATATTGTTTGTTGGCTGTTTGGCCGCCAGGTAAAAACTCCTGATGCACTACACCTTGAAAATCAAAGATAACAGCCAACAAAACCTTGGTTTTCGATCGATTTTGGCGCCTTTTTTCGGATTTGGCTCGCCCTCGAAGCGCCATTTAGATAACTGTTGCTCGGTTTCCATGTCAAACTCATACAACCAACTGCACCACCAGCGTTAGAAGAAGGTGGGATCGTCTCGAACGGTTGAAATCATCTCTTCAGCAAGTCTGTGATCCTTGAATTTTGGTGAGAGTTGAATGTCTATCCTTTTTCCTCTTTATATCGCTTATGTTACATCTCCTTGGTTTGTCTTGGGGTCCTACTGGTTGGTTATCCTTCTTCTATGTTGTGGTACATCTATGCTGGCCTGTTGTTTCCTCTTCCATTGTACTAGGAATGTCCTCTTTCCTGTTGTCCTCGGTTGTGGTTCCATTATTTGGTTGATCTCCTTGTTTTCGTGGTCTTCCATCTGGTCGGTTGCCTTTGTTGTTAGTCGTGATGATTTCTTCTAGTGTGTCAATTTCTGTTTCCTTTCTGAGTTGTTCATTGCTTATGTACCATGAGGCGTTGCTGTCCTGATGATCTTGTTGAGTGCTGCTTGTAGTTTCCTCTTCTCGAATCTGTCCTCTAGATGCCAAATTTGTCCTGCGTAAGTTATTCCTGGGTTGCTTCTTCCGTTTAGTAGGGGGTATAGTTTTCCGTGTATTGCACTTGTTTTCCTTGTAGTTTCCTCGATGTGCGTCTTGAAGTACAGATGGTCGTCCAGAATTACGACGAGATATTTTGCTTCCTTCTTCCATTCGATTTGTTGTCCTTCTATAATGATTTCCTTTGGTGTTTCCGGGTGTCTCCTCTTCTTGTGGTCGATGTACATTGCTACTGTCTTCTTCGGGTTGACCTTGAGCCTCCATCTTATAAAATAATTGGTAAGTTGGTCGATATCTTCTTGTAGCCATTTCCTCACTGCTGCTTTGTTCCTGTGGAATGCGTATATTGCTGTGTCGTCTGCGAACTGCGCCATCTTTGAGTGCTTCATCTTCCGTATGTCTGCGATGTATATATTGAATAGTAGTGGTCCTAGTACTGATCCTTGGGGTACGCCGGCTCCTATCATCTTCGCTGTTGACTTCTGGTCCTGTATCCTGGTTATGAACCTTCTGTTTTGTAGATACGACATCGTGATGTTGGTAAGCTTCGCTAGATCTCTTCAGCAACACAAATGCGACGGTGTTTATGTTCAAATGACAGCAGCCTCGGCACCAATCGAGGTGACACGCGTCTCATGGTCAAATGTTCTGATAAAATGTTATAACGGCTCGATTTAGATATATTGAATTGACTTGCCAACTCTCTGAAGCTTAAACGATGTTTTGCAACCACTAATTCGTTGGCTTTTTCAAAGTGAGATGCGTTCGTCGATGTTGATGGCCGTCCGGTATGCGGATCGTCTTCAACGCTAACACGGCCGTCTTTGAACCTACTATGCCACTCAAATACTAGATTACGTGACATAGGATTATCAGGAAATCCTTTCTGTAGCATTTCAAACGTTCAGGGCGCGTTAAATGCGTTCAAAACACAGAATTTAATATAAATTCTTTGATCGATATTTCTCGAGATGATAAAAATCGCCGTAACACACAAACAAGCATCTAAACCCAGATCAATATTTTTTTACTAATGTGTCAAATGTCAAGTTTTAGAAATTCCTTAAGCGGGAAAATTTAAAATGAAAAAGTACTGAAAATTGTTAGACAGAAGGTATTTCATTCTATATTGCTGGGACGAATGGTTACTGACTGTATTCTTCAAATATACATACAAAATTTTGAAATGAGATCAGTTTTAGAAATCTACTTGAAGGTTAGTGAAACTATTTCGATAAAGAATTCAAAGTAAGTTTGATTTTGAAATTAACAAATATGATTATCTACGATCGCTTATTTACTCATATATAGTTTTCTTTTCAATGCAGCATATTATTTTAATCCCTAAAATGATGATAATGATAGTGAATGACTTTTATCATTCAACGTGCATAAGTACAGCCAAAACAAAATTAGAATTCAAAATATTAGAAAGAAAGAATATACTTATAGTCTTTCAAGAAGTATTTCTGTTGTGCATATCTAGTATCAAATTAGTATATTCATGAATTCAGCAAAAGTTAAAATGAAATTATACAATACTTACGTATAGCTGGTTTCGTGGGGGAAATATTGTTTATGATAAGTGACGAATTATTATAATTCGCCATTCTTGGAAGACTAGCACCATTCGTTTTTTTCACACTATATGATCCTCGTTGACTATCAGTAGCCAATTTGTCTACTACCGCTTCTAATTCTTCAAATACCTAAACAAAAAATTTATAATCAATATTTATGGTATGATATCGACATTCTTAATATCACGCGCTTGTTCTATCATGGATTGTTAATCCGACAAATGCAAACTTCATTATAATCCATTCATACATTGAAATTGAAATGAAAGCAGAAGTGCATATTTATATTTAGTAACCCATTTTCGTCTAATGTCAATATGATATAATATTTGAAAAATTAATAGTAACAAACTACTCGATAAAGAACTAAAATAATTTATGGGGTTCAAATAATCATAAATTCAGTTGAAGTATATTTCAATTTTGATATTTTTGAATTTGAATGTGCTTTTCACAACACTGTTCCATTTTTTTGTGAAACTGAATATTCTGGAAACAAAACCCTCGTTGTTTATGAGATACAGGCTGATTTTAAATCTTTGCCACGAGTGCGCCGCCCTGATTTCTCCAGTGTATGAAACCTTACAGTGAAAATGAAGAATAATATTTACATTAGACTCGTAATAACGTGAACTCAAAAAATTCGATACTGTTCGCACTTGCGTTATGTTCACACCAATGAATGTATGGATCAAATAAAAACACATTTATATATAGATAGATAGATATTATTTGGATGAGGGCTGCCTAGCAGACCGGCAACTGCGACCCAATGGTCTATTGTGGCACACTCTGTTCTAAATTTCGTCCACGAGCTCCATCCTTCTCGTAAAGGATACGAGTTTCGTGGGTGAGCTTAATAAGCTCAGTCAGCTTCAGTTTGCAAGTTCCAAGTTTTTCCATCCTGACCCTGTCCTCAGCTGGACACTCGCACATAACATGTTCCATTGATTCTATATCTTCTCCACATAGCCTACATGAAGGATCCTCAATTAATCCTAATTTATTTAGGTGTTTCCTGAGGCGGCAATGCCCCGTTAGTATGGCAGTTGAAACTCTCAGTTCCAACATAGAGAGTTTAAGCCAGTCTTTGGCTTTTACAGTGGAATGTCCACTGATGGTCCGTCGAGCGTGTCTGAGGCCTGGGAGGCTCTTCCAATGCACACGTACCCTCAATTCCAGCCATCAGTTGTTTTCCATCCTTGCAGTTTCCAGGGGAATTCCGAGTTAAGGCTCCGGTCCTATGAACGCCAGGTGAGTTCCTCGAGCAGCCAATGAGTCCGCCTTCTCATTTCCCTGAATGCCCGAGTGACCAGGAACTGATATTAGACGGAACCTGCTCCGCTCTCCTCCGCTTGGCAAGGGTGGAACGACATTCCTGCACCATGAGTGACATACAGGTATCGGATTCCAATGCTTTCAGTGCAGCTTGGCTATCGGTGAGGACTTTTATTGACCTATTTGTTAATCCCCCCGCAAGTAAGAGGTCAATGGTGAATATTTCTGCTTGAAAGACAGTCGCATGCCCACCAAGACAGATCGACTGTTCCTTGGCGGCACCTCGACCGTAGACACCAGCTCCAACACCTTTTTCAGTTTTTTTGTCATCCGTGTACCAACAAGGACCCCCAAGTACACAATCCTTGGAGCTGATCCATTCCAGTCTATCGGGAATGATGATCTGGAATGGCCTATCCATATTGGTTTTAGGTGTTGCTATGTCCGACCTCATACTCAGCACTTCATTGTCCTCGATTTCAGACTGTAAGGCGCCAGACACAAAGCCGAAGTTACCCGCTTCATTCCTCTTATCACCAGATGAAAACGGACAAGGCCCAATATCAGTTCCATGGCGGCAGTGAGTGTAGAGTGAAAGGCTCCAGTAATCATCATGCAGGCTGTTCTCTGTAATTTAGAGAGCTTGCGTTAGCATTGCTTCTTAAGACTGCACTCCCACCAAGCAATGCAGCCGTACGTAATACGTGGTCTAACCACCATCACATATAGCCACTGAAGTTGCTTTGGGACAAAAACCCACTTTTTTCCATAGGTCGTTTGTATTGTGTTTTCCAGGTGCGAATTCCACGTGAGTTTGCTTGTCCATTATCATTTGTTTCTTCGTGTAGGTCTACCCACTATTCGCGAAGCATAGCTGAAGGTAAATATTCATCATCTTGATTGTTTTTTCGTGAAATATTATGCCAAACATTTTACTATTTGTTTTTTTGTTGTCCTTTCCAGTCGTTCCCAAGCGGTATGTAAATGTAGAGTCAAGCAAGCTTTTTCTGGCATAAAGTTAAGTGAGTCTCAACACATTCTAATCCATGGGTTGAATAAAGGCTGTGACATAAGATGGTATAAACTTGACAAAAATATCAGTATTTTCAACTCCTCTGCTGAGGCCTCGATAGGCCATAGTTTTTGTAACTTGTGTTCACCTGATACATTGACACATCCTTGGAAAGTAATTCGTTGCTCTGATTAATTTCAAACCAGTCTTCTCAGAAAACGAAACATAGGTAGAAATTTCGAGTATAAACCAGATTTATTTACTTTGTATATTTGTCAATAAGTTAAATTGAGTGCGGTCATATCACAGTTCTTCTATGAATGGATGAATTAATTCATGTGGCAAGGATAGTTTTACCTGCAATTTTCGAAAATTTTATCCCATATCAATTTGCAACCATCCATCACTTTCACTGAATTTTTTTTAGGTGACATCAACTCATTATGAAAATGTAGAGCTTTGCTTTTGAGCATTTCTCCCGAAATTGAAAAGTTTCGCCCTCTTAGCTTGACAAACTATTTGTAGGGTTTGTTTTCCATCAAAGGATATTCAGTCTACACTTCTTGATGTTGCTTGGTTTCAAAATCTGATTAACTACTTCCGAAAATGTTCCTTGTTTATTTCTAATGGAACATACAATGGATTCGACGAGCCCGAACTTTTTTGATGAATTAGTGACACTGACACTCCTTCTGAGCGCTTCTATAATTGAGGATTTCTCATAAAGAGTCAAAAACTTTATTGTTGTTTTAGGCATTATTCTATCAGCGAAATCAATTCCCAAACACTGAGTACATCTGGGAAAACCAACAAACACAAAATAAATACATGTGTATTTGATAGAGTGATAGTATTACTGTTGATCTGAAGAAGTTATTTCTGTTCATATGACGATTACCACAGCGTACTAAGGCAAAAATTGATTCTCAAGATAGAGCCGTTCACATTAACACATTATCACATTGACATTTAACCTAGAATCGAAAAGTGTTAACATATACGATATATACATTATAAAGAGACAAAAATAGATAACACTTAACTCATCTTTAAAATCACCTTAAAAATGCGGCGAAACAAAATTTCGCATCAAATGGGTTTTGAATAGAATTATTAACAAAGAATGGGCTTCCACCTGAAAACTGTTCCTCAAGTTCTTAGTTTGTTTCATAGAATCGAATGAAAGCTCTGTAACGACAGTCCACCTTGATAGGTATTGCAACTATAATTTTTTTTATTGGGCGCAATGTTTTCATTCATTCCAGGCACCCATATAAAATACTACCCCCTCGAGATATATTTACCAGGATTGAGAGTTATTTGATTGTTCATGGTGCAAATTCAAAACCTAAAACAGTGTAAGGAAAGTAGATAGAACGAAATTCTAGCATAGAGGGAGAACCTTTACTTAGGCTATCGGGGCTGCTGCAGAAGTGGATAAATCACGACCTCAAAGAATATTTATACCCGAAACGAAAAGGATTAAGGACAATTTTGTTTTTGGAATAATTAGTTCACTAAAAAGTATTGCAATACTATCTATTCTATAAACAAGAAACATATACAGTGACGGAGAGATAAAGTCCAAATTGTGGTTTAGGAGAGGTTGAAGAAGCTGTATGTCACTGAATTTTAGAATTTCTAATGTCTCGATTTCCAGATAGTTTCCAATATAAGGTATCAGATTCCGTTTTTCCCAGATTACTGCTATCTTCCTACCTCTCTGATCAAAATGAAGAGTTAACCTGAACACTAATTCTAATTCCCCTTTTTGCTAACAACACACTCACATACTAACTGTATGAGCTAATTCATCAGTGATGGGTGATACAGGTTTTTTTAAGGATATAGAAGTATCAGGTCTTTCCGTCCATCAACATGATCATACTCAATGAGTGTGACATATGAAACACAAATGAATACAATATTACTGTACCATAGGATCATGACAGATGAGATGCAGTGGCAATGAAACAGTTATATAGAAGTATCAGGGATATAAAAGTATCAGGCCCTTTTGCTTATCAACAGGATCATACTGGATAAGTTATTGTGCTTGTTGTATGTGTGAAAATCAAGAACTCGTCAGTTTCAGTAAAGAGATTATTGCATAAACTCGCAAAGCTCTTTGCTAGTTAGAAAATACCATTGATTTTCATGACAAATCGATGTCGAAATAAAATAATCTTTGAGATTATGTTAATGAGCAAAATTAAAATGTAGAGTTTGGAAAATGAATAACTACTTATAATCGTTGAGGGAAAATGTCTCCCAAAAGAGTGACTGTTTCTTTCAAAATGAAAACGAATTCAAGTATCAATATCTTCACATTGCAAATGATACAGACGATTGGCAAACAGAAGTGCTTTAGTAGATTTTTCTTCTGCCAGGTGGTAGGAATTTGAAAGATAGTGTGCGAAAGGAAGATGTGCTTCATTCACTATAGCAACAAAAGTTGGAAACTATGGAACGGTACAGTAATTTCAATAATGAATTAACTCATATGCACTCTTCATAAAGCCTAATGATTTCAACGTACTATATTTATAACGGTGTATGCAATCAATAAAACAATTAAACGTATGCTTGGTTGTGTGGTTTTGCGATGTTTCTAAGGAAGGTAGATTTTAGTAATGAAGCATGAACGACCTATCAAGAAGGCATAGCAGGATTTTTGAGAGATTCGAAATAATAGTTCAGGCGTGATAAGTTCGAACAGGCTGATATGCAAAAGCAAGTGTAACATAGACTGGTAAATTATAAATTGAATGAGAAAAGTTGTATATACTATTTGTTGGGAGTTTATAAACACATCGGCGATTGAAACTAAAATCCAATTGGCTAAAATAAGAGTTTTCTTTACGTTGTTCTTCTGAGTTGTTTAACTTTTGTTGTTATCTATTGGGCATATATTGTTTAATCGTTTTTAAGACATTTATGTACGAGATCGAAACAATCCCAATATTTTTCATAGTTAGAAATGCTCTCGAACTTACTTTGGAAGCCTCCGAATGGAAAGTATGTTCGGCGTTAAACAACGATTGCAAATTGGTCACTAGAAACAAAACCCTGGAATCATATAGTGCAGGCAGTTCATCATGTAATTCTGAATTGAGTATTTCGTATGTCCTCTTAGCTTCTTCAAGTTGTTCTCTTCCTTTGTTGATTTTCGTTTCATCCCTCTTCTTCATGTTCGTTTGCAGAGCTTGAAAACTGTGTCTCTGGCTATCGAAGTCAACTAATTTTCTGCCACGTTTGTCGATTTTTTTCTGAAAATGAGAAATCATTATTTTTACAGGGTCGACTAGGATTATTGAGACATTTTAAATAAAAAAATGCTTCTGACTGCTATATTTAGTATTCAGTATTCATTTATTAATGCTTTACACATAATATAAAAGTATTTGCACAGGTCAGTGGGTTGATTACAATACATATCAAAGGACAAAAAGAACAAGTGAATTTGTATGAATAAAACCTCAGATAAAATACAAAAAGTAATAGGAAGAATGTAAATATTTAAAAATGACTTGAATTAAAATAGAATAAAAGTACATTGAATTACACATACACGATCAAAATACTTGGATACAAGTAAAATAGAAACCTTCAAATGGTAGACAATAAAAAATCCACAAAAAGTTGACATTATAAAACTCATCAACGGAGTATGAAACCTCCCGAGCAAGAATCTGCCTGAGCATTTTCTTGAAACTGTTCGATTTGAGACATGTTATGGAATCGGGCAGACTATTGAAGAAATCAACAGCATGAAAATTAAAACCTATCTGTGATTTACCGAGTCTAAAGAAATCATTTCTTATATGAAATTTATTTCTTGTGTTGTGAGAATGAACATCAGAGTTTATTTTAAAAGTTGCTTAATTGCTGTGGACATACACTAGACCCTCAAGTACATAAAGAGAAGGTAAGTATGCCAAGCCGCCTGAAGGTGCTCCTACAGCAATCCCTGTAGCCCAGACACCACAACACCCTGACAACCCTCATCTGGAGACGAAACAGTAATTCACGCCCAGAACAACCACCCCACACTACCACACAATATCTGAGGAAGACTCGATCAACGCAAAATAAACCATCCTCAGAATCATTGGACAAACAGATGAAGCCAGACGTCAGAACATATACATTCTTGCTCATCTTAGAAGCCAAACACTCAACATTAGCATTCCACGACAAAATCGGATCAACACTAACCCCCAAAAAACAAACCTTACTGTCTTCATCAAAATCCGTGGCAAGACCAGAAGTATCCCTCAAATTCAGCAATAGTTTCTGAGTTTTAACACCATTCATTGCCAACCCGTTCACAGAAAACCAGTCCAACGCCCTCTCATGTAAGGTGTCCGACAAATGCTTCAGACTCCGTATATCTTTAGATCCCATAGAAAGAGTTGTATCATCAGCAAAGAGAGTGCTGTCCGCATCATCGATAAAATCAGGGAAGTCATTAATAAAAATTAAAAAAATAAAATAGGACCCATGATAGAACCTTGCGGAACTCCAGTCATGACCTTCACTCTATCAGAGTACTTACCATTTGAGAACACAACCTGGTATCTATCAGTTAAAAATGATTCAAATCAAAAGCTCTGGTTCAATCCAGAAACAGCGCTAGAGAATGAAAACCCTGCTCAAAATAGTCAAGAATACCACTCTCCAAATCAACCAGGGTCCCCATCGTACTTCTATTCCACCTGAAGCCAAACTGGCTCCTTGAGAAGAGATTATTATTTTCAAAATATGCTCTTTATTGATCACACATGAGCCTCTCAATCAACTTAGAAAAAATGGAACCAGGGATATAGGCCGATAATTTTTAATATTTTCTACATCTCCCTTCTTACATTCCGGAAATACTCCACTTCTTATACTATTGTTAATCAATGTTCTTAACGGATGATTGGGTTAACACAGCGCTTCAATAAGTTAACTGATAGTCCATAGTAATCGGCTGCAGAGCCATTTTTAACGATTTGATGGCATCTCTCAACTGGATTTGTGAGACCTCAGAAAATTCAAAATTGAACTCTGGAAGAAATACTCTTTTTAAATATGTTTTTAAAATCAGTATGAAAATAAGGTCTGTTCCGAGAAATAACATCTGCAATAGAGGCAAAATGCTCACTAAATTTCTCGGGCCTAAGTGTAACAGAAGCTTTCTTTAGATTATTACTTCTGAGTTGATTGACTAATTTCCAAGAAGCCTTGGATTTGTTCGATGAGCTAGCTATAATACGATCATTGTAATCAATTTTTGCTTTGTTAATCTCGTTTCGGTAAATGAACCTCAACCTATTATGCAAGGACTTAGATCTTCCGACTTATATATCTCATACATGTCAGAAACCAGATGTAGCTGATTTCTCATCTCCCGGAGACCATCAGTGAACCAATCACCCCAGCACAGCTCTCCCTCACCCTTGTGACCTTCTCCGGGAATGAAAATAAAAAAGAATCAATAAATTTATCTTGAAAAATATTAAATGCACTATGGCAGTCTAGACTTTCATCCCTGACAAAATACCAATTCATTCCACTCAGTAAGACATGCATACTGTTGAAAGTGGCCTAAGCTTAATCGTAGAATGCTTCGGAGCAACAACAGAGAGATCCACGACAAACTCCTGTACATCAGAAGATTCTGATTTCACAACACAAGCATGTTCATCACTAGTCAAGAAGCTGATAAATATATTATCAAGGTAGTTCTAACCTCGTGTAGACTCAAATATTTTCTGAAAGAGACCAAATGATTTAAACAAGTTACATAGTGCTGCACACTCTTTATCATCTGTATTAAATCTAACGTTAAAATCTCCACAAACAATAATCTTATCTGATGAATCAAATCTATTAAAAATATTCTCAGCAATATTTAAAAAACAATCAAGATCTTCCGCAGGAAGTCTATATAAACATATTACAAACAAATTAAAACTATTCAACCGAACGGCCGATATCTCACAATCCTTCCACCTTCCACAGACAGATCCGGGTCCCTGGTAAGAATCATAGAACCACCATGTCGTGATACAGGTCTGGGAAAAAATGAGCCAATCTTCCATTCGAGAAATGAAAAATCTGTCATGTCACCAACATTATGCCAATGCTCGATCATACAAATAACATCAAATTCACGATTCCGTATTGGTATGAAGTAAAGCAAAATTTCTGCTAACCCTTATTCAGACCTTGGCTACGGTCATCGTTGTTTTCCTTCTTGTTTTAAGTCCACATCATAACAGAATCAAAATGTCAATAAGCTACCACTCTGATAAATCCATTATTATAACGAAAAATTCAAAGGAATGAAGCAGAATATGAAAGTTTGGCAAAAACTACAGCTCCTTCTAAGTATCTATATATGATAGCTGTTTTGATAGGTCTTAGGATGGTAACAACTGGTCTGAAGGGGATCTAGTGACTCAGTTTTAAAGAAAAATGATGATGACTTCGACCATAAACAAAAACAATGTTTCTGCTTTGTTTTAATGTGACATTTGTTTTTGCAGGCCTCCAACTGGAGACTCACACTAAGCGGATTCAACAGTATACATGGTATACTTGAAAAATCATGTTGCGACTCTGTTTGGGATGTCAACTTGGATTGCAATAGCTCTTTCGGCTTATATCATTAAAACTTCGTCGATGCCTTTCTGTCATCTTGCTCAGAAAGGCTGATGATGTATGGGAAAAAGGTTCATAATAGTAGATGGTTCTCAGAGTGTATTGTATTGTATGAAAACCACAAAACTGTGGAACTCAAGTCATATTTCGTCAAAAACAACCCAGATGTATACATTCTTAGAGCTGATAAAACCAACAAAACAGTGTTTATGAACAAGAGAGACTGATTACAAAATGAAAGAAATGCTTGACGACACCAATACATATAAAAAAGAAAAAACTGACCCCACTAACAAAATTCAATTTGAAATGAACAAAATGATAAACAGTTGGTGTACTGCAAAATACATTGACAAAGATCTCAAAAACAAATTAATTTGCCACAATGGAAGATCACCCTTCATGTATGGGTTGCCAAAATTACACAAAAAATCAATCCCTTTAAGACCTATAGTAAGTAACATACATTCACCAACCTATAACTTAGCACAATATCTATCGAAAACTATAACTAACATACTTGGCACATATAACTACTTCATAAAAGATTCCTGGCATTTTTATGAGTTCATAAAAAATCAAATTGTTCCAAAAAACTTTGTACTCATATCTTTAGATGTGATATCCTATTCACTAATATCCCATGTACACTCGCACTTCAGATAATCGACAAAAATGGGAGAAAATTGCTCCTTTCACAGATCTACCACAAAAAAATTTATAAGGGCTACGAAATTTTGCTTAGACTCTACCTATTTCATGTTCGAAAACCAGATTTATTCACAAATATTCGGAACTCCAATGGGATCACCTATTTCAGCTGCAATAGCAAACCTCATATTAGAAGATCTCGAATGCATAATACTTTCAACATTAAATTTCAAAGTGCAATTCTATAAACGCTTCGTTGATGACTGTTTTGCATGTATACCATCGAATCAAATAAAACAAATAACAAAAGCCTTTAATAGATACCACAATAAGATCCAATTTACGAACGAGGTAGAAAGTGGGAGAAAAATAACTTATCTTGACATGCAAATTTCATATGACGAATACGGAGCGATATACACCAATTGGTATCAAAAACCAACATGGAGTGGAAGATATTTGAATTTTGAATCAAGCGTACCTAACAGGTATAAAAAAAAGTGTTGTTAATGGCCTGGTTGATCGAGCAATAAAACTATCACACCCCAAATATAGAAGAAAGAATCTAATGAAATTGAAGAAAGTGCTGAGAAGAAATTCATATCCACCAAACTTTTACGAACCACTGATAAGACAAAGAATACATCAAATTTATAACACGGAACCGAAAAGAGGTGATTTCAACCATATAGGTCCCACTTTCACTCCCGGATTGTCTCAACAGATAAACAAGTGTCTAGAAAAACAACATCAAAGTGGGACATAAACCTAATAATCATAGCAAGAAATTCTTCACAAATCTAAAACCTCGCATTGAATTAAAAAACAAAACTCATAGCATATATAAAATAGAATGCCAAGAGTGCGATGGGTGTTATATTGGCAATACCAAACAATATTTGCATAAGAGGGTCTACGAGCATGAATATTCCGTTAGATCGAACAAAGTAGTCACAGCTCTAGCAAGACATAGTATTGAAAAACTGCACAAATTTGACTATGCAAATGCACAAGTACTCACAACGGAATATAATGATTTTAAAAGGAATATTTTAGAAATGATCAAAATCAAGAAAGAACCTAGGACAATAAACTCAAAAGTTGACTCTGATGGTTTAATGAATATCTATGGAAATCTTATCTCTTAACTGTGAAGTGTATAATTCTACAACCCGGGATACAGTAATTTTAAGAATGTTTGCCTATATTTGTTTATTGTTTCCTTTCATTCAGTCTTAATGTGATAACGACAGAATGATATCGTCGGTTAAGTTTTTAAATGTAAGATTTGTTTTGTATGGTATATGTACTTATTTTAAAATATCTCGATTTTAATTTTAGATAATTGTGCAGATACAGATTTTCTGAAGATGGCAATGGTGCCGAAACGCGTAAAATAGATTTCTGCAAATTATATATAACCAAAGATAATATCTGTCAATTTTAACCCATATTCCCAGTATAATCAAATATATATATATATATATATATATATATATATATATATATATATATATATATATATATATATATATATATATTTTTATAGCTGATCCTATTTAACATGTCTTTATATTTCTGTCCTTGTTATTGTATATGTGCAATCAGTTGATTACACGTATATACATAATTTCATTAATCTTAGTGACCCGTGTAAACATATTTGTTTGAAGCATCAATATATCTAATAAAAATAGGTAAAAAAACTTTTTAAGTTAAACGGTTTTATGTTAAACATACATTGCACTGTTTAAGATAAATGTACTAAAAACAAAAAAATAATAAAATAGATACAGTCGTGGGAATTATAAACATATGCATAGACTAGACTAAAATAAAACCGTGGGGCACGTTAATTGTCTACAAATTATCGACTTAATGTGCGATAGAAGAATCGTTTAATTCGTCGTTAGGCAGTTGGCCCGCAGACGGTGAGGAAATTATTTAATATTTTCTTGCTCATGGAAATTCTAATAGTTATACACTCCATGTAAATAAAAGAGATGTTTTAACTAGTTTATCGTTGGACATTCACACTGCTGGCTGGCGAGGAATCGTTTCACTGCTTGTTGTTTGTCTTTAATCGACAAAACATATGACAAAAGTACTACTCGCTCACCACTATGACACCCTAAAACTCGCTTATAATCGAGCTTGCTAGCTTGTTTCCACATTCTAGCCCTACTTATCACACGTCCATCGTTGTCGGTTGCACAACTGCCTAATAATTATAGTGTAACATTACAAAACAAACATTTTAATCAACGATTGTAGACGTTGACGTGCCCCACGGTTTTATTTTAGTCTAGTCTATGCATATGTTTATAATTCCCACGACTGTATCTATTTTATTATTTTTTGGTTTTTAGTACATTTATCTTAAACAGTGCAATGTATGTTTAACATAAAACCGTTTAACTTAAAAAGTTTTTTTACCTAGTTTTATTTTCTAGTTTTTAGTTTTTATTTCGCATTCTTTTTAATTCATTTAGGGCTTCATTATTGCAAGGTTTCTTGCCCGTTAGTTTATTGCAATCCAACTCCTCTATACGTAGTCCCTGCAAAGATCTTACTCTACTAAGAGCCACGTAGGCTTGACCTTCTTCAAACAGTTTCGCACCTAAGTATACGACTGCGTGATCCACAGTGCTGCCCTGCATTTTATGTATTGTAGAAGCCCATGATAGTATTAAAGGCAACATTCTTCTTTCAGCTGTCCCATAATTGTACTTAGCTGGAAACTGTATGGCTTGCGGGTGTATAAGATGTACTCCGTCTCTTGCGAAATCAATTCGGACGGAAGGTACATCTGTTGCATACATCTGAGTTCGACGAAATTGAGGCCAAACGATTTCGGTGATGTAGCCTATAGCGCCATATACTAATCCCTTTGAAACGTCAATATTGGACCGTAGCATGACTTTTGCCCCCACAAATATTTCCAGTTCCGCTGGTAAACCCCCAGTTTTGTTGATATCAGCTGGCTACATTTTATTCTACTGGTTGAGCACTTTCATTTGATACCCATATTGATAGGATTGATAAAACCTACGTTATCCGCCATTTTGTAGCGGCCGCCATCTTGGATTTCAATTTTTTATAGTATATTGTATTCTGATTGTTGAGCCCTTTCATTTGATACCCATATTGATGGGATTGATAAAAGCTATGTTATCCGCCATTTTGTAGCGGCCGCCATCTTGGATTTCAATTTTTTATAGTATATTGTATTCTGCTTGTTGAGCCCTTTCATTTGATACCCATATTGATGGGATTAATAAAACATAAATTATCCGCCATTTTGTAGCGGCGGCCATCTTGTATTTATAATGATAATGAATAAATATAATTGTATTGTCACCAAAATCCAAAGTGTATACAAAATTTCAGATTAATCGGTTGACAGGAAGAGGGTGAAATTTGAATTACTAAATTTGACCCAAGAATAAATAAAACAAACGGGGTGAGCTAAATAAAACCGTTTAAAAATAGAGATATAGAAAGCTCTTCGTATTACTTTTGCACAGAAAAATTCGTTACATAACATTTTCAAACTGATAATATTATCCATTATTCAAGTACTAACATCAAAATGCGAATAGTACAAGAATCTAGATATATTACTATACACAGATAGAATTCATTCAGCCTGCTGTCCCAAACATCTACATATAATTTCGTATTTCGACGCCGAAATTAAATAAACTCTATGGCTGGCATATATAAATTTAAAGAAACTACGTGGCACATCTCCAAGATCTTGGAAAGCAGCCATTTCACGACACTACTCATTCTGAAAATAACAGATCTGCAGTTTCTTCGAATCTAATTGACGAATCGAAGGTTCTATGAGAGAAAATTAACGAATGTCCCGAATATTTCTAGACATTGTCAATCATGAATACATGAATGTCGAGATACGCTAACAGTTGTTTCTGTATTAACATTACAGAAGAATTATTTTTTCTGTTCAAGCACGTATTTCTTCCCTATTGATCGGATATGCTTCAGACGAGCCATGTTCGGCAGATTTACAGTATAGGAGCAAACTCCATATTAATGGTTTATATATATATATATATATATATATATATATATATATATATATATATATATATATATATATATATATATATATATATATATATATATATATATATATATATATATTGACAAACTTTCTCTGGACTAGTTCAATTCTGTCAATATACTTGAAATAGTAACCGAAAACATTTGTTTATTTTCGAAGAAAGGGTTAGCAAATAAAATTAAACATTTTTGAAATGAGAAAATAATTCCTGTCCAGTAAAAAGTTCATGAAGACGATTTGTCTAGTTGGTGTAAGAAAAAAGCACAGTTTTCTGAGACAGTTCTTAATTGAGAGAAAATATACTTCCATTTCTGTCATTACTGTATTAGAAGAAAGTTGCATATATGTTATAGCTGAAATTATTCGTTCTTATTTATGAAGTTAAGTAACGAATCTGCAACTTATAAAAATGTATCATTTCTTCGTCTTCATAAGGTTTCTTCTTCTGTGCATCATCAGGCACACACGGTAAGATGCTTCAATTGCAGTCCCACATTTGTCCAACATTTTGTTTAAATTTTTTCTTTCCGGAGGCAGAATGAAATGAATGATATTTCAAAATTCGTATGTATAGGGTGGACAGATTTCAAAGTTTGAGTGCTGCAGGAATGTGAAATATTGTGAAAACCCCTCTTCCCCGTATTCTTTTTGCATGAGGAATTCATTCCTGTACACAGATTCGAGTTAGCTTTTTTCGTTTTCGATTTATTTGCAAATTTCTAAAATTTTCGGAAGCTACCGGTAGCTCGCGATCGACAAGTTGAAGATAACTGCTATATAGATTGTTGAAGGATAAATGTTCCAGTTTTTGTGATTCAAGATTAACAAATGCTTGAGCGTTTCTTGAAAATTGGAACACTTTTACATACGAAGTGTTCATTTTTTTTTAATAAACTATTGTGGAAAGAAAATGCCGTATGTTGTAAAAATGATATCAACGACAACGAACAAAAACCATTTTTACCTACCCTCATTTCAGGAAATTGCTGTTGGTATGTATTCAAAGGAAGTAGTACTTGGTCCGCTAGTTTATGACTGAAATCTTGCCATAACATATCGACAGATTGGCACTGCACATATAGAAGGTCATGTCCCGTCCATTGACTCTCGTAGGTCTCTCCTATGGCTTCTAGCAAAGATTTAGATGCCGCCTGAGCCGCTGAAACATTAAAATGTTATAGTCAGATAGTTATTCGTTTTTTATTATAGTTTTATCTATTTAACTTTCCAAAAGCCTTGTAGAGATAGGAATTCAAACTGATACACTCGGGTTAATTTTAATGCTTTCGCGGACTTAGTGTTTAATCAATTTGTTCTTCAGATTTGAAGGCCGTCGTCTCTCTCTTGCTTTATTGCAATGTTTCGGTAGGGCCGAATAAATAACTTCAACAAGCAAGATGACACACTCAACTTAGAAGTTTCCAGGAAGACGGTTCTCGAACAGAAGAAGCAAAATGACACGCGAAACCATTCCACCGATACGCCACAGACGAACTAATCTAACCCCCTCTTTGTTTTGTTTTTTGTTTTTCTCTGAGGACCTACAGTTTATAGTGGACTCCGAACCACTCACCTAGACCGTGCAGTGATAACTGCCACCTCTGAGGATTACAAGTTATCTGGCCTTCGGAGGTTATGGACTCAACCTATCGGTTATGTATCCAGTCTCAATGTGATTTTGATATACATACGTGGGTTAGATTAGGTTAGGGCCCTCGGCGTGGGAGTCAGTACTTCTACTGACTTACCCACGGAGGGAGATAACCCCCTCTTTATAATGCAACGACAACACGCCACAAATGGGCGGAGCCGTGTATAAATAGACAAGTCAGCGCTCAGCGCATAAACAACTCAGTGTGATCTCTGATCTGGTACTCGCTTGTTTGTAGTGTGTCAGCTCACAATGATTTATAATGGCAGAAGGGGCACTGCCGGAACCAAACACAGAGACGACGGACTAAAAGCCTGAAAAACAAACTGACTATCATTTATCATCTTTACGAATTTTTCCTTCAATTTTGTTTCTACATTGAATAGCCCTTGAAAACACCTTTAATACGGTTTGCTATGCTAAACAAAACTCTTTTTCATTTTCATCCTTATGTTTTTCTCTACTACGACTCCCTTATACAACAAGATCTTAGTATACAAGGCTGGATTGATAAGTCTCCGACCTGACCAAGAGATGGTGCCACTAGAACTACTTCGAAGGTAGCTTTCTACAGCACCATCCTTAGATAGCTTGTAGGTATAGTTTCAGCCCGATCGCCATGTTCGTTTACGTTTCAGAGCACGCTGAACAAGACACCTCTGTGTTGTTTGTGAGAATGAAAAAATTGAAAAATCAAATACTTTTATTTGAAGGGGTTAACGCCAAAGGAAATTAAAGAAGATTCAACACTGGGGACATCCTCCCCATCATATTCAACCGTTAAACAGTGGGTTTCCGAGTTTAACATGGGTCGTGTGGCTCTGATGAGCCACGCTCAAGACTGAGTTGAGATCACAACTGCAGGTATGATCGAAGAAATTCATAAAATAAATAGTGCTGGAAGACCGCAGATCAAAAGTGCGTGAGATAGCTGAGACCTGTAAGATGTCATATGAACGCGTACAAAATATTTTGCACCAACATGTGCATATGGAAAATTTCTGTGCAAGATGGGTTCTGCGTTTACTAAAAATTGATTCGAAAAACCATTTCTACCTCTAATTTGGCGCTGTATAACAATAATCCAAGCAAATTTTTGCATCGATTTCTTACTATTTACGAAACTTGGGTCAACCACTACACTCCTGAAACCAAACAACAGTCTAAACAGTGGATTGGAACACGGGAACCAACTCCAAAGAATTTCATCGGCAAACAAGGTTAGGGCTACTGTTTTTTGGGATGCAAGAGGTATGATATACATACATACAAAGATTAAAACTATCACTGGTCAATACTACGCAATTTATTGCAACGTTTTAGCCACGAGGTGCAAATTAAACGACCTCATTTGGCGATGAAAAAGATTTTGTTTCATCACGATAACCCACCAGCGCATTCTTCGCACGTTGCCATGGCTAAAATCTATGATCTGAAGTTCGAATTGATGCCGCACCCTCCCTACTCTCCAGACCTAGCCCCGAGTGACTATTATCCTTTTCCTAACCTCAAAACATGGTTAGGCGGTAAGAGATTTTCGGGCAATGAAGAAGTAATCGAAGCTGTAAATGGGCATTTCGAGGAACTTGACGAATCAGCCTATAGAGATGGCATTACTAGACTAGAACTCCGCTAAGAGAAATGTATCAGCCTTAAAGGAGATTGTTGAGAAATAAAAAAAATTCTAAAAAACGTTGTTTTTCTTGGTCAGGCCGGAAACTTATCAATACATCCTCGACAAGAGCAATTGTGCGGGTGAAATAGTCCCTCCCCTTGTTGCGCAGTAACTTTTATTAGAAGAGCTTAGCAAACAGGACCGAATCTTGCAAATTTCATTTCAATATTTGTTTTGGCGAGGATGAAGTTCGTTTCCAAAATGAATGGGAAAAAATTGAGTGGGCAATCCAGGGAAGTAATTGCGAATGCCATTCATTTCGTGAAACGAGAAGGGATGCAGAATGAACATATAATTTCTTTGAAAAAGATTCAAGAAGGTGTAGCTGTCGCAACAGGAGTAGGTTTGCGAACTGTGCAAACAATTTCAACCGAAATGAAGAAAATTGAAGATGGCGAAAATACCAGTTTTTCAACTCCCGATAGAAAGAGAAGAAAATCAGCGATCTAGATGACTTCGATAGAGCTCTGCTTGGTAGGTTCGTCGTCGATAAAATCGTCACCACATTACAGCGAATCTTTCAAAAGTTCGTCGATGAGAATTAATATGCAGGATCACGAGAGAGCATTCCAAAAGTCTCGAGAAGAATGGGGTTCCGTTGGATTAAGATGAAAACGAATACAAAGTTACTTATGGAAAAACCTGGAATATAGCTACTATGTTTGAATTATTTAAGAAGCATCAAACGATTCCGTCACAAAGAGAGACCAATTATTTACATGAACGAAACATATATTCATTCCTCCCATACAAACAAGAAGGCTTCAAAAGCACCGGTAGTGAAAATGGCCTTCACGTCCAACTGTAAAACCAATGATTATCACAGTGGTATGAATTTCGCAAACTATGAAAAATGATTGAGAGAAGAACTTATTTCAAATTTACCACCAAAAACAGTGTTGGTGATTGATAACGCTCCATATCACAATGTACAAACAGCAAAATGCCCGAACAAGGCTACTCGAAAAGAAGAAATGAAAGAATGGCTGACAGGATACTCTAAGGAGAACTTTATAATCTAATTAGATTGCACAAACCCAGATAAACACCTCTTAAAAGTCTAAGGAACACTTACCAATATCTTTAAAATATGAATTTGATGATTCGAATTTTTAGAAATCTTTCGGTTTTTGTTAGGATGTATTGTATATAATGTATTCTCAAAAAAACAAAATAATATTTGACTTCTC
Source organism: Cryptolaemus montrouzieri (assembly GCA_013387265.2). Classification (NCBI taxonomy): domain Eukaryota; kingdom Metazoa; phylum Arthropoda; class Insecta; order Coleoptera; family Coccinellidae; genus Cryptolaemus; species Cryptolaemus montrouzieri. Next base: position 62,486,467 of record JABFTP020000124.1, on the reverse strand, counting down.
CAAAACACCTATTATAAAATATTATGAAATTTGAAAATGACGAAATTTGGTAAAACACAAAAAAAAAATCCTGAACTAATATTTTCGAAACGATATGGAAGCACTTATATTTTTCAGTACCCAGAAGGTCCACCTCTGTTATTAATGACACTTTGGCATCGTCGCGGCATGCTCAATATTAAATTATCTATTACATTTTGGCCTAAGTCATTCCAAGCCCCCTGCACTGCTAATCGAAGCTCCTGTTCATGATGGAAGACGTTTTGACGCAGGAGATTTCTTTTTAGGGTGTCTTACACATGCTCGATGAGATTCAGATCTGGGGTGCAGGATGGCCACGGTAGAAGATCGATATCATTCTCTTCAAGAACGTTCAAGACAACTCTTGCACGATGAGGAGGGACATTATATTGTTGGAAGAGTGGATTTTGACCCATTGTTTGGAGATACGGTACCACTACAGGTAAAACTATCTCATTTGCGTAAGAATTTCCCGTGAGGTTGTTCTGTAAACCTCCACAAAACATCACTGATCCGCCTCCCTGTCTAACAACTTCTCGAGCATGCTGGAGACGGTTTGGCTTTCCAGGTTCCCTCTATATTCGAATTCTTCCCGAATCGGGATAATAACTAAATCTAGATTCTTCACTGAAGAGAACTGTGGCCCACCTCTCTTGATCCCAGTTTACGTGATCTTGGCACCAAGCTAAATGAGCAGCGCGATTTCCATAGGTCAGTTGTGGAACTCTTAAAGGACGTCTGGAGTGGAGTTGACCTTCGTGCAGTCGATTTCCCACAGTTTGGTCGGAAATTTGTACATTATGAACTCGTGATTGCTCTTGAGCTAATTGAAATGCTGTGGTAGTACGATCTCTTCTGGCTTGTAAAAATAAAAATCGGTCTTGGGCGACTGTAGTCATCCTGAAACGACCTGTATGGCGTTCTTCTTCATTGAAACGCGACCATAAACGGTTTATGACACTTGGGCTACTTCCCAGAACTCTGGATACTTCCCGTTGTGAGCTCCCAGCTTGGAGCATGCCAACGGCTCGTAACATCTCTTCTCTAGTCAAATGTCGTCTTTCCATGGTCGAATCACAAAACTTGAATCTTTTATTTGTGCTTAAAACAGAAACAAAGTGCCAACTAACTGATTTCAAATACTGAATACATGAAATGATTATAAAGCAGCGTGGCATATGCTGCATTTTTAGTTTTTTATAAAAAAAAAACTGTCAAACTGTCAAACTATCACCATTTTTTGCCATTAGTTGTGATGAGTCCACAGACATCGTTAATTGTGCTCAACTAATCATTTATATTAGATATGTCAGCGGAGATCACATTGAGGAAGAGATTTTTCACTCCCAATCGTTAGCAGCAGGCACTAAATCTGAAGATATATTCAATTTAATATCGGACTTTATAGAAAGAAATAACTTGGATTGGAATAAACTTATTGGACTATGCACAAACGGCGCTCCTGCAATGATAGGTTCACGATCAGGCTTGGCTCAAAAACATAAGGAAAAGCCTTAGTTAGTACGCATTGTGTTATTCATCCGGAAGCTTTGACTTCGAAAACTTTGCCACAGAATTTATGCCAGATTTTAAACTCTGCCATAAATATCGTTAACTACATCAAAATAGTGCATTGAACAGTCGGCTATTCACTTTGCTTTGCGAGGATCTCGATTCTGATCACAAGGTCCTCCTATTCCACACGAAGTGCGCTGGTTGCCAAAAGGCAACATGTTAGCTCGCCTTTATGAATTAAGAGAAGAGGTCATCCTCTTTCTTGAATTTAAAGAAAATTCAATTTTATGCAACTATTCAAAGATGAAAAATTTCAGTGGAAGCTGGCCTATTTAGCTGATATTTTTGAGGCCCTGAATCAGCTAAACTTGAAACTTCAAGGCAGAAATGGTAATTTGATTAGTAACATCAAATTCATATTTTAAAGATATTGGTAAGTCATAGACTTTTTTGAGGTGTTTACATATATCTTCTCTTATTAGATCCTTAAAACAAAAATATCTACAAATATCTGTATGGAACTCTTTGTTTTTAATTTTAATTCAAATAAATAATATAGTTTTGAAAAAAATTGTGTGTTTTTAATATTTTTAAACTTAAGGGGGCATGAGAATATTGTTTTTGATTTGGGGAGGCTCAGTGAAATAAAGGTTGGGAAACCCTGCCTTAGTCTATAGACATCATGCATAAAGGGATTGCTGTTTGCCCTTTATACCTCACTAATTTCGTGAAACTGCCGTGACTTGATTTCTTTCGGGACAATAACCGAAAACAACTTAAAATTGATTTATTTCTTTATATTCACAAGTAAAAAGAAAAGCTTTCCGAAAGGATGAATAAAATTAGAAATTGTAATCAATATTCCCACGTAAAAACACTTTTATAAGCAAAAGTTTGACGAACTCCACTCATAAATATGTGCCTAACATTCCGAATGTGAAAAATACTACGGATCGACAAATAGAAAAGAATGAATAATTTTTGTTGAAACAAGGTCTAATTTAAGACTGTAGTGTCTGCCAAATCCCATTCTTTTCGAAATAGACTCGATCTCGTTCGCCTCCTAGACGAAAACAATGTTCAAGTTCCTCTGATAACTATATTTGTTCGTTTCGTCATTTTGTCTCCTTTTGTTCGTTAATACAATGGTCTGAATATTTTTTATTTGATATCACATGAACATGAAAATATATTCATCATACATTTCATGAACAACGTTTTATTTCAATGAAACAATTAAGTTATGCCTGCAATTATTTTATGAGATTATTATAAACAAAGATAGTATTATTTAGATGTATATTATGTGGTTTTTCAAAACATTTCCTCAATAATGAAACAATCAACCTATACTAAAATTAAAGGCCCCGGCCAGTGGCGTACCATGCTTTTCCTTCTGCGTGTGCGTACCATGCAAATTGAAAATGTCGAATGCGTTAATTACTGTAGCCCCTCAGCTTCAAGACAACCTATTTTTTGATGCTATTGGGATAGAAAACTGAAGTAAGGGCGATTCTTCCGAAAAAATTGTTTTATAAGCTTTTTTTGCCGCATAGCTCAGGTAATATTCGTTATTTACCGTCAGATCTTCTGACAAGTATTTCGAGTGCACAACACTGCCATTATAAAAGAAAACAGTTAACATTACCTTAACTTTTGATCGACTTTGACGACATTTTTTCTGTTTCCGTTTAGTTGGAAGACGCCATTCCAAAATTTGTTGACTGGTTTGCATCTCAAACTCATAAACCCATGTCTCATCACCAGTTACAATGCGTTTTATGAAGTCGGAATTGACTCGTTCTAGTATCTTTTCAGCGACCTTCACGCAATTCAGTTTTCGAAGAAAATTTAGGTCATTAGGTATTAATCGAGCGGCAACGCGTTTTATTACCAACTAATCGTTTAAAATACTTGCTGGTATATTTAGGGCGTCATCTCTCCTGTTCATTGACGCCCTCAACATACCAACAATATGGAAATCTATGTTGAAAACTGTAAAAGCAAGAACAAGAGAACCCAACGCATACACAAGTAGGAAGACACCGAGGACAGAGCCAATCATGCAACGCAAACGGGTCAAGCCACCGACCAATAGGAACGCGCCACCGCCACCGCACCACAACCTGAGACCGCGAAGGAATATAAATTCAGCATACAGTGGCACATAGAGCAGTAAACCAATATACTCCGACATGAAGATGGCTGGTCATTACCAGGATCAACGGACGAGAAACCGGAAGAACGAAGAAACTACATTGAAATTCGTCCGTGAAAACCTACGAGTTAATATATATATATATATATATATATATATATATATATATATATATATATATATATATATATATATATATATATATATATATATATATATATATATATATATATATATATATATATATATATATATATATATATATATATATATATATATATATATATATATATATATATATATATATATATATATATATATATATATAGGTTTTACCCCGACGAGTTGCCTATATATCTGTTCATGCAATCAAACTGATTTCATGAAAAATATAAATCCACCACCCGGTAATTAATACCATTGCCAGGCAATGATTATAATCAAAACATATCCTGGAATAATTATATATTGGGATAACGTTAAATGTTATGAGAATATATCAATCTACCAGAATATATACATACTATAGCATCATCAGACAATGATATCAATGTACCAACGAGTAGTGTCAGAGGCTTTCTCCCCGGAAAAATCCAGTGTACGGACCTTAGTCAAGTAACACTGAATGTTACTCATTAATAGTTTCCTTTGTGTGAAGTGGTGAACGATCGAATAGAATACTGCTCTGAATATAAATATGACAAAATTGTCAGTTAATAATTATATTACATTTATATAAACAAATAAATAAAATATGAAATGAGATTCTGAGCAGTATAAACTTAAGAGAAAACCTATGACTCTACCTCATTATTATTTTCGGAAAGAAACCTACGAAGAATATTACAAGATTTGATGACTGTTATCTTTTGTAACTGTTCAAACAAATTTTCTTCAGACCCAAAATCTCAATACTTTTGTGAAGATTTCTAGGAATAACACCTGTTGTAGAAATAATAATCGGTAGAATAAATATTTTCTTCATTTTCCACATTTTTTAATCTCGTCGCCAAGCATCATATATTTAGAAATTTTTTCATTGTATTTATTTTGTATATTATGTGTGTCGGGTATAGCAATATCAATTATATATGTTATTTGATTTTGTTTATCATTAAAATGATATCTGGTCTATTGTGTTTTACTGCTCTGTTGCAAAGAATTGTTTTATCAAAATAAAGTTTATATTTGTCATTTTCACAAATAATCTCAGGTTCATATTTGTGAAATTTTTTATTTTGGGAATTAGGTCATGTATATATATATATATATATATATATATATATATATATATATATATATATATATATATATATATATATATATATATATATCATCAAAATCCTTTTACCATCTGAAATTGTGTAGGGTCTACAATATAATAACATTTCATGAAAATTTGATATATCAACAATTTTGTTCATATATGAAATTTCTCCATTCAATCTTGTCTTGCGATTGTTTTAGCCTCTGTCCAATTTTTGCCCTGTTGTCCCAATATGTTTGACTTGCCGTGTATTCCCCATACTTTGAAGATGTCCCCACCAGCTGAGCTGCCTTTTCTCTATAAATTTCAAAGTTGATTCAATTCCTAATTCCTTTCGTATGTCAATGTTCTTTAGTTTATCTCTCTTTGTGACTCCCCTTACCCTCCTAAGATATTTCATTTCGACAGCTTGAATTTTACTTTTTAGGTTTTTACCTAAATCCCATGACTCACATCCAAATGTCAGTATTGGCCTTTAGATAGATGTGAATATTTTCATTATTGTGGCTCCTTGACACTTCTTTCTTATTCATGAAATTGTTGCTGATAGCATAATATGCCTTCATGGTCTTTTTGATCCTATCATTGATTTCAGCATCTTGCTTTCCTGATTCTTCGAGTTCAACTCCTAAGTACTTATATTTTCCACTTGTTCTATTTTTGTCCCCTCTATCTGTATATTTATGTCTTCCTTTTCTGTTCCAATCACCATTACCTTAGTTTATTCTGAAGATCTTTTTCAGATCCATTATCATTATATCATCCGCGTATGCCCCTTCTGATACTTCTACTTGCTGTAAGTTTCTATATCCAATCTGGATTTTCGTCACTTCTGTCGAGCAATTTTTTATTATTTCATCCATAAAGATTATAAACAACAGAGGACTAAGCCCACCCCCCTGTCTAAGTCCCTCCGTTGTCTCGAAATACTCCGGTCTCCTATTTCCGCTTATAATGCAATTTCTATTACTTTCATATATATTTATTATCAGTCTTATAATTTTTGCTTTGATTCCTCTTCTGCGTATCATTTCCCATAATCTTCGTCTAGGCACCCTATCAAAAGCTTTTTCCGAGTCCAAGAACGCTAGGTATATTTCCTTCTTCATCCTGTTAGATTTTTCCATCAATACCTTCATGCTGAATATACGATCTTGAAGACTTCTTTCTTTTTCGAAATCCACTTTGTTTCTCTCCCAATGTTCTTTTAATAATTGACCTCAGCTTCATATCTATTATTTGTTGAACAAAAAAATTAAAGGTAAAAGGTAAAAATATCTGGATATCGAGATAAAGGACAGTACAAGACTAAATGATTTACAGTTTCCTAAGCGTCACCACACTTGCAAGTTGGACTATCAACCGGATCCTACAAAGATGATTGTCGAAAATTCTTCCTTGGCCAACATATCATTGAATACCATCGGAATAAAAATACACAGCTGGGCAGTGTCTGTCATATCGGTCGATTCGTCGAACTGTAAATAAAAGTATGTACATTTCATGATATCATGTTTTAGTTTATCTGCCATATCCTGATTCATGACTTCAATACGCCTTGTGACAGTCGGACGAGATAACTGAAGTTCTCTAATAGCAGACATGATTTCTGTTTTATTTTTAAAATCTCCAAATAAAGTCTCACCCGCTTCCATAAATGCTTCCTTCACAACCGATCCATCTTCGAATGGTTTCTTGCGTTTCGCCAATATATGAGATATTTTAAATGACGAGATCGTAGCAGCTTTTGATTGTTTGTCTAGTCTTGTGTACATGGTTTGTTCTTTATTCAAACAAGATATCAAATCACTTACTTTTCGTTTTCTTAATTGATAAAGCCGCCTTTTGCCACTAGCAGAGTGTTATTTTATTACGTAATAAATTTTTGTAGTTTAGTTACCTACCTATTAAAATTATTTTTCTTCACGAGATCTACACAAAAAGCACTAGCGATCGACCGTTTGAGCACCTCACAGGTAGCGTATATATGGCCAAACGGTAGCCATATTTGCAGTCATGCATAGTTTTTGTTTTCATATTCACGAATGAAAAACACACTATTGCATTGGTGATTAAACAAATAAATATCAAATTGACACACAACATCGTAATGTGATTAACAGAGATTTTTGTATTAAGAATAACAAAATACACGACAATACTTAATGTTTTTATTGCCTCAATAGCATGTTTCAGCTTGAACAACTGGGCGACTAGAGGGCGCGCGAGAAGAGTGACAGTCGCGTCGTTCGGATACATGTGACACTAGCAACAATTTATAGTCGCGTTCGGACCATTATAGATTCTCGTGGTACGATTAATTTCATAACTTTATAACTTATTTTCTTTATTCAAACTTCAATTGGTTTGCGTCAGTTTCTGAAATTTTGAGGGTCCCAATTTCGTAGCCGGCAAATAGCCCGAGATTCGTGCTCTATTTTTGGCACGCGGACTGTTCGCTCTGCCAAATGTCGACGACGTTCACTTACCTCGAAACACAATTCCTTCCGCATAATTGTTCAATTATATATCTGTATCGTGTACATATTGTGCAATGGGGGTCGGAACGATATGTTTGAATTTTAAGCGAGTTGTTTTTTTGATTCAAGGTCGTCCATTATTCGTTGTGCATCTGGGTTAATTTCAGAGGAATAAACAGGTTGAGAATCAAATGGTGAATATTTCGTCGTAATAGACACCAAAACTAGGATATCGACAGGGCCCCCTGTGAGGGCTACTGGCGCTTGTGTGCAAAAAATGATTTTGGCGCCCCTTAAGGCATTTTGGATCATGTTTTTTTATTTTTTTTTTGAAGATAGGAGGTAGGTAGGTGCTTGAAGTAAAGCAAAAAAATGAACTTTAGAAGTCATATTCATTTGTAGACTAAAATATCAAAATGAAACAAACTCATAACAAAATAAATTCTTGTTCACACCCATTTTAAAACATTTACTTAAAGAATGGGATACAGACACGTTAACTCGTTTTTATAAATACTAGAAAATAACCTAAAACTAAAAATCACATTTTTAGGAACAAATAACAGAAATATTGCCTAATGTCTATATATATATATATATATATATATATATATATATATATATATATATATATATATATATATATATCTACTTATACTTAGATATTTAAAAAATATGCAGATATTTCTAATAACAAATACCTAGGGAACTTCGTTTTAAAATCAAAAGTGATAGCTAGGTCTAGGTGCAATAGAAAAATAAAAGATAGCTATTGTAGTAGCGATATTTTCCGAGATTTTGCTGTTGCAAATTCATTAATTACATCGCTAAAATTTATACTGTCAAAAATTTCTTGTTCAATTGCTAATATTGTTAGCCCAGACAATCTTTCTTGAATCATTGTCGATCTTAAATAATGTTTAATATTTTTAACTTTGAAAAAGATCCCTCTCCAGAAGCCACAGATACAGGCAATGTCAAAAGAATTCTTAGTGAAATGCTTACGTTTGGAAAGGTGGATATTAAATTGTTTTCAAATATATATTGTAAAATACTCAAGGGGTCAGTATCATCCGGTAATGAAAACAACTTCAACGCTTTAATTTCGTTAAGCAGATCATTTGAGTCTATATCCTTATTATCCTGATCTGTCAGTCGCTTTTCAAGAATAGAACAATGTTTTAAAAGATCGCTGTCACTTAATTTGAATATGTCGCTAAAAAATCCGAAAACATTGTCATACTCATTTAATAAGTCAAATCGATCTATAGTTTTTAAGAAAAAACTAATTTTAAAGGCGGTTTTTGGATCATAAGGGGTCCCATCTCGGTGTTCATAGTCAAAAGTCAAACAGTTTTGGTTTAAATTTCCTCCTAACTGTTGGTAATGGTGGAATGTCTTCTTCAATTTCGAGAGAGGATGCTACTTCTTTCGCTTGCACAAGAATTCCTTGAAATGAGTGGTCAGACCTAAATTGCTGGAAGGGATCAACTAAATTTTTTAGGTAGGTTTGGCATACTTGAATATTAATTGTAGCACTTTGCATTTGTTTGCTGACAATATTTATATGAAATAAAACGTCATGCCAAATAATAATGCCACAAAAAAATAACAGACGTTAAGAGGGAACTCGCTTTATGTCTTGCATCAATGTGAAAGGAATTATCTTCAGCCACTTCTAGAAGACTTTCGCAAACCTTAATTAAATGAACTGTAAGGGGCTTTATTGCGTCAATTCTGCTGGACTATCTTGTCTCACTAAAAGACTTTAAACTTAACCCGGGGATATTTCTTCTCAAAACATACCACCTTTTTGTAGATGACGAAAAAAATTATATAACTCTTGCACAAGATCAAAAGAGTTTATTGTAGCACCTGACACCTTAGAAGCGTCATTTACTGTCAAGTTCAAAGTATGAGTCACACAAGGTACAAAAAGGGCTTTTGGATTCGCATCAAGAATGCGTTTTTGGAGCCCAACATGTTTTCCCTTCATATTTGTCCTATTATCATAACCTTGTCCTCTAATGTGTTTCAATTCTAAATTTAATTTTTTCAAATTTTCTATTACAAAAGTATATATCCCTTCTCCTGTAGAGTCCAGTATAGGATTAAACGCACTAAAACTTTCCTTAACTTCAAACTTTTCTGAAGTGGTGTTAAGGACAACATACCTCAGAACAAGACCAATTTGCTCAGTATGACTAGTGTCTGGTGTACAATCTAATATTATTGAAAAATATTTTGAACTGCGAACCATTTCTAAAATATTATTTCTTGCTTTGGACGACAATAATTCAATTATTTCATTCTGTATTTGCACGCCTAAATAATGAGTCATTTTAACAGATTTTTTTGGGAGTTATACAATCGTCTAACGTGCTGTCTCATCACTGAATCAAAAGAGGCAATCATCTCAACAGCTTTTAGAAAATTTCCATTATCATGTTCAAAAAGCAATTGAGAAGAACCTTGAAATTGCATTGTGTAGATAAATACTTAACAATTGCAATAATTCTTTCCAACACGTCTCGCCAATATTTTTTTCCGTTTCTGAAATCAGCAGATGATGAGCATTAACAGTCATAGAGGTCTCCAACATTTTAAACTTAAATTTACCCAAGTGTTTATATAACTGTTGTGTAAAATTGACGTTTCGTGTCTCTCAATTAGTAAAGACAAGTGTTGCCAATCAGATACTCCATTTGTATCACAAAAAGCGTTAGGAGTTTTACATTTATAAAACAACTTACAACAAAAGCAAAATACAAAATCTTTAAAAATAGAGTAAATAAGCCAAGCCCTTTCGACTTTTTCTCCATTTGCTAGATTTCTTTCAAAGTATTTGCACGAAAACTTTCTCTTATATTTATTACTAGGAAAGATAAAACTGATGTCTATCAAGGGCGGAACACGTTTAACCAATATTCTAGCCATCTCATTGGTGATTCTTTCGGGTCACAAAACGGGGTCGAATGGAATTATATCGATACTAGCCTCATTACAGCCTTAATCGAAAGTGTCACTTGCAGCAGGTATTTCGGTAGCTGACATTACCGAACTTTTTACACAAGCTGAATTATCTGAAGTGGATTGTTCAAGTGCTGTTGACGAGGATGATGTAATCGCTTCATCCGGCTCGTATCAGTAGAAGCTGTTTTGCTGCTACAACCGCTGCCACTTGTTGGAGGACCTGATGTTACTGTTGAAATTTCAGATGGTTCACTCACGGTTATTGATATTACGGATTTAGAATTTTGAGATTCGGACGATTCGGTCGCACCAACATCGATAGTCCCCGTGGAATCTCAATTGTTTTGCAAGAAATGCTTTAAAGATTCAACCATTTTTACCCTTTCTTGTAATCTCAGTTTCTTTTGCTCGCGAAACTTCGCACCTGAAGGTCTCTTTCTTTTATCATGAAAAAACAAATAAATAATTAGTACACATGGGAATTAGGAATTAACTTCTAAAGTAACCACAATAATAAGCAGCATGTGGGTAAGGTAGGAAATATTATTAAAAAGTTAACTAAGTAGCCAATAGTTTTTAACCCTTTATAGGGCAGATTATTATTAAGTAAGATATGGCCGATTAAAGTTTGCATATTTGAGTAAAAGCAATTAAATCCTTTCAAAAAATAAAGGCAAAAAGATATTAAACTAATTTGATCTTATAGCCCTTAAAAACCCTACAAAATGGTTTTTAAAAGATCAATAGCATAAAAACTAAGCGATTTATGGATAAAACCAGTTACTTTTTCAAACTCGTACATGACATTTCAATTAATAAAAAGATATTTGGCTAAAAAATTAATTATTACCGGTATCCTATAAAAGGTTAATGTTGATAGTATAAAGTAGGGAACACTTATCATTTTATAAAAAATCAAGCCGTTGAAATGGCAGTCAGCAGGTATTCGGCACTCAATTAAAATACAGTAGTAAACAGAATATTACACAACACAACACCACACTTGACAAAATAAAAATAACTTTATATGTAAAAATTAATCCACTTGTTTTCATTCACTTGTTGCACGGTCCAGTGAACTAACTGATTTAAAAACGCCTGTGGCGATGCATCGCTTTTATAGCGCTCCAGGCGTTATTTATGTGTGAACAGGAAAAACCAAGAAACTGCCGCCTGACATGTTCTCGCAAAATATGAATCGGCAGTAACTGGATGATATACTAATAAAATTTCGTGTGTATTTATACCTAATCCTATTTCTCAACTTTTATTTTAATATTTTTTTGGACTCAGGGTTTTGGCGCCCCTAAAGAATGGCGCCCGTGTGCATTGCACACTTTGCACATATGGTTACGGGGGCCCTGGACATCGAAATAAATGACAGTTCTGAAGTTGAATAATGAGACTGATTTTTGCAGTTTTTTGTTTGAAAAAAATTACAATTCAGTATTGTCTTCTTCGAAAGAGCTTTCGAGGGAAGTCACACAGCGCTGCAGACGGTTCTTTTATTCCTTATAGCAATGCTAAATCTCATTTATTGAATTAGCCTTCAGCTGACGCCCCTTGAGATTATTTTTCGCGAAAATAGAAAAAAAATCACAAGGACTCTAGTCAGGCCAACATGTAGGCTAAGAAGCACAAGAATAGACTGGCCGACAAAAAAATTGTTGTGTATGTAACATAAAGCATATTATGGTAGAATGGGCGTAGCCAAATACATAAATGAAAAAAAAAATTAACACGTAAGGTTTTCACGTTACATTCATAGACCCACATTTAATGTTACAATATTTAATGTGTATAGAAAGAAATATTATTCAAGTTCTTTAACAATATTGACATTTACTTTTACATCCACTAAATGTACTTTACATTTAGAGAAGCAGAATTTGCCCACGTGCCACATTTCTAAGGGATTTTCATACTTAATGAGCTTTTATTACTTAACGTCTTTACCAAATAGACTATAGCTTCAATTGGGGTGGCGATGTTCACACCCTTCGAACTGTTGCTGTTGCTGTGGTCTTTTCTACTGCTGAGTTCTGTTTTTCAGACTGGCTAAATAATTTTCATGTGCATAGAATTGATTACCAATTGAGATTATGCATTGAGAATTATATGGGATGCCATTATCTCGACCCCAATTTTTTGGCTACATATCATCTGCAGTATAATTACACCTCATATCCGCTGACAATCAGCATTGAACATAAGTTGGGATCAGTATTACTTTTCCGCAATTCTTTCCAAATATCCACGAATGTTTCTAGTTTTGGTCATAGAAGTAAGATTTGGTGTACATTAAATCGTTTAAGAATAGGTTATGGGCTTTGTAGGATATCCAGATATGTTTACCTTTTACCTTTAATTTTTTTGTTCAACAAATAATAGATATGAAGCTAAGGCCAATTATTGAAAGAACATTGGGAGAGACACAAAGTCGATTTCGAGAAGGAAAAAGTCTTCAAGATCATATATTCAGCTTAAAGATATTGATGAAAAAATCTAACAGGGTGAAGAAGAAAATATACCTAGCGTTTATGCACTTGGAAAAAGCTTTTGATGCTTTTGATAGGGTGCCTAGACGAAGATTATGGGAAATACTACGCAGAAGAGGAATCAAAGCAAAAATTATAAGACTGATAATAAATATATATGAATGTAATAGAAATTGCATTATAATCAGAAACAGGAGATCGGAGTATTTCAAGACAACGGAGCAAACTAACAGGGATTATCCAAAGATATCCAACCTAGCTCCATATTACTTTCCCGGTGTTTCAATTTGTTTCGATTTTTTATTCGATATCTGTCTAATTGATTGAGAAAATATATGGTTGTTAATCAGATGTTCGAAATATTATTCAAATTTTCCTCAATTCAGAAAAAATAGTAAAAGTTTGATCTGAAATAGAAATTCACTCGTATCTTATTTGATCTGATTTCATATTAGTTTTCACTCATTTTATCTTGGTTTTATGTTAATATTATTTTAAGTAGTAATCGCTACAGATTATCAGTTATTGATCTTGAAATGCTTTCGAGAGTAATTATTTTTGTATTGAAACTATCAAATTTCGTCTGAAGATTCTCAGAAGGTATCGGTGTTCAGAAGGAATCAAATAGAAATCATCTTAGAAGTTGCAAGTTACAGATTACTTCACGCAAAATAACAATTGACACTGGTTATGTGTGAAAATGCATTCTAAATAGCAATATACCAGGGTAAACCAAGATACTCTAGAATTTCTGAGCTGAATTTTGTCATGAAGATACACTTCACTACAAAGTTACACTCATTCTCAAGGACGTAGTCTTCGATTCATGGCGTTATCGCTTACTTTGTAAAAAATATACCAGAATTCATACGAAGCCCCATAAATTTCTAATGCAGCGAGAATATCATTATTTTTCAAATGACGGAGCTAAAGAAAATGCGACTCGATGTAAAAACAACATTTTTGTTATTGGTACATTTGAACCAATTAGTAAATGTTGAAATCAATTGTTGAAGATTTTCAACTATGGTTCTTTCAACATTTAATGCTATTCTTGCAGTACAATTAATGATTAGTGCTTCAAGCAGCAGCATACAAATAGCATGGAAGCATATCCAAGAGACTGGTGATATAGGTATAGGAAATAAACAGATTGGAGGAAGTTGGGCAAGAAACAGAAACCAACTTGCCGACAAATTCTTGTTGAGATAATTGTCTAAGAAAATTATAGAAAATTATTGTGCGGAATCACGAATTAATTCCATTATTCAACTAGCTGGTCCACTGTGATAGTTTATTGTGGTTAATACACAGCATGCATACAGGATGTTACATAACAGTATGTCACAATTTGAAGGCGTAAATCTACGTGCAATTTTAAGAAAAAAATTCATAAAAGCATAGGTCCGCAAAAGCTTTGTTACGGAGCTACAGAGTGTTGAGATTTCCGAAAAAACTCCTGCAGTTTTTGAGATATTCAGCCCAAATTTAGAATGCAAGCTATTTTTTACAGACTCCATCATTACACGTCCTGAATTTTAACTAGTATCTACAAGCAGTTTTCTTTTCCCGAGCCATGCCTTTTTTTGCCCTCTCAAACTTTTTTGCAGTACACCACTGATCAGCGTACAATCAATTTTCGTCATCTTCGTTCAATTTAGAAACTTTTTTAACACTTGTAATTTTTTCATATCTCCAACCGTTCTCGAGCAAAACGTAGAACCAGTGTCTGCTCCAATTGTTTGTTAAATAAACGATTAGTTTTAAGACTTTTGAAGTTATTGCTGTAAGAAAAATGAATTGACTGATATCCATTACATGTACGGTCTGGCTGACGGAAACACAACAGAAGCTAGGCGATTATATCAGGTGCGCTTTACAAATCGAGTAATCCTCATGTTGAGTACAAGAAAAATTGGAAATCAGTTGAATATTTCACATGCTCTAATTTGGAGGATTCTCCACGACTTTCTATTGTACCCGTTTCATATTCAACGCGTCCAAACTAAACTGAATCTCATCATCAAGAACAATTCTCACTACATGTCGGGGTCGGAATAATTGGGAATTATTTGATTGGGCCATTATTTTTTGCCTAAAAGACTAAACGGTCCCGCTTATCGGCAATTTTTTGAGGAGGAGATACCTGTATTGCTTGAGGATGTGCCACTTTTGGTGAGAAACATAATGTGGTTCATGCATGATGGGGCACCAGCAAATTTCAGTGGAGAAGCTAGGGAATTCTTGAATAACACATTCACCAACCAATGGTCGGGGTGAGCCTAAACTATGGCCTCCTAGGTACCCAGACTTAAATTGTTTAGATTTTTTCTTATGGGTATATCTTAAAAGTTCAGTTTATACCACTCTAGTGATCACTTGAGAAGAATTGAGAATTCGAATGATAACCTCTTGTGACACGATAAGAAATACCTCAGAAATATTTCAAAGAGTGCGTGATAATATACGAAAAAGGACAGAGGCCTGTATTCTCGCAGGTGGAGGACACTTCCAGCAATTTATTTAGTTTCTAATTGTTCTTTTTCTTAGTTTGATATTGAAATTTTGGGCATACCTATAGAGTATTTCTATTAATTTGCTTCATTTAGCGAATAACACAACTCAAATAATTCAAGTCCAATTGTATTTCACTCGAAAACGGTTGGAGATACGAAAAAATTACAAGTGTAAAAAAGTTTCTAAATTGAACGAAAATGACGAAAATCGATTGTACGCTGATCAGTGGCGTATTGCAAAAAAGTTTGAAGGGGCAAAAAAGACATGGTCGCGAAAAAGAAAACGCCTTATGAATTTCATTTAAAATCAAGGACGTGTAATGATAGAGGCTCTGAAAAATAGCTTGCATTCCAGATTTAGGCTGAATATGTCAAAAACTGAAGGAGTTTTGAGGAGAAAACCAATTTTTTCCGCAAATTTCAACAACCTGTAGCTCCGTAACGAAGCTTTTGCGGATCTTTGTTTATATCAACTATTTTTCTTAAAATTGCACGTAAATTTACCCCCTCAAGTTGTGACATACTATTATGTAATACCCTGTAGAACTGAAAATTTGGATTTATATTAAAAAATCATAGAGGTTCATTTTTAGTACTGACAGTTGATTAATGATGCCCTCTATGTTCCAGTATACAAAACATAAATGACTTCGCTCGTATGCTTTACGTTTGAAGACTCAGGATTGTATACCGTAGAAGTCAATTAATAAGGCCGTAACTATAACTACACTGACTGAATTCAGGTATTCAATTACTTCGCCATTCATAAATTTCAATGGATAAATACGCTCTCAATTTTTTTTGGTAAAAATCGAATATGCAAGAAGCGAAAAATATAAAAATTCAAGGGTATAATATGAAATGATAAACGATTATATCAGCGCTTGCGTTAGTCACAAAAAATATCCTTTCTCCTTGTTTCGTTCTCATATCACTCTCAAGAACGTCCTATTCGGAATACGGATGTGATGAAGAGAAGAAACAACTAACGGCAATCAACCCACTCTCTGAACTACGTTTTCATTACGATCTGTGTCGGATATAACTACTCGATATTTCAGTATGTTTTTCGAAGATAATGTCCGCGTTAAAAGAAATGGCGGAAATGCAAGAAATAACCACATATATTTACAGATTGCGGTTCTATTTGATCTAGCAAGCCAGACTTGAATTATGTCAATAACGACGTTACATTTAAAAGCACTTAGATCAAAGTGGGCTACAGGTAGAACAGGTTGGCAGGAGTGGACTAGGAATTAAACGAAACACATCTTGTATCTACACTGCGCCAAGAAATTTACCTATTAATTTCAGATTTCTTTTTTGATAGCCAACTAATTGATTTTTTTTTGATATTTCCGGACATATGCCAATAAAATTCGATGTTTTTTCTCGGTGTACATGTTCCTGTCATGAGATTTTGCAAGAAACCACAACATATTGATAATAGCAACTGATCAATTTTTGGGAGTAACATTTGTTCTTGAAAATTCTACTTTTCTGTAATAATGCAAAGCGAATCACGAAATTTGAGTCCTACAGAATGTGCTGAAGCAGTGGTGTTAGATGACCTAGGTTGGACTTATACAAGAAAAGGCCAAAGGCTTGAGGTGTACCATTCAACTGCCCCCAAAATGATCCGTAGGTATAGAGTCATAGTCATTAAAGGAGACTCGGACAAAAACGAGATCGGCAACAACGGTGATCCATGAACGATATTTAAGAATTTCCTCGTTGAGATAACGGTTCGCTTCAGCACCTTTGAATGCAGCTCCGATAGTGGAGTGCGAATACGTATTGAAACCAGAGAAAGATATATTACGAAGGCCGAGTTACCGACCAAAACATTCAACACCCCCTCACGACCTCTCACCCATCTATCTAGTCCCCCATAATACATATAGACGGCACTAATTTAACCACGTCAAGTGTCAAACTCTGTCGATCAAACTTCAATCGCCGATAAATGAATTGTCAAATTTATGTCAATGTCAATGTTTTCAGTTTCCCGCTAAACCATTTTATTTTTGCGATTTACTCTTCCAAAATCATTTTCTTTTCAGGTGTTTCCATTGCTGGTGTCTTCGAATCAATTTTAGTAATTCTCTCGAAATTTATGGTAAGTAAATTGAATTTGTGAAGTTTTAGCTGATACTTTGTGCAGCTTGAGCTTTGAATGATTCTACGGTACCTAAATTGGATTATATCCAATTCTTATCGGTTTTCTTTTTAATTTTGAGGATCACCCCTTTTGCGTTCTGCTGGAAAGGACTATACCATAGAAGAGGACCCCTGTGAATGGAGAGGAAGCCTTTTTTCGAGATACGAAGGGTTCAAGTATTTTTCATTACGTCCTTCCACCAGGATCCTTTATAAATTATTTATAAAACAAACATGTTTTCAAGTCTGCGATATTATTTATTTTCCTCCATGCACCTTTTACACTCATGGTGAAAGAAATTGATCTGTGACCAAATAATTGAATTTTTTGGCTCTTTTACACCCTACATTTCTTTTGTTATCTATAATTCATGTTTATTTTGTGATATATCTTCTTCTTACGGTGCCTTATCCTTAATGACGTTGGCGATTACATTTGCCCATCTTATTTTATTTGTTGCGTCTTCTTCCCGGTCCCCTTTTGTCATTGATTTTTCCTTCGATGATAAGTTGAAGCAGTTCGTACTTTTGGTTTCTCATAATGTGACCGAAATATTGCGTCTTTCTTTCTTTTATTATCTGCACAAGTTCTCGATCCTTTCTCTTCCTCTGCATAACTTCTACGTTTGTCGTATGACTCATGTAAGATATTCTGAGCATTCTACGGTAGCACCAAAGTTCGAACGATTCTATTCTTTTTTGTTTTGTTTCCGTCATTGTCCATGCTTCAACACCATATAGCACGGTGGAGAAAACGTAGCATTTCAGTATTCGAACTCTTAATGAGATATTTAGTTTGCAGTTGCATAGTATTTTTTGCATTTTATAAAATATAGCTCGTGCTTTTTCCAGGCGTGTTTTTATATCTAGTGAGTGATCCAAAGTTTCATCAAGGCTACTTCCTAGGTATGTTATTTTTGTTGTAATTCTGTTCCGTTGACCCTAATTCCGACCTTTCTGTTTTGGTGTTTGCTGATAGCCATCGTTTTTGTTTTCTTTGTATTTAGTTTCATTCCAAATTCTTTACATGTTATCATCACTCGGTTCATTAGGCGTTGTAGTGCTTCAGCGCTATCTGCTAGAATAACCGTGTCATCTGCGTATCGCAAGTTGTTAATGCATTGTCCATTTATTATTATGCCATCTGAGGTATCCTGTTGTGCCTTCCTAAATAACTCTTCCGAAAAAACGTTAAACAACAACGGGGAAAGAACACATCCTTGTCTTACTCCTTTCTCGATGTTAATGTGTTCAGATGTCTCTCCATTGATTCTAATTTTAGCCTTTTGGTCTTGGTAAAGGTTTGATATGATTCTCAAGTCTTTGTCGTCTATGTTACAAGACTTGAGAATTTCTATTAGTTTATCGTGTTTCACCAGGTCGAAAGCCTTTTGAAAGTCTATGAAACACAGATATACATCAGAGTCTACATCCCTACATCTTTCAACAAGCACACGTATTGAAAAAAGTGCCTCTCTTGTTCCAAAGCCATTCTTGAAGCCAAATTGTGTTCGTCCCGTGTGTTCGTCCAATTTGTTATAAATTCTATTGTGTATTATTCGGAGGAACAATTTCAGTATATGATTCATTAGACTAATGATCCTATATTCTTCACATTTCCTGGAGTTCTTCTTCTTTGGTAGTGGTATAAACACCGATGTCAGCCAGTCTTTAGGTATTATTCCAGTTTCGTATATTTTATTAAATAAGTTCTCCATAACATCGATGTGTTCGTCTGAAATTATCCTTATAATATCAATTGGGATATTATCTTCTCCAACAGCTTTTTTGTTTTTTAGTTGTGTTGTTGCTTTAATAATTTCCTCCTTTGTGATGTAGGGTCCAGACGCTACTTTCTGTACATCTATGCTTTGTCTCTCCTGGTCTTGAAACATGTCTTCTATGTATTCTTTCCACCTGTTTATTTGATCTTTATATTCAGTAGGGGTTTCCCATGTTTATCTTCGACGAAAGATGAAGAGGATTGCTTCCACATTCCAGCTCCTTCTTTTATTTTTTTGTGTAAGTTGAAAGTATCATGTTTTTGTTCTAGTTTCTCAATTTCTTCACATCTTTCGTTTAGCCAGGTAACCTTAGCTTCTTCGATTTTTATTTTGATATTTTTATGTATTTGTTTATATCTTGTTTCGTTTTTATTTCTGAATTTTCTTCTCTCTTCCATCATGTCAAAGATTTCTTCTGTCATCCAAGATTGATTCTTTTTCTTGGTCTCCTGCTTAAAGTGCTTCTCTGTAACATTTTTTAGTGTTGTTTTAATCTTTTGCCAGTCTTCTTCAGAAGTTTGCGTCGGCTTTAATGGTTTTTCGTTTATATATCTATGTATTTCTTCCTTTATTTTATTGTACGTAGATTCCTCTTTCAATTTATCGCTGTTAATAATAGTTGCTTTCTTATTTCCTTTGGTTCTTTTAAATTCTACCTTTATCCTTGCTAGAAGAAGATTGTGATCGGTGGGAATGTCAGCTCCGGGGTATGTCTTGCATGATTTTACTACATTTTTGTACCTTCTGTTAACAATTATGTAATCAATTTGGTTTCTTGTGATGCGTCCGTCTACTCCATCTGCTGGTGACTTCCATGTATATAGTCTTCGTGGTGATAACTTGAAAAAACTGTTCATTATACTATATTGGTTTTCTTTACAAAATTGTATTAATCTGTCTCCTCTGTCATTTCTTATACCGAGGCCAAACTCACCCATCGTGTCATCTTCTCTTCCCTTTCCAATCTTGGCGTTGAAGTCTCCGAGAATTATGTTGGTTTCATGTTTCTTTGTTTGGAGTAAAGTTTTACTTAAGTCTTCGTAGAATTGTTCTACTTCCTCCTCTGTTCTTTGACTTGTTGGGGCATATATCTGTATAATATTCATATTGACTGGTCTGCTGTCTATCTTTATTAGCATTATTCTATCTGACACTGGAAGAAACCCAGTAACTGACTTCGCAGTTTCATTAGATGTAAGTATAGCAACACCATTCTTGTTTTGTGTCGTTTCATCCCCGGAGTAGTACAGTGTATAGTTACCTATCGTATAAGTACCTGCATGTGGCCACCTTACCTCGCTGCAACCAAGAACATCTATTTTGAGCCTCTCCATCTCCTTGATCAAATTTGCAGCCTTACCTGCTTCGTACATGCTTCTCACATTCCATGTTCCAATTCTTTTAGTTTTTAACCGGGAGATTCTTCGCACCCTCTCCTCATTTAAGAGGTGCCCGGGACAGAGGGCCATTGTTTTTTGTTCCATGAACATATGTAATTTTCCTGGGGATATCTTATGATCGTTAATACAGTGGTTTCCCGTTGCCTTCTGTATTCTTATGCCGTTGATTACTTATTGGTAATTCCTCCGCCTTCGAGGCCGATTTCTCAACCTCAGGACAAAAGAGTGCCCTTTCATCCACTTGTTCATCCGCCCGTAGCCGTTGACAAGCTGGAGGTGGATCGCTTATTCCGGCGATCATTCGTTCGTCAGAGCCTCGTTAGTTATCTAGCAGGGTGCACCGGATAACGTTTGTTATCACACGAGCAGGTGAGGTTGACATTTGGGCTGGCATTGCTGAATATATATTCTTTACCTTCGCCCCCTTTGTGATATATACATTGTTATTATTCCAAGATTTCCAAGATTAGTAATGAAATTGCCTATTTTTACCATGTTCAACAATTTTGAGTGATCTCAAATTCATTTAAATAAAAACTTTTTCAGACAGAACTGCGTTTTTTTCTATTATCAGAAGCAGTATAGAGTAACTGCCATGAAGATGGCAGTGAAGGCAGTTTACCCCCAACGGGGGACCAATATTAGTGGCTGACAACAATATTCCAGAATTCCTTTTTTATTTTGAATGTTAGAATGTTCCTATTTACTGTGTAATGTGATTTATATATTTGATTCACATGTGTTAAAATTTATTTTATTTGGAAACGTTTTGCTGCATTTTCTGTATATATGGTTTAAGAGATTTTTTTATTTTGAAATAAAAGTTTTATTGTGAAAAAATACTAATTATTTTCCCAATTTTCGAACAGTTTAATTGAGGCAGAAATAATCTGCATCATTTAGACTAGTTCAAATACCCCATTTCAAGTCGAGTTTAATTCGATCGTGGGAAATCTAGAATTGAAATAAGGCGCCATTCATTTAAGTTTTCCATAATGGCACGCGTAGCGCTAGTTTCTATGCAGAGTTGGCCATATTATTTTCTATGCCGGGCCACTGAGTTTTTATTTCTCATTAGGGTCTGTTCTGTGATTGAAACGATACAGCGTCTTAGGAAATTTGGCTTAAGCCTCGTGTCGCCGCTCGAGGCCCAGTTCTAACCGCAGCACATTGAAGAAAACGATAAACTTTTGCCACGGAACGTGTAAATTATTTAGAAGCTGACTGGGAGTTTCGTTACGATCATCGTAAATAATAAAACCCTGAAAGCTCGGAGGTACGTTACAGACTTTTTAGAGGAAATGTACCATGTGCGCAAAAATGGGTGATTACTTTTTGTTTATGAATGAAAACGCCAGACCAGGAGTATGTTAGAAGAAGAATTGGTGACTGGGAGAGTTTTAATTACAGATGAGTGCAACATTTACCTACCTGTGGTTTTGGGGGAGGTCCAATAATGGTGTGGGGAGGAATTTCTTTGAGCTCTCCTACTGATCTGGTTACCGTTAATAATGGAATAATGCTCAGAGGTTACACGAATTTTAGAAGAAAATGTAACATTTCTGGCAAACATGGTGAAACTTTTTGTTCATGCATGTGAACGCCTGACCTCAGAAGCCCATGTCATTAGGGAGTATCTTCAAGATCACACAATCACTTCAATGGGGTGGTTTGCACGAAGTGCAGACCGCAATCCCATTGAACATGTCTGGGAGATTCTCAATAAAAGATCAATAAGATAGCAAAACCAGCCTTCTGAATGAGGTTCAGAAGAGACTTTTGGAAAATAGGAACGAAATAATGCTATAGGGTCATAGATTTTGAGTATGAATCGTATGTGTCATGCAGGGATGGGAATATCCAGTATAAACAGGTTTTTGAAAACATTGATTTTTTCCAAACGTTTTACATTTTTCATTGCCAGTTTTATTTCAATTTCTATTTTTATTTTTATTTCGATTGTTCTCAAACATTCCTTGGAGGATTACTGGCAAAATAATTCTTGACATATCTAAACTTCTGAATAAATCTGAATTTATCGATTTTGTGTTAATTTCTCTTTGAATTAACATACCGGATAACTTTCGACTTGTCTAAACTTGGTTTGGCAGGGGTATCCGTTCAGATATTTACAGAATGTGGTTTGAGAGCCTAGTAGAGAAAAAAACATATTTTTGGATGCTCCGAAAGCTCATTGAAACAATATGCAAAAAGGGCGCATGTAGTTTTTTGAATTATATGAGCCAGCAAAACTAGTATTATGTTGAAAAAGTTAGACCTGCTGTATGGATAAACCACTCACAAATTTACACAACGTTATGCAAAAAGACAACATGTCTACATGTTATCTTCCTTTCATTATCTTCCTCAGTAGATTATTTTTGCGCTATACCTTCTGCTTCAGAATGATGAAAATAGTGGAAAAAACGTAAGCCAAACTTCAAATATGATCGTGTTGTCAGGTTCCAAGTAATTTTTATGCGATTTCATTCTTGTAATGAAAAATTTAACTTAATGTCTTTTCTGTTGAGATTGAAAAGCTATGAGCGATTCAATGAGGATAATAAATCATAAATTTTTTCACTATTTTTTGCAATACAAGGATAAACAGAACATATTCTCGCAGCGGCTTATTCATATTATCTTTATGAAACAGAAGGAACTATGTGAGAAACAAATCAAAATTGAACATGTTCAAGTTGTCAGGTATCTGATAAAACTTGAGCTTGTCTAAAAGCATTTTTGTAGTTACTGCTGAATTAGCAGGGTCAAGTCTACCAGATTCAGACGAAAAACAAATAACTGCTAATGCTTTTCCTACAGTGCTCCGGCTGTTACTTATATATACTCAGAACAAGAAAGAAAATATTCAGATAGATAGTTGATGATTCAGCTATGCATAAGCTT
The DNA here is from genome assembly GCA_013387265.2 of Cryptolaemus montrouzieri. NCBI lineage: Eukaryota > Metazoa > Arthropoda > Insecta > Coleoptera > Coccinellidae > Cryptolaemus > Cryptolaemus montrouzieri. The sequence goes on along the minus strand of JABFTP020000124.1, from coordinate 62,462,788 downwards.
TTTCAACTGAAACATCTGAATATCGCTGTGAGCTTCAATTTCTATCGCTGCTTCTTCGTTCTGCCTTTCGGTAGAGATCGTAGATTAATGTATTTGATTTGTGAACCTTTCAGTAATGAAATAAGAAACAGCTAAAAGACAGCTGTGGCTGGATCTATGGATCATAAGCAAAGAAGCGAAAAATTTCACACCAATTACCGAAGACACTGGTTGGTGAAATTTTCCACTCTTTTGATCATTACGTGACTCGACATAAAAGAATCGGTTGAATACTTGGGGGAAGTACTGAAAAGGAGCTTAGCTGAGCTCAGCATCTGTAGCTGCAGACTGGCAGGTTTTCTGCTGCCCTCATGACATGTAGGCGGACCTTCTGCGGCAGGATTTGAGACCACACGTGATGATGTGGTTCTTCGAAACCGTTCTGCATCCCAGGCTCACCTATACCTCGCTGATCTACAGGAAAAGGAAGAAAAATAGACGCTGAAGTAAGCTTTAGAGAGACTAAGAGCACTGTGGTGGGTCCTTAAAGAAATACCTCTACTGTGGCGATAGGTGCACTGTTAGGGGTTGAACCACTGCACGTCACAATCATAAGCAGGGCAGTTTTGACTGATTATAGGCTAGGCAAGGGACGTTCGCAAGTGGTCGGGACATACCTTCTGTCTTGAAGCTTCAACAGCCACCACCTAGATGAACTTGAATAAGACCACTACGGTGTTAAAATCAAAAAAATATCCTATCCAGGCAAGAGTGAGAGGAATGGAAGGATTTCTTCATCTGGTACACGAATATCCCGAAGCTCAAAGAGTTTTTACCTCTCATCAGGTTAACATACAACATTTTTCCAATCGGAGATCATTGCGATACTTGGATGTGCTCAAAAAGTAGTAGAACTATTGAGTGGATCACGATCTGCTCAGAAAGTTGAGCTGCTTTGCAAGTCCTGGGCGCAGCAGGATTACTATTAAGGTGGTCTGAGAGTGCCAGTTGGAAGAACTGGCAGTTAACAACCATATCCGTCTCGTATGGGTTCCGGGCCACTCCGGGATCAAAGAAAATGAGGGTGCGCATAGGTTAGTCTGTCTAGGAACTAAGAATGCTCAACTTGGACCAGGACCAAGATCTCGGTCAGTGCTGTTAAGGCAAATTTGGGGGACTGAGGAGCGGAACAACATACAGAAACCCGGTTGAATGATTGAGGTTGTCGCCAGTCCAAGGCAATGCAGAGCGCTTCACTTAGTAAAACTACCTGGACTTGGTTGGCACTTGAAGGCAGTCAAACTAAAGTAAGCTCCTGGTTCAGATAGTGACGGGGCATGACAAGCTCAGATATCATCTGTGCAAAACAGGACTAGAGAATAATCCGTAGGTGGTGTGAAATTGGGATCGAAACACCAATTCATTTGATCACCTAATGCATGGCGTAGGCGTGAGTGGATGATCTGACAAAGATACCATCTCGTTCTATTGGAGACTTCTTTGTAAGAGATATAGTTAGAAATAAGGGGGACACAAACACCCAGAGGCCTAGGTGTTGATATCCATGACAGACCGCTTGATATAATCTCTACTATTAGTTTACCATTTAGTTCTTGTAGTAGGAAATTCCAGTTATTATTATTATTATCATCATTAAAGGTATAGGATTTTTGCATATATTATTCGAAGATCAGTTAAATCAGAATATACGTAACATAAAGGGCAGACGAAAACAGCCAAATAAACATGTACATGTAAACTTCAAAAAATTAAGAAAAGATCGAAGAGAACTAGACATCTTCAGGGGCAGATGATGCAAGAAACGTATTTGTGGTTCATCATTACGACAGAGTAAAGCAGTAGTAACACGAAAATGATACACCACCGTTCAAGTTTGAGGTGTCACAGTTGTCCAGAAAGACCATAACAGTTTTTTGGAACTCTCAGGGAATCTTGTTTATATATTATGAAAAAAAAGGTGTTTCCATAACCATAGAATAGCTAGCATCAATCCGGAAGTATTTAAAAATTGTCCCACTTTTACAAGACTATGCGCCGCTAACAAAGGTCTTATTGCGTTAGATGCCCTGGATAAGGTAAGCTTTGACATTTGGAATCACATGCCCTACAGTCCTGATCTGGCTGAAAAAAGAACTTCGTAGTAATAAGAAGTTTTCAAGCAATGGGGGTTCAGCATACTTTTCAGACAAGACAAAACAGTTTCAAATGTATACAAAAACTCATCAAAAGACCTGAACAGTAGTAAGATATCATTGAATATATTGGAAAAGAAAGGTGAATTTTCATTTTCGTGTTGGTTCTTTCTGTATTAACGAAATACGAGTAAACAATCACAACCATGTTGATGGACTATCAACAACTATGTTGCAGAGGTGAATCAGTATTTTCGCACTGTACCAGCTCAATTATAACAAATTTATGTTCAACTGAAATAGTTTCAATTGCGAATGAATTCAAGAGTTTTTTAAGATTTAACAAGGAACCCTTAAAAGGGTTGGTCTATGAAATCTTGTTCACGTTTTAGAGATGAAGAAAGAAATAATTTCGTTTCAAATCGGCATCCGCTCAATTGTTAGTCGTTGCGATGGCTAAAACCAACGAACACACAGCGATATCATCTCTGTTTTAACATTATAAATGAACTTTCAGTTGTAGAATTGTTCATTAACAGAAATACTGTCCTGTACTTTGTTGTGCATCTACCACGACTAAATACGAATCAAATAACCTGATAATACTTTCGTGACGTCCTCGCCTTTTATGTCCAAGACGATTAACAATCTATTACTTCTATTGCAACACTTACCTCGTATGCATCTGATATAGTTGGAGAATTCCTTTTGTAGTCTATTTGCGCAATTCTGTTGTCTAGTGAAATTCTGCAAGTGTTCATCGAATATCTCGTCGGCAGTTCGGTCAACTTTTCCTAGATTTTGAAGGAGCTGAAAAAAAAAAAGGAAACTTTTTATTGCAATGTACCGAGAGTTCTATACGAAAATGTTTGAAATCAACTTTATTAGCAGACGATTTCGGTCCAACAAATATCGTATACATAAACTTCATGATGCAGCTAAATATTATTTTTGGCATTTTGTTATCGAAAATTTATTGCAAAAAAGAAAACTAATGTTCTAGGTCTGGACATTATGGCGGCATTTGTCAGTTAGTGTGTGTATTCAGGTATCTGGCTATCCCCACGAGTCTGATAAATATTCTGATGGTGGGGTTCCACCATGTACTCGGAGAGCATACAGTTTGGAGCCTTTTGAACTCCAGATTTTCATACTCATATAGAACATGCTTCTGCTGTTTCGTCCTTCAAGTTTAACCACTGGAATGATCAAATAATCTAGTAGATTCCTTTTATATGTATAGTAGATGGCAGTGTCCTGTAGGACATTTCTTTTTTACTCAGCTTACAAGATGTTATTCCTAGTTATTTCAAGCCTCTGTTTACTGGCAATGATTGCCAAACTTAAAGTTCACTTTGTACCACTTATTATCCCACCCCTGTGAGTAGTTCCTTTTAAAATGCTTCAGGCAAATGACAGTCCACCTGTATACCTTATTGTTTCTATGTGGACAGTCCACCTGGTATACCTTCTTGTTTCTATGTGGACAGTCCACCTGGTATACCTTCTTGTTTCCATGTGGACAGTCCACCTGGTATACCTTCTTGTTTCCATGTGGACAGTCCACCTGGTATACCTTCTTGTTTCTATGTGGACAGTCCACCTAGTATACCTTCTTGTTTCCATGTGGACAGTCCACCTGGTATACCTTCTTGTTTCCATGTGGACAGTCCACCTGGTATACCTTCTTGTTTCCATGTGGACAGTCCATTTGTTGTCCCTAAAAAACAGATGATTTCCTTGTGTTCGAGAGTCTTTTTCTGTAAGAACCATGCAATCTATGTATTGAGTTTAGAGAACTTCAAAGGCGATTCACGTGAATATCACGTGATTTTATTCCTCGCGAATTTTCATACAACCTTTAATTTGTATACATCTCTTGAATCTGGCGCAACTCAGTACCAAAATTTCCGAATTTGGCGAACCAATTTTGCTGTTGTCATTCAATAACCACTGCTCTATAAGTCTGGTACTAACCCTTGTGAAGATGGATAGGAAGAAAGAATTATATGTGACCAGATCAGCCTTTGCTTTGAACAACGATCTTTTTCCGAAGGAACAACGCGATTTCCCTCCCGGTTTCTCAACACAGGCTAACCTAAGTGTATGTATTAACGAACTCAAAAAAATCTATAGATCATAATCGGCATCACTTAGAAGACCGAACCTGGCCATCGGGGCTCTCTCGGTCAAACAGAGAGGGTATTGTTTTGTGGGTTTGAATATTGAAGGGATTTTGCGATTATACTTCAGAATTGGCAAGCAAGAATAAGGAAGTGATTATGTTTCAGGAGACTCACAATGCGACGGAAGAACATCTCCACGAAAGAGGAAATATCGCAGGTTATGTACTTTTTGATTATCTCCTTAGTCCTTTTCATGGCCTTGCTTGCTATATTCAAGTATGTCTATACATATAAGAGTCAGGTTTGGTTAGGTATGATTGTTGAAATATTTTTTCTGCTGGTTTTCTTTTTCCATTGTTACAGATTCCTGTCCCAAACCCCTTCTTTTCACCCTTGTCTTCGTCTGGAAATCATGGTGTGCAAGATGAGAATTAAAGCTGCTAAGCAGAAAAATCTTTGGTACTCTTTATGTGCACACGACACTAACACAACATAAACAGACAAGCTTTTGCTAGTGCAATAGCGACAGGGAAACGAGTTTTCCTCAGGTTTTTTCACTCGATTATTGAATCATACACAAGATAGTATGGTTCCCCTGTTACATTTTCTTGAGCTCACACTTGTGTTTTTCTGACACACACCAAAATTATAGTACCGTCGTCTCCTTGCTTGAGTATCACGAGTGAATTACTAGGGTGGATTGCGTGATGCTACCTCCCCGGTTGAAATTGGCGTCCCCCAAGGCTCCGTTATCGGACCTATCCTTTTTCTCCTATATACTTCAGCCTAAGCCTCAGTCACAAAACTTTAAAATACTCTAACGTCTGATGCGCGTACAATGCAAGAATATCTGGATCGCAGAGGTGGTTTCATCCATTAAACCCCGACAAACGCGTGTTTATGCACATTGACAGATCTAATCCCTGGACTAATTACTCAATCGATATCCAAATTCTTTAGCTTGTATCTCATAATGTTTCTCATGGTATTACTATCTCTGAGGACCTTTCTGATCAAGCCACATTACGGTTGTTGAGTCTCAAATTCGTCTATACTGTTTGTACCGTAGCTTCAGCAGATGCAACATTCAAACCTCAAAATTCCTGTACGTCTATTCAATTTTGGAATACGCATGGTGTCCCCTTCTCAAAGTAGATGAAGTTATAACATTCTATTGTCTGACTAATCCAGGTTTTGCCTTCAATGTCTAGATGAACGTCTCAGAATTTATCGGCGAACTGGTGAGTGTTTCAATTAAAACAATTTTGCTACAAGAATCCATTATGAGACCCATGAATGCTGAGAGGTACGGTATAATGATAATGTGGTTAAGGTTTGAAGTTCACTGTGAAAAAATACAATGAAGTCATCTACTGAGAAAAAACGTAGGTACGTAATTACAAAAATAAACTCATAATTCTTGAATCCATAGATCTCTCTCTCTATCCACAGCCTTTAATTCAAATTGTTCTCTACAGAGTTCAGTTGCTGTTTTATTTGTGAAAAATAATCTTTTTCAATGTCGTCAGGTTTTGAAGAGATTGTTAGACATGCACTAGAAAAAAAAACTGTTATATTTTTCGATTTCTTTCGGAAATTTTACATTGAATCGTTAGATTTCAAGTACGAACCTCAATAGGGATACTTTTTTCTTTCAGTAACAGGTATTCGTTACTCAAATTATTGTTAAGTTTTGCATAGAATACTTAAAGTTAGGGCAATTATTATACCATTAGACTGTTACCTCTAGAAGGCGGTGTTCAAAAAATGAAGCAAAACATCCTAACAATACCTAGTTGTATTATTCACCTCGTGAATAGTACATAACAGCTGAATTATCGAATTAGCCTCTAAATAAATAAATAAATAAAATATCTGACTTGGTCAAGGTCATATTAATTCATTTTGTTTCATAACAGCAACGTGTACACTTAATTTTTATAATATTTTCGTTGTTAAAACGAGAATTGGAGATGGTCAAGTATCATAGAAACTCTTACAAATAGTTCGATTGTCATTTGAAACTGATGCTTTCGGCATGGTAACTACGATCATTATAATGTTTTATAATAATTGAAATTGCTTTCGTATGCATTTATTTGACGGTATAGTTGAAGGTTTTGTTATTTTATATCTTCAAGTTTCGTAAGGAGGAAGCACCTAGTATTTACACCGTGTATCTTTAATTGAAGTTTGCAAGGTACATTTTTTATCGTCATAATGATTGTAATTTCTGGTCATGCCAAGGAGAATATGATAGCTTTCAAATTAATATTGCAAAAATACGAGACTGGATTGATACGTCTCCGGCCTGACCAAGATATGGCGCCACTAGGCTTAGTTCGGAGGTGGCTTTCTACAATACCATCCTTAGATAGCTTATAGGTATAGTTTCAGTCCGATCGCCATGTTAGTTTCCGTTTGAGAGCAAGCTGAACAAGACGCCTCTGTGTTGTTTGTGAAAACAACACAGAGGTTAGTGTTAGTGTCCAAAGCTTTGTCAAGAAATCGCTTTCAGGAAATACAAAAATTCTTGCATTTTGCTGATAATTCAAAACGTGATAGAAATGACAAAATAAAAAAAATTAGACCTCTTATGGAAATTCTGAATAGAAAGTTTCAACAGTGGTGAATTTTTCATTCGCGGTTGTCTATAGATAAAGCTTTGATCAAATATTTTGGTCATCATTCTGCAAAACACTTTATTGGAGGAAAGCCTGTGTGATTTTGTTTTAAAAACTGGATGATCACTATCTCTTCGCTCTAGAGTCGTTTTGGAACTATTAGAATGTGTATCTGATAGATAAGATCACATTATGTTTTTTGATAATCATTTTACCAGCCCTAATCTTTTAAAAAGATTAAGAGAAAGGTTTTAGGTCAACAGAGACCATTAGGGATAATCGCCTCAAAAAATGCCCTTCATTATCAGTTCCCCAAATGAAGAAATAAGAACGTGGATGTTTTCAATACATTAACGATTCAACAAATAAACTGTTTTCAGATGGAAAGACAACAATATTGTGACAATGGGAACAAATTACGATTCTGTTGAACCACTACCAAAACTAAAAAAGATGATCTTCAATTCGAAAGCGAAAGATTAATGTATCAGAGCCTCTTCTCTATTCCAAATATAATACTTTCATGGGGGATGTTGATATCGTGGATCAAAGTTCAAAAAACTACATAATATCTATTCGTAAGTTATACCACAAGAGTTCAGATTTGACCGGATATTTTTCTATGCTCGTTTTCGAATACCTACGAGAAAGTAATTCAACGAGAACTGTGCGACAAAATCACGAGAGCGTAGCTCGAGTTATTTTATCGAGCTGAACTCGAATTTCTGTGTTCTTAAACCTCCATTTTGATACATGAGTGGAATTGTCGAGGAAAAAATGGCAGTGGTCTCTTTTCACACATATGGTCAACATGGCTGCCATCAATGCTTAGAAAACCCATATAATGGTTTGTGAAGATAAAAGTTTTGTTCGGACCTTCTGGTTCTACATCCAAGAGTATTATACAAGAAGGCGGTCATTTTCCAGTAAAAATTCACGAATAATTATGGGGTAAAGTGTGTTATTTCGAAGCAAGTTCCAGATGTGTCAAAATAAATGTCACTTGATGCTTAGAACGAAACTGTTTTGAAATCTCTACCACACTTCCTCTTAGCAGGACTTGTTTGTTTGGCCTTCAATAAACTCTTTTTAAGCAAGAATTTTTCGCTACACACCTAAATGTTTCAGTGGAACCAATATGTCCACCAATTTTTGTTGAAATGGCTTCAAAATTTTTTTTCATGTTTATATTTCAAATTTACTTTTCAAATAATAAAAATGTGTATAAAATCATGATTCAAATAAAAAAAAATTCGAGGAATCGAATGGGTTAATCTATATAATTTAGATTAATCAAAAAGCATAAATCACCAAACTTTATACCAACAGTTTGTTCACGGATCAACAAGCAATAAGCGTCATATATACAAGGTGAGCAAATAAAGTAAAAGTAGAAATAACGAGACTGATGGTTTTCAATTTTCCATTTAAGTATAATTCAATGCAATATTGTCTCATTAATGATATTGTTCATGGATTCATTTTAGTATGAACAAAATGATACAATTTTGTCTGATTTCCACAATGTTTATTTTTGATACACAGGACCGGTTTCGACAGTTACGTCATTGTCTAGAGCTAACAGTTGTGAGAAAGGATGTGTTAACTATACCTATGTATAGTGGTGAATTTTGGGATTTTACAAAGTTTTTTATTTCCCAACTTCCCAACTGATCCGTTATCATCCCTTTATTGCATTTTGAAAAATTTTGAGATTATCCAATGTAATAATGTGATTTGTGCATTTAATATGATCAAAAACTGCGGATTTTTCATCTGATGAGGGATGTTCTTTGAATCCTCATTCAAAATTTCGACCTGTTTGTTCTACGATAGCTGTTGGGCATGCATTACATTGAATTCTGTATATTCCAGACTGTTTGCATTCATTAGTTTTTGTTTGATATTTGGTTATGTTGGTACCACTGGAGAAGGAGGTTATCGAATCAAATTCGAAAATATCCTTATTGATGTTATTGAAGAGGGAGCCAATGTGAACATGCAATATTGTCTCCTTCAAAATAGTTCCCTTGGGAAGCCATACAGCGCTGGTCCTTCCAATAAACATGATAGCGGTGCTAGAATTGGGATAATGAAAAAGCCTTTAGCTTGTCGATTACACCTCTTTGGGTTTTTCCAAGTGTCTCAAAATCAGTTGCCTTGAGGTGATGTTTATTTCTTGGAAGGAGGAAAATGACAAGTACTCAAGTCTGGTGAATAGGGAGGCTGAGGAGCCACAGGAATGTTGTTACTACCTGAAACCTTTTTGAGATTGCAATCTGACAGGGCGATTGTCATGTATCACCTAGTTGTAGAGAGATTTAAATGTATCTGTTGCATTGTGTCCAAGTTTGGAGCAAAACTTGATAGCACACCGTTACCTACTTTTAGAATGGATAAGAAAAAACTGTTGTAACGTGTTGAAATCACGTCACAACAATTTGAGTTAAAACACCTGATTCCAGTCAACCATCTATCTGTGTCACGCCACTGGTTAACACTGATGAGCATAATCCGGTTATCAGATATGGCATGTGCTGAGAGCATTCTTCAGTTTAGGCGTTCCTTTCTTTGCAGACCTTCAAGCGAATGAGTTGAACTTTAAAATCTTCCAAAATTGCAGTTAATTAAATTATATCAAAATTCAAATATTGTATCTCATATACTGTGTAGTTACCTATATCAAAACATAGGGTAAGTTGAAAGTTCATTTAGCAAAATGCCGCACTTGACCTTGAAAATCTAATTTATAATTTTTCCTTACAGCATTTTTGCTTGAATGCCTTATAGTAGCTATTAAAAATTCAATTTCTGCTCCACAGAATTTGTCTTTTTCCACAATGGATTTCATAAGCGTATTCCTTTAATTTCTACAATTTTTTTATAATGACCTTGATAAATTTTTCATTAATAAACTCAATCAAAATAATTTTTCTGAGTAGAAAACGACAAAAGTAACTCAAACTCCTATAATCAATCGTTATTTCCTTCATTTTTAAATAGTTTTCGTGAAATTATCATGTTAATCATGAAATTCTTTCAAATTTTCAAAATGGTTGCCAAACATCTGTAGTTTTTGTAAATATTTTTATAGATGCTTCCTTGCTTTTTAAGTAGCTTCTCTTTTATTGTAAATAGTTTTTTATGCTTCCTCGCTTTTTATAAAACTTATCTTTTAATTCTATGACCTACCTAAATAGCTAGCACGAGTTTACTTTTTCAGAATCTCTGTAACTTTAATATTAATTTTTGTCTTTAGATACGGTCAGATCCACGTTATTTTGTCACTTTAAATTTCTCGGTGTAGCTGGCTGTTACGTTAGAGCATAAAATATCTGGGTGATACATGTCTAATTTGTGGAATTCAGTCCTAGGTGGAGACTCGTATCTAGAAAGTCCTGAATAGAAATTCCTAGGTGGAGCCCCATAAGTAGAAAGTCCTAGGTGAGGAGCCCTAGGTGAAGAGCCGTAGACAGATATTTCTAGGTCAGAAGTCCTAGATAGACTTTCCTAGGTAGAGACTTGTACGTGGAGCTCAACAGCTGAAATAAAGGTTTTCCCCAAAGACAGCAGTAAGACCAAGAACCACCAAGATAAGTCTTATTGCCTGTATTGAGACGACCCAGAACCGGGGTCTATTTTTTTTTTGTTAATTTGCTAAAACTATCCATATATTTCTTGATTTTTATCTAATTGAATTTTATTATCAATTGTGATAATTGTATTTGGTAGATCTACCTGCATAACATTTCATATTGTTCATCTGAATTCAAATTTACAGTGAAAATACGTTCATTTGCCAGAATGAATCAATAATTTTATTTTAAATTCTCAATATGGTAGAATATTACGTATCTTTAAAGCAGTTTAAAATCACCCAAAAGGGTAAATATCGAGGCGAAGGAATTTATGTAAACTCAGATAAGAAATCCAGCGAAAAGAATATTCGCCTTTAATACCTAAGCTCTTAAGTACCCTTTCGTATATCCACGATTCCACACATCTGGTATTTTCTAAAACAGCAATTCCCACGTCGCGACGAAGGAACGTTTGTAAAAGACTATGTAACAGGTACTTGAGTACCAAGGGCAGAGGGAAGTGAGGGTGTAAGGCTTGCTGGGTCACGCATATATAAGGATCACGATCGCGACGTTGGATTATTATGATTATGATTATTATTGAGTTATTTTTCGTCAGATATGCAGTTACTCTTATAATTCAGTTATTTAGTTTTCGAAGCTCAGTGAATTTTCTCATTCGTGTGAATCGGAATTAAATTTAAGTTAATTAATCGGCATAACATGAGTCCAGAAGAATGGAAGACGCAGATTGTTCCTTCCCGAGAAGCCGGACAGGGGAAAAAGAAGCACCGTTCCCGCTGTGTCCCACAGGTGATTACTTTCTGAATTTCTTTTAATATTTCTGTTCACCATTTAATTTTCACGAATTTCTAGAAGTATATTCTACGTAATTTCTGAACGCACTGAGAACTTGGTAAATTTTGAAATGTACTGAATTTATTTTATATTGATTTCCACAGTTGTTTTAACTTAACACATTATTTTGAGGTATACTGAAATTCTTTAGTATTGATTTCAACATTTGCTTATCAAACTGGCAACATTATTGAAACGTAATTAAGCTATTGTATACTGATTCCAACAACTTTGAGAACTATTTGAATTTGAAATGTTATGAAGTTTAATATTGATGTGAAACTTCACTTTTATAACTCAGAAAATTAATCTCAGTGAAATGTTACTTAACCATTTTGCCGATAGAAATCTTTTGTTATAATCTGATGAACGATACGTTCGAATGTGAGAACATTTAATATTGATTCTTATCTTTGCTTCTATAATGGGCCAATTGTCTATTTGAATTATAATAATCCTTTTATTCAGTATTTCAATTTATCTCATTTTATAACTTAGCAGAACATACTTAAACTATAACGAATATGTTTATATTTCATTGTATCCAACTATGAGGAAGATCTTACTTTCATATTATTGATTTGATGTCCGACACTCTTAAGCTCAATAAGGGAACTTTCCCTGCCTTCAGGTGTAATGATCACCTACGAATAATATCATTTCTCATTAGTATAAATAAATGGCTTTAGGGACGATACGCATGTATGGACCCACAGACATTGAGGCTTGTATGTTGTCGGTATGAAAGTTTTGAAGAATGTCTGAGTTAGGGAATATATGTGACGTTTGTGGTACATACAGGTGTATGATCAGAGGGCATGATTCCCTGGTTGACAAATCTGCGATATGGGAATAGAATATGATCCGCAGTCTGTGACACAATAAAATAATAATAAAACTGCCCGTTGGCAGTTTTAATACTATACGAATTACTGAATTCGATTAAAAATACGCGAGCGAATTAACGCTTGCAAGTTGTCAGCTGTGGACGTGTTCCTTAGAATTTTAAAAGCAAATCTTCCAGAGTTTTGAGTATCAGGGCAATGACCTCTTCAGAAAACATGATATCATATTACCAAAACCCTTAGATCGGGTCAGTTACCACTCATCAAATGGGTGAGGGCCGGTTAGGCCTGTCTGAAATAATCTCATATCCGAATTCCATCCAGAATATGGATGAGCGCCGATTAAGCCTGTTTATAATAATTAAATATTCCAACTTCCACTCGAAATATGGGTGAGGACCAATTAGGTCAGTTCATAATAATTAAATATTCCAACTTCCATTCGTAATATGGGTGAGGACCAATAAGGTCTGTATATAATAACCTAATGTATCAACTTCCACTCAAAATATGGGTGATGGCAAATTGGGCTCTATCTAAATGGTCAGATATTTCATCAAATTCATTAAAAGACGCTAAAGAATGCAAGGATAAGAATTTAATACAAATGCTGCAAAGATCAAATAGACATTGTTACCGAATCTGTTTTTGATTTTCTAATTTCCTTACCTATGGTTTAAGCGACGAAAAATTGGTTGTATCACATCAAACCTCATAAAAGAACTTGAGTAGGTTACTACAAATACACAACACAACAAAGAAAAGGGTCCTATTTTATATAAAAGAACTTCAAGGCAAGTTCAGGTACTAGATGATCACATGGTTTTTCATTTGACCGATTTCAGTCGATCTCAGGTGTAATTAATATGGGGAAGAAAATAAGATAATTCAGGTATTGCAATTTACATAAAAACGATGCATTTTGCATCGTCTTTCATAGACCGGGGTTGGGGTGTTTCAGTATTAACATATAAAGAAGTATTTGTGACACTATGTATCATTATCATAATTTATGTAATTGATTAAATATCTAAGCAAATCTTTCTTGACTTTTCTTCCAAAATTTCAGTGAGGAATATTGAATTAGAGTCTTATTGCTCATTTTTCTCTTGGCTTAACCAGAGTATTAAAGTTAATTTTGTTACACTGTATCACAAAAACTAACGCTACGTACAAACAAACCATCTCGTCTCACGTGTTGTCGGGTCGGAAGCGACGTTGCCAGTCTCATTACTTTATTCACAAACCTCGTATAAACGTGAATAGTCGTACTGTATTCCAGTAATTTCAATATACACTTCAATGCGGAAAAACTTGGAAATCCTCACAATTATTTAATTATTCTCAAAGATAGCGGATAAATGTTTCAATTGAACTTTTCATTTGCGAATCTAGAAAAGTGACGTATCTGAGTATTATTAAAATCGATTTCGGATTCGACGACTAATCCTTTTCTATATGAAATGCAAAAAAAACATATTTTTTCAAGTCACTTAGCTACTCTACGCCTACTAGTTGTTCAATAGTATGATCAAACATTTGGTTCAATGAATTTCTTTGAGAGTTATTAATGTTATGGTAGTGTTTGGTGCCAGACATGCTATTAATTTCATGAAAATCTTCCTACTCATTTTATCTGAAGCGAATTCGCTTTCAGGTAATCTACTACCTACTCTTAGAATTCAATTATTCCGAGTACAATTCTGTGCCTAAAGATCTTTTGATGTTGAATATACTGACATTCCCACACATCCATCGGATTATCTTGTTATTTCACCAGGGCTTCAAGGCAAGACTTGACATATGCACTATCGTAATGAAAACAATCGATTTCCTACGTAACGTTCATTTCCTTCGAACAGAAATTGTTTTCAAATCGCAATGTCATGAGTTGAAAAGTTTTGCGAAGCTTTGAGATTCAATCGGTTATGAATAACTGTTTCAAAATTGCAAAATTTGACACATACAAGAAACGCTGAATGAATATCTCATTAACAAAAACTATGAAACGTATGATGCATTCGCTACTTCATCGTAACTATCTAGTTGCGAAACAAAAAATACCCATCTTAGTTTTGTGCAAATTTCAAAATTAATTCACATCAAAAACCTCCTAATTCAATATGTTTAATCCTTCAGGAAAGTATCAACTAAAGTAATTTACCTCTGCTGTTTTCAAATGTACATATAAGGAATTATATCTCTGCAAACTTGATTTCAGGGGTGTGAAAGGATTTTTCGAGGAATATCTGAAAAACTGATTATAAAATTGGGTATGACAATTACCCATTTCGATAAAACATTTTAATTTCACTTGTCAAGATCTGGAAATGTCAGTGACAGAAAGCTATATATAGGGTGTATTCCAAAATATCGCATGAGTTCAATTTGAACTGACATTACTTATTTAAATCTAAATCATTTATTTTAGTCAACTGGAAAATCTAAAAACATTTCAACTAATTTCAAACTTTCAATAATATTTGGTTCATAGAGCTTACCAAAATAATTTATTGAATATTCTATGAATCTAACCCAATTCGAATTATCAGTAATCAGTTGTCCACCACTGAACCTTATTTTATAACTGGAAAAAGTACTACCATTTGAATATCTGTTGACAGCTCATTTATTGTGTATTGTGATTTTGACTAGTATCAGTAGCAAAACCAAGAATGGGTTACAGTTAAACTATGAAAATAATACGAAGGATTAAACAACGGAAAATCTTTCATAAGTTACATTGTTTCACTATGGCTAATTTAAAGAAATTCATATATTATTCTAATAATTGCACGAGTATTATTCCCACATCCCATGCCTCAACAAGAAGAATGACATACAGGAATTTAGCAGGAATGCAATGTACGTCAAAAAGTTGAAATTTGTGCCTTTCGCGAAAAACAGGTTAGGTTTGTTTAAAAAAAAATTATAATGTAACCTACACACATATGGAATAAAGTTCAGTTTTTTCATGAATTTGCACATAAGGTTTCGAGCATACGGTAGCGGTAGGAATGGACGATTTTGTGGTGCTGCCACCGGATAAAATTTTACTGTGCGAGCACACATAATTGCCGTAATGGAGAACTATTTGGGGAATCCCAGTATAAGTGTGAGTAATATTAGTCAAGTTGAGAGTTTAACAAGAAAAATATTTTAATTATTATCGCAGTGAAATCATTGTACATTGTGTAATTAATACACACAACCAAATTTATATTGAATCACTCGGTATTTCACATTATCGATTGTTTTTAACCATGAATCTTTGACTACTAGTGAAGAATGAAGTTTTTTGTTGTAAAAAAAACTGGATAGTATAATAAGCAATTTGAAATTGTGAATTTCGAAATTTAAAAAAGCCGATAATCTTAATCGAAAATGCCTTACGTTGGATTGTCCGATGTGCAGAGGAGTCGAATAATTGCTCTCGTTGAAGAAGGGGTGACACATAGCGGCGGCCACAATGGGGGTATCACAGGGGGTGATTGCAGAAACCTACGCCCGATATGTGGAGCTACAATCTCTGATTTTTGTGAAAGCTAAGAAATTGAAGGGGTTCTGGAAAAATATCTCCAGTAAATACAGGAAATGTCCTTTTATTAACTGTCGGTTGTGCTATTTTCGATCGTTTGTTCACCCCTCATTCACTGTTTCGACTCAGCAACAACTTCTCTATTTTCTCGGCATATCTTCTAGCTCTAAGTAGAGCATTAGATTACATTCTATCAAACATCGATACATTTAACTCAAAAAATTTCCTGATAATATCAGAAAGCCTGAACAGCCTGATGAGCTTGAAGAAATTGAAATATAACACAAACTTCAGTCCGACCCATAAAAATATATTATTCAAACCACCTTCTGTTTCAATGTAATAACAATACTCGAAATATTCAATCGCTATACTTAATCTTGAGCAAAATTGCCAAAATTCATCAGCCATATCAGGCTAAACAAATTTTCGCACTCAACAACCCCAAAGTCTATTGGCAAATATACACATTTTTAAAGAAATCTGATATTAACTTATAAGCAAACACAGGCCGGATGGCCGGGCGGTCAGAATTCGATAGGTAGATGAACTATCAAATAAAAATATTATCCAAAAATCATAAGATGAGATATTTATTCAGTCCAGTGATCACAATATGGATATAAGACACGTCAAGATAAAATAGGAAAGAAACAGTCTCTCCCAACAATAGTTGATACATGTTTAAAATCAAAATGAAATAGAAAGCAATCTAACCTATTCAGACAAATTTTAAAATCGAAAACCCGCCATTTAGATATTCACACAACAATATCTTACAAATGGAAAATATCGAACACGTGACAGTCCCTCAAGAGAAATATTTAAGAGACTCATCCACCGAGTAGAAAGCATTTTTCACCAGTATCTCTCTTACATCGATCAAAAACTCTCTTATACTCTTAAGTTTCATAGTTTTTGGTAATACGTTGTACAAAAGTGTACCCTGATAGTGAGGGTTTGATTCGAAGAGTGAAAGTCTATGCTACTGGTATTGTAGAGTTGTTGATGCCTTGTGTGGTAGTTATGATGATTATCTAGTGTAGCAAAATCTGATATTTTATGTTTAACATACATCAGCATCTCTAGAATATATAAGGAAGGTAGTGTCAAAATAGACTCCCGCTTGAAACTGCCTCGACATGTTTCTCTGTACCTAGGCCAAGCAAGCATCTCGCCACTCTTTTTTGCACTATGAAAACCCCTTTCCGCGGCGGACGAGTTTCCCCAAAAAATTACGACATACCTCAGAATTGACTCAACTTTAGAGTTGCCATGCTGTAGATCTAATCATTATATAAGAAAGTATCTTTATAGCATAACCGTATGATGAATATCTACAAATATCTTCGACATGTGTGACGGTGACAAATCTATGTGCAAACCAAGCAGCTTGATGTTAGTCACTTGGTGAATACTTTTTTTGTTGAGCTCAATAAGTTGACTTTTGTTGTATTTATGCGCACAAGCCTCAAACTGCACCGAATGTGTCTTTTCTTGATTGAGACTGAGGTCATTAGAAGCAAAATAATCATTGATCACTTCCAAATTTGCACTCAAAGCAGATACCGCGTTCTGTTGTTCTTCATCAGATGATACCAATGTTACATCATCAGCAAAGGCACAATGGAAAATTGACAAGTTCCGCTCAAGATCATTAAAAGATAACAAGAATAACAGTGGGCCTAAAACGCTACCCTGAGGCACGCCGGCATCTATCAATATATATATATATATATATATATATATATATATATATATATACAGAAATACGCGAACGCTTGCCCCTTTCTGAGCTTTAGGCTCACTCGGTGAAAATCCTTCACCTGACTGATATCTGGCTTGTATATCTCATTAATTGATTCACGCTTCAATAGCTCAGACTCAATAATTGCGAAATTTTTCTTTTCAAGACAGAACGCAAAACAATCTGAAACAGTTTTTTCCTGCATTATAACAGTAAAGAATCCTGAATTTAATTCCGTATTCTTATAAATTCCATCATAATCATTCGAATAGCAAAACTGCCACACAATTTAACTAGAAGGAAATATATTCCATATACTCGATCATTTTTTTCTATCGTCGTGCGTCATGATTGTTGCGGTTGTGATGTTGTGGGAACTGTGGTCGGATCGCAAAATGTGAAAGCCGTTTAGCACAATTAGACTGTGTAGAATATACCCACATCAATTTGTTTTGAAATGGTAATTTTCTTATCAACGATTTATGTTCTTATGATTGAATGTTGTATAACCGATCAAGAAATATTAGTTTTTGTTCACTCAGGAAGCAACTTGTTGAAACACTTATTGAAGTATGTAATAGTGAATTGATGCAATGACTGAGCTTTTTTCAAAAATCCATTTCATTTCTTAATAGGACCAGTTCTATAAGCACCAGTAATAATTTAAAGGACCATTAAAATTTTAAACGATTATTAGATCTGTTTTGGCTTTCTGTATGTTTACCTGTCGGTTAATATTGAACATGGAAACGTTAACCCATTTAGCCCTACTGTCCTTTCAAAAGGACTGAGGTTATCAACCTAACTAGTACTCGATTCTAGATGGCACCACTATAATAAGTGATCTATTCAAACGAGTTAAGATGCGCAATCGTTGCAGACGTAGAATTTGCTTGTGACGTTTAATTATATCGATCGAGATGTCCAAGAGATGGTGAGTAAATTCTATAATTTTTATAGAGTATGATTTCATCTGATATTTGAGTGCAATAGAGTCCGCCGAATATTTCCATCTGCATAACCTCACATTTTTTCATGCGTTGCTAAATACGAGACAATATAAAAAGCTGTCCTTTTAAAATGACAGTTGGTTTATGGACTACCGTTGACTCAATTGGAATATTTTTATTTCAGGTACAAAGATGATCGTTTTAGACATTTAACGATAGCTCGAATAATGGCAGAGATTGAACAATTGAGAATGAGGTTCCAGAAGAAATAGCAATTTTTCCTCCTGAGAACGCCAATGATCACTGCGATATAGATGATCCGGAGATGAAAACACAGTCTTATTGGACAACTTACCGGGAACTCAACTCAGAGCTCCTGCTGAAGTACGGATGCAAACTTAAGATGACTGGGATAGCGACGATGATAAACGTCTCTCAGAGTTTGTAGAACGAAAACCAAAACTTTTGAAAACTTTCGATTACAAAGAGAGTGATTTGTAGTTGGAAATGTAGCCTGTGCCGCAATAGACACCAATATCATCGGCCAATAATAATCTTTCATAGCTGCTACGTTCCAGTATTCTTCGATGAGGAAGTGATCGATCTTATTTTCAATTCTTAAACACCACAATTTTTTCAGCATGCCCCTATCGAAGAAAATCATAGTATAGACGACCCAATGATACCATATTTTGGACGTCACAATAGAAAGCAAGGTAGAAAACCTATCAGATGGGGATATAAGTTTTGGATTGGTGCTCTCCGACTAGATTATTTAGTTCATTTTGACCCATAGTTGTTCAAGTACGTTGCCAAAACGTATAGCTCTTGGCGCATCAGTAGTTTTACAATATGCGCGGTATCCAGTTCAAGTGTACTAAAAAAAACATACTTCGGCGGATGACGAAATCATCATCACCAAATGGAATGACAACAATGTGTGAATGTAGTATCAAATGCTTCAACAGTCTTTCCGGTGAATAGAGTAAAGATGTTCTTCCAATCTGAGAAGAAATATATTTATATAGATCAACCAGGCTTGATAAAATCATACAATGAAAATATGGGAGGTGTGGACGTGGCGATGAAAATAGACACTAGAGTAAGCATCAGGGGAAAAACTGGAATTTGCCTTTATTATGGCTGTGCAAAACTCTTGGAGCTTACATAACGACAATGGTGGAAAAATTGACCAGCTGGAATCCGGAAGATCTATAGCAACTGAACTATTAGAATCTCACAAGAGAATGAAAAAGGTAGGACCTTGCAAAGCTCCTAGAAATTTAAACGACTTTTCACGTTATGAAAGACTGGATGATCTTATTGTTTATAATAATAATCAGCGACGATGTGCAGTATACCACAAAAAAAACAAATTTTCTCTGCCAAAAGATTTTTTTGATTCTTATCATACTTTTTAATGTTTAGATGTTCTTTTGATGAAAATAAAGACTTTGTTTGAAATCAATCGATAATTTCATATGAGTATGCTATAGTACTACTGTCCTTTTTAAAGAACGCATAGTTTCGACCAATAGCAACACTCGAAAATTCAAAAAAATGGTGGTTTATACTTTATAGTTTCCCTTTCAACCTCAATCCACGAAAAAAGTTCCATTAAAAAATAGTTTCAGGGTTATCTGGGCTAATATTCAGTCGATATGAGTTAAAATTCAAACCCTACTGAAAAGCGGGGTTTAATATTCATCACTGATTTGGATTATTTCTGTGAATGTTTCGATATTCTGTTGAGAGAAGCAGGAAAATCTATTTAGATTCATTTAGAAAGTAAGTATGACTAAGTTCATTTTGTTCAACATTCTTTTGCAGGAGGCAATACAGAACTCGTTACGAAATTTAGGAGGTGCTCCGTATCTATTTGAATTGCCTATTTATACAGGGTGTTACATAATAGTATGTCACAACTTGAGGGGGTAAATCTACGTGCAATTTTGAAAAAAGTCATATAAATATAGACCGCAAAAGCTTCGTTACAGAGTTACAGGGTGTTGAAATTTCCGGAAAAAATTGGTTTTTTCTTCAAAACTCCTGCAGTTTTCGAGATATTCCGAAAGCCTGTTATTTTTTACAGCATCCATCACTACACGTCCTAGATCTCAACTGAAATTCATAAGGTGTTTTCTTTTCCGAGGCTCTGTATCCTTTTGCCCTTTCAAAGTTTTTTGCAGTACGCTGCAGCGTACAATCAATTTTCGTCATCTTCGTTCAATTTAGAAACTTTTTTGACACTCGTAATTTTTTCGTATCACCAAGTTAATCGCCTTTCTTGTATATACTGTGTGTATTCCTCCAATCTATCGTTACTCCTTTTCTCACTCGAATAAATAAATGAATCTAGATCAAATCAATATCACTCCTTGTTAACTGAAGAGCAACCTACAATATTATGAACATCTGGAAGTATATAACAAACGTTCTTTTGTCGACAGTGAAACAGTATCTTAATGAGAATAAAATTAAACGTCTGTCACATGTGCTGCAGTAAATGATTGATCCTCTTGATATGAGAAGGTAATTTACTGTCAGAATAAATGATGGTATAATTCATAATGTTTGTAACATGATGAACGAAGTAACAAATACAATGAGCATGTTTTCTCCATTAATTAGATAATTTTATAATAACATTATCTGTTTGTACAATTTAAATTTCACTTTCTATTATATAACATTCCATCATTTTTCCTTTTTCTTCCGGAATATTTATTGTTGTATTATTGCGTTCTGTTTCAGGTAAATCAAAGGAAATTTCTTAAAGAATATGAATATTTTATTCGCGTACATTTCCTTAATTTTTTTTATATATTTGGAAAAACCTAAAAAACGCAATAACTCCTTTAACATACATACCAGGTGTACCGGTATGAAATGAGTGTTTTTGGTAAAAATCATAATAATAATAATCATGATATTATACAGTGCATGAGGGATGGCGAAACATACAAATATCGGGGATACCAACAAGCCAGATTGCTAGACCAAAAACAATCGAAGGAGAAGATTCGTTCAGAATACAGTCAGCGTCTGAAGACCGTGCTGAAATCAATGTTGAACTCGGGAAATCTAGTCAAGGCAATTAACACCTACGCCATTCCAGTGTAGCTTTACTCATTTGGAATAATCAGATGGACTAAGACAGAACTGGATGATATTCAAAGGCAGACCCGAACGATGCTAACAAAGTACAACAACCATCATCCAAAATCGTCTGTGATACGAACAACTTTGAAGCGGAAAGAAGGAGGACGCGGATTAATAGATGTGGTCAATTTACACACCGAACAGATGAAAAATCTCAGAGAATTCTTCTCTGCAAAAGCTCTCACTTCTGACCTCCATAGAGTGGTATCGTTGGCTGATTGAGTTAATTTTTTTCCTATGGTGGTAAAATATTCATTCAAGGCTGTTGTTATTTTTTCAGGCTCAGTTATATCCTCATCATTAATTTCGAATATCTCTTTTCGATTTCGAGACTTCGATTTAGGACATAGTTATTGCACTACCTTCCACATCTGTCTACAGAACAGAAATTTCAGACCGTTTGAAAGCTATGGGAAAGATTCAAATGTGTGGAAAACGGGTGCCACATGAATGGAATGAAAAACAAATAGAAAACCGAGCAAACACTTGTGAAATTTTGTTTCAACGACAAGAGAGAAAATCAATTTTGCATCGAATTGGCACTGGCGATGAAAAATGGATATATTTCGAAGAATCTGGGATAACCATCATCATCAACTACAAAAACAGATCGCTTCGGTAAAAAGAAAATGCTCTGTGTTTGGTGTGATCAGAAGGGTGTGGTATATCATAAGCTTCTAAAATATGGCGGAACTGTGAATAGTTATCGCAGCAGACAACAAATGATCAATTTGAACCATGCATTGATCAAAAGCGACCAGAATGGGCCAGAAGACAGGGAAAAGAATTTTGTTATACGACAATGCACCTGCATACCAAGCAAAATCGGTTCCGGATACTATCAAAGTATTTGGCTGGGAACTGCTACTGCACCAGCCGTATTCACCAGACTTGGCCCCTTCCGATTACCATTTGTTTTCATCCATGGGACACGAATTGGCTGAGCGGCACTTCGATTCCAACCGCAGAAGTCGAAAATTGCGTATCTGATTGGTTTGCTTCAAAAAACGAACATTTCTATGACATGATATCCAAAAATTTCCAGAAAGGTGGTCAAAATATGTGAAAAGCAGTGGTCAATACTTTGGATATTTTTTTACTTTCCCATTCAAAATTAGTCTTTTATTTTCACAAAAAATGCTCATTTCATACTGGTACACCTGGTATATCTTAGCGTAATCTTTGAATTTGGATAAAGTATGTACGAAAATTTTGACTATCCTTGGAGCGGATGCTAGCTGATATGGTAGTGAGAATTTGAATTGTTTAATATCAAAATTGGTTGCAAAAAGTCTTTCAGTCAGAAAATATACACTCCACAAAAATTGTCGGATCACCTGGTATTCTGAATTCTACAATCGATTAAGCAGATCGATCGCAGTTTCTTTGTCAACATATGTTTTTGGACATATGAGGGGAAAAAATCTTATCTATGTAGTAACATTTGTTTCCATATGATCTCAAACACGTCTGAAACAAGAATGAGTTTATTTGACTATCAGTATTCATTCAATTTCTCTTGAGTTTCACGCTAGATTAATGCAAGTTTTCTGTGTTCCTTATTGATTTTCGAATCTTTGAATTTATTGTTATGGCTGCTGAACGTCCTGGACGCTATTTGAGTGATCATGAAGTGGTAAGAATTGTAACACTTCTAGAGGAGGGGAGAAGCCAACGTTACGTAGCTAATGGAAGAAGGGCCGGACAGGGAAGTAATCGGATAACAACACCAGTTGATGATCGTTGGCTTCGTTTAACTGCACTAAGAGTTCGGCACTGTACGGTTTGAATGCTACAAAATGAAGATGCACTTTCCAGAAATGTGAATATTTCATTGGAAACTGTTAGGAACGGGCTCAGAGAAGACGATATCAGACCAAGGGTGGCTTCTACCGGCCCGCGTCTCACCAGGGAGCATCGAGTTGCAAGACTTCAGTTTGCGAGGGAACATGCAAATTGGGGTATTCCAGAATGGTCGAATGTTCTCTTTTCCGACGAGTCCAGGTTCTGTCTAGTATCAAATGATAGATGCATGCCTGTATACAGATGACCTGGGGAACGGTATCAGCAATGCAATATCCGGCAAACCGAAAACTTTGGAGGGGGCTCAGTAATAGTGTGGGGAGGCATTTCTTTCCATGGTCGAACTGAGTTAGTCCTAGTGAATAATGGAGAAATGACAGCGGCCAGATACATCACAGATATTCATGAACCCCATGTTGTACCCTTTGGCCCATTGATTGGCGAAAACTTCATTTATATGCATGATAATGCTCGACCTCATGCAGCTAGATTAGTTACAGAATTTCTGCAAATTGCCGAAATTGATATTTTAAGATGGCCAGCCAGAAGTACCGAGTTGAATCCCATAGAACATGTTTGGGACAACATGGGGTGGAAAATTCAGCAACTTAGGATGCCTTGTAGAATACTCCAATAACTAGAAAATCTGCTTCCTGAAATTTGGAACTCAGTGACTCAAGATGTACATCCAAAATTTGAGGAGCTTCCGGGAGGTATACTGGCAGTAATTAGAGCTCGGGGAGGAAACACTCGATTTTGAAAATGATTAGTAACCATTCGATGCTAGTTGCTTGGTCTCTTCGCAAATGTTTGAAGATGGTAGAATTTTTTAATTTTTCATTAACTCGAAAATTGTTGATATTTTCTATCATAAACTCATCTTTTTTGAATGATATCTTCTTATTTTACACTTCTGAAAGTTACCAAGCGACCAACCTAAAAGTTTATACAGTATTATAGTAAAAATAGGGTGGTGCGACAATTTTTGTGGGGAGTGTATTTAGGGGTTTCGTAGTTTCTGAAAACTGTTCAAGAAGAAAAGATGATGGAATGGTTGATGCAAGATTCACTTTCTGAGATTCAAGATGCATAACACAACGATTAATATTCTCGAGGGAGTGATGGAGGTGGTTTTTTAGCAGGACTCTAAGGCTCTGGACTGGGCTAGAGCGATAGGCTCCTGATGTAGTACGCATAGCTGTATTTTGTACCATATCTAAAATTTTTTAGTATATTTCAATTAGTAGCAAATAAGATGATTTGAATCGGCACCCCACGAGACATTATAAATAACTCTTGAGATATTCAAAACAGATTGTCAGGATTCGTGACTTTGATCAATATATTTCTGCCATGTTAGCTGACTATCAAAAGTAACACTCAAGAAATTCGTCAATAATCAGCCATTTAAAAACCATTCTACCATGTGTTCAAGTTTTTCCATCCAGATGAGTTATTGCGATCGGCCTTTCAGGAAACAACCTGTATACTCCCAAAAATGTTGATCTTGGGATAAATCCATGAATTATTTCCTAACACTAATACAATAACAATATTCTTTTGAATATTAATGGTCGTCAAATATAAACTGTATCTGATTTGAATTCACTTAATATACGTGTTTCCAAAATTAAGAATTTATTATCATCGGAATTAACCAATCAAGTTAACTAATACAGGGTAACGGATTGAAAATGAATTTCGAATTGTCATTCATATATTACTATTAACGTGTTCAAGAAACCGTTGAAGTGTGAAAAACATACGGTTTTTGATGATGTTTTGGGATTCACTCAATATGAAATTGTGTTAGTTACCGGTTAACAGTTATAATTGTTTATCGGGTAAAACTTTGGACTTTTGGTGAAGTTTTGAAAATAGCTATACAATTTTCATCAGGAAAGTTTTGAAGGAAATGGGGACATAAATTTAGTCCCGAAGATTTAGGGGGTCGTTAATTCTTTAGGAAAATTCGGTCCCGCGATATAAGAACAAGCAGTTGGTTTATAAATAGAACGAACCATTCGAAATATTTACTTACATGATTCATTGATAATGCTAGGTACCAAAATTGGCGATCAAATAAAAGTTACAATATTAAAATCACAGCTTATATTTTGATTATGACCACAATGAATTGATAAAAATTTAATTTAAGTGAAAACGACTGATTGACTTCTTACAATAACTATCGATCATTTCTAAAATGAGTATTGGCGCTTTTTAAAACTTTTATCATGAATACTTTTCGGTAATGGAACACTTTGAATCTTGGTGTAAATATCTATTTAAAATTATTTCAATGTTTCAAGGAAAACAAGGATATTAGGAAGCGATGTAATTGTCGTTTAAATAATCAGCGTATTTTTGAACTCTTTGAACGTCAGTGCATATTGGCAGCAAATCGAAAACAAAACAATTTCCTACTTCATGTGTATTAAAAAGTGCAAGCACGAAGGTCGTTCGTAGCCACGCTACAATTTCACTCATAGGATGTTAAGAATCTTCAGTCAAAATGGGCTTTTAGTGTTTCTGAAGAAATACTGTATGACCTCTAGTTTAGAATATATGTAATATGCTCATTTTACAATAAAACACAACTTTAAAATTGATCTTATATTATTAAATTCTTGAAACGAAAAAACTTTTTTTTTGTAAGATTCTCTTATCAGTGAGCTGTTCTGAATGGTCCAATAATACTCAGCCATTACGTGTGCGTTCCAGTAGCCTTCATATCGTTCCTTCATCGTTCGAAGCTCCTGATGGAATCGCTTGCCCTGTTTTTCACTTAGATCTCCAGGATTAGAAGGGCTATAGACATGTTACATCCAAGCATTTGAAAGTGACTCATTCTATGAAATTGTTCTCAATCTCTGTCATAGTTTTCGCAAAACTTGTGCCTTTCATTAATGATCTAATCTGTGTATCATCAAAGATGACCGCTTTTCTCATTTCTGCACTGTTTACGGAACTTTTGAGGAAAGAAAAGGAAACAAATTCTACTTTTGTTAAGAGCTTTAACAAATAGTTTGATGAGCTCTATATTTAGATAGAACGCAGGCAATTCCTTGATACTAAAGATGGATTTATCACGTTTTGTTGTCCTGGAATTAGCGCTTCCCGAGTAGGCCAATACTTTTTAACCCAAAGTTGATTTTAAGCTCTACTATCCCACGCAGAAAAATAGGGATACTTTGTGTAACCACTTTGTTGGCCTAAAATAAAGTGGACCGTTGTTGAATCAACGCTTATGAATCAATTGTTTTCTGTATTCTTACTATTAACTTCATGATAATATAAATTTTTATTTCTTGGTTTCGGGCGAAAGCTGGAATGTATGAAGACACCTCAGTGCTACAGAGTTAGTCAGATTTGGTGCCCGACCAATCAGAGCATCGAAGGAAACGAGATAGCAGACATCCTTGCTAAAAAGGCAACAGACAACATGGACCCCTGTTCTCTTCATTTCAAAACGGGAACAGCACAGAGGCCCTGAACTATTGGTCAGGCATCTCGAGACTCAGACAGTCAAAAAGGCTCTTAAAGGGGCCGAATTTTGTTTTTTTTTCAAATAAGCGCTTCCCAGGAATAGGCGAACCTGTTACACCATAAGTGGGCGCCTAGGAGGAATTAAGGTGTCTGTTTGCTTCTTGAAGAGGGCCAAATTGTAGGATGTTGGGAAGATGTTGGACGGAAGCTAGTACCACAGCTGACCGGCCAAGTAAACGAAGGAATTCTTATAGAGAGAGGTTCGAAGTGTCGTTAAATGTACCGCCATATGATGAGAACTCCTTGCCAGCCTAGTGTTGCGGCAAAACATGAGTTTTCCCGGAACGCTGTCTTTCAACTTCTTGGAGCATTTTCCGTGGAAGTATCTATAAAACAGAGAAAGGTCAGCAACTTGTCTTTTGAGAGCCGTGGTTGGAGATCGCGGGTGATCTCCGGGTGGTCGATGAGGCGCACAGCCCGTTTTGCACACTATTCAACATCCGCAACGAATGTTTGGGAGCAGATCCCCATACATGGGAACAATATTCCAAAGCAGGTCGAATCTGCGCCCTATATAGAAGCAACAGCTGAGATGACGAGAAGTATCGCTTGGCTCTGAGAAAAAAACTAAGTTTAGCTGATGTCGACTTAGCTTTTGCTGATGCATGTTCATGCCAGCAAAACCTGGAGTTGCCCGTTATTCCGAGAAGGTGTATCGGACCTTTGGATGCAATTTGTTGGCCTTGCATCATCAGAGGAAGTTCTCCAGTGGGGACCTTTCTAGAAAACGTAGTTGCTTGCGTCTTGCTAGCGTTGAAGCTCACCGGGTTCAACTGACCGCACTCAGATATCCTCCGTAAGTCAGAGTTCAAATTGTTAATTTGTTGACATCTCTGACACTGAGATTCCGCAGCTGTAATCGGCCACAGACTACCGAAAGACGAAACCAAGGTTCAATCGTCTGCAAAACCGAAGATCTTGTCCTCTGTAGATGACAGAGGATCGTTTATCTGCAACAGAAACAAGGTTGGCAAAAGAATGGATCCCTGAGGTACTCCTGCTTGTAACTGTAAACAATCAGATGTTATACCGTCGACCACAACTTGTATTGATCTATTCGAAAGAAAGCTACTTATACAACACCGTAATTTTAACGGAAGCCCATATGCAGCAAGTTTTTTCAACAAAGCTGCATGCCAAATCGTAAAGAAGGCATTAGAGATGTCGAGGGCTATTGCTCTAGATTTCCCATGCTTTTCCATCGTTGATGTACAAACATGAGTGACGTAGGCAAGCAGATCTCCTGTCGATCTTTGCCTGCGAAAACCATACTGACGGTTGTTAATAATTCCGTGCAACTCAAGAGATTTGATGAGTTCATAATTTATGACCCTCTCCATCACTTTGAACATAATGGGAAGAAGTGCAACAGGGCGGTAGTTTTGGGGTAAGGACTTCTTTCCTTTCATTGGGATCGGTTGAATTCCAGCTGCTCATAAGAAATCTGAAAAAAACGGTTAAGAATGGGTGCCAGTTCGGAAGCATACTTTCTCAGGACGATTGGCTTGATTTCTTCCATGGAAGAAATTGGCACTGACAGTCTTCGCCATAGACCAGAATTGTCTGGTACCGCTTGCCTGTTAAAGGAGTTTATTAGTAACCCCTTCGTTGAAATTGGCTTTTGGTCTTGCAGTTGTCAGGTTGCATATGTTCCGTATTCGTACGAAGGTTGTTTTTGTTTCCTCTGTTGGATTTATCTTCCATGACTTGTGAGCTATGCTCTTTGCTGCAGAGGCTCTTTCGCAGTCTTTGTTGAACCATGGCTTTTGTGCTGTTGTTCTTTTCATGGAATGAGGGATGTAGAGATCCATTCCTCCAAGAATGATTTCTGTAACAGATTCAGTGCACACAGTGATGTCAGGATCTGAAAAGCAAACGTCACTGAATGGGAAGCACGAAATTCACGCAGCTCGTCCCAATCAGCACGGTTATTGTGCCAAATGCGTCTGGGTGGTTTAGGTTCTTGGTTTAGCGGCAGCACAATGTTTCCAGTAGCAGATATAAGGATGTGGTCTGAGCTGCCTAGCGGTGCTGATACCTTCACTCCAAAATCATCTGGATCTGAAATCAAAAAGGGATCCAAGGTATTCGGGAAGTCGGTTGGGTGATCAGGTATTCTTGTCGGTTCGTCGGCTAGCTACGTTAGTTTATGGCTGATTGCGAAAATTTCAGCCTGTCTTCATCTGTTCTATTGAAGTCGCGGAGCTAGTTGGTGTTGTGAACGTTGAAGTCACACAGTACAATGACCTCAGCTGCCGGATGATGTGTCTGAATCCAATCCACCTTATCACCTACATACTGAAACAGTCTAGAGAAGTGAATATCGTTTGGCGAGCGATATAGACAGCATAAGAACAGTGTTTTATCCTGCAC
Source organism: Cryptolaemus montrouzieri (assembly GCA_013387265.2). NCBI lineage: Eukaryota > Metazoa > Arthropoda > Insecta > Coleoptera > Coccinellidae > Cryptolaemus > Cryptolaemus montrouzieri. The sequence goes on along the minus strand of JABFTP020000124.1, from coordinate 62,433,503 downwards.
ACAGATTTCCTCCATCGTATCCTCTCTCTGGCATGCAACATCCGATCTGGCAAAAACACAGAGGCCCCCTTTAAACCTAAATCTCGTATATAACTCATACCCATTGAAACGTAAATACGTTGTATCGGTTGTTTGACTTATTTGGATTTCGGTTAGGACCAGCACATGGGGTTGTGCATTTTGCAGATGCTGGTGAACTGCATCGACATTCACGTTGTTGTACCACAGTCATCTGATATAAAAGTCCTCTGAAAGAAGAGGGTATATGAACTATTGTCATAGAAACATACTTATTTGTGGATAATGGTAATCAAAAGTTGCTTCTCTCTTAGAGTGGAATCCACGTATCTCTTTCCTGAATTCATTTTCTTCTGGATTGAGAATATATTTTCAAAACAGAAAACAACAAACAACCTTTTTATCCTTCTTGCCTTCACTTTCCAATTTACATTGGATATTAAAATTTGTAGTTTTGAAACGGCATATAAATGACATTGACATTCTGTAATCTAATATTAGTACCAACCTGGTGAACGAAAAGTCACTGAAGTTCTATGTCAACTCTGATAACTTCATGTTAAAAAGAAGTAGACAAAGCTCATACAACCCAACAAAAAAAACTCCTTCTGTGGGTAAGTCTATACTGACTTCCACGCCGAGGACCTCGGTTCAAATCCCAGGTAAGATATAGATGCAGTATGAATGTTGGTGTGATTGTCTCTGGTGTGCACATAATAAAATTTGACTGAGAAATCACATTTCGACTTTAAATACTAGAGAGGTGATCGTTATCACTCCACGGTCTAGGTGAGTGTTCCGGAGTCCACTATAAACTGAAGGTCCATAGAAAAACAAACCCAACTGAAATTGATTCAATGTTAACTGATGTTAACCTGAGTGTTGTCCATTTGAAATGACCCAATACTCAACTTAAACATCTTCATTTCTATAATTTGATTGAGGAGGTCGTTGGTTAATGGAAATCGATATACATATTTTCAATGAAATAAAACTATGGTATTTAGATTTTCACTATATTAACAAAACTATGACCGGTTTCACCACACTGTGGCTTCATCAGATAGATACAAACTAATGAACAGGGTTATTCCTTATATATTAGTCTATTTCCTAGTTAATATTACAAAAGGTATAAGTAGAAGGGGTATGTTGGAAAACCCATCGGAGTTGCTTACTTTATGAATTGGAAAGATTGAGTAAAGGAGAAGTATTTAGATCTAATTGACTAGTAAGTAACCTACCTGAATTCTTTTCTTTGTTAATATCTAAAATTTCCCATAGATTGAGTTTTTGTCTATTATTTTCATTGTGTAAAATTTTGAAATTATCATCTAAGTTATGGTTTTCTTCACGTAAATGATTAGAATAATTGTAATCTGATTATAATTATAATCTAACTTTGAAATTTCTGAAAGTTCTACCAGTATAAATTTTACTACAATCCCCGCAAGACAGTTTTAAACACCGGATTTATTACCTTCAACAATTTTAAATTCGCAGTTTTTGATATGTTCGCCTAAAGAATTTTAAGTTCGGAATACTATACTGAAATTATAATGCAAGAGGAATGATTGTAATTTTAGACTAGGATTACCAATATAAGTTAAGCTGTTGTATTTTTTGTTAGAACTTTTAATACTTGGAAATACTTCCTGGATTGATTTTTGAATTTTTTGCGTGAAATCATATTCTCAATCATACTCGGACTGTAACCGTTATTGACTGCTATTTGTTTAATTATATTTAGCTTTTTTATAAAATTATTTTGTGACAATGGGATATTAATGAGTCTATGTACCATACTATTGTAAGCAGCTAATTTATGTGGATAAGGATGTGTAGATGAGCTGTGAATAGTAATATCTGTATGCGATGGCTTATGAAAAATAGAAAAATCATGTTTGCCGTAATTTCAGTGATAGTTGAATCCAGAAAGTTAATGGAGTTTTCTGTTTCTATCTCTAACGTAAATTTAATATTATCGTGAATTTTATTAATGAATGTTTTGAATAACTCTAATTGTCTGTTTGAGTCAGTGAAACAATAAAAGATATCATCGACATATCTTAACCAATAAATAAAGTGTTTGAATAACGGATGCTCTTGGATAATTTTTTCAATATTATCCTTGAAAATTTCAGCGAGTAGAGGGCTCAGAGGATTACCCATGATTAAACCTTTCTTAGTATTATAAAATACTCCATTGAAGTAAAAATAATTTTGTTCTAAACAAATTTCTAAAAGGTGTAATATTTCTGATTGAATTTCCGGATTGACTTTATCAATTTGAAGGGCGTTGTTGATGAGTTTCACTGTATCACTATGTGTAACACTAGGGAAGAGATTTACTACATCCCATGAAATAACTTTAGCGTTCGGTGTTAGCATCGTGTGCTGAATTTTATTTATTAGCACTGAAGAATTTTTTATTGAGAATTTAGGTTCAAAATTTGATTGATTTGATTATTGTTGAATGATGTCTATGAGAAAGCGTGAAATTTTTGCAGCTGGAGCTTGAAAATATGAAACTGCTGGTCTAATGGGATGCCCTGTTTTATGTAGTTTGACGAGGAAGTAAAGTTTTGGTGATTGCGGGTTGTCAATGAAAAGTTTATATTTTTGGTTGGTAGGTATTATAGACTTGGCATACTCTAAAGCGATTTTTACTATGGATTGAAATTTATTAGTTGGATATTTATCAATTTTCTCATAACTACCGGATTCAATGAAATTTTGGGTTTTTAATAAATAATCTGCTTCATTTAAGGCTATGACTGTATGACCTTTGTCTAATTTGGTGAATATGATATCTTCAGATGCGGACTCAGATTTAATGGACTTTAAAGTTGTATTTTCGAATTTCTTAGGTTGAAAACTATTGAACTCTTTTTGAAGTAGTAACGCTGAAGAGTGTTTCAGGTGTTTGGCTTGCGATGAATAATTTAGGGCTATTTCGGTTTCAATTCCTAGCAGAAATGGAGACGAGCGTTATTTGACTCTTAATTGTTAATTCTAGAAGTGAAACTTCATTTCCGGAAAAATTACTATTTGGAAAATTACTGAATCTATCATAAAATTGGTGATCGGAAAATAATTTGGACTCGATTTTTGAAGTTCCAGGTTTATTACTCAATAATTTATTTAATTTTCGCAACTGAATTTTATACTTTTTGTGAATTAATGAATTAACTTTGAATCTTGTTACGGAATCTAAAATGTCAAATTCTACTGAATGCAATTTATGAAGCAACTCCGAATGGATTACCTTTAAAAAGATGTTGTAGTTGTCTCGTTGGCTGTATTGAAACTCAACGTCTAACTTCAACCATTTGTTCTTGCCTTGTAGTACTCCATTTCGGGCTGCGGGGCTGATTTTATGTGTCTTCAGTTTTATATATTTCGGAAATACTTCGTTCTGCAAACAACTGGATAGTAACCAGATATTTTGTGTGTAATTTGATTGAGGAGGTCGTTACTTGATGAAAATCGATATACATATTTTCAATGAAGTAAAGCTATGGTATTTAGATTTTCACTATATTAACAAAACTATGACCGGTTTCACCACACTGTGGCTTCAACAGATAGATACAACTCCGATGGGTTTTCCAACATACCCCTTGTACTTGTTCCTATTGTAATATTAAGTAGGAAACAAGACTAATATATAAGGAATAACTCTGTTCATTAGTTTGTATCTATCTGATGAAGCCACAGTGTGGTGAAACCGGTCATAGTTTTGTTAATGTGAAAATCTGAATACTATAGTTTTATTTTATCTTCATTTCTCACAGCATGCTTTCGGTTCGACTCTGAAAGAATTGGTTGAAATTTTTGTATCAGAGATTTGACATATTGGTGTCTCACTTGCTTCTCCGGATGATTTGTGTTCAATATTTTAGCTGTTCCTTCTGCGCAACTGTTATTTTGAAAATAAAGTGACACGATTGTTACACAATTGAGTACACCATTTTCGAGATTCTCTCGAGTAAAAGTGATGCAGTTTTGATTGAAAAAACAGATTGATCATCATAAGAAGAGAATAATGAGAATTTTGTTTTAGGAAAAAAAATTTTTAATTTTCGTGGGATTTGTATATGGTGATAGATTCAATATAATACTGGTGAACACTTCTAGTTATGAAAGCTGAATAATAACCTGAAGCAACTGATAAAAATCTGAACGATAGGTTTATTAGTTATCCATAAACGTCTACTAGGCCTTCCACCGTGGCATATCAACAAAAAAAAATTTCGAGCAACGTTGAACCGCCAAGATGTTCATTAATATTTATTCAGCAACACTCCTTCGACATTTTGAAATTGTCCCTTCTTATTCATTTAAACTTCAAGACACTTTTACGCAAACAGATCATTAATCACTTCCTATTTTTTCTTCTCTACAAGTTTTGCTGGGAGTTTATTCATATTTAATCGACCCACGAGATATCCATCGTACTTTCCAAAGCAAAACAATTTTCCTGAAACACCGTAGGCATGGCGAATTAATTAAGTACTATTTTTAGATGATGTGGTATAGATACAGATATTACTTCAACCTTGGACAAGGTATATTTTGAAGAACTTTTCATGTTACTAAATTTATTGGCTGTAAAAATCTGCCTTTAATAATCATGCTGCCATGTTTAGGATAAATGTGGAGGATTTTGTTCCACCTACAGTCGAATGGGATTTAGTCTCCAAATTGTGATAAATACAAATTACATCAATGAATTACAGGTTGTACGCGCTAAAAGGGTACATAAGAAGTATCGGGGGAAGGGGTTTATCGATCGATTTCAAATTTTGTCATTAGAGTGAATGGATACTAATCTACAAATTGTCTTCAGAACGATACCACTTCCGGACATCGACAAAAAAATTGCTATCTCGAATGGCATGGTGCACTTTTTATCTTTTTTTACTAAAGGGCTTCCTTCTTCGAGGATATTTTGTTAAGTTTGTTCTATCTGAAATTAAATACCATTGAGCTTTTTTCTTATCAAAATTTTTGAAATTGCAGTATCCTCTTCTATGCAGCAAAATTGACTTACATTTGAGTAAAATTCATTTTAACGAGAAAAGTGTATTTTAAATTAGTATTAATTGGTATTATCTAAATCTAATCTAACCTAAACTCGCTAGTGTTTCGTTTCCTTAATCCTCTAAATTTAATTTCAATTTTTATTTAATTATCATTTTATTTTTTCTATATCATGCAAATTAAGGAAAGAGATCATACCTGTCGCGATTTTAATTTCAATTTACATATATTTCAAATAGTTCATACAAAATCACCGTACTTGCCAATCTTCTTTCCTTACATAATATCCTATATTCTTCATCATACACAATGAGAGGAAAAGATAGAGCCATATGCAATCAAGAAGAAAACGGACCACTTCGAGATTGACAAAAAACACAACCGAATGATTTTTCCACACAATCACGTATGCCGGTTCTTCCATGAAATACATATTAAATTCTTGTGCGAAAAATTATTTCCAACGTCAACTTCCATTAATTGGTAAGTGATTTTTTTTGCTTTAATCATTCATTCCGTTCTCTGCTATATTCAAACTCTTCCAACGTCGATAATCGTAATTCCTGAATTAGCTTCTCACATGAAAAATTACTAACTCCACTCGGAGACATTACAGCTAGTTTTCAGTATATTCGCAGTTTCAACATAAACCTGCAGTTTATTGAGAAAATTGAATCATTAGGCAGTGGTACATAGAAACACACAGAGTGGATTCAATTCTGATTCCAATTTTTATGTGCCACAATATCCCATGTAAGGTTCTATGACTTTTGACATTTAAAAATCATTCAAAAATAGCAATAACATAAATTTTGTTTGTACATAGTGTTTTTTGTTAAAGAAAATGGTAAATGAATACCCAAACCAGGATATTATGAATTTATTTATCATTCATGGTCAATGTCAATAAATAACACAGGTCAACATTTGATCTAAGTGGGAACACCGCACGCGATATATGGTACTAGCAGTTTTTGGGGTCGCTGAAGACGATGAGCGGGTTGGTTTAGCCCCATCACGTCAAGTTCAAGATCATTTGATGGTCAAGCCTAGAAAAAACCGTCAAAAAATCTGGAAAATTCATGGTTATGTTTTTTATGTCTCCGAGTCCAAATCCGTTGTTTGTTTGAACCCTCGACCTATTTCAGAAGTCATTTCAAGGTTAGTTCAAGAATGTTATAATAAAAATACTCAATAGGTATGCCCAAACTTTGCTTTTATTTTGATAGCTTGTCTTATACTTATTCAATATCAAACTAAAAAAAAGAACATTTGAAAACTAAATAAATTGCTGGAAGTGTCCTCCACCTGCAAGAATACAGCCTTCTGTCCTTCTTCGCATATTATCACGCACCCTTTGAAATATTCCTGAGGTATTTCTTATCGTGTCACAAGAGGTTTTTATTCGATTTGTCAATTCTTCTACAGTGTTCACTGAAGTGGTATAAACTGAACTTTTGAGTGAGATATCCCCATAAGAAAACGTCTAAACTATTTAAGTCTGGGGACCTAGGAGACCATGGTTTTGGCCCACCCCGACCTATCCATCGGTTGTTGAATGTATTATTCAAGAATTCCCTAGCTTCTCCACTAAAATGTGCTGGTGTCCCGTCATGTATGAACCACATTATGTTTCTCACCAAAAGTGGCACATCCTCGACCAATAAAGGTAACTCCTCCCCAACAAATTGCCGATAAGCGGGACCGTTTAGTTAGGTAAAAAATATGGCCCAATCAAACTATTTCCAATTATTCCCACCCAGACATTCAGTGAGAATTGTTTTTGATGATGAGATTCTTAAATCAAATGGGGGTTTACTCAGGCCAATAATGATTATTGTGAAAATTTAGCAGTTCTTGAAAAGTTAACTTCGTCTGTGAACATTATTTCACTATCCAAATGAGTATTTTCTCTAATTTTATCTAAGAATCATCGGCAGAAATTCAGTCTTGAAGGAAAATCTCGAGGAAGTAGAGTTTGGAAGCGTTGAATATGAAACGGGTACAATAAAAAGTCGTGGAGAATCCTCCAAATTAGAACATGTGAAATATTCAACTGATTTCCAATTTTTCTTGTACCCACATGAGAATTCAAATCAATACAATTCAAAACTGCTTTCTCAATATCTGGAGTTCTCATAGTTTGAGTTGCACCTTTTGAATGATTATTTACAGTAAAAGTACCAGTTTCCCTCAACCTTCTGAGAATATTTGAGAATGTTCGCCGGTCTGGTGTTACTCGATTTGGAAAGCGCACCTGATATAATCGCCTAGCTTCTGTAGTGTTTCCGTCAGCCAGACCGTACATGTAATGAATATCAGTCAATTCGGCGTTAGTAAAATTAGGCATTTTTTCTTACAGCAATAATTTCAAAAGTCTTAAAACTAATCGTTAATACAATAAAAAATTCGAGCAGACACTGGTTCAACTTTAACAACTGTCAAAATAAATAAATAAATGAAAAAAATCAAAGCCTACTAGTCATTTTTTTAATTAGAAGTGCTTACAATTCAGCATGCATACAATCGTTTAATAATTTTTTGCTCGAGAACGGTCGGAGATACGAAAAATTATAGGTGTCAAAAAAGTTTCTGAATTGAACGACGATGACGATAATTGATTGTACGCTGATCAGTGGCGTACTGCAAAAAAGTTTGAAAGTGCAAAAGAAGACATGGCTCTGGAAAATGAAACACCTTGTAGATTCTAGTTAAAATTTAGGACATGTAATGTGGAGGCTGTAAAATATAGCTTGCATTCCAAATTTGGGCTGAATATCCCAAAAACTGCAGCAGTTTTGAAGAAAAAAAATGGAAATTTCAACACCCTATAGCACCGTAACGAAGCTTTTGCTTACCTATGTTCATATGAACTTTTTTTCTTAAAATTGCACGTAGATTTACCTCCTCAGGTTGTGACATACTATTATGTAACACCCTGATATATACAGGGTTAGACAAGTACCGGAACGGTTGATTATCTCAGTTATTTACCGAGAGATTTTTTTGAAAATTGGTATTCTTACATTGCTGAACATAAAGAATTCAGTGTTGCTATTTTGTGCTAGTGTTTCCGGTGTAGCTGGAACTTACCAAAATATGTTAATTTCAAATGTTACACCCTATATGTTTATTTATTTTTAGATTCAGAGAAAAAACTTTTTCAGAAATAATCACCAAAAACATTTCCTTTTCAATGTCGAGTTCATAAAAATTGAAATGATAAAATTATATATCACCTAAATTAAATTACTTTTGCATTAATAATGAACAGGACAGTCGTATTTGTTGAAGTTTAGATTTTGCACTTCAACAAATACTTGACGATAATTGTCAACCTGTCACGTGGATTATGAATTCGAGAGTAATTTGATTTAGGTGATAATAATTATTATCATTTTGATTTTTTATGAACACGACATTGAGGAATAGCATTTTCTTGAATCTAAAAATAAATAAACATATAGGGTGTTATATTTGAATTTCTCATGTTGTGGTCATTTATTTCCGGCTACACCGGAAACTATAGAGCGCAAAATATTCACACTAAATTCTTTATTGTAGAACACCCATATTCAAAAAATCGCTCGGTAAATAAATGATATATATACAAAAAAGGTCGCAAAAGTAAATAATTATCTCAGTTATTTACCGAGCGATTTTTTGAAAATTGGTATTCCTACATTGTGAAGCATAAAGAATTCAGTGTTAGTATATATATATATATATATATATATATATATATATATATATATATATATATATATATATATATATATATATATATACTCTTCACTAAAATTGTTCGATCACCCTACTTTTACGACAATACTATATACTATATAAACTTTTAGGTTGGTCATTCAAGAGTCGCTTGGTAACTTTCAGAAGTGTAAAATAAGAAGATATCATTCAAAAGAGATGAGTTTATGATGGAAAATATCAACAATTATCGAGTTATTGAAAAATTAAAAAATCGAGGTTTTTCTCCCCGGGTCCTAATTACTGCCAGTATACGTCTCGGAAGCCCCTCAAACAAATTTTGGATGTACTCTTGAGTCACTGAGTTCCAAATTTCAGGAAGCAGATTTTCTAGTTGTTGGATTGTTCTACAAGACATCTTACGTTGCTGAATTTGCCACCCCATGTTGCCCCAAACATGTTCTATGGGATTCAAGTCGGGATTTCTAGCTGGCCATGTTGAAATATCAATTTCGCCATTTTGCAGAAATTCTGTAACTACTCTAGCTGCATGAGGCCGACCATTATCATGCATATAAATGAAATTTTCGCCAATCAATGGGGCAAAGGGTACAACATGGGGTTCAATGATATCTGCGATGTATCTGGCCGCTGTCATTCTTTCATTATTCACTAGGACTAACTCAGTTCGACCATGGAAAGAAATGCCTCCCCACACCATTACTGAGCCCCCTCCGAAGTTTTCGGTTTGCCGGATATTGCATTGCTGATACCGTTCCCTGGGTCGTCTGTATACAGGCATGCGTCTATCATTTGATACTAGACAGAACCTGGACTCGTCGGAAAAGAGAACATTCGACCATTCTGGAATACCCCAATTTGCATGTTCCCTCGCAAATTGAAGTCTTGCAACTCGATGCTCTCTGGTGAGACGCGGGCCGGTAGAAGCCACCCTTGGTCTGATATCGTCTTCTCTGAGCCTGTTCCTAACAGTTTGCAATGAAATATGCACATTTCTGGAAAGTGCAAGTTCATTTTGTAGCATTCTAGCCGTACAGTGCCGAACTCTCAGTGCAGTTAAACGAAGCCAACGATCATCAACTGGTGTTATCCAATTTCTTCTCTGTCCGTCCCTTCTTCCAGATTCCCCTGTTTCGTGGTACCGAATAATCGCTCTTGAAATAGCACTTCGGTTAACATTCAACAAGTTAGCCACGTAACGTTGGCTTCGCCCCTCCTCTAGAAGTGTTACAATTCTTACCACTTCATGATCACTCAAATAGCGTCCAGGACGTTCAGCAGCCATTACAATAAATTCAAAGATTCAAAATCAACAAGAAACACAGAAAACTTGCATTAATTTAGCGTGAAGACTGAAGAGAAATTGAATGAATACTGATAGTCATAAACTCATTCTTGTTTCAGAGGTGTTTGAGATCATATGGATCACTGAAAGATAATTTGCAATAAGAGCATACTAACTTGTTATAGTTGCAGTGCCATTTTAAACGATTGTTGGGGCATGAAACGCGTTGCCACTAGTCTAGTTTCAAAATTAATTTGGATTTTATTCCAAAATTCAAGGAATACCATCGAACATCTACCGTATTCACGTGATATGGCTCCAGCCGACTTTTTTCTTCTTCCGAATCTCAAATTACCCGTTTTAAGTCGATAGAATACATTAAAGAGAATTCACGACGAGAACTGAAGTCTGTACAATACAATAAATTTCCGATACTTTTTTAATAGAATGTATCTTGGGAAATCTCATAAAATGAAAAAATGTTTCCTGAAGTTTTACTGAATTTATCCCAAAATTCGCACTATGCAGCTAATATTGTAGGCGGTCTAAGTGAGAAACAAGCAGACCCGCTTGTTTACCTCGAACCAATCCAATTCTGACCTTCCGTCATAGAAAGTCAGGAGAAAGAAACTCTCCCAAAACGGTAATATTTGTTCGAGTCGAACTGCAATCAATAATTAGGAAGAGAAAGTCGCCTAGCACTTTAAACGACGCGATAATTAGATTTAACATGCTAATAAAATATACGAGCATTAAATTGATTCCGAAGCCAATCAAATAGTGGATTCTCATGTCTCTTAGTACATAGTTTGTATGCAAAATATGTGCGAATAAACGAGCTCTGCTCAATTTTGTTGTTTATTGCGGCAGTTTACGAGCTTTGAATTGTTATTCGATATTCTTTCGAATAGAAACCAGAGAAAAACTGCAACAAATTTTACGACACGTAAATTAGGTTTTTACGTAACAAGACCAGAATTGTATGTTTTTCAGGACAGAGCCAGCCGCATCTTGACCGAAGTAAGGATTTTGGTCGATGAAGTTAACTGCTCTATTTTTTTATTCAGAATATCAATTTAATCACGTCAAAATAGATGCTTTAGTACGTATAAAAAGTTATATCGGCTTCAAAAGATCGTAAAAAACTATCACGCTCCATTTGTATTGATGACCATCTATGCTGCCTGTGCCGTTGTTGGATTAAATTAGGATTCTCTTCTGTTGTAATACCTTTATTATGAAATGAGCATTCGTCTGAAATAGGAATGATATCCAAGAAATATTCGATCTCATTCAAAATCACTATCCGAGATTTCATGGATTATTTGTATGTGACACGATTGGAATCTGTGTTTTTTAAATATTCTGACTGCAATTTCGGTCTCGTTTGACCTCATAAGCGTTACACCCATTCACAACATCAAACCAAACTTCAACCTCCTCATATCAATTCGTTGGAATGAATACATACCGGGTGTCCACGCGAGATGGGACATTGAAAGTATATGGAGAAAAGAATGACCGATTGTAGAATTTTTGTTGTTGTGTTGAATATTATTCGAACTAAGTTCCGAGTATATTTTCTTAGCTGCACTTCCGGTTATACCGGGAGTTGACACTATCTTTGTTATTTCAAATGGTGTAATGCATGTTTCTATTTTTTTATTGCAGAAAATTAAATTCGAAACAATTTTTTCTCATATCATTACCACCTGAAATTATCTGAAGTTATCAATCGGAATTTTTCGTTGTCTCTTAGAAGGCATCATAAAAGTACTAAACATCATTCAATGTCGATTATTTCTAGCTTGTTGTCAGTAAAGAGGCTCATTCAAAAGCATTCAATGCATTTAGAGCAGGAGTGTTCAAACCAGTCGACCAGTTTTTATAAGTAGGTAACTTAACTACAAAAATTTATTACGTAATGAAATAACACTCTGCCAGCGGCAAAAGGCGGCTTTATCAAAGAAACGCGCGGTACTTGTCAAAGAAAAGCCGACTTATTCTTGCCGCTTTTCCAGAAATTTCGGGCGTCATTCTGAATTGTAACTTGAAGGCAATACTACGTCGGTACAAAGTTTATTATTAAATAGTACAAAATGAGTGCAGCGAAAAAATCTAAAACGTATCATTTTAAGAACGATTGGAAGGAAGAATTTTTCTTTTGTATGGTGAAGGATAAGTGCATTTGTCTCATTTGTCGTGCTTCAGTATAAAACCTTAAGGGTGGTAACTTAGAGAGCCATCATGAAACGGTTCATAAAAACTATGGAAAGGATTTTCCGCCACAGAGTGAATTAAGAAAACGAAAAATACGTGATTTGATATCTTTTTTTTTCTGTTTGAAAAAAGAACAAACCATGTTCACAAGACCAGCCAAATAATCAAAAGCTGCTACGATTGCGTCTTTTAAAATATCTCATATATTGGCGTAACACAAGAAACCATTCGAGATTTAAAAATAAAACAGAAATCATGTCTGCTATTAGAGAACTTCAGTTATCTCGTCCGACTGTCACAAGGCGACTGTCACATGGCTGATTAACTGAAACATGATATCATGAAATGTACATAATTTTTTTTACAGTTCGACGAATCCACCGATATGACAGACACTGCCCAGCTCAGTATTTTTATTCGTATGGTATTCAATGACATGTTGGCTAAGGAAAAATTTTTGACAATCATTCCTCTGAAGGGGAAGACCCGTGGCGAAGATATGTATGACGTTTTCTTCAATCTTAAAAAACTACAAGCTACCAATAGATAAATTAGTGTGCATTACAACCGATGGAGCACCAGCAATGAATGTAAACAAAAACGGTTTGAGCTAATGAAGATTTCCCTTCATTTTTTTCATTCCATTGCATTATACATCAACAAGTTTTGTGTTCAAAAATTTCAAACATGGAGGAATTTATGAGAATTGCAACAAAAATTGTGAATTCCATCCGTGCACGAAGCTTGCAGCGGCGGCTCTTTAAGTTGTAGTTTGGAAGATAGGGAGTCAGCTGAACACACTGATTTAGTTCTTCACACGAACGTCAGGTGGTTGAGTCGCAGAAAATTCCTAGAAAGGTTTCAAGAATTATTGCCGAAATAACTGCTTTTCTAGACAAAAGAGCTGATAACACTCAGATGTTGAAAAACAAAAACGGCTGAGCGATTTGGCATTTTTGACTGACATCACAATGCACTTAAATACCATTAATTTGGAGCTTCAAGGTAAAGTAAAAACTATTATTGAGATGATTAGCGCAGTAAACGCATTCAAATGTGAATTACAACTTATGATAGATCAACTGAAAATAAAGGATATCAAAAATTCTCCGTCTTTGAAAGCAAGGATTCCTCAGTTGAATTAAGATACATATGAGGCTGAATTATGACATATTTTGGGATAATTCGAAATGCGTTTTTAGGATTGCAGTAAATTGGCAAATATAGCATCATTTAAGAGTTATCCTTTTTCAATTAAAAACCGAGGTAAAAACATTGAGGAATTAGCCACTAAAATAACAAGTCAGTTTAATATGAACTCATGTTCTGTTGAGAATAAGTTGGTGCAAATTATATCAGATATACATCTCAGAGCTACAGCATCTGATACAAATTTCAAAAAATGTCTCCAACCGGTCATTCCTTTGTCCATATAAACGAAGAAACCTGTAGAAGCCTTACTAGTTTGAATTCACCGCCGCTGCACACTGTGCCTGCTCGAGCTGTTTTGTTTTCTTCAGGTGCAATTCTTGTGCCTGCTCGACTAGATTTGACTATTCGACAAATTGGCGCAAATTATGACTTTATTACCACAACAAAAATCCTTTATTCATCGCAAACTTGCTATTATTTATTTTGCACACACAGGGAATGTGCGAAACTGCTCGATTCAGTGGTGATCGAGATTGCCTTTGCCGATATTTCTGGTCTGAAATACCATCCTCATCTCGAATTTAGGTCCTAGAGTTTCTATATTACAGTCGGTTTGAACTGTTTTGTTTTCTTCAGGTGCGAACTTTACGAAAAAGTGACAAATTGGCGTTCGCTCGTTTTGACTAATTATGACTTTATTACCACAACAAAAAATTGAAGAATAGTAATTACCGATATTATTTATTTTGATAAACGAAAATTACTAGTTAAATGCACAGGAATGTAGAAATTTTTCGAAACTTTTGTCTCAAAAGAGCCACTTGACTACTTTTACTATTTTCAATATTATTGACACAATATCAAAAATATAGGTCCTAGATGGAGAGTCGTAGGTAGACCTCAGAGGTTGAGATGATATCACTTATATCTGTAATACAGAAATCCACATGAATCCGAAGCTGAAATAGAGGTTTCCCGTATATTCAGCAGTAGAAACAAGAACGTTTTGGAATTTGAACTTGAAAAAGATTGGGGACTATAACATAGACGAGCTCAACTCATCTATTTCACCAAGATAAGTCTTATTGACTTTATATATATATATATATATATATATATATATATATATATATATATATATATATATATATATATATATATATATATATATATATGAAAGCATTTGTGACATTGTGTACCATAATTGTAATATGTAATTAAATATCGGAGCTAAACTTCATTGACTTTTCTTCCAAGATTTCAGTGACAATTATTGAATTAGAGTCTCATTGCTCATTTTTCTCTGGGCTTAACCAGTAAAATTTAATATTGTTACAGTTTCACAAATTCACCATTACAGCTTGCTGTTCTTCAACAAATTTTTCACACGCAATCTTCGTGCGAATTTCTTTGTATTGAAATCTCTTGATATGTTGCATGCTATCTTCCTGAATAATCTTACGCAAAGTATTCACGATTACTTGACTGAACACTATTTTTGGTGCACTTGCCCTTTGATCGTCGCAAAGCTTAAACCATTTGCGTTTAAATTCGCCAACACAAAACTGTTGACAGGTATGGTGCTTCAATACCAGAAATAGAAACCTGCTCGCCTACGTGAAGATTGTGGAAAATTATTGAGCGAAAATGCTCACGGTTTAATTCCATTTTCCAACAATTTAATTGGAACTTTGACAACTTGTGATTAAAATACAGCATGCATAGAACTGAAATTTTGAATTTATATTAACAGATCATAGAGGTTCATTTTTAGTAGTGACAGATTAATGGTGTCATCTATGTCTCCGAATGGAACCATAAAAGACATCCCTCGTACAATAATGCGGAAATTTAAATGAGCTTATCCTTTTGATTAAATCTTTTTATCTTTTGTTGATAATATATTTCAGACTTAGATATGGTTTGTTGAAATCACTGATCGATTAATAAAAATGGTAATTTATTAAATTATAGAGCCAGTGGGCAAGAAACCAAGCATTCTGTTGGAAAACCACCGTAGCCTAACGTATTCAATTACTCTATTATTTGCATAACGAACAGTTCGGTCAAGTGGTAAAAAAAGTCAAGTTCAGAAAATCGACCGGCAAACTAAGGTGATTTATATTTGTAACAAATCGCGCGTGCAGTTACACAAATTGTTGAAATAAAACGTTGTAATGATGTAATCGATATGAACGCCAAGCAAATGCATTATTTATTCCTGCATCAAAGGAATTACGTCACGTATATTTGTTGTTTCAATCGTAAAGGTTTCAGAAACAATTGTATATAAATTTTGGGACTTTGGCAATGTTCAAACCATTATCTCAGGTTACTTTGATACTTCGAATTACCTGTTCGAAAGCCAAATTTTAGTTTTATTTTCGCTCATTTTGTATAATAATAATAATGATAATGTTACGAATTTAAGTATTTAGCACGATCAGAACTCAACAGAGAAATAACTGAACTCAGTGGTAGTGACCCAACTAAATGACCTAAACTGCCCAAACTCAAGACGAAAAAGAACACCAATATCATCCTAGCAAGCATAAACTCAATGCTTGAAGAATTTATTGACCAAAACACCTTGGAGAAGAGCGGTAGCGGTTCTTCTTCGACTACACAAACAACAAGTCTCCACAACTATGATTCGATCTGAGCCAAAAAGCGTCAGAAAACCACCATGGCAAAAACGACTGGAGAAGGATATTGACAATATTAGAGCAGAGATCGGTCACCTCACAGAATTCCTGAAAAACAAAAAGCTCTCAAGGCGCTTGAAATCCCATATACGCAAAATTCATAGAAAAATTGGTACGAACACAAAACACCCTGATCACAAACAACATATCGACATGATACTTTGAAGCAGAAACTCCAAGCAAAGGCAAAGAGGCTCTCAAGATACATCAAGTGAACTGAAAGGAAACATCAGAACCAAAGGTTCCTCCAAAGCTCGGCCAATTTTTCATAAGGGAAATAACAAAACTGCGAACAACAATAACAGAGAAGTACCTGACGCACAGTGCTTGACCGATTATTGATCATGGTTATGGTCGAACCCCAACGAACACAATAACGATGCTAAATGGATCACGAATGTAAAAAAACAACGCCCTGATATCAATCATATGAACTTCGAAGAAATAACGGAGGAAGAATCGCAACAGTAGTAGGAGCGACCAACAATTGGAAGGCCACAGGTATAGATAATATCCATAACTTCTGGTACAAGAAGTTTGATGAGCTCCATGGAGCCCTAGCGAAACAGCTCACGTATGTTCTTCAACATGCCAGGAAAACACACACTTTCCAAACACAAAGCTTAACATATATGCCACCTAAGAGCGATAGAACACAGGATCCGTCTCAATATAGGCCAATCACTTGCCTGCCAACACTTTACAAAATACTCACCTCATGCTTATCCAATCGAATATACAAACACCTTGACGACAACATTATATTAGTTGAGGAGCAGAAAGGATACAGAAAGAAACACCACAGGTGCAAGGAACAACTCATCATCGATTCTGTAATAATGAAACAGGCACACGTAGGGAATCGGAATGTTCATTCAGCTTTTCTCGATTATCTGAAGGCATTCGATAGTACCGCCCATTCTTGGTTTGTCGAAGTATTGCAGATATACAAAATTCATCCAACCCTGGTAGAATTCTTGAAGACAACAATGGTACACTGGCGCACGTCTCTGCAGGTCAACATGAGCAATAAGTCAATTAAAATCGACCAGATACCCATACGTCGTGGAATATTTCAAGGAGACTCTTTGAGTACACTATTGTTCTGTTTAGCTATGAACTCATTGTCATCAATGCTCAATAGAACAGGATACGGATTCAGGATAAAAACAGATAGAAACTATCATACAATCTACCCCCTGCTGTATATGGATGACATCGAATTATATGCTTAGAACAAAAAGCAATTTGATGATCTGCTGAAAACTGTCAGTAAGTTCTCGGCAGATGTTCTTATGAAATTAGGGATTGAAAAATGTAAGACCATGAACATTCAGAGAGGGAAAGTCATAGATGGTGAAACACAACTTCCAAACGGTGATATTATACAGTGCATGAGGGATGGTGAAACATACAAATATCTGGGATACCAACAAGCCAGATTGCTAGACCAAAAACAATCAAAGGAGAAGATTCGTTCAGAATACAGTCTGAAGACTGTGCTGAAATCAATGTTGAACTCAGGGAATCTAGTCAAAGCAATTAACACCTACGCCATTCCAGTATTGCTTTACTCATTTGGAATAATCAGATGGACTAAGACAGAACTGGATGATATTCAAAGGCAGACCCGAACGATGCTGACAAAGTACAACAATCATCATTCAAAATCGTCTGTGGTTCAAACAACTTTGAAGCGGAAAGAAGGAGGACGCGAATTAATAGATGTTGTCAATTTACACACCGAACAGATAAAAAATCTCAGAGAATTTTCTCTGCAAAAGCTCTTACTTCTGACCTCCATAGAGTGGTATCGTTGGCTGATAAGGGATATACACCTCTAAATCTTGCTACCAGAGATGACCTGCTGAATCTACCGTTCCTATCAGATACTGAAAAACAAGAACAATGGTCAAGAAAGGAATTGCATGGATGACATCACCATGAGGTTAATCAACCACACATCGACAAAGAAGCCTCCAAAAAATGGTTGCTGAAAGGAGAATTATTCGCGGAAACAGAAGGATTCCTTATGGCCCTTCTAGACCAAGTGATCGCTACAAACAACTACAAAAAAATTATCATTAAGGACGGAACATTACAAACAGATAAGTACAGAAAATGCCATATAAGATCGGAGACTATACAGCATATTACTTCTGGCTGCGAACAACTGGCCAATACGGACTATCTTTACAGGCATAATCAAGTGCGCAACATTATCCATCAGAAACTTGCACACAAGTACGGACTTCTGAATACCTTCCAGCCATATTAAAAGTATCAACCGGCGCCCGTATTGGAAAATGACTCTATCTATACTACGATAGGCCTGTTATCACTGACAGAATGGTGACCAATAATAGGCCGGACATAGTGGTGTATGATAAGAGAGCCAGCCACCAGCAATGCTGGTGGATGTTGCCATTCTGAATAATCACAACGTTCTGAACAAGTTCCAGGAGAAAAAGTCCAAATACACATATCTTGCTATTGAGATCAAGCAGATGTGGCACCTCGAGAAAATAGATATTGTTCCTGTCATCGTATCCTCGACTAGGTTAATACCCAAAACTTTGCATGATAGCCTTAAGAAATTAGAATACCTATATAGAAATGCAAGAAGCTGTAATGACAAGTTGTAAGGACAAGCATCCCACTGCTTGTGGGATACGTATCATAATTCAACTGAGGAATCCTTGCTTTCAAAGACGGAAAATGTTTCAGATCCTTTCTTTACAGTTATAAGTTGCAATTTACTTTTGAATGTGTTTACTGCGCTAATCATTTCAATAATAGTTTTTCTTTTACCTTGAAGCACCAAGTTAATGATGTTTAAGTGCATCATGTCAGTCAAAAATGCCAAATCAGTTAGCCATTCGTTTTTCAACATCTGAGTGTCATCACCTCTTATTTACGTCTAGCAAAGCTGTTATTTCGGGCACTAATTCTTGAAACCTTTCAAGGAATTTTCCGCGACTCAACAAACTGATGTTCTTGTGAAGAACTAAATCAGTGTGTTCAGCCGACTCCCTATCTTCCAACTGCAACTTAAAGAGCCGCCGTTGCAAGCTACGTGCACGGATGGAATTTACAATAATTTTTGTTGCAATGCCCATAATTTCTTCCGTGTTTGAAACTTTTGAACTTGTTGATGTATAATGCAATGGAATGAAAGAAATGAAGGGGAAACTTCATTAGCTCGACACAATGCCACAAAACCGTTTTTGTTTCCAGTCATTGCTGGTACTCCATCGGTTGTAATGCACACTAATTTATATATTGGTAGCTTGTAGTTTTTTACAAAATTGAAGAAAACGTCTGTCATATCGGTGGATTCGTGGAAGTGTGAAGAAAAATATGTACATTTCATGATATCATGATTTATCTGCCATGTCCTGACTCATGACTTCAATAAGCCTTGTGACAGTCGGACGACATAACTGAAGTTCTCTAATAACAGACATGATTTCCGTTTTATTTTTGAAACCTCCAAATAAAGTCTCACCCGTTTCAATAAATGCTTCCTTTACAACCGATTCATCTTCGAATTGTTTCTTGTATTTCGTCAATATATGAGATATTTTAAATCACGCGATCGTAGCAGCTTTTGATTGTTTGGCTGGTCTTGTGAACATGGTTTATTCTTTTTTCAAACAAGATATCAAATCACGTACTTTTCGTTTTCTTAATTCACTCTGTGGCGGATAATCCTTTTCATCGTTTTCATGAACCGTTTTATGATATCTCTCTAAGTTACCACGCATAGGTATTGCAACTAAGACAAATAAGACAAATGCACTTATCCTTCACCATACAAAAGAAAAATTCTTCGTCCAATAATTTTTAAAATGATATGTTTCAGATTTCTTCGCTGCACTCATTTTGTACTATTTAATAATAAACTTTGTATCGACGTAGTATTGCATTCAAGTTACAATTCAGAATGACTCCAATTCCTGCAGGTGCAACATTCATATCGGCATGAACGAAAGTCTCGACTGTTCTCGTCAAACGCGCCGACCGAAATTTCTAGAAAAGCGGCAAATATGAAAAACGTGGCTTTTCTTTGACAAGTACCGCGCGTTCCTTTGATAAAGCCGCCTTTTGCCGCTAGCAGAGTGTTATTTTATTACGTAATAAATTTTTGTAGTTTAGGTACCTACTTATTAATTTTTTTTCTTCTCGAGATCTCAAAAACCACTCGCGATCGACCGTTTGAGCACCCCTGGCCTAGAGAGACTTCCAAAAGTATCTCCTGGGAGATCCCGAACGGGGGGGTTCCGAGATCGATCTTCGTAGAAAAATTATATTTATTTTCGGAAGCAAATTTCTACAATTCTTACAATACACAATGTTCTCAAGAAACAGGACCTGCCTCTCTAATCCGAAACCAAATTGTGGCAGATTCTGAACGAACTGAATTTCAAGTGGGAAAAATAATAGAAAATCAGTTCTTATAGACAGTGAAGAAATTGTATGTTAGTGACGAAATTATTTGAAGTGAATCAGAAATTGTTGTTCTGAACAAAGCAATATTTATCTCAACAAGACTTGGGTTAATGAAGGATATACGGTTCAGAAAGTCTGGAAAGGAGTTATCAGAAAGTTTAGGAAGAAAGGTGTGTGCGAAGCAGCATTCACCATTTGAAGGAAATTCCACACATAATTAACATGAACTTAATAAGACAATTAAACCAAGAAATCAGAAATTATCTCAAAAAACTCCTTTATTATAATTATATCTTGTATCTACCATATTCTCATAAAAACATCTTTCCCAAATAGTAAATTATATTGTTCGGTAAAAATGGTAAACAAAGAGTCACGCGTCATAGTTTCACGTCATAATTTGATTACATTATTACATGCAAGGCATAAAGCTCAAGACTATTCCATTAGATACTCTGATAATGAAACAAACCATCATTTAATGCGCGATACGCCATAATTCAGATATTTATGTAATTATCTGTATGAATAATGTAAAAGTAAATACGCTTGGATGAATAATAACTGTATAGTTCCTAGGTAAGGTGGCCCGTGTGTTTTAATTAGATAAAATTAAATATTAGATTTTCGGAACCTTAACACCTTACAAAGGAGTGAATTGATTGAAATCGTCAATAACGAAATAAAGTTATACCACCTTCATGCGACTTCTAGCATTCCTAAAGGAGCGCAAGTATGCAACAATCAAATTGAAGCGAAATAACAAATGATCGTATAATCTTAATAAACTTGGAAAGGGCCACACATTAATTTCAAGTAAAACTCGGTCTCGCTAAAATAGATTAAATTATGTTAAATTTACAGGTTTTGAAATGCAGTGCAATGTTTCCAACCAAAAAACTATAATTGATGACCCTAATTCAAGTGACCTCACAAATTGGTGAGACCAAATGCAGATTGTTTCCTGTGAAATATACACACCACAAAAATTGTCGCATCACCTGGTATTCTGAATTCCACAATCGATTAAGCAGCTCAATAGCAGTTTCTTTGTCAACATATGTTTTTGGACATATGAGGGGAAGAAAATCTTATCTATGTAGTAACATTTGTTTCCATATGATCTCAAACACGTCTGAAACAAGAATGAGTTTATTTATTCAATTTCTCTTCAGTTTTCACGCTAAATTAATGCAAGTTTTCTGGCTACCTTGTTGAATGTTGACCAACGCACTATTTCAAGAGCAATTAATCGGTACCACGAAACAGGGGAATACGAAAGAAGGGCCGGACAGGGAAGAAATCGGATAACAACACCAGTTGATGATCGTTGGCTTCGTTTAACTGCACTAAGAGTTCGGCACTGTACGGCTAGAATGCTTCAAAATGAACTTGCACTTTCCAGAAATGTGCATATTTCATTGCAAACTGTTAGGAACAAGCTCAGAGAAGACGATATCAGACCAAGGGTGGCTTCTACCGGCCCGCGTCTCACCAGAGAGCATCGAGTTGCAAGACTTCAATTTGCGAGGGAACATGCAAATTGGGGTAGTCCAGAATGGTCGAATGTTCTCTTTTCCGACGAGTCCAGGTTCTGTCTAGTATCAAATGATAGACGCATGCCTGTATACAGACGACCCAGGGAACGGTATCAGCAATGCAATATCCGGCAAACCGAAAACTTCGGAGGAGGCTCACTAATGATGTGGGGAGGCATTTCTTTCCATGGCCGAACTGAGTTAGTCCTAGTGAATAATGGAAGAATCACAGCAGCCAGATACATCGCAGATTTCCTTGAACCCCATGTTGTACCCTTTGGCCCATTGATTGGCGAAAACATCATTTATATGCATGATAATGCTCGGCCTCATACAGCTAGAGTAGTTACAGAATTTATGCAAAATGGCGATATTGATAATTTAAGATGGCCAGCCAGAAGTTCCGACTGGAATCCCATAGAATATGTTTGGGACAACGTAGGATGCCTTGTAGAACACTCCAACAACTGGAAAATCTGCTTCCTGAAATTTGGCACTCAGTGACTCAAGAGTACATCCAAAATTTGTTTGAGGGGCTTCCGAGATGTATACTGGCAGTAATTAGGGCATGGGGAGGAAACACTCGATTTTGAAAATGATTAAGAACCATTCGATGCTAGTTGATTGGTATTTTTGCGAAAGTTTAAAGATGGTAGAATTTTTTAATTTTTCATTAACTCGAAAATTGTTGATATTTTCCATCATAATCTCATCTCTTTTCAATGATATCTTCTTATTTCACACTTCTGAAAGTTACCAAGCGACTCTTGAATGACCAACCTAAAAGTTTATATAGAATTGTCGCAAAAGTAGGGTGATGCGACAATTTTTGTAGGGAGTGTAATAGAATGGAAAATGTGGAATTCCACATGTAAGCATTATTGAATCTGGAAAATTGCAGAATATGATTGCTGAGTTTTCACAGTTGCCAACAACTACGTTCCTAGCAGATTCTAGGGCTGATTTGCAGATAATTGAACATCATAGTTTTATCTACATCAATTACTTTCTGTAGTTTATAGTTAAGGCTGAAGCTTAAAGTCATCTCCGATAGCCACAATGCACTGAAGGCATTGTCATCCGACGACAGCACGTCACTTACTGTGCGGAAAAATCGTTCAACCCTCGCCAAACAGGTAAAAAGGAATCGGCCCCGTTTGATGTGAGTATTCGGCCACTCGGGCATTGAGGGCAATGAGAAGGCGAACTAATTGGCCTTGAAATTTACCGGACCGAAGCCTAGGCTCAGTAATTCCTTGGAGACTGCAAGGATGGAATTTACCGGTGGTTGGACCTGAAAGTACGGGAGCACTGATGAGTCTCACAGGTCTCAGACACTCTTGGCTTACCATCAGACGACCTTCCACTGCTGAAACCCAGGCTTGGTTTAAACTATCCAGGCTAGAACTGCGAGTTCTAATTGCCATATTCACGGGGCACTTTTGCCTCAGAAATCACATAAATATAAATAAGTTAGGATAGATCAACAACCCTTCATGCAGACCATGTGAGGAGGAGAAGGAATCAATAGAGCACGTCATGTGTGCATGCCCAGTTAGGAACAGAATCAGGCTTGAGGAACTTGGATCTAACAAACTGGAGCTAACGTTGCTCATTGCACTCTCACCTACAAATATTATAGTCTTTACAAGAAGCATGAAACTTATAGGTGAAATTTAGGACAGAGTGTACCACAATAGACCACAGAGTCGCAATGGAAGGGCTGTCAATCAGCTCACACTCAATTTGAATATCTATCCATCTCGCATTGATTTGACAGCAAATCAAAACGGGCGAGTTGGTTCTTCTATATTAAAATTGAGAAAGTGAATATTTAATGCTAATAAAATATCACCTTGAAGCTCAAGAAATGCATCACTGCAACTAGAAGTTCTCTTGATACATGTTACGGTAGCCGGCTCGGTGGCATGTGGGATATGATGCTCGTCTCATACGCAGGGTTACCTGAGTTCAATTCCCACAAAGTCGGTACATTTCCATCCCTTCCGTATACAACTCTCTGTTTTGTAGAGAATGAAGAATAAAGAGTTAATCGACTTTTGTCAATTTTTCTAGAAGTTTAATTAATGGTTTTTCGTCTCCTGCGCAGAGTTAACTGGGTTCAATCCCCACAAAATCGGTGCGATTTTTCGGATTTTAGTAATCGCTCGAGTGTCCATCTTTCGGAGGAGATGTGAAGCTGTCGGTCCTGTCTAAAAGAGATGTGTTGGGCATTAAAGATCCCTTCCCTCGACACGAGAGGGGTTCGGCAAAATTCCCGGGTTAGTGAGGTGACAGAATTCCCCGGCGTGTTATTAGCCGAAAGGCAGAAATGGAGCACGTTAAAGGAAGAACAAACAAAAAATATTACGGTGATTCTTCTTTATCCTCGTATTTCGAGGGCCTTGGGTAGGCCAATACACGGAAGGCGTGAAAAACAAGTGTATATTTCCAGAAAAAAGGGATTATCTTGAAGAGTGTATAATACCCATTCGAGAAATGTGACTGCTTGTTTCATTTCTACCTAACTGACAAACCACCCTCGTAAATAACGCTCTTGACAAAAAACAAAAAAAAAAACAAGTGCAGAGGTAAATGTGAAGGGAGTTACTGTTATAAATATCAAACATATGTAGGCCTTCTGAAAAAAATATTAACCCACCTATCAGATTTCAACTGTTGTTCCACATCGTTCAGCGCCCCTCGACAGGCAGGAAATTACTTTGGATGTCTCATTTGCATGTGAAGCTTGATAGTTTTTCGTCCTATTCTATGATTAGTATTCCTTCGGGACTCTAAACTGATAACCACTTCCGATCGGTATCTTACAATACCCCCAATTAAGAATTAAGTTTTAACCATGCCATTAATAGGTAATTCCATGGAAAGTTGTGAATTTAAATTGAAATAAAATATTCGCCAACTATCAAAGCAATATTTTATGTTATAATTTTCATATTTCATTTATTATTTATTGCAGATTTATAGCTTTGAAAACGCGTAATATAATCAAGTCATAAATTCCGAGTTAATATTCTTTTTATGGTGTGAACGATGTAGACAGTTTATCTAGCGCTAACAGGTGAGAGATAAGAACAATTTAAACAATTCCAAGTAAACATCAATAAATTAATGAAAACAAAAGTATTTTGTTCCCCAAAATTCTAGAATTATGTTCATTGAAGGAAGAGTATGAAACGTACACAAATCATTTGAAGTAAATAATATACATATTGAAAC
The DNA here is from genome assembly GCA_013387265.2 of Cryptolaemus montrouzieri. Taxonomy (NCBI): domain Eukaryota; kingdom Metazoa; phylum Arthropoda; class Insecta; order Coleoptera; family Coccinellidae; genus Cryptolaemus; species Cryptolaemus montrouzieri. The sequence continues at coordinate 62,408,124 of JABFTP020000124.1, read as the reverse complement.
AACCCATACTCCGGATTATAAGAGATAAAGTAAAATCCACTGCTTTGGCGTGAATTACAATATATGAATAATCTTATTTTCTTCCCCACATTTATCGCAATTGAGACCGAATAGGATCGGTTAAATGGAAAGCCGTGTCATCTACACTTGTCTTGAAGTTTTTTTTTAAATAGAACTTTCTGTTGCCTTGTGTATTTGTTATAACCTTTTCAAGTTCTTTTATGTGAGGTTTGATGTGATACGCCCAATACTTCGTCGCTTAAAACAAGTAAGGAAATGGAAAAATCAGAAATAGAGTCGGTAATCTCTGGCGTCTTTAAATGAATTTACTGAGATATTTAATCATTTAGAGATAGGCCTAATTGGCCTTCACCCATATTAGGAGTAACTGGCCCTCTAAGAGATTTGGTAATATGATATGTTTTATGAATGGTTCATTGTCTCTTACTTCGAAATCAGAGATTTAATTTTGAAATTCTAAGGAACACGTCCTGAGGCTGGCGACCTTCAAGTCTTAGTTCGCTCGCATATTTTCTGTCAAATTCAACATAAACACCTCAAAAAAGTCTAGGGAACACTTACCAATATCTTTAAAATATGAATTTGATGATTCGAATTTATAGAAATCTTTCGGTTTTTGTTAGGATGTATTGTATATAATGTATTCTCAAGAAAACAAAATAATATTTGACTTCTCGAAAGCACCTATTATAAAAAAAAAATTGAAATTTGAAAATGACGAAATTTGATAAAACACAAAAAAAATCCTGAACTAATATTTTTGAAACGATATGGAAGCACTTATATTTTTCAGTACCCAGAAGGTCCACCTCTGTTATTAATGACACTTTGGCATCGTCGCGGCATGCTCAATATTAAATTGTCTATTACATTTTGGCCCAAGTCATTCCAAGCCCCCTGAACTAATAATCAAAGGTCCTGTTCAGGATGGAAGACGTTTCTTTTTAGGGTGTCCCACACATGCTCGATGGGATTCAGATCTGGGGAGCAGGATGGCCACGGTAGAAGATCGATATCATTCTCTTCAAGAACGTTCAAGACAACTCTTGCACGATGAGGAGGGGCATTATCTTGTTGGAAGACTGGATTTTGACCCATTGTTTGGAGATACGGTACCACTACCGGTAAAATTATCTCATTTGCGGAAGGATTTCCCGTGAGGTTGTTCTGTATGAAAACGAGATTAGTTCTTCCACCAAGGCGTATACCTCCCCAAAACATCACTGATCCGCCTCCCTGTCTAACAACTTCTCAATCAGGCTGGAGACGGTTTTGCTTTCCAGGTTCCCTCTATATTCGAAGTCTTCCCGAATCGAGATAATAACTAAATCTAGATTCATCACTAAAGAGAACTGCGGCCCACCTCTCTTGATCCCAGTTTACGTGTTCTTGGCACCAAGCTAAACGAGAAGCGCGATTTCCATGGGTCAGTTGTGGAACTCTTAAAGGACGTCTGGAGTGAAGTTGACCTTCGTGCAGTCGATTTCTCACAGATTGGTCGGAAATTTGTACATTATGAACTCGTGATAGCTCTTGAGCTAATTGAGATGCTGTGGTAGTACGATCTCTTTTGGCTTGTAAAACCAAAAATCGGTCTTGGACGACTAAAGTAATCCTGAAACGACCTGTATGGCGTTCTTCTACGGTACCTGTTTCATTGAAACGCGACCATAAACGGTTTATGACACTTCGGCTACTTCCCAGAACCCTGGATACTTCCCGTTGTGAGCTCCCAGCTTGGAGCATGCCAACGGCTCGTAACATCTCTTCTCTTGTCAAATGTCGTATTTCCATAGTCGAATCACAAAACTTGAATCTTTAATTTGTGCTTACAACAGAAAGTGTCAAACTAACTGATTTCAAACACTGAATACATGAAATGATTATAAAGCAGCGTCGCATCTGCTGCATTTTCAGTTTTTTATAAAAAAAAAACTGAAATCTGTTGCGGCACTCTACATAATTTCGTGAGAAATTGATGCAGGTGTTCATTTCTTAAAAAAAATCATCCATATTGATCGTTCTGGATACGATATATCGATATTCTGAAGTGTTCCCTAGACTTTTTTGAGGTATTTATTAAGTACAATTCAATAAGTATCAATATATATCAAGCTCCAGAAGTGAGTTTGCAAAATCCGTATATGCTCTTTTTGCTCAATTGAGCGCCAAGTGTCCATAACATCTTGTCTTCTGATCAAACATTTTTTGAGACTTTCAAATTGACTGAACATGCCAATCTCAATGTCTGTGGGTTCATACATACCTATCGTCCATTAATCAATTTCTTTATACTGATGAAACAGGTTATAATTCATATGCGATCATTACACCTTACTTCAGGGAAAGTTTTACCTTATCGAGCATAGATATCGGACTTAAAATCAATATTTGAAAGAAAAAACCTCTCCGAGAATGGGTTAGATCACTTCGAGGCTCCGAGGCCAAAATAAATCCTTCTACCGTTTGTGAGAACTGCAGGCGCTGAATGAACATCATTATCGTTACCTATGTGAGAATGTCTCTTTATATGACGGGGTTGGACCACTTCGAGACCTTTCCCGAGCAATCGTGTGAATACTTGAGCCACCAAAAAAAGTGGTTTGGACAAGTTTCAGGCATACGTCGTTCATATTCCTTCCTGGTAATGAGAACGGGTTTTCGCATCTCATGGTCAACCGATTTTGCCCTCAGTAGGCGTGAAGATTGAACCCATACGAACCTTACAAGAGAAAATCGACTAGGAGAAATCGAAAACCATTCTTTACAAATACAAAGATTTTTTGCAAGTGTATTTCAAGTATTTCCAGGGTTATCGTCTCCCACCAGAGACGACTTGGTTTAACCCCAAGGAGGAACCTAAATATTCACAATCAAATCAGCGTACTAAAATGATTCACTAATCTTCGAAAACTGAATATTTATGTTTCAATCACAACCTTCATGTATGTGTTGCCTACAAGTTGTAACACCCGCGCCCGCTTCTGCCATTTTCGATGCGCGTTGTTTCGTGGTTACGCGGAGAACGTTGTTGGGGAAACACTAGATGGCCGCGACGGTCGAAGCCAGGAAATGGTGTTTAATAACTATCGGAAATAGCGTCGAATTTTGCTTGCGCTCGATTCCTTATCTGAATTAGGCTGCATTCCAACGACACAGTTTTTACGCTCTTGGATGATTTTCGCTGCTTCAAAAATACGTAATATTCTATTGCATTGATATTTTGAAATGAAATAATTGTGAAATTCTGGCAAATGAAAATCTTTCCACGTAATTTTAAATTCAGATCAAATTTCCTAAATGTTTAGCAGGTGAATCTACACATTATTTCATTCACAATTTACAATGCAATTCAATTACACTGTGCCACAAAATCTTTAATTCAAAATCCAGAGGTTTAGATACGAGGGCAGTTTGATAAGTCAGTGATTTTTTTAATTTCTGGCGCAGTTACTTCAAATGCAACAGTGCTGCCGTCAACTTTAATCTAACAGTGAGCAACTTTCTAATTTTGAGCAAGCTACGTCATGTAGTTGGTGGTACGTAAATATCCGTCACTGAAACTAACTAAGGAAAGACTTGATAAATGCTACAGCTACCACCAATTTCAAGAAGTGGTTTACACAGTTCCGTTGTGGAAGTACCAGCACTAGTGACGCCGAACGTTCAGGACGCCAAAAAGGAGTGATCACGCCGGAAATCGTCGATAGAATCCATGAAATGATATAGGACGATCAGAGAATGAAAGTGTGCGAGTTGGCTCATGCTGGATGTATCTCAGTTGAACGGGTACATATTTCACACGAATATTTGGGCAAGAAAAAGCTCTCCGCGAAATGGGTGCCGCGATTGCTCACACTCGACCATAAGCGCAATCGTGTGACCACTTCAAAAAAGTGTTTAGCGATGTTCAGCCGTAATCTGAACGAGTTTTTGCGCCGTTTTGTTACTGTGGACGAAACATGGCTCCATTACAATACGCCACAGACTAAGGAACAATCGAAACAGGACCAGGGAGGGCTAAACAGAGTCTGACAGCCAACAAGATGATTGCCAGTTTTTTGGGATACACGCGGTGTCATTCACATCAATTACCTCGAGAAAGGTAAAACGATCACCGGCGCATATTATTCATAGCCTTTGAACATATTTGACGTTGATTTCAAGCAAAAAACGGCCGCAATGCAAGTGTGAACACGATGGCCAAAATCTACGAATTGGGTTACGAACTGCTACCCCATCCAGCATATTCTCCAGATTTATCCCCCTGCGACAATTTTATGTTTCCAAACCTAAAGAAATGGCTGGGCGGTAAGAGATTTGAGTCGAATGAAGAAGTCATCACCGAAACAAACGCGTATTTTCAGAGCATTGAGAAAACCTATTATTTGAAAGGAATGAATAAATTAGAAAAACGTTGCACTGAATTTATCGAGGTAAAAGGTGATTATGTAGAAATCTAACCTAACCTAACCTAACCGGAACAAACGCGTATTTTCAGAGCATTGAGAAAACCTATTATTTGAAAGGAATGAATAAATTAGAAAAACGTTGCACTGAATTTATCGAGGTAAAAGGTGATTATGTAGAAATCTAACCTAACCTAACCTAACCGGAACAAACGCGTATTTTCAGAGCATTGAGAAAACCTATTATTTGAAAGGAATGAATAAATTGGAAAAACGTTGCACTGAATTTATCGAGGTAAAAGGTGATTATGTAGAAAAATAAAATGTTCATTTGCCGAAAAAAATTTGTTTTATTCAAAAAGTCACTGACTTATCAAACCGCCCTAGTATATTGAAGAATTACTTTTTCAGTTATCCACCAGCACTAAGGAAAGCTAGAGACCAATGGAAATGAAAATGGTACTCGTAGAAACTGAATGATGAAAAATTCAAAACTCTGGAAAAAAAATGGAGGATCCCCTGAACGTCTTAACTCATTAGTGCATACAGTCCTTTTAAAAGAATCACAATATAAATGCATCTCGTAAATGATCAGAGAGTGGTGGAGAGCCGGCAACACGTGCAGCTTCTCATTAGACCTTTCTCAGAAGCATTTATGTCCTTGGCACGACGTGAAATACGATAGTGTTGAATTCATTGACTACCATGGATCCCAGTTTACATTCTACTAAAAATGGCGGGTAAGTAATATTCAATAACTATTTAACAAAAATATTTTTGGAACTCAACTGAAAAATTCCGACGCATTATGGTCTTTTGTTTACAACTTCGATGGTATTTTCACATTTTCTTACCAAGTTTTTTCTAATGCAAGTTTTTGTCGGCGATCCGCTTAAAAAGACTATATGCACAGAAGTCATTTCTGTTTCCATTTCAGATTATCTCTGCATCAACTTTTGGACATCGTAGAGGGGGATGATTTCTATGAAAGTAATACAAAAATATATATTGAACCTCTCAATCAAAATACAGTAGAATCTGAAGAAGACAGCGATGTTTCAGACCAAGAAGCTGGCGATATAAACCACCTACCCAGAGGTATTCTGGGTCAAGGATGCGAAATTTCTTTCGAGAATAGTGAAGATGAGAAAACTCATGAACAACTTTCTGCTGCAATAAGTGGACCTCAAGCCACTACCTCCCATTCATCGGAGAGTGATGATGAAGAAAATATATCACTTTCTGTTATATAACCGCTTCCCAGGAAGAAGAAAGGTAAAACTGTTCAAAGGAAAAAAAGAAAAATTTATAAGTGGACAGGGGATACACCCAAATATTGTACGAATACCACTTGTGATCCTGTGCCTCCATCTTACGATGCACAGTCGGACGAATCTCCAGCCAATTTCTTCAAACTTTTTTTCACGGAGGCGATCATGGAAAATATCGTTCACCAGACTAATTTCTACAACCAAAAGTGGTATCAAATTACAATAAATACATGGAAGGGGTTGATAAGATGGATAGATTAATCGCTGCGTAGCGATCGAGACTGCGGCAAAGAAAATGGTACAGGCCCATTTTTCAGTATTTGTTCGATATGAGTGTGGTAAATGGCTGGATTTTGATGAAGAAAATGAGACCTTGAAGATCCAAACTGTGAGCTTTCTGGAAAAGTATGGTTTGGCAACAATAACGTTAGATTCGATAATGTGGGGCATTTGATCAAATACTCTGAAAATGACAGGAAATATAAAATGTGCCATAAAATTCGAAGTTCATTGTGATAAGTGCAATATTGACTTACACCCTGAAAACTGTTTTCTCGATTTTCATAAGAAATAATGCCAAAAAATATAATGTTAATGTTATCGTATTAAGTTTATTCAAATGTATTACTATTCTCAATATATCATTCGTAGAAAAAAATAAATGAATTTTTGAACCAAATATGGTCTTATGCATATAGTCCTTTTAAACGGATCACCTTTTTTTCTGAACTGAGAGAGAAAATTTAAAAATAGCGACAGAACCACGTTTCAACAGTAAAATTATATCCATTTTCACCCCTGCGAGAATTACTTCATGACATCTACGATTCATACTCAAAATCAATATAGAATTCTTGTATCTCTAACAGTTGGGTACTTAACCAACAAATAATGATTTATTTCTGATATACTAAGAGATACAAAATAAAATACTTGATTTTTCTTTTCCTTATGAATGATGAAATCTGCGGTACATTCAATTAGGTAATATAAGATATTTTATTCTTGTTACCAGTGACCTCATTGTGTATCACAGAAAAATCGATTTCAATTGTACGTGATGCAGAAACGATCTCGGAATTCGATGAGGAGGAGATTGTAACATTGGTTACATTCCTCAACATCGATAACTGTCAATAGAAAACTAGGATATGCTGAATTATATGTTTCAACACGCACGCAGAAGAACTTCATGAACTGAAAATCGAATTATGTTCCAATCAGTAATTGTTTATAACAGTAATTACCATTGTTTGTAATGGTCTGTAATCGATTTATTGTTATGCATATTTAATTTAATGGAGAACAGAGCTAGCAAAAAGAACGAAGACATAGTTTTTACGTTGTTGTTACTGGTTTGATCAAAATAAACGTAAAGTATTGAATTATCAATATAGAGACGACCCACAAACGGGGTCTATTTTTCGTTTATTTGTTGAAAATATCCATATATTTCTTGATTTTCAATTTTATTTAATTTCATCTGAATTCAAAATTACAGTAAAAAGACGGCCATTTCCCAGAATTATTCAATAATTTCATTTCAAAATCATTACTCCGGATAGTTATCAAATACCCTTTCGTATCCAAGATCGCAGACATCATCTTGTACACTCCCCACAAAAATTTTCGCATCACCCTACTTTTACGACAATACTATATAAACTTTTAGGTTGGTCGTTCAAGAGTCGCTTGGTAACTTTCAGAAGGGTAAAATATGAAGATATCATTTAAAAGAGATGAGTTTATGATGGAAAATATCAACAATTTTCGAGTAAATAAAACATTTTAAATTCTACCATCTTCAAACATTCGCGAAGAGACCAATCAACTAGCATGGAATGGTTACTAATCATTTTCAAAATGGAGTGTTTCCTCTCCGGGTTCTAATTACTGCCAGTATACGTCTCGGAAGCCCCTCAAACAAATTTTGGATGTACTCTTGAGTCACTGAGTTCCAAATTTGAAGAAGCAGATTTTCTAGTTGTTGGAGTGTGCTACAAAGCATCCTACGTTGCTGAATTTGCCCCCCATGTTGTCCCAAACATGGGATTCAAGTCGGAACTTCTGGCTGGGCATCTTAAAATATCAATTTCGGCATTTTGCAGAAATTCTATAACTACTCTAGCTGCATGAGGCATATAAATGAAGTTTTCGCTAATCAATGGGCCAAAGGGTACAACATGGGGTTCTAGGATATCTGTGATGTGTCTGGCCGCTGTCATTCTTCCATTATTCACTAGGACTAACTCAGTTCGACCATGGAAAGAAATGCCTCCCCCACACCATTACTGAGCCCCCTTCCGAAGTTTCGGTTTGTATTGCTGATACCGTTCCCCAGGTCGTCTGTATACAGGCATGCGTCTATCATTTGATACTAGACAGAACCTGGAGTCGTCGGAAAAGACAACATTCCACCAATCTGGAATACGCAAACTGAAGTCTTGCAACTCGATGCTCTCTGGTGAGACGCAGGCCGGTAGAAGCCACCCTTGGTCTGATATCGTCTTCTCTGAGCCCGTTCTTAACAGTTTGCAATGAAATATGCACATTTCTGGAAAGTACAAATTCATTTTTTAGCATTCTAGCCGTACAGTGCCGAACTCTAAGTGCAGTTTTAACGAAACCAACGATCATCAACTGGTGTTGTTATCCGATTACGTCCCTGTCCGGCCCTTCTTCCATATTCCCCTGTTTCGTGGTACCGATTAATTGCTCTTGAAATAGTGCTTTGGTTAACATTCAACAAGTTAGCCACTTGGCTTCGCCCTTCCTCTAGAAGTGTTACAATTCTTACTACTTCATGATCACTCGAATAGCGTCCAGGACGTTCAGCAGCCATTACAATAAATTCAAAGATTCGAAAATCAACAAGAAATACAGAAAACTTCCATTAATTTAGCGTGAAAACTGAAGAGAAATTGAATGAATACTGATAGTCAAATAAACTCATTCTTGTATCAGACGTGTTTCAGATCATATGGAAACAAATGATACTACATAGATAAGGTTTTTCCCCTCATATGTCCAAAAACATATGTTGACAAAGAAACTGCGATCGAGCTGCTTAATCGATTGTGGAATTCAGAATACCAGGTGATGCGACAATTTTTGTGGTGTGTGTATCTTCTCAGACAGCAATCCCCGCGTCGCTACGAAATAACGCATTTCTAAATAACTTATATAACAGGTACTTCAGTACTAAGGGCAGAGGGATATAAGAGGCGCGATCGCGACGTTATGGACGGTATTCAGTTATTCAGTTTCAAAGATCAGTAAATTATTATTTAATCGTGCGTAACCTGAGTCGAGAAAAATGGGAGATGCAAACTGTTCCTCTCCAAGAAGCCCGACAGGGGAAGAAGAATTACGGTTCCCGTTGTGTCCCACAGGTGATTACTTTCTGAATTTTTCTTCAATATATCTGTTCACTATTTGATTTAAACGAATTCTCTTGAAATATATGCTACGTAATTTCTGAAAGCATTAAGGACGAGTTAAAATAATCACTCCTAAAATTCCAAATTATTTTTACTTTGCAAATGATCTATTTGAAACACTGAAATGATCTAATATTTATTTCGAAGAGTGATTTTCATAGACTGATTTATAACATTTGTTTTCATAGCTTGGAAAAATTGGAATGTACTGAAATTATTTTATATTGGTTTTCACAGTTGTTCTCCTACTAATCAGGAAAAGATTGACACTCCGTAGGGATCCTTGAGGTATGCCATTTTTTATTGGAGTTTCCTTGGATGTGAAACCGATTGTTCTGACTTGTATTGACCGGTACTGAAGAAAGATTTTCGTGAATGCTAGGATATCTCCTTGTATACTCATCTGGATCCTCGTGGTTAAGATAAAGAACTTCCAGGCTGTATCATACGCTCGACAAATATCGAAGAAGACAGCTAGTTGTTTCTGGTAATTCGAAAACATTACAAATATATTAAATAAGATAGAGGAATAAAAATTCATACGTTCACATTGTAATGTTTGATGTAATTGTGAACTGAACGAAAATTTAGAATACCAAAATTACATTTTTAACCCTTTTCTTCGAAAGTAATTAAAAAAAAATCAAGAAGAAAATAAATATTAGTTCCATAAGTAGGAAAATTGTAGTTTCGTTTTTATGGTACCAATAATTGGTATGTCCACCCTTTACTGCAATAACTCTGCACATTTATGGCATGCTTGCAATTAGATATAGCGTTTCAAATGTCTTTTTCGCACTATTATATTTAAGAAGGACAAAAGTTTCCTTAGATTCAAATGCGTGTCTGGTTTTTCAAATATTTTTGTTCTGGCCACTAATTTTTGAGGATTAAGTGCCACTAGATGACATCTGATCCCTTATAACTTCATTTACGCACATTTTTGTGATTTTTTCCGTATTTTTCAGTTTGGTTTCTTATCGAATCAACATCTTCAAGGTAGAGTTGTATCAATCAATGGAGGGCGTAAAATTTCTATTTGGGAGGTCGAAAATGCTGAAATTTGCTTCAACAAAAGAAAGAATAGTACGGCTCTTCGTTTTGCTCGTCCCGACATTATTAAAATTGAAAAAAAATACAATACATCAATAGGAATTCAGAATGCATACCTAAATGAATTTCTTGCATGTTTAAGATGAAAAAGTTTACGGCTTAAATGTTTCGCATCTTGAAGATGAAAATAACAACATAAATATGAACAGATGATTTGGTTTATTCAAGAAATTGGTTGCGTGTAGTGTTTAAATGATTTTGAAGTGCATATAAGAGATGTTTATTCGAAGTTTACAGTTACGTATACATTCCGATACTGGTAAGTTTTAAGACCTTTATATGCAAGTGTCGATACGATACTCTGGTGTGTTGGAAGTATAGTTGGTAATTTGATCTCGGCATAATATGGGCAAAATCATTTTTCAAGTGACGCGAAATATTAGACCCATCACTTTCTCGAGAACATGGTATGTTTACTACGGTTTTATTAATTTGATCTGTATGTTTTCTTGCTCCTTGTAATAAAATCTTCGAACGTAATTTCCATAGACATCAAAATGTCAGATTAAATTGAAATTTTTCAGAATTTTCAAGAGACGATTACAATACAATAATTCAATAAGTTTATTCCAATATCATGAACAGGATTATCAGGATTAGCGATCAATTATTGATCCTCTCGGCGTTGTAGAACTTGGATATTTTTTTCAATATGAATATTTCTTTCTATAAGTTTCAAATTAAAGTAAATCGTGTAAATCTGCGACAAGAAATAAATGCTCGAATCGGTTGTGGAGGAAGCAAGTATTGAAGCGGGTGAGACTTTATTTGGCGATTTTAAAAATGCAACAGGAATCATGTCTGCTATCAGAGAACTTCAGTTATCTCGTCCGACTGTCACAAGGCGTATTGAAGTCATGAGTCAGGACATGGCAGATGAACTAAAACATGATATCATGAAATGTACATACACCGATATGACAGACACTGCCCAGCTGTGGATTTTTATTCGGATGGTATTCAATGAAATGTTGGCTAAGGAAGAATTTTTGACAATCATTCCTCTGAAAGGGAAGACCCGTGGCGAAGATATATGACGTTTTCTTCAATTTTGTAAAAAACTACAGGCTAAAATATATAAATTAGTGTGAATTACAACCGAAGGAGCACCAGCAATGACTGGAAACAAAAACGGTTTTGTGACATTGTGTCGAGCTAATGAACTTTTCCCTTAATTTTTTTCATTCCATTTCATTATACATCAACATGTTTTGTGTTGGAAAGTTTTAAACATGGAGGAATTTAGGGGCATTGCAACAAAAATTGTGAATTCTATCCGTGCACGTAGCTTGCAGCGGCGGCTCTTTAAGTTGCAATTGGAAGATAGGGAGTCAGCTGAACACTGATTCAGTTCTTCACACGAACGTCAGGTGGTTGAGTCGCGGAAAATTCCTAGAAGGGTTTCAAAAATAATTGCCCGAAATAACAGCTTTTCTAGACGAAAGAGGTGATGACACTCAGATGTTGAAAAACGAAAAATGGCTGACTGATTTGGCATTTTTGACTGAAATCACAATGCACTTAAACACCATTAACTTGGAGCTACAAGGTAAAGGAAAAACTATTATTGAGATGATTAGCGCAGTAAACGTATTCAAAAGTAAATTGCAACTTATGATGGATCAACTGAAAAGAAAGGATCTGAAACATTTTCCGTCTTTGAAAGCAAGGATTCCTCAGTTAAATTATGAAGCGTATGAGGCTGAATTATCCAATATTCTGGGACAATTCGAAATGCGTTTTTATGATTGCAGTAAATTCGCAAATATAGCATCGTTTATGGGTTATCCTTTTTCATGTAAAAACATTGAGGAATTAGCTACTGAAATAGCAAGTCAGTTTAATATGATTTCATGTTCTGTTGAAAATGAGTTGGTGCAGATTATATCAGATATACAGCTCGAAGCTACAGCATCCGATACAAATTTCTAGAGTTTTATATCTGAAGATAAATATCCGAATTTAAAACAAATAGCCCTTCAACTGACGGCAATGTTTGGGTCAACTTACTTGTGAGGGAGGATGTAACATGACATAATAGTGACCATAATAGTCTGATTTCTACGAAAGAAGAAGATTGATCACTACCACTCAATCTGTGAAACGTCAATTGTCAGAATCAATGTCAACCATTGACGTATGGAGATTCATTGACAAGAAAAATAAATTTTAAAGTCTAAACGAATGTGTGGAACAAATGGTTGCGAAGTTCAGCACACTTGATTGTAAAAAATCCTTAAAAATTTATTATGTATTGACGATTACCATTGCATAGATATATGTAATTTGTAGATTGCTAAAGTATATGTTTTTTACCTGACAATTAGATGAACTCAACTTGTTTAACCTCAACTTTTAACTGTTCATGTGATCATTATATAATTGTTTGTTATATTATAGGATACCTGAAGAAGGATAAGATATTGTCGGAAAGCTAGTAGATATGAAATAAAGAGTAAAGAATAGCCCCTTAACTGCTTAAACCCGATAAATCCAATGAATTATTTGTGCGAGTCTGCATTTTCTGAAATGAAGATAATTAAGTCAAAATGTAGCAATCGACTAACTGACGATCATATGTCATCATGCTTGCGATTAGCACTCAGTGGTTACGTATCATCTTATGAAAAGTATGCTGAGGAGATGATGTGCCACGCTTCAACATCCAAAGTCACTATTTAGTTAAGTTTAACACCATATGTAACTCTTTTGTTTTGTAACAACTAATAAACTCGCAATTTTGAATAAATATGAATTTTTTCATTATTATTATAGAGAAGAACAAAACCTAATCCAAATATTGGCTAAAATAATGTGTATTGTGCGGAAAGCTGATATCTATATATGTTACGGTACAACCTACCTAGGTAGGTAGAAAGGGTGTATCGTGTATGTACGAAAACCCTGCATCACACATACCTGCAGCCTCTCACTCTGAAAATATTGAGGTAGATCGCCAGGAGTTCAAGTTTGAGCACCCCTGCCCTAAACTCATCCCCGCCTTATTCATTTGCTCCTTTTTAAAGAACTTATTACATTACATCCTTCAATCTCAACTGAGACATCTACAAATCGATCCTAAATATTCAAATTTCATTAAGAATCCTACAGATTTCACTCATATATGGATTTCCATCGATCCGGACCCAGTTTCACAATGTTACTTCAATCTATTAACATTTTACAAATTTAATCTTAATTATTCATCGGAAACTATTACTTTCCATATTCAACCAATATCTGACATACTTTTGGCATTTATTCATGCGTGAAAATCTGACATTTATCAATTACTGATTAATCGATTTCGTTCAACTTTCGATAGACCAATTCAGCATTAGTGCGTTTAAATTAAGCTCTACTAAGTTTCTATTAGAGACACCGTATCAAATCTGGAACATTTATGTCCTAAAAGCGACCGTGAGTAAGAGTTCCATCAAAATGAAGAAAAACTGAATATAAATATTTACGAATTCAAAGATTATTCGAATATTCCTGCTTGAGGTGATAGTTCTGGAATGGGTTTAACGAGAAAGGCTACAAAAGCGGTGCTATCGATCTACTAGATCCATTTGGACACGTTATTGGTGCATACCATACAAGTCCATATGAAGTCGTACAAAATAAAGGCTCAACACGATGTGGAATTCCGAGAGAGGCGCTTCGCGTTCGCTGGTCGATCTCGAAGTTCGCGTTTGCGCATCACTGGTTTACGCTAAGGACTATATTCAGGGTGATCCAAAAAAAACTTAACACCTCGATTTTCCGGTTTTAAAATGAAAATATTGGGAATCGCTCAGACTCGTCGATCTCTGATTCGAAGGGAACAATTTTTCCGCTTATTTCATCCCCGTAACTTCAATCCTCTACCGGGGGTGGGCACCAACCCCCTGATTTTAAATAGGGATGAGGGGTATTGCGATACCTCATTTTGAAGATCTTATCGAGTACTGACCCTAAATTTTCGCTTCAAAGTTTTCGTCGTTAACGAAATGTCACCTAAAAAAGTGCAATAATACTTACTTTGGTAATTAATTTATTGAGTGCTGAAAATAGGCACCATTTTTTCAATAGCTCATTTGTTTCACCTAAAGTTTTTTTTTCGACTTGATCTTTGCTGAATATCTCCGAATTAAGAAAAATTAGGACCGTGCAGTTCTCACTTATTTGTCTCATAATTGCTTCAGAAATCGCCTCTCAGAGTTTATCATACAGTTTGGGGGCACCCTGTATTATGCGTTTGAATGTAAAATGGGTGTACGAGTATACGATCAATCAATCAATCCATTTATTTGTACCATATAAACATAAATTGTTGTAGAACACCATCATAAACATAAAATACATAGAAACAAACAGTGTAAACAGAATGAAGACCTAACAATAAGGGACGAAATCAGCTGAGACAAATATTGTCCTCAAAATACCACTGGAGAGTGTAGTATGGTGTCCTCCTAAGGTAAGTATTTCATCTTCTTCTCTAATCATTTTGTGGCCACCCTCGTGCCTCCTGTGGAATGTGATTATAAATTTTCACCAAAGCATAAACAGGGTTGTTCTGAAGGTAAGTATGCTTAAATCTGGGTATCCTCATATTGTTCTTAGCTCTTGTGTTATGCACATGTTCACGCTTAGTCTCCACAAACAGGTCTCTATTATTAACTATGAACAAAATTGCTTCATAAACATATAGACTCACAACAGTTAGCACTAATCTTTCCACAAAGTGAGCCCTACATAATTGTGTTTTGCTCAGCTTAAGAATCCACGAATATATCTCCTCTGCAACAAACGGAGCCTCAAGATATCCGATGAATTCCCCCATATAACTATCTCAACCTACTTTCAATATATGCATTGTATGCGGTGAATCCTGTGGAGACATTCACAAGTTCGGACACTGTTCTTAGTGCATACACATATCTGGCCATATCATTTGCAAGTTGGTCTACATGATCACCCCAATCTAGTCGACAGTCAACCGAAACACCCAGGAACTTAAGGCTATTAGATGAATGAATGAATGCATATTTAATTAGCTTCTGCTACTACAGTACAATAACCATGGCAGTCCTATATCCATGAGATATGGGTATGTATTCTTTTCCATATGCAAACCTGACAAGTTTGGTCTTTTGACTGTTCATTTTTGACTCATTTTGAGAAAACCAGGAATCAAGATCGACAAGCACATCGTCCACTATGGAATCCAAAGAAACAGGATCGGTGAGCACCAGAGAAGTGTCGTCTGCAAATTGGACCATGAATTCAATTGTACAACCAGGTAAGTCATTGGTATAAATCAGGTAATGGAGGGGACCCAAAACCGACCTCTGCGGCACCCCTTATCAATAGCCAACATCGTTGACTGCAGTGTCTTCCCAGTTGTAGGCTCTTTTTCAGCAACACGTTGTGATCTTCCTGATAAATAAGACCGAAACAGATCCAAAGGCCTGTCTCTAATTTTAACCGCATACATCTTTTCAACCAACTGGTCATGGTTGACGGAGTCAAAGGATACACATCAGTGCTGTTATTTTACCGCTGTTTAAGAAGGAGAGAATCTTTGTTATAGCCTGATATATAGCTCTTGTTGTAGTCCTAGCCTTTCTAAAGCCATCGACGATTGTGTTGTAAATAGTTCTTTCAAATATCTTGCCAATGTTACTGAGTATAGATATAGGTCTGTACTTCTCCATAAGCTGTTTGCTCCCCTTCTTGTACACGGCTCTCATCTTGGCCATCTTAAGTTTATCAGAAAATACACCACTGTCAAAGACGAATGTAGCTGCAAGTTGCTATGTGAGCTAATGAAGAACATTAATTTAGAAGATGATTGACTATTCTATTCTATTCTCGAACTTGTGTTCGAGAAATAAGCTACAGCAAAAAAAAGCTACAATATTGGGGAACCGAATAATGAGTAGTGAATCCATCAAAAGACAGTTATTCAATACAGATGGTTTATTCGAATGCGGTTCGACAAACATAATTTGCAACGGAAATGAATTAGCGAAAATATCTATAAACAACACAATTACCTGAAAAACATCTACGATCGTTTAATGAAAAGAAAAAGTTGGATTGGCCTCAACGTGCCTAGTTATGAGCGAGTCGAGTGAATGTGATATGCATGATTATCATTCAAGAACCGCATCGCAGGTCGCTTTTTGCGTAATACATAACGTTTAACATTAGATATAAATTCTTGAGAGTAAGATTAGAAATAACTGTTCTTTATTTTCATTCAACGATCTCCGAGCCGGTACGAGCTAGTGGTTAGGTAGGTTATAAAGTATTTCAAGAGATGCAGTTTGCGGCATGCGGGATTGGTAATAAATCGACACGCATTCGCACGTGGATGTATCACACGACACAGAGTAACTCTAAGAAAAAATTTGACTTGATTCATTCAAAGTTTCCTTCAATCCTGATACATTTATTCGAACATATTGATGTTTTAGAAGAAATATTATAACAAATTTTTCTCCAATTAATTCCGGTACGGATTAGCCAAATTACATATATGAACTTCATTTACTGTGATAGCTAAACAAATATATCGGGTGAGGCAACTAAAACGAAAAAGACTCAATTATGCTAAACTATTCGTTTCTGGACAAAAATCAGAAGCAGGTCAATTTTTGTATGAAGGGGAACATCTTTTAAAACACGGTGATTTTATTTTAACTCAACCCCCTAAACAGAGGTGCACACACAGGGGTGATACTTCATTGGAAAGCTTTTTTGATTTTCACCACAAATGTGTAATAATATATATACAGGGTGCTTCAACGAAAACTAAACAGAGGCTATATCTACCAAGATATTCATTTCTGATCAAAACGCAAAAACGGGTCAATTTTCTAAGGGGAACATCTTTTGGGGTACAAAACTTGCCTGACATATCATTGCAATCCTTGAACATTTTGAATAAGGAAGATGGGTCGAGTGATGACTTAAAAGAAAAGTGGTCTTTGTCTACATTGCCTTGAACGAATTTCCATTTTTAATTGAAAACTGTAAAAGATACAGGGTGAGCAACTGAAATATAGGGAAGACTATTTCCCTGAGACTATTCAAGTTTCAGTGAAGTAAAATGGAACAGATCCATGCTGATCAATGGCAGTCATCATCAAGTATCATCCTCATCTCGAATTTCAACCCCTAGAGCAGGGGTGACAACCTTTGAAAATTTGGAAGAGGGGTAGATGGGTTGAGTGATACCTCGAAAGAAAGGTATTATCTTTGTCTGCATCCCCGTGAACGAATTTTCATTTTTAATTGAAAACTGTAGAAGATACAGAGTGAGCTACTAAAAAATAGAGGAGACTATCTATCAGCCTGAGCTATTCAAGTATTAGTGCAAAAGAATGGAACAGATTCATTCTAGATCAAAGGCTGTCATCTTTGATCTGAATTAATCTATTCCAGTTTTTCGCACTAATACTCCAATAGTCTTGGGGCGACAGTCTTCTCTATTTTTCAGTGGCTCACTGTGTATCTTCTACAGTTTTCAATCAAAAATGAAAATTCTTTCACGGGAATGCAGACAAAGATAATACCTTTCTTTCGAGTTATCACTCAACCCATCTACGCTCTTCCAAATTTTCAAGGGTTGTCACCCCAGCTCCAGGGGTTAAAATTCGAGATGAGGATGGTACTTGATGATGACGCACTGCCATTGATCAGCATGCATCTGTTCCATTTCATCTCACTGAAACTTGAATAGTCTCAGGGAAATAGTCTTTCCTATCTTTCAGTTGCTCACCCTGTATCTTTTACAGTTTTCAATTAAAAATGGAAATTCGTTCAAGGCGATGTAGATAAAAATACCACCTTTCTTTTGAGTCATCAATCGACCCATCTTCCCTATTCAAAATGTTCAAGGATTGCAACCCCCGCTTAGGGGGTTGATATTTCAGGCTAGTTTTGTACCCCAAAAGATGTCCCCCTTGAAACAAAAAATGACCTGTTTTTGCGTTTTGATCAGAAATATCTTGGTAGATATATCCTCTATTTAGTTTTCGTTGAAGCACCCTGTATGTATAACACTTATGAATATAATTAACCTCTAAAAGTTGCCTTTTCATTTAAATAGATCAAAAGATGTTTTCTTTTGTGAATGGTTTTTGTTCTCTCATCTTCAACAAACAATCAATTTGAATATACTATTTTTCCGAAAAAACATCTAATTAACAGTTCTGGTCTGGTCTTAGTTGATTCAGTTAATTTGAGTATTACTATGCTTCCTTCAGAACAACATCCTAAAATTCCAAAACCGACGCCGATGTCAGCATATGTGGACGATTCAGATAGATGCAACAAAGATATATATCAGAGATCTTTGGGTTATCAGATCTTATCGGAGAATTTCAGGGTTGTCACCAATAATATTCATTAACTAGTATGTTATATGACGCCTACTTGATTGTTCGAAGGTAAATGGTAAAACGTTGAATAATCAGTAATATAATTCAATTTCCAACTTCGGTTCAAATATATACATTCTTATCTACCCGGAACTTACAGTTATTGAGTCTGTTTCGTTTTAGTTGCCGCACATTGGATATTACAAAGGTTTTCTAAACTTTAACGCGTATTACTTGGAAGTTAGTACTACTAAGTATTTGTATTAGTAGTAAAAATTATATGGATTTTCCAATAATAGCTCTAAGACTCATTATGCGAACTTCATTTTGTCTAATACCTTCACCATATTTTCATTCAAGTAACAAATACCAAAGCACCTTCTCTTGAATCATTAGAGGTGAGAATATTTCCTGAAGGTATACTTGTATTCATAAGTACCGTAACAAAACGCAAACCAATACATAGATACGTTGCCGTGTGAACATTTATATACTTAATTGTTACCGTAAGTTTACAACGTAAAGGTTTTCACTTTCCAATTCAAGAGGACTTTTGACTGGTTTTACCGTGACTTCCAACACCGTTAACAAAAAAACAAACTAATCAAATTTGAACTTTGGTATAATATTTTGCGACTTTCTTTTATAATATGAAAACGAACGATCGCATTTAAATTTGAAATGGAATTGTTAGCTAGTTTTGCTGTCATTTGATACAACATTCGAAAAATATAAATATTATTGATTCTCTAAATGGGGGTGGCTTTTTATTGTATTAATTTCGTCAATTTTTCGAAAGGGAATTTATTAACACTGTGAGGTAATTTCATTTATATTTCAAAGTAAATCTCAGTGTCAATGTTCGTCTCCAGAGTCTACATATTTTTACTGGGAATCGGGGTTACGAGAACGGAAAGTGTTTGAGCTTAAAAACTTATAATTTGCAGAGTGTTTTTACGCGTTTCGGCACAGGGCCATCATCAGAAAACATTCATCTCTGCACAATTATTATCTGAAACATAAATCATAATTTCAGTAAAACACAATACAATTCTTACGTTAAAAGCTATTCACCTTACACATTCTCTCTTTACATCATTATCGTCACTGGTAAAACAATTACAAGAAAGAAAGACAAACAATAACAGGCAATAACAATTAATATTTGAATATAACTGGTTGCAGCAATCCATTGAAGGGTATTTTCAAATTATCAGATCATTGTAGACATTCATAAATCCGCCAACGTCAGCTCTTGAATTCACTGTCTTAGGTTCTTTTTGGATTTCGATCATTTCTAGAATGTTTCTTTTAAAGTCGTTGCTCTCGGATGCAAGAACTCGTACATCAGCAAAATTAAATTTATGTAGTTCAATGCTATGTTTCGCTAGGGCGGTACTTGTTTCATTAGATCTAACGGAGTTAGATCTTTTATGCAAGTATTGTTCAGTATTACCGATATAGCACGCTCCACAGTCCTGACAGTTAACCTTGTATATACAGTGTGTTTTGTTCTCATGTTTCACCCTTGGCCTTAGAGTAGTGAACAATTGTTTGTGTTTGTGTCTAATCTTGAATTTTGAATGTTCTAGGCATTTATCAATTTGTTGTGACAGCCCGGGTGTATAAGTGAGGCCGATGTATTTAAAATCTATTTTTCTTTTTTCCTTTGTTCTGTATTGTATATTTCATGTATTCTTTTCTTTATGAGTGGTTCAAAAAAACTAGGTGGAAACGCGTTTCTTTTTAGTATGTTCTTCAATTTCTTTATATTTTTGTTCTAAATTAAGGGTGTGATAGTTCGATGGCTCTATCAATCAGGCTATTGATAACGCTTTTTTTGTATTGCTTTGGTACAATTGATTCAAAATTTAGGTATCCACCACTCCAATTTGTATATATTTTTCCTGTATCGTCGTGGGTTAATTGTATGTCGAGGAAATTGATTGTTTTATCTTTTTCGATTTCATTGGTAAATTGAATTTTTTTGTGATATGAATTGAAGATTTTGGTTATTTCGTTTTGTCGCGAGGAATACATGCATACAGTCATCTACATACCGTTTGAAAAACTGCACTTTGAATGTGATCTTTGAAAGTATTTGACATTCAAGGTCTTCCAATTCTAAATTTGCAATTGCTGCAGATATGGGTGAACCCATCGGTGTTCCAAAAATTTGCGTGACAATTTCAGACTCGAAAACAAAATATGTGTATCTATGTTTCGCCCTCAAGAATGTATTCATTGTTCATTTCTTGGAATAGTCCTGAATTGAATTCGGAGGAAAACCAGAACTTTCGAAAACTAGGGAATTCTCTATAATTCTTGCCGGCCAATGAGATGTTTTGTCTACCCACAACTTTTGGGTAAGTGCCAATGATTTTGCATTTAGAAATATCTTCCAACTCTTTGGAAAATTACTGTATTTTGTTTTGAACCATTAACCAAGTTTTTGTATAGTCAGTATTTCGTATTATTTGAATAAACTAAGATATGTTAAAGTGTTCAACAATCTTTTCAAGTCTTACAGTTCATATCTAGTGTACGCAAAATAGTTGCATACTCCGCGAGTCTCTGTCACCTACGTCTATCGCGTCATAATTTAACCGACTTATTATGTTTTTTCTCTCACGAAATATACCAATAGCGTTAACAAAACAGAAAGTACAAGTTTAATGAACAACTGCACTGTAAGAAATCAGTGGGTCTTGATGTAAGATCACCAACTGTTTTGAAGAAATGTGCTCCAAGGTTAGTACCTGTTCTTAATCGTCTTTTTCAGATTTCATATAAGAGCCTGACGTTTACGAAGTGTTGAAAATTTGCTAGAATACAACGGATTCCAAAGAAAGGGAAGACAAGCCTACATCAAAACTACCGTCCAATCACATTGCCATAAACGCTGAGCTCATTAAGTGATCGACAATTTGGTTTCTGTAGACAACAATCCACTGGTGACGTCTTTGTATACATTACCCATTTGTGGACATCAACAATCAGAAGTCATTGCGAATCAAGGGCCACCACGGTTGATATCTCAAAGGCTTTCGATAGGGTTTGGCACTCTACTAAGATTAAACCAAACGAAGTGTCATCATATTAGTTGAAATGAAAAACGGTTCTGATGGGATTAGGTACCAACAATACATTGAACGTTTGAGAACGCGCTAGCGGTTGTTCTTAAAACACTACTGAAATTAGCTGGTTTTAAATATTTGGATTTTATAATCTGATGTAGAAACATTAGAGAAGTATCATTTAGTGATTAATGCAGTCTTTTGTGATATCAGATAAAGCAGATCGTTTTATTTCATTAGAGATTTCAACGTCATTATTAATTATGACGTATTACTGTTATGATGTTTCTCTTTTACTGATAAGCATAATAATATTACTTACATGGAATTATTTAATTACCAACTGATGGTCCAGTCATAAAATTTGACACAGATGTTCATAAAGGTTGTGCTAAACTAAGGAAAGATATGCAATTATATGATAGTCTCAGTATATTTTGATCACAGTAGTGTATCAAATGGAGGGAATGAATAAATGAAATAAAATTTATATGAAATTGTTCCTGGCATTCTGACATTGGCGAAAACGTCTGTTTGACCAAACGTCTAAACAATCCTGTTGAGATGCCGGCTTGAATTGGTAGGGTCCTTGAATGAGTAATATAAACTGGTGACATTTAACCCATTGTTCCACGCTTGAAAGTGAATACCAATGAAATCACTGAATCTAATTTTACATGTAACTGTATCGCAAAATATTTCTATTCATTCGTTTCCGCTGATAAGTAAACTCCGATAAATGGATGGTCGACTTGACTGGAAATAGCCAAAAAAAAATTTGCGCCGAATGTGCATTAATATTTCATGTAGCAAAAATCTTAAGAATATTCAAACAAAGATCTTAAACTACAATTTGAGAGTAAAAAATTTTCATGATAACACAAGTAAAACCTCCCCAGCTATCGTTCCTACAATTGTTGATGTATTTCAATAAAACAAACACCGAATTGAATCTTGAATGATATTCTAACAGCCTGAAACATTTCCTTTGCTTTGTCACTTCCGAAAATAGTAAATTCATTTTTTTTTCGATTACTTCGACAAAATGGACGACTGTTCAAGTTTGTGATAATTTTTTTGTCCTAGAAAGTTGTTTGATCATTATTTTAGTTCAGATAACTCACATTTTCTCTTATTTTTGGTAAAAAAAAAAGACTCAATACTTAACAGAAGATTCTAATAATTCTGAAGTAAGCTCTGTGGCCTAAAACCATAAAAAATCGCGGAGCAATCTTCAAAGAATTATGATGAATGTAACTCGCAGTTATAAACGAGAACTTATAGCAGATTAGGTAGTTACTCGCTAACTCTTTTTATTGTTTCATTTCGAGTCTTTTTCAATGTATATACAGACATGATAGAAGCTAATTTTCAATCTAACAGAAATAGTACTCAAGCATTTCCACTCTATCGGGAACGATTTCCAGACCGTGATGAACCAGAGCGCCGCAAGTTTTCCAGACTTGAAAAAAATTTACGCAAATACGCTTCATTACGGGTCTGGGTTCGCTTCTGCACTCAGCATAAGTAGTCTATAGATTCTAACTTATTTGAAAGTGTCGAAATATGCGTATACTTTTATGGTCTTGACATAAAAGCTGGAATTTTTATAGTTTCAGAGGAGCGTATAGCATACCTAAATATTTTGATAACAGACTTAGCTTGATATCAACACGTGCTCATAGGGAAAAAGTATGACAAAGGAACGAAAAGTATCTACCTTTGAATTTTAGTATGGCAGGATGACAAGTTTACCATCTGCGAAAAAAGTATCACTTAGAACCCCCGTGTCTTCCGAAAAAAAAGAAATTTCAGAAGAAAACACAGTTCCAATTGATCGATGTAATTAGCAGAATGGACGACTGTTTAAGTTTGTGATAATTTTTTTGTCCTAGAAAGTTGTTTGATCATTATTTCAGTTCAGATAACTCTCATTATCTCATTTTGATAAAAAAAGATTCAATACTTAGCAGATTCTAATAATTCTGAAGTAAGCTCTGTGGCGTAAAACCATCGAAAATCACTGAGCAATCTTCTAAGAATTATGATAATGTAACTCGCAATTATAAACGAGAATTTATGTCAGATTAGGTAGTTACTCGCTAAGTCTTATTGTTTCGTTTCGAGTTTTTTCAATGTATATACAGACATGATAGAAGCCACTTTTCAATCTAAGAGAAATAGTACTCAAGCATTTCGACTTTATCGGGAACGATTTCCAGACCGTGATGAACCAGAGCGCCGCCAGTTTTTCCAGACTTGAAAAAAACTTACGAAAATACGGTTCATTGCGGTTCTGGGTTCGTTTCTGCACGCAGCATAAGTAGTCTATAGATTCTAATTTATTTGGAAGTGTCGAAATATGCGTATACTTCTATGGTCTTGACATAAAAGCTGGAATTTTATAGTTTCAGAGTAGCGTATAGCATACCTTAATATTTTGGTAACAGACTTAGCTTGACATCAACACGTGCTCATGGGGAAAAAGTATGACAAAGGAACGAAAAGTATCTACCTTTGAATTTCAGTATGGCAGGATGACAAGTTTACACTTACTTACACTACAAGTATCACTTAAAACCCCTGTGTCTTCCGAAAAAAAGGAAATTTCACAAGAAAACACAGTTCCAATTGATCGATGTAATTCGCAGAATGGACGACTATTTAAGTTTGTGATAATTTTTTTGTCCTAGAAAGTTGTTTGATCATTGTTTCAGTTCAGATAACTCGCATTATCTCTTATTTTTGATAAAAAAGGATTCAATACTTAACAGATTCTAATAATTCTGAAGTAAGCTCTGTGGCGTAAAACCATTGAAAATCACTGAGCAATCTTCTAAGAATTATGATGAATGTAACTCGCAATTATAAACGAGAACTTATGGCAGATTAGGTAGTTACTCGATAACTCTTATTATTGTTTCGTTTCGAGTCTTCTTCAATGTATATACAGACATAATAGAAGCCAATTTTCAATCTAACAGAAATAGTACTCGAGCATTTCGACTCTATCGGGAACGATTTCCAGACCGTGATGAACCAGAGCGCCGCAAGTTTTCCAGACTTGAAAAAAATTTACGCAAATACGGTTCATTACGGGTCTGGGTTCGCTTCTGCACTCTGCATAAGTAGTCTATAGATTCGAATTTATTTAGGAGTGTCGAAATATGCGTATAGTTTTATGGTCTTGACATAAAAGCAGGAATTTTTATACTTTCAGAGGAGCGTATAGCATACCTAAATATTTTGATAACAGTCTTAGCTTGATATCTACGAAAAGTATCTATCTTTAAATTTCAGTGTGGCAGGATGGCAACTTTTGTATTTGAATTGTGAAGGGCAGCAGGAAAATAAGTCACAACTCCATCTGAATTAAAATTGAAAGCATGTTGCACTTGTTTTACATCCGATGTCAAAGTATTGACCATATTTCCTGAATGGTAAAAAGGACAAAATTCTATAATTATGTCTTAGAAAGAAATATCATTAACCGAGTTTTCGAATTGAACTTCAAGAAATATTAAATTTGAATCGTTCAGATATAAATGCAACTTTAAGTATAGCATATACTATTTTATCATAATTTCGAACGACCTTCGGAAGATAATATGTAAATTGTGGTTTTATATCTATTTAGGACAAATTACAAGCTTTTCAACAAATAAAATTTCTATAAAAGCATTATTTTTAATAGTTTCCTATTGGGTGAAATCCAATTTATATTTTTATATTTGATTTTTTCAATTTCTTTTCGTAATTATTATGAATTGTATTTTCAACTAGATATCCCCACTGTTGTCTTATGAAAATTTTAGATGTTTATTATTTAGATCCTTCATATTTTGTTTTTATTCAGATCCCAGAAAGTGAACGATCAACATAAGGAGAATCTGTCAAGTGCACTACAAATTCACAGTTTTTTAAATTATTTGTCGTGTCCATACTAGAAGAATTCTCATTGATGTTCATCTTACTAGGTTAATAGAAAGTACCCTATAGATTTTGATTTCCTCACGAGGATCAAGATATGCTACAAGACGCAACATGAAAAACGGCAGTATCTTTGGATGGCGTTGATTTGGAATATTGATTTTTAAGTAGCTCCAAGAAAATGTCGACCTGAGTTTTCGGTATCAATCTCGAAATATCCCTGAGAAAAGAGTCGCGACAAACAGACAGACATTCGGCATCGTGGACAAGAAATGCAAATTTCAGGAATCTCTCTACAGCTTATACTCACAAAAGATCTGTCTCTCTATGCTTACTAAATTCAATTAACACAACAACTGAGGCCAAATGCGCACAGCGAAATGAGTTTGTTGAAATGGATATTTGAGTATCAACAAATAGATGCTGATTTTCGAGCGAAACCATCATAAGCGACGAAGCACATTTTCATCTTGATGTTGTTAATCGCCGAAATTGCCACTTTTGAGGCTGTGGAAACCACATGTGGTTGACGAAAAACATAGGCATCCGCAACGTGTCATTTTTGGTGTGGATTTTAGGCTGGAGGCGTAATTGGACCATACTTCTTTGAAAATAAGGCTGGTCACACATGATAACACAGTTCTTTTTGCCAAAATTCGATGATATTTTTGTGGCCAATATATGGTTTCAACAAGACGGTGCCACATGCCATGCAGCCAGTTGTAAACAATATGATGATGCGGAAGAAGAAGAGAACAACAATTATTGCCACTTCGAATGTTAGGAGTTTGTACGAAATGACGAAAGTGGAAAGAACGATAATGGAAATAGAGAGGCTGAACATAGACGTTCTGGGATTGAGCGAAATGCGCTGAAATGGAAGGGGAACCCCAAGAATGATGAGTCTGGTCACTGGAAGGGAGTCGGTTTTATTGTGAGAAATGCTGTCATCTCGGATGTGATAAACTTCATACCCCACTCAGAGTATGTATGCTTCGAGTAAATGGACCTTTGAAAATGAATCTGATACAGGTGTATACACCCACAGCAGATAGCCCGGATGAAGTGGCTGAACGATTTTATGAGGATGTGAGGAGTCTGATACGGCTTACAAAAGAGGGGAAATATTGTTATGGGCGACTTCAACGCAAAAGTATCACTGGTAAATATGGTCTGGGTGAGAGGAACGGAAGAGGTGAAAGACTGATTGAATTTTGTCAAGAAGAGGCATTGTGCTAACAAACACGCTCCTCAATTTAAAGATTGAGGCGGCTCTATACCTGGAGATCTGGACCAGGAAGAACACGTTATCAGAAATCAAATTGATTTTATATCAATCAACAGAATTCTGTAGTGTCAGCTAAAACGTATCTAGGTGCACATATTGGCACTGTCCAATTGTAGCTAAAGTATGTGTGAGACTAAAGAAAGTGAAGAAACGCATGAGAAGACCGACCATCGAGGCTCTCCGAGTGTATAAGGAGGATACGAGAAGTAGAGTGATGTAGGAGGCCAGGAAAACGAGACTCTGAAGAGAATGTGGAAAAAATTTAGGCACATAAACACTTGTAATGAACTGATAAAGTACATTGAGAATGGATGGCACCCGAAATTCTTCATCTAATGGAGCTGAGACAAATAAGCCTGAATGACCAAGCGCAATATCGTGTATATCACAGAATTATCCAAAAGAAATCGAGGGAGGCAAAGCAGGAAAGGGAAGAAGAGGAATGCAGGGAGCTGGAAAAGTTGCAATTGCGCCACGACTCCTTCAATATCTACAAGAAAATACGGGAAAATCTTAGAAAAAGGCGAGGGCGAGAAATGATGGTAATCCTGCAGCTGATATACAGGACAAGAGATTCTGAAAGGAATATGTAAAGCAGCTGTATCAGGATGTGAGAGATGAAGACCATGGATTGGAGGAAACAAACACGGGCCCCGATATAATTGAAGATGAGGTGCGCTACGCAATCAGACAACTCAACAATGGGAAGGCTGCAGAACCAGATGACATTCATCGAGAGGTTCTCAAGCTTTTGGACGACAATGCGGTCACATATCTTACGAGACTGTTTAATAGAGCTTACAAGGAGGGCAAGCTGCCAGAAGATTGGCTTAGGTCGCATTTCATTAGCCTACCAAAGGAGCCAAATGCAAACACGTTCTCAAAGTATATCTAAAAGTGATACAGAGGAGAATTTATCGTCAATGTGATGAGCATGTGTCAAACGAGCAATTTGGATACCGTAATGGGTTCGGTACAAGGGATTATCTCTTCAGTGTGCAGGTATTAGTTCAAAGAAGCATGGAGTTGAATGTAGACGTGGTTGCCTGTTTCATAGACTTTGAGAAGGCATTTGATAAGATGAGATATGGCCCACTCATCGAAATTCTAAAAAATGTCGGGATAGATGATGGAAATGTGCATACAATTGCAAGTTTGTACTGAAATCAAGTGGCGTCAGTGCTGATTGAGCATGAGGAGAACATTCGAATTAGGTGTGAGGCAGGGCTGTGTCCTGTCGCCGACGCTCTTTAATCTGTATTCGCAGAGAATAATGGCTGAAGCTTTAGAAGGAGTCGAGGAAGGCATTTTTGTGAATGGGGAACTAATAAATAACCTCCGATAAGCAGACGATACGGTGCTTATAGCTGCTGAGGGACTGCAAATGCTAAACCGAGTAAACGCGGCCAGCGAAAAGTATGGCATTAAAATGAATACTAAGAAGAACAAACTCATGATAATCAGCAAAAATGAAGATATTCCTGTCACTCTACAACTGAGGGTTCAGCAAATCGAACGCTGCACGCAATTTAAATACCTCGGCTGCCTAGTCAACAACAAATGGGGAATGAGACCTGAAATACAGAGTAGAATTAAACAGGCTCGAGCAGTTTTCATTAAGATGCAACATTGCTAACTAAAAGATGTTTGGATCTAAGGTTGCGAATGGTCCGTTGTTATGTTTCCTCAGTAGTGCTGTATAGTATAGAAGGCTGCACGCTGACTCAGTGTTTAGATAACCAAATTGAAGCATTCGAAATGTGGATATACCGGAGAATGCTTAGAATCTCTTGGAGAGACCACGTATCTAACGTAGAAGTCCTTCGCAAGATCAGACGTGTTGTTCAGGTAGTCATAGAAATCAAAAACGGAAACTCCAGTACTTTGGTCATGTTATGCGAAATGAAAAATACAAGCTCCTACAACTAATTATCCATGGCAAAATCCAAGGTAGGCGTGCCGAGGAGGGGGAAGGACGTCCTGGCTGAATAACCTTCGACAGTGGTTCGGCAAGAGTACGCGGTCCCTGTTCAGAGCGGCAGTCTCCAAGGTTGGTCCAAATTGCTACGATGATCGCTAATCTTCGTTGACGAAGAGGCACAGACAGAAGAAGAAGAAGATGAAGACAAATCATTGGAGAAACCATCGAAATTATTTATTGTTTGTTTGTTTGTTTTGTTTTTCCTTTAACGTGCTCTATTTCTGCCTTTCGGTTAATGACACGCCGGGGAATTCTGTCACCTCACTAACCCGGGAATTTTGCCGAAACCCTCTCGTGTCGAGGGAAGGGATCTTAATGTCCAACACATCTCTGTTAGACAGGACGGACAGCTTTACATCTCCTCCGAAAGATGGACACTCGAGCGATTCCCAAAATCCGAAAAATCGCACCGACTTTGTTGGAATTGAACCAACATGACTCTGCGCAGGAGACGAAAAACTATTTATTAAACTTCTAGAAAAATTGACAAAAGTCGATTAACTCTTTATTTTTCATTATCTAAAAAACAGATGGTTCAATACGGAAGGGATGAAAATGTTCGTTTCTAAAAGGCAAATCGCTCCGTCCAGCTACTGAAAAATGTCAGAGAAGAGATAGGAGAATCACTCTCATTTCGTCCGAATATAAGTTATTATGCCACCTAATAAATACAACTCGGTACAAGATTTTCAGATCAAATTGACGCTTTAAAAACGACTTCTATTATATGGTTCTAACAACGAAAGATCACCGATCACCATCCAAAAATTTTAAGTGCTACCGGCTAACCTTATCTTGATAAAAATAGAATTAGAAACAAATCGTTACGTAACTTAACTCAGTCAGGTGGAAAATTATCTTTCATCATGAACATCTATATATATCTCTGGGTGTTTCGCGTCTTGGTACACACATAATTTGAATTCAAATTAAGGTTGTCAATCGGAGATATCATTCCATAAATATTGCTCACTAGTTGAAACATTTAGATAATTTAGGCAGTGAGTTTGGTCAAGGGTATAGAATATTCCTCATGCTTAATCATTATAACTTGAATATAACACATGGATCAATAAGTCCCGAGACTAACAAACAAAACAACATTTTTTTTGCAAAATTTTTTTTTATCCATCAACATAATCACCTTTTAGGGTGATACAATGGTTCCAACGCTTTTCCAATTTTTCAATACCATGTTTATAAAAAAATTTCATCTTTCGCTTCAAAATAAGCTTCAGTTTCAGCGATGACCTCCTCATTTGAGCCAAATCTTTTTCCCTGGAGCATTTTTTTAAGATCAGCAAAGAGGCAGTAGTCACTGGGGGCTAAATCTTGCGAGTATGGGGGGTGGGGAAGCAGATCAAAGCCCAATTCGTTCAATTTTGCCATTGTTTTCATCGACTTGTGGCAGGGTGCATTGTCTTGGTGAAAAAAAAATTTTTTTTCTCTGCATGTGCGGTCGTTTTTTTGCGATTTCCTCCTTCAAACGCACCAGTAAGTCAATATAAAAATCACTGATGATCGATTTACCTATTTCGAGGTAGTCAATGAAAATCACGCCATGCGTATCCCAAAAAACTGACGCCATGACTTTGACAGCTGACTGCTGCGTTTTCGGACGTTTCGGACGGCTTTCGCCAGATGTGCGCCACTCAGATGACTGCCGCTTCGACTCTGGAGTGTAGTGATGTATCCATAGTCACGTAACGACGCAAGAAATCCGGGTAACATTTTTCAATCCATTGTTTCGCTTGCACGGTGTTTTTACCCATTGAAAAACAATGTTTTATCAGAACACGAAACTCGGTTTTTTCCATTTTTTAAACAAACTACAAAACGACTTTACTCTAACCTCGATAACTCAGCTGTTTCTGGTCCGATCGACTTAAAATTTTGACACGTTTCAAGCAAAGGTTAGTACTCTAGAAAGACGTGGTTACTGGTTTACTACGAGCGCCATCTCTGGGTTAGTCTCGGGACTTATTGATCCCGAAGTTATGAAATCGTCTGCTATTTTTCTGCATACTTTGTTGTTAAAAATCAATACCGCGTCCCTCTTCCCTGTTTTCGAGTTTTGTTTCCCAAAAAGGCGGCACTCTAATAGGGAATCACTTTGTTGTCCGTTTTCTTATGATTTTTTGTAAGTAGCTCATCATTATTATAAAGTATGTGCCGCTCTTGTCTGACCATCGCATTCATCACTCTTATATAAAAGAACTGTTTGACGATGACAGACCTCCAGCTGATGTCAATATTTCACTAACCGGTCCACCCATAACTAAAGACGAAATTGAAAAAGCTATACGCGACGCAAAAAATAATAAAGCAGTTGGCCCAGACGAAATTCCTTCAGAAATACTTAAACTCCTAGATGAAAAAGGCATCACAGCTCTACATAAAGTGTTTAACACTATATATGAGACAGGACACTATCCCAAGCAATGGTTGTGCTCAACTTTTATCCCCCTGCCTAAGAAAACCAATGCAAGAAAATGTGAAGACCACAGACTCATTAGCCTGATGAGCCATACCTTAAAAATATTTCTTAAAATCATACACCAGAGAATTTACAAAAAATGTGAAAGAGACATAAGTGACTCGCAGTTTGGGTTTAGACAAGGGTTAGGTACAAAAGAAGCAATAGTCGCCATACAATGCTTGTCCAGAATTGCCATGATCAGAGAAAGGATGTCTGTTTGTGTTTCATAGACTACGAGAAAGCATTCGATCGTGTACAGCACTACAAATTAATGCAGCTTCTAAAAAGACTTGATATAGACCAAAAAGACATACGATGCATTGAGAATTTATACTGGAACCAAACAGCACAAATAAAAGTAGACAATAATATGTCTAATGACATCCAAATTAGAAGATAAGTACGACAGGGATGTGTGCTTTCTCCACTCCTATTCAATTTGTATTCAGAGACGATTTTCCAAGAGGCACTAGAAGACATGGAAATGGGAATCAAAGTCAATGGAGTGTGGATAAACAATATCCGATATGCTGACGATACGGTCTTAATAGCTGACAACATGACCGACCTGCAAAAACTGGTCAATAGGGTAGGTGGACAAAGCCAATCAATGGGCCTAAATATAAATGTAAAAAAAACAAAATTTATGATTATCTCCAGAAACCAGCAAATGTTCGAAAACTCTACGCTAATATTTAACGCAAGGCTCATAGAAAGAGTAGAAAAGTTTAAATACTTGGGAATCTGGCTGTTTCAAGACTGGTCATCAGAAAAAGAGATGAAATATCGCATAGAGCAAGCACGACAGGCATTCCTAAAGTTTCGAAAAGTGTTCACCTGCTCCGACTTTGACCTTAACCTAAGGCTGAGATTCACTAAGTGCTACATTTGGTCGGTGCTTCTTTATGGTATGGAAGGTTGGACATTAAAAGCGAATGAAATAAACAAATTAGAGATGTGGCTACACCGCAGAATCCTTAATGACAAATGAGGAAATTCTTAGACGAGTTAACAAACAACGTGAACTGTTTGCAGTGATCAAAAAGAGGAAAACAGCATATCTGGGTCATATAATGCGAAACACGAAATATCAATTCCTGCATTTGTTAATCGAAGGCAAGATCGAAGGCCGGAGAGGAATCGGACGGAAGAAAATGTCTTGGCTGCGAAATATCAGGCAATGGACAGGACTACACGATATACAGTCATTGATACACACCGCAAGAGATGGAGACGCAATGGAAAATGTTACCGCAAACATCCATTAATGGATATGCATTAGAAGAAGAAGAAGATTGATCTCTGAATATGATTGAAGTAAGAGGTCCTTAGACGGCCTCTTGTTATATCTCAAAGAATGCGGCCTTCAAAGATTTTCTTTTCACAAAGAAACTAAGACGGACGAGGTGTCCTATGAATTTAAGTTTCCTTTTCATAATGTTCTCCAACAAATGTCTTCTTTCTCCAATCTCTATCAGCACTTGTTGATTTGTTTTCTTCTACCCTTGAAGTCTTGGTAATTTTCCTCCATATCCACATTTATATCGCTTCAAGTCTTGCTCTTTCATATTCATCTAGGGTCCACATTTCATAACCATCGACAGATGGCGATAGTTATTCCAAGCTTAATGCCATTATTAGTTTTGAAATAGTAACTCATCATTCTTCCCAAGTAATATTGTCACTTGTTGAATAGGCGTACTCCCTAGGCCAATAGGAATTTCGGAGT
This sequence comes from Cryptolaemus montrouzieri, assembly GCA_013387265.2. NCBI lineage: Eukaryota > Metazoa > Arthropoda > Insecta > Coleoptera > Coccinellidae > Cryptolaemus > Cryptolaemus montrouzieri. The sequence goes on along the minus strand of JABFTP020000124.1, from coordinate 62,375,014 downwards.
TAATGTATTGTTCTTGACGATCATTGTTTTTGTTTTATTGACGTTGATTTGTAGTTAGTATTCGCTTAGCCTTTTTGCCAAGATATTAAGCACCCTATTCACATCCTCTTCATTTTGTGCTATCTAAGCGAGATCCTGCGCAAATCTAAAACAAGGTACATTCTGTTCATTCATTTCAACTTCAACTATCTCTTTTTTTATCTCATTTATTGCTTCCTCTATGAAGATCTTGAAGAAGTATGACGACAGAGGACCTTATCTTCGCTTCATTCACAGTTCTATTCACATCAATGACTTTTTTGTAGTTTATAGTTAAAGCTGAAGCTAAAAATCATCACTGATAGCCAAGCTGCAATTAATGCATTGGCATCCGTCACTTATTGTGCAGCAAAATCGTTCAACCCTCGCCAAACTGGGAAAAAGGAGTCGGCTCCGACTGATGTGGGGCTTGAGGGTAATAAGAAGGCGGACTTATTGGTCGCTTGTGAACAGCCTTGAGATTTACTGGACCGGAAACCTAGGCTCAGTAATCCCTTGAAGACTGCAAGGATGTAAATAATCAGTGGTTGAACCTGATGGTACGGGAGCACTGATTCAACCTCACAGGTCTCAGACACTCTCGTCTTCCCAGCAGTGGACCTTCCACTGCGAGAGTAAACGCTTGGCTTGATTTCTTCGGGTTAGACCTGAGAGGTCTAATTGCAATATTAACGGGGCACTGCCACCTCAGAAATCATCTTAATAGGTTAGGTTAGATTGAGGACCGATCGTGCATACTATTTGAAGAGAAGATAGAATAGATCACGACATGCATACTATTTGAAGAGAAGATAGAATAGATCACGACATGCATACTGTTTGAAGAGAAGATAGAATAGATCACGACATGTACTGAGAACAAAAATAGGCTGAGAAACTTGGATCTAATAAACTGAAGCTGACTGAGCTTATTAGGCTCCACAGAGCTTATATCCTACAAGAAGGATGGAGCTTGTAGGTGAAATTTAGAACAGAGTGTGCGCTATAGGGCTTCAATCAGACCGTACTCAATTTCATTCCTTATCTCTTATATAAGGATGAACCTTTCGATCTTTCCATGCTATTTTTCTAAGTTTGACGGTTTTGAAAATGCGTTTCCATTCTACCGTATCAAAAATTTTTTCATCTATGGGTCATTATGGCTTCTCTTGTAAATTATTTTCTAAATCTGAGTTGGTCATCTCCTAGTTACATTTCGATCATTTCCTTTAAGATGTTCTTGATCACGTTTAAGACTTCCATTTACCTTGTTGGAAATCGTTATATATTTAATTTCGTAAGTAAGCCTAGGTTAGATTACAGTTCTCCACCCTACAATAGCATACATATTGCTATGTTGCCATAGTAGTTTTTGTTTTAACACTCATTTTCGAATAATATTCAACTGTTTTCATTCCTCACAATATTGCTTTTTGTTGTAGTATTTTGACTTTATTATAGACCCTATCTGTTTTTTTAAATACAGAATTCGATCTCCTTCAGTTTTCTTCTATTCTTATCTTCAATAAGTTCTAAGATGTGACGTATCATTTTGTATATTCTGGAGCGCTGAATGTCAATATTAAAAATTTTACTCTATCAGCTCTACTTTTTTAGATACGCGAGAGAACTAGAGATTTTTCTGAAATGAAGTTACTGTTAACGGTTATACTGTTCTTTTGACGCCTGGTCTGTCGCGACGCTCAAACGATCTGATAGGCGATGAATTTTAAACCTTCAATAATAATATCCGCAAGCAAAACTGGGTCTCTGCGCATGATTATGATCCCACGACACTCATCCATAGAACCAATTGGAAATGTAACACAGAGATACGGTTGCCTTGTAAGTTCTCTCTGTAGAAGATACACATTGCTGGCCTTCCATGATATAATTATTCAGGATAGCGTTCTTATAAAGTTAACTTAAAACGTACTGTGTTGTAGATGTTCTTGTATTGTTGAATAGAATTTCAATAAGTTCAAATCGAAGAAGTTGTGTAAATCATCCTCATATTTTTTACTACAAAATTCTCGTTAAAAGAAAGGAAAAAACTGTTAGTGACTTTGTGAATAGAGCTTATCTTGGATATTTTGGTGTTAGACTTGGTTATCATCATAAAACCAGTACACCGCATGAGGTCTGTAAAACAACAACACTCACGACATGGGACCATGGAAAAAAAGAATATCTTCAATTCGGCACACCCATGGTTTTGACGGAGCCCAAAAATCACTTTGGTCACTGTTATTTCTGCCTAGTACAAGAGCTGTAGTGAGTCTCTGCAAAACGACCTGTTCTTCAATGAGAGGAAGTGGCAATCCCAATATTTTACCACCTAACCGAAGCTCTGTAAGGATGAACGTGATTAACCTTCTGATACTTATGAAGGTGACAGTGATTATGTGTAGATGTCATAAATGTCCCAACGTTTCAATCAAGATGAGTTAAATGGCCTCACCAGAAATATAATCCCGTCAAAAGAAGCTCCTGAATTGCTGGCTTCTAGATTGAATGGCAAAGTTTACTGGCACAAGGAACGGAAACTATCTAACCTAACCTAACCACACAAGAGGGAGAGTCTACCAGCATTCTTAACCCAAGTAGATTATCTGGTATTTTGTCACGATATTTGAAAGCTCCTAAAAAATTAATCTTCCAGATGGTCGGCGCTGATATGTTGACAGCTCGAAGCGGGGTTGGAAATGTGTACTTCAATACAATGGGAATTTACATGATTCAATACCAATTGTTCACTCAACGAAAATGAACAGAGAATATAGCACGATAGTTTTGATCTTGAGAATTTAAAATATGATGAACATCAATGAACGATTTAAAAATGGTAAACTTTCTCCTCGGACAACAAAGCAAATACCCTTCTTTTCGTGTCTTTGGGATAGCAAGGACAAAGCCCACCACTGGATTGGAAAACAGTAGCCTCAGAGAGAAAAAATGGAACATGGGGAAATGAATGTCATCAATTTGGGACCTTGTTATCCGTTCTTATGAAGGGATCATGCTTGGCACATACAGGGGAAAAATGCCCCAGTTGAGTTATGAAGGATTGAAGCAGGAATATTTGATGGCCCAGAAATAAGACCACTGATTAAGGATTCTGTCTTCGTAAATTCGATGAATTAGGCTGAGCGAAAAGCGTGGACTTCTTTTATAGCAGTTGTCAGAAATATTCAGATCAAACGCAAAGCAGAAAACTATGCTGAACTTGTAAATGAAATGCTTAATAGTTTTATGTCTCTTGGGTGTAACATGAGCAATAACTGACACTTTTTACATAGCCACTTGGATCGTTCATTTAGGATGATTTAAGAGACAAGTGACGAACAGGGTGTAGCATTTCATCAGGATATTAAGACTATGAAGGACCGGTATCAAGGAAGATGGGATACCCACATGATGGCTGATTTGAATTTGAAAAGGAACTGTTCCAAAATACATTAAAGAATTCACGGAAAATAAGCTTTCAACATGTTCAGTGACAATTGGTCGGGTCGATGACTTTTTTCTCTATCTTTGTACGTGAAAATATTTGCATAGGATTTCGAAAATTATCATTTAAATATTTGTAGAAACAGTATTCATTTAATTTGAGAACAGAAATACTTTATTTTTGATTCATTGCTTTAACTTGCATTAGTTTAACATATATATCACAAGCATTTTTTTTTCTCAAAAAATTGAGCTCATAAGATAAAATTAGTGCCATATTCGGATTGAGCACAACAGATTCAAACATCAAGCACCAAAATAACTGTTGGCCAGTGTTATCGTACCCAACTCCAGATTAAAGTAATTTTCTATTTCTTCTTCAAGTTTTTCTGCATTTATTTTTTGTTGGTGAATAATTTCCTTTTCTTAGATCTAATACTGTAGTTAGCTTTTACCAAAGATGATAAGTTATAGAACTAAAACTGATACTGAATAATCTCATGAAATAAATGAGATAAAAACACAAGATTTAACTTTAATCTACACTTTATTTGAAAAAATTCGACGACGTTTCGCTGACACAGCAGCTTTATCAAGAATGAAAAATAGAATGAAGAGTATGGTATTATAAACAAATTGTAGAACAAGTTGGATGAATAACAGGAAAATCCACACCGAGCCATTGTACAGTTAGTATGAAAGGTAATAAAAACTAATTGAACAAGTTAAGTAGGGGTGAATAATTCAAATCTACCTGTTCATTCAAAAGCTTGTCCGAATGTTTGTATCGGTTTATTTCTAATGCTTCTAGGAGATCTAATTTTGAACTTTTTGATTTTATATGTAATATGTCAAAGTTTTCATTGAATGAATGGTTTTCTTTTATTAGGTGGTTTGAATAATTTGAATCAGATTTATTTTTATCGAAGCTACGTTTATGTTCAGATGTTCTTATGCCAAAACTCCTATAGGTCCTACCGATATAAATTTTATCACAAGAACCGCAATTGAGTTTATAGATTCCTGATTTACTTGATTTTTCAACACGAGATTTATTATTTTCAATATGTTTACCTAAGTTATTAGAAGTTTTGAAAGCTATATTAAGATTTTGTTTGACGAGAAATGATTTAATATTTGTACTTGCAGAACCGCAGAATGTTAAACTGTTGAATATTTTATAGTCTTTATGAATAGGATATACTTCATTTATTGCTTTCTGATAGAGTTTTTACGAATGATTAGATCTATCATATTCGGATTATATGAATTATTAATGGCTATCTGTTTGATGGTGTTTAACTCTTTATTATAATCTTCTACTGATAAAGGTAAATTGAGTAACCGATGTACCATGCTGTTTAAAGCTGCAACTTTGTGTTGAATTGGATGTAATGAGTAGTTATGTATAATTGTATCAGTATGTGTAGGTTTACGAAAGACCGAAAAACATGATTATTATTTTGTTTAGTGATTTTAAGTCCAAAAATTTATGGAATCGTTCTGTTCAATTTCTATCGTGAATTTAATGTTCAAATGGATGGAATTAATGAAATTAACAAATAAGTCTAATTGACGAGTAGTTCCAATGAAACATACTAAGATGTCGTCAACATATCTATACCAATAAAGAAATTTGGAAATGAGTGGATGTGTATGAATTTTCTGTTCAATATTATTCATAAAAATCTCTGCTAAAAGTGGACTCAAAGGATTTCCCATGATCAAACCATTTTCACTACTGTAATAGATGTTGTTGAAAGAAAAATAATTTTGTTCAATGCAAACGTCCAACAGATTCTATATTTCCGATTTAATTATGTGGTTAACATGATTCGAATTCAACATGTTTTCGATTAATATTTTGACATCACCTGGAGGAACACTTGGGTATAAATTCTCAACATCAAACGAAATAAGTTTTGCGTTAGGTGGTAGGTTAACGTTTTTTATGTTATTTATCAATTCGAAAGAATTTTTTATAGAAAATTTTGATTTGAATGAACAATAATTTTTAATGATATCTATAAGGTAGTGCGACAATTTCACGGCTGGGGCTGTAACGTAAGATACGACTGGTCTAACGGGGTTATTTACTTTATGCAATTTAATGAGTGAATACAGTTGAGGTGGTTGAGGATTTGGTAAAATTAATTTGTTTTTATCTATTGCTTTAATTAAAGATTTTGCGTCATTTATTGCAATTTTAATATTTTTCTGGAATTTAATAGTCGGATCTTTGTTTAAAATTGTATAGTTTCGGACGAAATGAAATTTAGAGTTTTAAATAGGTAGTCATTTTTATTTAACGCAATAACAGTATTACCCTTATCTGCTTTTGTAAAAATAACTTCATTTAGTTGAGATTTTTGTTTGATGGCCTTTAAAATATTTTGTTCTTTACTCGGTTCAAAGTCAGCTAATGATTCATTTTTAATAATGTTAGATGCTAAATATTCAAGGTGAGTGTTATTAGGAATATTTTTCAGAGAAATTTCAGTATCTATGCCAAGTTCCTCTAAATCAGATTTTATCTTGTTTGATTTAATATTGTGTTTGAAACCTTTCTCCAAGAGATTTGTTTCATCAGTTGTGAAATTAGTATCAGAAAGGTTAACGAATCTATCAAAAAATTGATGGTCAGAAAATTTAGTTTTACGTGGAGTAGGTTTCGGTTTTCGTGACACGAGAAACTTTAATTTGCGGTATTGGATGGTATATTTATTATGTATTATTGATCTAATTTTGAATCTATTATTGTAATCTAATGAATCGAATTCAAGTGGATGAAGTCTGTACAATAACTCGGTATGAATTACCTTGAGATAAATAGTGTAGATGTCTCGCATTCAAATCAAAATTTTCTATAAAAAATTCTTTCGAATTGATAAATAACATAAAAAACCTTAACCTACCTCCTAACGCAAAACTTATTTCGTTTGATGTTGAGAATTTATACCCAAGTGTTCCTCCAGGTGATGTCAAAATATTAATCGAAAACATGTTGAATTCGAATCATGTTAACCACATAATTAAATCGGAAATATTGAATCTGTTGGACGTTTGCATTGAACAAAATTATTTTTCTTTCAACAACATCTATTACAGTAGTGAAAATGGTTTGATCATGGGAAATCCTTTGAGTCCACTTTTAGCAGAGATTTTATGAATAATATTGAACAGAAAATTCATACACATCCACTCATTTCCAAATTTCTTTATTGGTATAGATATGTTGACGACATCTTAGTATGTTTCATTGGAACTACTCGTCAATTAGACTTATTTGTTAATTTAATTAATTCCATCCATTTGAACATTAAATTCACGATAGAAATTGAACAGAACGATTCCATAAATTTTTGGACTTAAAATCACTAAACAAAATAATAACACTAAACAAAATAATAATCATGTTTTTCGGTCTTTCGTAAACCTACACATACTGATACAATTATACATAACTACTCATTACATCCAATTCAACACAAAGTTGCAGCTTTAAACAGCATGGTAAATCAGGAATCTATAAACTCAATTGCGGTTCTTGTGATAAAATTTATATCGGTAGGACCTATAGGAGTTTTGGCATAAGAACATCTGAACATAAACGTAGCTTCGATAAAAATAAATCTGATTCAAATTATTCAAACCACCTAATAAAAGAAAACCATTCATTCAATAAAAACTTTGACATATTACATATAAAATCAAAAAGTTCAAAATTAGATCTCCTAGAAGCATTAGAAATAAACCGATACAAACATTCGGACAAGCTTTTGAATGAACAGGTAGATTTGAATTACTCACCCCTACTTAACTTGTTTAATTAGTTTTTATTACCTTTCATACTAACTGTACAATGGCTCGGTGTGGATTTTCCTGTTATTCATCCAACTTGTTCTACAATTTGTTTATAATACCATACTCTTCATTCTATTTTTCATTCTTGATAAAGCTGCTGTGTCAGCGAAACGTCGTCGAATTTTTTCAAATAAAGTGTAGATTAAAGTTAAATCTTGTGTTTTTATCTCATTTATATCATGGATCTACATCAAGTAACGGCCTCCACAATTCAAATCTCATAAACCCCACACAATGCAATAAAGAGGGAAGCAATGTCCAGAACTCTCGATGTATGAGTCTTTCTCCTACTTAATGGTTTCTCTTCAAGCAGATTTTCATTTCACAGAGTACTTTCAACAATAGTATTAATATACAAAGAGTAAAGTGGTCACAAAGAGTTCAATATTAAAAGAAACCCAGGTTGTCCAGCAATTCTTTTTCAATTTCAGTTGTCTTATGAGGTAATGGCTTGGTGGTATCGGTGATGGAATTGAGGGAACTGCAGCCTAGACTAAAAGCGCCACCAGACGGTGGTCATGAGAAAAACATTCTTATGAAGATGGTATTATGCACATAATGAAAAATTATTTAACTTTACGAATATTTACTTTCACTCTCAAGTCAAAACAACTTTTTGAAATAGAATTACACTGAAATAAACACTTGAAAATGAATACAGACTTTCTTGTGACATAGTTAATAAAATATTTCAAAAATTCAACAAGTAATATAAACAAGAAATAACCGTATGCATCTACCCGCATTTATATTGTGAAAGCCTATTTCACAACAAACGCGATAAATAATTCATCAAAACTAGTTCTTGAAATGAAAAGGCAGTAGACATGAACGTTGGCGTTTCGATATATGTCCTTGCAGAAGGTATTTACTTTGATGTCTCACTTGTTCCTTAGTACCAAGTTTCAATTTATTTATGATAGTCATATTGTCGCAGAAATCGTATATTTTGCGGAAAGGTTAGAGGTTAAGAGTCATCGTCACCTGAATTGCTAAATTGCGAGAAATTGTCGTGGGAATTTACATACAACAGATGCTACACCTTGTGCTAAAACCGACATGTATGCATTTTTGTACGCGTGAATATTCAATTGAGTGCTGTTCAATGTAGTCAATCTTTTTAAATATTTAAAAAAATCGAATATTATAACACTTACTTGTATAAATCACGTCTAGGTTTCATCAATTATTTATAAGTACCAACCTGAAACAAAATGGACATTCATTAGATTTTGTTTCAAGAAGAATTATGCATATTGTTTTTGAACTATGGTGATTGACTGACATAGCAAAATGCTTGTGACGAATGCATTTATAATCATATTTTCTTAATAGAATTAATCCAGTTTTAGTGACATAATGCAACTTATTGCATTAAGTAATATAATCTTCAACATCTTTAACAGTAGGGAGTTTAAATTTGCTACATCTTTTCTACTACCTTGAAAACATTGTATGCAGGGTAACCCCCAAGCTCTCTTAAATACTGAGAGGTGATCCTCACATTGGTGAGAACCAATCCTTATCCTTTTGTTCAGCTTCAAAACTTTGTTCCTCAATGGTCCTGAAATCATAATTGCCACTAATTAGAGCGATTTTGTGGTGTTACCCTAAGCACCCATATCATCGACATGGAAGCATTGAATTCAGGGGACGAGTAGCATTCAAAATGAGTATTAACAACATGTCGGAGCCCCTCCACATCAAGTAAACATAGTTGTTGATTGGCTGAATGAATAGTTCCCTAATATATGTGGATTGGTAGTGGTGGTCCAATTGCTTGGCGGCCACGGTCACCAGATCTTAACCCATTAGACTTCTATGCATGGGGATACATGAAACAACTCGTCTCCAGTGTAGAGATAACAAATAACTTACCTCGTTTTTGGTTACAAATGTAACTTCCTGTACAACAAGATAGGTATTTCATTTCATTTAAGGTAACACCACACAATTGCTTTCATATGTACAAAATTGTGATTTCAGGACCAGTAAGGATCAAATTTTCAAAGCTGAATATCTCCGAATTTAAAAAGATCAGCACCGTGATATTCCCACAATTTATTTTAGAATTCCTTCCGGAATCATCTTTCAAAGTTTGTCATAGAACTTCGGTAATAATTTCATTATCAAACATTCATATACTGTCATTTTTTTTATTATCGTTTATTATCGTGCACTATCTGAGCTTTTAGCTGGATATAATTTACCTTTCCCAGACTCAGCAATCAAAGGGATTAGGCTCGATCACAATATACTTGGCATAAATTTTCTTACTATCCTACACGTATTGAGAATTACAGCTTTTTGCATTTTTATATAGGTATTCTTATGCAATTCTAATTTCTTAAGGCTATCATGCAAACTTTTGGGAATTAATCCAGTCAAAGAAATGATGACAGGAACGATATCTATTTTATCGAGGTGCCACATCTGCTTGATTTCAATAGCAAGGACTGTGTATTTGGACTGTTTCTCCTGGAACTTGTTCATCACGTTGTTATTATTCGGTATGGCGACATCCACCAGCATTGCTGTTCTGGCCCTCTTATCATACACCACTATGTCCGGCCTATTATTCGCCACCATGTCTGTCTTGTAATATGGTTGGAAGGTATTCAGAAGTCCGTGCTTGTGTGCAAGTTTCTGATGGATAATGTTGCATACCTGATTATGCCTGTGAAGATAGTCCGTATTGGCCAGTTGTAATATGCTGTATAGTCTCCGATCTTATATGGCATTTTCTGCACTTATCTGTTTGTAATGTTCCGTCCATGATTATAAATTTTTTGTAGTTGTTTGCAGAGATGACTTGGTCTTGAATGGCCATAAGGAATCCTTCTGTTTCCGCGAATAGTTCTCCTTTCACCAAACATTTGTTGGAAGCTTCTTTGTCGATGTGTCATTCCTTTCTTGACCAGTGCTCTTGCTTTTCAGTATCTGATAGGAACGGTAGATTCAGCAGGTCATCACTGGTAGCAAGATTTAGTATTCCCTTATCAGCCAACGATACCACTCTGTGGAGGTCAGAAGTGCGAGCTTTTGCAGAGAAGAATTCTCTGAGATTTCTGATTTGTTCGGTACGTATGTTGACAACATCCATCAATCCATGCCCTTCTTCTTTCCGCTTTAAAGTTGTTCTTACCACAGACGATTTTAGATGGTGATTATTGTACTTTGTCAGTATCGGTCGGGTTTGCTTTGAATATCAATCAGTTCTGTCTTAGTCCATCTGATTTTTCCAAATGAGTAAAGCAACACTGAAATGGCGTAGGTGTTAATTGCTTTGACTAAATTCACGAGTTCAACACTGACTTCAGCACAGTCTTCAGACGCTGACTGTACTCTGAACGAATCTTCTCCTTTGACTGTTTTGGTCTAGCAATCTGGCTTATTGGTATCCCAGATATTTGTACGTTTCGCCATTATTATTATTATTGTTATTAGAAAATACATGTGCTGAGGCTTTAGCCTATAAATTTGAAAGAATGAGAGGTCACTATTGAATCTGGTAGGCGATTCCATAAGGCGAAAACGCGGTTAGAAAAGAATGCTCAAGGAGTTGTTCTTGGTCCCATGCTATTCATTCTTTAAATAAATGCTATTTTTTCAATTTCTACTGAAGGCGACATAATTAGTTTTGCTGATGACACTGCAATTTTATACTCGGCGGATTCCTGGACGCAGCTTCGTGACGACGTTGAGAGTGACTTTCCTAAGATTGTTAATTTTTTTGATGTTATGCTGATGACCATCAACGCGGGTAAAACAAATTTTGTTGCTTTTCATAACCACTCTTCAAATCATCCTTCGTATCAATGCTTGAACATCTAAGACCAATATAATAACTTCGAAATTGACTTTTCCACATGGACCCCCAGGCTCATCTTAGGTGGGACACACATGTTCATAATGTAGCCAATAAGTTGAGATTCATAACTCCCAAACTCAAGTACCTAAGGACTTTCTGTGATTTGCCCATTTTAACAATTGTCTATACATTTGGCTCAAGGTAATTCATACCGAGTTATTGTACAGACTTCATCCACTTGAATTCGATTCATTAGATTACAATAATAGATTCAAAATTAGATCAATAATACATAATAAATATACCATCCAATACCGCAAATTAAAATTTCTCGTGTCACGAAAACCGAAACCTACTCCACGTAAAACTAAATTTTCTGACCATCAATTTTTTGATAGATTCGTTAACCTTGATACTAATTTCACAACTGATGAAACAAATCTCTTGGAGAAAGGTTTCAAACACAATATTAAATCAAACAAGATAAAATCTGATTTAGAGGAACTTGGCATAGATACTGAAATTTCTCCGAAAAATATTCCTAATAACACTCACCTTAAATATTTAGCATCCAACATTATAAAAATGAATCATTAGCTGACTTTAAACCGAGTAAAGAACAAAATATTTTGAAGGCCATCAAACAAAAATCTCAACTAAATATGAAGTTATTTTAACAAAAGCAGAAAAGGGTAACACTGTTATTGCGTTAAATAAAAATGACTACCTATTTAAAACTCTAAATTTCATTTCGTCCGGAAACTATACAATTTTAAACAAAGATCCAACTATTAAATTCCAGAAAAATATTAAAATTGCAATAAATGACGCAAAATCTTTAATTAAAGCAATAGATAAATACAAATTAATTTTACCAAACCCTCAACCACCTCAACTGTATTCACTCATTAAATTGCATAAAGTAAATAACCCCGTTAGACCAGTCGTATCTTACGTTACAGCCCCAGCCGTGAAATTGTCGCACTACCTAGATATCATTAAAAATTATTGTTCATTCAAACCAAAATTTTCTATAAAAAAATTCTTTCGAATTGATAAATAACATAAAAAACGTTAACCTACCACCTAACGCAAAACTTATTTCGTTTGATGTTGAGAATTTATACCCAAGTGTTCCTCCAGGTGACGTAAAAATATTAATCGAAAACATGTTGAATTCGAATCATGTTAACCACATAATTAAATCAGAAATATTGAATCTGTTGGACGTTTGCATTGAACAAAATTATTTTTCTTTCAACAACATCTATTACAGTAGTGAAAATGGTTTGATCATGGGAAATCCTTTGAGTCCACTTTTAGCAGAGATTTTTATGAATAATATTGAACAGAAAATTCATACACATCCACTCATTTCCAAATTTCTTTATTGGTATAGATATGTTGACGACATCTTAGTATATTTCATTGGAACTACTCGTCAATTAGACTTATTTCTTAATTTCATTAATTCCATCCATTTGAACATTAAATTCACGATAGAAATTGAACAGAACGATTCCATTAATTTTTGGACTTGAAAATCACTAAACAAAATAATAATCATGTTTTTCGGTCTTTCGTAAACCAACACATATTGATACAATTATACATAACTACTCATTACATCCAATTCAACACAAAGTTGCAGCTTTAAACAGCATGGTACATCGGTTACTCAATTTACCTTTATCAGTAGAAGATTATAATAAAGAGTTAAACATCATCAAACAGATAGCCATTAATAATTCATATAATCCGGATATGATAGATCTAATCATTCGTAAAAACTGTATCAGAAAGCAATAAATGAAGTATATCCTATTCATAAAGACTATAAAATATTCAACAGTTTAACATTCTGCGGTTCTGCAAGTACAAATATTAAATCCTTTCTCGTCAAACAAAATCTTAATATAACTTTCAAAACTTCTAATAACTTAGGTAAACATATTAAAAATAATAAATCTCGTGTTGAAAAATCAAGTAAATCAGGAATCTATAAACTCAATTGCGGTTCTTGTGATAAAATTTATATCGGTAGGACCTATAGGAGTTTTGGCATAAGAACATCTGAACATAGACGTAGCTTCGATAAAAATAAATCTGATTCAAATTATTCAAACCACCTAATAAAAGAAAACCATTCATTCAATAAAAACTTTGACATATTACATATAAAATCAAAAAGTTCAAAATTAGATCTCCTAGAAGCATTAGAAATAAATAGATACAAACATTCGGACAAGCTTTTGAATGAGCAGGTAGATGTGAATTTTTCACCCCTACTTAACTTGTTTAATTAGTTTTTATTACCTTTCATACTAACTATACAATGGCTCGGTGTGGATTTTCCTGTTATTCATCCAACTTGTTCTACGATTTGTTTATAATACCATACTCTTCATTCTGTTTGTCATTCTTGATAAAGCTGCTGTGTCAGCAAAACGTCGTCGAATTTTTTCAAATAAAGTGTAGATTAAAGTTAAACCTTGTGTTTTTCATCTCATTTAATTGTCTATACCGCTCTGATTGTTCCGCGAATTACATATGGTCTTCTTTCATGGAGGAGAGTTACAAACTATTATCTGACAAAGCGAGAAGTTGGTCAAAAATGGATAATAAAAATTATTCTGAACAAACCCTATCGATATCCTTCTGAGCAGTTATACCGTGAGTCAGCGCTACTAGATGTTAGACAACTGTTTTTTAAAGTTTTGTCCGGCCTCTTTCAACAGACACATAATAGAAGAACAATGGGTAAATTTTTAGCAGTACCAACCACGAGGAAAACAGTAAGCCAGAGATCATTCGTGTTCCTTGCTCCTAAGGTTTTTAACGCATTACCATCCCATATCAAGGAGTTTAAGTCTCAGAAAAAGTTCTTACGTGAACTCAAAAAATGGATCTCTAATGAATCCAAGATCACCATTCGACAGATCATTCATAAAAAACACATATGACACAGTCTTGTATTCTGGAGTTTCAGATTGTTATTTTGAATTACGATGTTTAAGAAAAAAAAAGACATAATTTTGATTTTGTTTTAAGGATATCCCCTCATACAAGGTGTGCTGCTTACCTGCAGTTCACCTTCAAGGTTACCTTTCGCATTCATTTCTTTTTCAATAGATAAATTTTATTATTTTAAACGATTTCGTGTTAAATTTGTATGTTGAGCATTCAGTATGTTACGATGTCTCAACAACATTTATTTATATATTAGTACACAATTTTTGAATAAATAAAAAAAATATGATAAAACTTTGTATGGACGGAACCAAAGCAAAAGTTCGACTGGGAAATAGGACCTCTGAAGATTTCAGAATCAAAAATGGTCTCAAGCAAGGCGATGCTGTGTCCCCTTTACTATTCAATATAGTCCTGGAAAAGCCGTACGAGAAGCACGAATAAAAGCGGAGTTTCTCATAGCTACGGGTCCCAAACTATTGCTTGCGTGTGCAGATGATATAGATCTCGTTGGAAATACAGTTACCACTATCAAAAGCATCTTCAATAGACTAGAACCAGAAACAAGAAAGTTGGGCTTGAAAATCAACGAGGACAAGACAAAGTACATGTGCCTCAAGAGACAGGGTCGTAGAGATAGGCTAGGACAAAGTATAACGATCGAACCTTATAATCTCGAAAGAGTAGAGCATTTCAAATACCTTGGAGCTACAATAACACCAGATAACGCCATGGCAGAAGAAATAAAAGGTAGAATCCAATCGGCCAACCGATGCATGTATGATCTGGAGAAGCTTCTGAGATCCAAAGGTTTATCTAGAATGTCCAAGCTAAAAGTTTATAAATCGATAATAAGACCTATTGTCACCTACGGGTGTGAAACCTGGACACTAACCAAAGACAATGAGGAAAAGCTTAGACGGTTCGAGCATAAGATCCCACGGAAAATCTACGGCCCCCACCACGACGCCACAAGAACTAATGCGGAACTAAAAGAGCTATACAGAGACAGTAACATCATCCAGGAAATCAAGGCGCAGCGGTTGAGGTGGGCAGGTCATGTACAGAGGATGGGGAACGAAAGGCTTGTGAAGCTGATTTGGGAGGAGATACCACACGGAAGGAGATCCACCAGGACGTCCACGGTTGCGTTGGCGGGATAATATAAATGCAGAACTGTTTAAATTAGATATCCCCTTTGATCCAAACCTAATGGAAGATCGCAATAGGTGGAGGAGTATTCTGAAGTTAGCCAAGACCCACCCAGGGTTGTAGCGCTTTTTGATGATGATGATATTTTCATCCTTCTGTGAAGTATTTGGAATAACCTCTAACTTTGGACATTTCAGCCATGATTCAGAGTATTCAATTCCAGCAAATATTCAAAGTGAATACTACTGTCTTGGCCATTACAATGTATCATTGTAATCAAACACTGCAAAACTAGTCTAAATAAGGGTAACATCTATAAAGTTATCCACAATTTGTCTTGAAAAATATTTTTCATTCCGAAGAGTTATAACCAGAATAAAGTTCAAGTTTTCCATTTTCCTCACGTTTCGAACAATATTCTAAAATTAACTCTGTTATGTTAGGCAATACTGAAAACCGAGTACATTCAACTTTACGCTATTCTAATCCATATTATCACGTCTATACTTGAATTATTGGATACAAATTCATTTTAATAACAAATTGTTATTATGTAAAGTACGGTTTCTCTTTGTAATTACTAACTTAAATACAGTATTTGACATTTTCAAATGATTGCCTTCAACTGAAGAATATAGTGTTCTAGTACGGATCTATAGATGACAATTTCAGTCAAATGGCTTAAGTAGTAGCTCATGCTTTTAACTTAAATATATAGACCTTGTTGAAAACTATTTCACAAATAGCCTATTGTATGTTTTCTTAAAACCTTCCATAGTCAATAGTTTCACTCAAATATCAAATACTGATAGATGGTGGTAACATTTTAGTAACTAACTATTTTCGTTAGATTGAATAATATTAAAGTCCTAATTATATACCTACATATAATCTCAAAAATGAATTAATCATTGTATAATTTTTCTTTCCATAAGTCTGAAGCACCTTTTCAACCGCTTCTTAATGTATAATTGAAGAAATTTATAATTAAATAATCAGTTTTTGTGGACCAAGTAGTTTTATTCACCAATTTTATTTCTTCCTAGGTTATTTCACGAAATAATGAATATTTGTATGCGATAGCATTTATAAGAAAAACAGAATATAAAAACAGAGAAAATATACAGCAGTATATCAGAAAAAAACATTTTATCAGAAAGAAGTTTATGAAGTATACAGGGTGTTACATAATAGTATGCCACAACTTGAGGGAGTAAATCTACGTGCAATTTCAAGAAAAAAAGTTCATATAAACATAGGTCCAGAAAACCTTCGTTACGGAGCTACAGGGTGTTGAAATTTCCGGAAAAAATTGGTTTTCTCTTCAAAACTCATCATTACACATCCTGAATTTTAACTAGAATCTACAAGGTGTTTTTTGTTTTCCGGAGCCATGTCTTCATTTGTCCTTTCAAACTTTTTTGCAGTACGCCACTGGTCAGCGTACAATCAATTTTCGTCAACTTCGTTCAATTTGAAACATTTTTGACAATTGTAATTTTTTCGTTTCTGAATTGAAAGCACTTCTAATTAAAAAAACGACTGGTATGCTTTGATTTTTTCATTTATTCATTTATTTTGACAGTTGCTAGAGTTGGACCAGTGTCTGCTCGAATTGTTTATTAAATTAACGATTAATTTTAAGACTTTTGAAGTTATTGTTGTAAGAAAAAATGACTAATTTTACTAACGCCGAATTTGCAGATATCCATTACATGTACGGTCTGGCTGACGGAAACACAACCGAAGCTAGGCGATTATATCAGGTGCGGTTTCCAAATCGAGTAACACCAGACAGGCGAACATTTTCGAATATCCACAGAAGGATGAGGGAAACTGGTACTTTTACTGTAAATAATCATTTAAAAGGTGCAACTCAAACTATGAGAACTCCAGATATTGAGGAAGCAGTTTTGAATTGTATTGATTTGAATCCCCATGTGAGTACAAGAAAAATTGGAAATCAGTTGAATATTTCACATGTTCTAGTTTAGAGGATTTTCCACGACTTTTTATTGTACCCGTTTCATATTCAATGCGACCAAACTCTACTTCCTCGAGATTTTCCTTCAAGACTGAATTTCTGCCGATGGTTCTCAGATGAAATTAGAGAAAATGCTCATTTGGATAGTGAAATAATGTTCACAATCGAAGCTAACTTTTCGAGAACTGCTATCACAAATTTTCACAATAATCATTATTGGGCTGAGTAAAACCCCCATTTTATTGAAGAATCTCATCATCAAGAACTAAATATCTATATATCACTAAATATCTGGGTCAGAATAATTGGAAATTATTTTATTGGGCCATTTTTTTGCCTAACAGACTAAACGGTGTCGCTTATCGGCAATTTCTTGAGGAGCAGTTACCTTTATTACTCGAGGATGTGCCACTTTTGGTGAGAAACATAATGTGGTTCATGCATGACGGGGCACCAGCACAGTTCAGTGGAGAAGCTAGGGAATTCTTGAATAATAGATTCAACAACCGATGGATAGGTCGGGATGGGCCAGAACCATGGCCTTCTAGGTTCACAGACTTAAATAATGTATGGACCTTTACTTATGGGGATATCTCAAAAGTTTAGTTTATACCACTCCAAAAAACACTGTAGAAGAATTGAGAAATTGAATAATAACCTCTTGATAAGATAAAAAAATAATACGATAAGAAATACCCCAGGAATATTTCAAAGAGTACGTGATAATATGCGAAGAAGGACAGAGGCCTGTATTCTTGCAGGTGGAGAACACTTCCAGCAATTTATTCAGTTTTTAATTGTTCTTTTTTTTAGTTTGATATTGAATAAGTATAAGTTGAGTCTCAGAAGACGAGCTATCAAAATAAAAGCAAATTTTGGGCATACCTATCGAGTATTTCTATCATTTTTTTCTTATTTAGCGAGTAACATACAATTTAAATAATTCAAATTCAATAATTATTCACTCGAAAACGATTGAAGATACGAAAAAATCACAAGTGTCAAAAAAGCTTCTAAATTGAACGAATATGATGAAACTTGATTGTACGCTGATTAGTGGCGTACTGCAAAGAAGTTTGAAAGGGCAAGATGAGACATGGCCTCGGCAAAGAAAACACCTTGTGAATTTCAGTTAAAATCTAGGACGTGTAATGATGGAGGCTGTAAAAAATAGCGTGCATTCCAAATTTGGGCTGAATATCACAAAAACTGCAGGAGTTTTGAAGAAAAAAACTATTTTTTCCGGAAATTTCAACACTCTGTAGCTCCGTAACGAAGCTTTTGCAGACCTAAGTTGTGACATACCATTATGTAACACCCTGTATAACCAGGTTGAATGGTCACTTTTCACAGGCAAATAATTGGGTGGTCTAAATATTTATTTATCGTCTTGTTCAAACTAAATTTTCAAGGAGTACACTTGATACTGAAAGTATTTCAGTTAATGAACTCCTCCTTATTTGCCAAGAATATAATTTCTTGAAATATCCTCAATATAAATTGATAGAGGTCTTTTATAAGCAATGGTAATGTGAAGTTGGGTTTTGTGAAAATTTGTGTAGTTGATGAAATTAAACCTACCAAAATATATATAGGAAGGTGGTCAATTTATATTTTTCTACTACTGTTGTACTACATTATTATACTACATATCATAGTCCCAATATAGGTGAGTAGTACAAGAACTGAATAAGAATAAGGAATATGTTATATCATTTCCAAAAAAAATTACATCTGCGAAAATCTTGAATAGTATATCCCAAATTATGTTTCTGATAATTTTTAGGTTTTATTCATTACATAATCTTTGTTTATGATTAAAAAGTCTCCAGTTTCCAAAAATAATCGGGAAGGAATATAAACCGTCCAATACAAATTCTCTACTCATCTCAAATTCCTTATTCATCCCAAAAATAAAAATTCAGGAAACTTACGAAGCAAAAGCAGAAAATGCTAACAAACACTTTCTTTTCTTATGAATTCTATAGCCCAATCAAAAAAATCATTATAAATTATAAAACTCATAGTTTTGTAGGAAATTTACTGCTCTAAAAAATGGTCTCGTTTTCGAGATATTCATTGTCAAACATCAATGCTTATCAATTTTTCCAGTTTCCAATAATTCGAAAAATAGACTTCGCAGGAAATTTAATGTTCTACAAAAAAGACCTTTACGATTCTTTCGTAAAGATATTAACAGTTGAAATTTGATTATTTGAAGGTAATTATTTTCTTTTTTATGAACTTTATAACTCAATCAAAAAAAATCATTATAAATGTTAAAACTCATAGTTTAGTAGAAAATTTGCTGCTCTACAAAAATGGTCTCGTTTACAAGATATTCATTGTCAAACATCAATGCCTTTCAATTTTCCAGTTTCCAATAATTCGAAAAATTTTAATTTAATTTATGAGTTTTGGGAAAATTCACACAAATTAGACTTTCTATTATAAAAGATAATACTTTTCTTCAATTTCATCTTTAATAATTCAAAATCTTAGTCGGGTTGTTATCGATATAGATTAAATTCTTTTCGAGGATTTTTATTTTGAAGTCTATTACTTCTTATGTTTGTCTTCTTAAGCTAACACTATCTATGTTTTTTACTTTCAACTATCTTCTGTATCTACCCGTTTAATTCCGTATTTTCAGTGATCGTGAAACTGATCATCCTGCATACGTAAGAAAATAATTTATTCCAAATGAGTCTTATCATCATCTCATACATTTATTCAACATCGATTAACCTACAATAAACAAACGTCATGATGATAAATGACAACCCGACTAAGATTTTGAATTATTAAAGATAAAATTGAAAGTATCATCTAACTTCTATAGGAGTTACTTCTATAACAGAAACTCAAATTTGTGTAAATTTTCCCAAAACTCATAAATTAAATTAAAATTTTTCCGAATTATTGATCAAAACTGGAAAATTTATAGGCATTGATGTTTGACGATGAATATCTCATAAAAGCTTAACTTAATCGAAAAATTATAAGAGTCCATTTTTGTAGAACAGTAAATTTCAAGAAAACTATGAGTTTAATGATTAATAATGATTTTTCTTCATTGAATTATAAAATCCATGACAAAAGAACAAAGTTATCTTCAAATAATCAAACTTCAACCATTAAATCTTTTAAACGGTTTGGTTCACGAAGAAATGGTAGGAGGTTTTCTTTGTACGAGGTATGTCAATTAAGTTCGCGGAAGTTGGCAGAGCTGCGGAGGTTGGTAACTCTGCAGCGTTAGCAATGGTTTCATTCGAAATAGAATTCATTTCTGCGTCAGCCAGTGCAAGTTTCGTGTTGACCGGTTGTATACTTCGTGTTCCATTGTCCTTTAAGCATCGACCTGTTTTGACCCGCCGTCGTGAAGATGAGTGATAGAAAAACTGAGCAGAGAGTAGTGATTCAATTTTTGGTGAAACGCGGCGAAACTTCCGTGGAAATTATGAAACAATCAACCAACGTGTATAAGGAAGCTTGTCTGAAAAAATCATCAGTCTACGATTGGGCAAAGCGGTTCAAAGCGGCAGAGAGAATGGAAGATGATCCGCGAGAAGGAGCTCCCTCCACCTCTCGAAACGCACAAAACCTCGATCGGCAGCGCATATCCGGCAGATGCTACACGAAGATTTAGAGATGCGTAAGCTGTGTGCGAAAATGGTTTCAAAAATGCTCACAGTTGAGCAGAAAGAGCTCCGATTGTCCATCTGTCAAGACATTATTTCTCGAATTGACGAATCTTATCACTGGTGACGAGTCGTGAGTGTTCGAATGCGACCCTGAGGCCAAAAGACAGAGCATGCAGTGGGTAGAGAAGGGAGGTAAGCATCCCACAAAAGCCAGAATGTCAAAATCGAAAGTGAAATCTTTACTCATCGCATTTTTCGATATTAATAGAGTTGTACACCACGAGTACATTTCAGCAGGTCAAACAATCAACATTGAAGTTTTGAAACGACTGAAGACCCGTGTGTTTCGTGTACGACACGAATTGACGGAGGGTGGATGGGTGCTTCATCATGACAATGCAAACAGATATGACGGAGTTTCGGAAGTCCAAAGCATCGCGACGGTGGTTCTGAGGGACCTATCTTCGGGGGGTTCAGACTGTGCTTCCAACAGAGGATTCAACGGTGGCGCCGGTGCATCCCGTATGTACTTTCCGGACCACCGGGCACTTTTCCGCGAACTTAATTGACATACCTCGTAGAACATTCAATTTCCTATGAAATCTATGAAACGATATATTTTTTCAAGTATTTGGAAGCGAGATATCAATTTTCTATGTGATAATCATAATTGGAGAGACCTTCTAAGAGGTGTCTAGGAACCTATTTTTCCAAGTACTAAGCGACAAAAAAAAAATATTTGTTTTTTTTACGCACCCTAGTAGCTATAGTTAGTTTCTCTATTGCGGATGGTAATAAATTGATGAAATCAGTATTTTTCATTCGTGATAACAAGGACGACTTCAATTTATTCGAAAAAAGTAATTCAGCGGTTAACATATAGGAGTTTGCAATTTACACAAGTGAGACATAAGAATTGCACTGTATATTTTATGATGATCGACGGAATAATTTCTGCATCGTTAATGAAACGAGCAAACTCACACAATTGACTGTGGCATTTTCGTACAAGACTTGTACATAAAAAACAGCATTCCATCATAACATCACGCAAGAAATTCATGAGGCAATTCATCACGAAGAAGCTTGCTCTCATCGTGAGGGAAAGAGAAATTTAAACCGATAATATCGTCGATAATGCTAGTTCATTTGTTATACCGTCACATCGTGAAATGTTAAAAGTTATCATTTTCCTTTCTTCACCGAAGAAGAGAAGTGTATGATTCATTATGATACTAGCTGAGTCGATAGACGCTATCCTATCAAAATTTTAATACATCTCAAGATCTTTCAGTTCAAACGTTTTAGGATGTGTTCACCTTCGGTGGCCCAATAGACAATTTAGTTTAGGAGCAGGTTCTGGACGTCCTCGAGATATAATCAGAACATTTTCTTTCAAATAAACAGAATTTCAAAACAACTGCTCAAATCAGAGTTAGACTTCAATTATTTCGATATGACAAAAAAAATATTGCAAACAGACATACTCCAACAAAATTAGAAAAATTCCGTTGATATGTGTGCAACATAAAAACATCTAATTTCCTCGTTTACCCACCCATAATAATTTTCAGCACGTTTTGGCTATATTCTGACGTTATCACCTCTTTTGGCCTTCCAGATCGTTTCGCGTCTTCGGTGATCCGACGACGTTTGAAATCGGCATATCGTCGGTAAATGGTTTTTTCCGACGAAGAATTCTACCATTAATATTTTTCAAGCCATTCTTGGATTATAACTTGTGTACAAGTATCACCCCTTTATTTACTTTTACCTTACTTCTCAATTAGCCCCTGTACAGAAACCGTAATGTCTAAGGTTGATGCATTCACTTTGAATGTAAAACTAACTAATTGGATGACAATTTATGACAAAATTAAATCACCAGACACTCCTATAACTACAAAATAAACGACTAATTTTGTTTTACATGAGATCTGGTAATTTTTTAAGCGGAAAGAAAGTTTATGTTTTTGCTGAGACAAAGTTTTCATAATTCTATTGATAACACAATGTTTGTTCAGTTTCCTCCAGACATATTCAGTCGACAAAGCATATCAGATTTTGATATACAAAAAAATGAAACACTTTTGTCTGATTTCCACAATGTCTATTTTTGATACACACGACCGGTTTCAACAGTTACGTCATTTTCAAGTGTCTATAGCCGGGGTGTTCAAACGGTCGATCGCGAGTGCTTTTTGAGTAGATCTCGAGAAGAAAAAAAATTTCAATAGGTAACTAAACTACAAAAATGTATTACGTAATAAAATAACACTCTGCTAGCGGCAAAGGCGGCTTTATCAAAGGTCGCTTTTCTAGAAATTTCAGGCGGCGCGTTTGACGGGAACATTCGAGACTTTCGTTCACGCCGATATAAATATTACGCCTGCAGGAATTGTAATTCTGAATTGTAACTTGGCAATACTACGTCGATACAAAATTTATTATTAAATAGTACAAAATTAGTGCAGCGAAGAAATCTAAAACGTATCATTTTAATAACGATTGGGAGGAAGAATTTTTCTTTTGTATGGTGAAGGATAAGTGCATTTGTCTTATTTGTCGTGCGTCAGTTGCAATACCTAAGCGTGGTAACTTAGAGAGGCATGATAAAACGGTTCATAAAAACTATGAAAAGGGTTTTCCGCCACAGAGTAAATTACGAAAACGAAAAGTACGTGATTTGATATCTTGTTTGAAAAAAAACAAACCATGTTCTCAAGACCAGCCAAACAATCAAAAGCTGCTACGATCGCGTCATTTGAAATATCTCATATATTGGCTAAACACAAGAAACCATTCGAAGATGGATCGGTTGTGAAGGAAGCATTTATTGAAGTGGGTGAGACTTTATTTGGACATTTTAAAAATAAAACAGAAATCATGCTATTAGAGAACTTCAGTTATCTCGTTCGACTGTCACTAGGCGTATTGAAGTCATGAGTCAGGACATGGCAGCTTAACTAAAACATGATATCATAAAATGTACATAATTTTCTTTACAGTTCGACGAATCCATCGATATGACAGACACTGCCCAGCTGTTTATTTTTATTCAGATGGTATTCAATGACATGTTGACTAAGGAAGAATTTTTGACAATCATTCCTTTGAAGGGGAAAACCCGTGGCGAAGATATATATGACGTTTTCTTCAATTTTGTAAAAAACTACAAGCTACCAATATATAAATCAGTGTGTATTACAACCGATTGAGCACCAGCAATGACTGGAAACAAAAACGGTTTTGTGGCATTGTGTCGAGCTAATGAAGATTTCCCTTCAATTTTTTCATTCCATTGTAGTATACATCAACAACTCTTGTGTTCAAACCTTTTAGACACGTAGGAAATTATGGGCATTGCAACAAAAATTGTGAATTCTATCCGTGCACGTAGCTTGCAACGGCGGCTCTTTAAGTTGCAGTTGGAAGATAGGGAGTCAGTTGAACACACTGATTTAGTTCTTCACACGGACGTCTGGTGGTTGAGTCGTTGAAAACTCCTAGAAAGGTTTCAACAATTATTGCCCGAAATAACAGCTTTTCTATACGAAAGAGGTGATGACACTCACATGTTGAAAAACGAAAAACGGCTGACTGATTTGGCATTATTGACTGATATCACAATGCGCTTAAACACCATTCACTTAGAGCTTCAAGATAAAGGAAAAACTATTATAGAGATGATTAGAGCAGTAAACGCATTCAAAAGTAAATTGCAACTTATGATAGATCAACTGAGAAGAAAGGTACTGAAACATTTTCCGTCTTCGAAAGCAAAGATTCCTCAGTTGCATTATGGTACGTATGAGGCTGAATTATCGAATATTTTGGGACGATTCGAAATGCATTTTTATGATTACAGTAAATTGGCAAATAAAGCATTATTTATGAGTTATCCTTTTTCATGTAAAAACATTGAGGAATTAGCTACTGAAATAGCAAGTCAGTTTAATATGAACTCATGTTCTGTTGAAAATAAGTAGGTGCAGATAATATCAGATATACATCTCAAAGCTACAGCATCTGATATAAATTTCTGGTGTTTTACATCTGAAGATTAATATCCGAATCTAAGGCAAATCGCCTTTCAACTGACGGCAATGTTTGGATAAAACTCGCAATTTTGAATAACTATGCGTTTTTTCATTGATATTATAGAGAAGAAACTAACTAAACCTAACCCAAACCTTGACTAAAATAATATATATTGTGCAGAAAGCTAATATCCATATATTCTACAGTACACCCTACCTAGGTAGGTAGGTGAGGTAGGGTAAGAATTATTTTTTTCCAAATGAAACTCTCCCCATAGGATCTCCACTCACCCTCTTATTAGTAAATTCAAGAGCAATCTTGAAAAATCTATAATGAATAACACTGGTCTACAATGGTTTTGTTGCCCTAGATATGAAAATGATTTTGGGTCTATTTATGCACACAATTCGTGAAACTATCAATGATTTTGTAGGATTTGCTCTGATTTCTTTTTAAATCTTTATTTTCATTTTACATAACAAAAATCGTAAAACAAGAAACTAAATAACAGATATATTTATAATGTCAGTTATGTTTTGAGAAATTCGGATACATCGAAGTAAATAAAGAGGAAAATGTCGAAAATACATTTCATATTTCCATAAAACGCCTTTTATGAGCTTGTCTTCTATAATTTTTCAGGGGACAATCTCTTTTCAAAGACCAGCAGTAATCTGCCATCATGTGACAATCCTATCGACCTTGATACCTTTCTTCCATCACTTTTAGATCTTGATGAAACCGCTCTCCCTATTCCTCACTATAATTTCCTAAATTATCCGGAAATTTATCTAGATAATTGCGGAGATAGTGTAACTTAATACTCATATTTGCTACTAAAGTCTGAAAGTTTGTCAGCATATTTTGCACAATTTCTTCATAATTTGCTGCTTTATGGTTACGTAGGAAATTTTCGACAACCAACACAAAACTTTTCCAAGCTTTACTTTCCGGAACAGTCATAACTTTGATAAAATCTGAGTCTTTCATCAACTGCCGTATTTGAGCACCATCAAATATTCCACCTTTCAATTTTTCCATACTTAGCTTCGGAAATTTTCTGCAAATGTAATTAAAACAATTTCCGTCTTTGTTCAACGCTTTTACAAATTGCTTAATCATACCTAACTTAATATGTAATGGTGGAAGTATGATTTTGTCTCTGCTCACCAGCGGCTCCCTTATTACGTTGGCTTTACCGACAGTTAAAGAATTTCTTACAGGCCAAACATCTTGTTCCCAATGAAGTTGCTTTGCTCTACTATCCCACATACAAATAAAGCAAGAGTATTTTGTATATCCACTTTGTTGGCCAAGTAAAAATTAACCATTTTAAATCCACACAGATCGGCCATTGATGCTCAGAGTATTTAATTTTCTAAAACTAATTTTACATTTTCATATTCTTCTTTGAGTTTCGTTGAATGGGCAATTGGAATTGATGCAAATTTATTTCCATTGTGCAATAAGACGCATTTTAAACTTCTTTTGCAACTATCAATAAAAAGGCGCCATTCAGTAGATTTGTACTCTTTTAAACCCATGTCTATAAGCAGCTTCGCGATATCATTACAATACACTAATCCTTCATTTTCACTAAAAAATTGTAATAACTCTTTTTCTCGCGTTCTGTATGTTGTAATTGTTACTGTTGGTGCCAATAAATTTTTTTCTTTCAATCTTGAGGCTAACAGTTCTGATCCTTGTTTTGATAAATTGAGATCACGTATTGAATCACTGAGTTCATTTTGAGAAAATAACTTTGGCGTAGATGTTTCACCTTCCCATTCACTTCCACTAGTAGATGGTCCCGATTTCTGTGAATTTGGTAACATCATTGTTTCTGAGGGCATGCGAATTACTTTTGAAATGTATATGGGCCGAGGGAGATTTTCACTGTGTAGAACCGGACATTTCGTAGACTGTAAGTCTGGGTATCTTCACGTTTGATTTCGATTAAAACCTTTAACATCTACTACGCAAAAGTAACAATCATCTAAATGATTCGTAGGCTCCATCCAGATCATAGGAATACCAAAGTCTAATCCAGAACGTTCACCTTTTTTCCACAACCGTAAAGACTCAACACAGGACTTACAAACTTTATTAGGAACCCATGGTTTACCTAATTTGTCCATTTTGAAACCAAAATATTCAACATAAGTCTCCTTGACGAAGTCTGTGATATTTCTTTTTTGTTTTTTTGGTATATAAACACCGCAAATATAACAAAATAAATCACTTCAATATTTACACTTTCTTCGTGACGAACTCATATTTTAGACTAGAAGACAAATATATAAGAATGGACATTCAGTAATTGAAACAAAATATTAATCCATGACACTTTATCCAGATTTACGTGTATATGTACTTCAATATTGTCAAATAACTGAGATCTCAGCTGTTCTGTGGAGCAAGGGGTCTGAGAGTGGGGATCAGGTGATGTTTGTATGCGCGAAAAAGTTGCGCAGAAGCCTAATCATGACTGGAAAATTAAATTTTATTTCTAACAAGCTTATAATTGTTCAAAATATAAGAAATGCAAAAATCATGAAAATACGAGCACATTGAGAACTTTCATAAATATATTCGTAATCTGGGCACTTGAAAACATAAAAATTTGCGATGATATCCAGGGCAACAATAAAAAATTTTTTTTTTAGAGCTGTGTAATAAGTTAGCACAAAAGCATATCATTTCTTGGTACATATACGTTGATGATATTCCTGTGAGTTT
The DNA here is from genome assembly GCA_013387265.2 of Cryptolaemus montrouzieri. Classification (NCBI taxonomy): domain Eukaryota; kingdom Metazoa; phylum Arthropoda; class Insecta; order Coleoptera; family Coccinellidae; genus Cryptolaemus; species Cryptolaemus montrouzieri. Next base: position 62,347,341 of record JABFTP020000124.1, on the reverse strand, counting down.
TCAAGGTTCAAACAGATCAAGTTTAATTTTAAATAGATCAGTTTTTACATTTTCTAAAATGCATAATAAAGTAACCTTCACGGCTAAAACTGAACACAACAATTCAATAAATCTCCTTGACATAACTATCACTTAACTCCATAATAATCTCACCTACAACAAATATGTACAGACTCAAAAATCCCAATGGATTCTTGTTCCCACGTTACACATAAATTAGCCGCTTATAATTCAATGATTCACAGTCTTTCAATTCCCTATCCATAAGTGACTTTAATATGGAAATCAATATCATTAAGAAAGTAGCATTAAATAAATAATAAATAAAATAATATTCTACTTTCCCACATAAACAGTATTATTAAACGTAAAAACAAAACCAATTTCTCAATTACTACATTCTATTATAGTAAACCAGAAAATAAATACGAACGTCTAACTAACATTGCCCCTCTCTCTAATAACATCAGCAATTATCTTTTCAAACTTAATTCAACAATCTCCTTTCCCAGTGGTCCAAACATTACTATTAAATGCCAAACGAAAAACTAAAAATTTCAAACAGTATACAGAATTGAATACAATGAATTCCCAACATATCTCCTCTGATAACCAATCCGCATTTTTTGAACATATTAAATCTACAAATCACATAATTAAATAGTCAAGTAGGCTTGAATCACTCCCAATATTCAACATTTAAAACAGGTTTAACTAGCACATTCTTTCTCACAACTTTATGCTCTAGATACTTGAAAATGACGTAATTGTCGAAACCGGTCGTGTGTATCAAAAACAAACATTGTGAAAATCAGACAAAAGTGTATCATTTTATTTATATTAAAATGAATTTCCATAAATTAAATCGATCAACAATATCATTAATATCAAAGTTTCTTTGAAAATTATTCATTATTTAACACTACATCTATAGAATATTTCCATCTAGGAGAACTGAAGTTCAAATTTCTTTTTAGAAAATATTATTCTTTAACGCAAATGCTTTCCGTTCGACAATTGTCTCTAATTGGTGTCAGTATCAAATATATGGCAACCTTCACGGCTAACGGCCACCTACACAGTACCATACATATATTATTGTCAGTTACAGGTGTTTTGTGTTACTTCAAAATACATTTCTTTCCCTTGAGTTAATATAATATAATGGTCATACCTACAATTTTATCTCATGAATTTTACAGCGAGATACTTTATTTATATCACCTTTCGTAATCTAAAATATCCAAAGTTCGATGTATTCAGGGAAATGAACCCCATGTCTCTGGTACATATGACGCGATCATTTAACCCACACACCTAGTTCGATGTATTCAAGGAAATGAACCCCATGTCTCTGGTACATAGACATATGACGCGATCATTCAACCCACACACAAGCAGACTAATTCAACCAACGATTGTCGACATGGTTGAAAAAAATTTAAATCGAGAATGAATTAAATACTTTGTTCTTTTCAAAGCCTTGTCAACATCTGATTTTTCACATACACATATGACAAAAATATAAGTCAGTGCCAATTCCTGCAAATCTGCGTTTCGGCCTCTTGTTACAGAAGACTGAAGTATAGCATCATCTCCAAAAGAGAAAGCCGATCACTTTGCTCTCTTGTTCTCAAAGAACTCTGTGCTAGATTCATCTAACGCAATACCAGCGAACATTCCAGCTACAAATTCTTCCATGGCAGAAATCAAGTTTTTAGAGTCCGCACTGTGAAACGGGCTAGACGAAATTCTGCCAATCGTCCTGAGAAAGTGTGCTCCTGAATTGGCACCCATTCTTAACCGTCTGTTTCAGATTTCTTATGAAACCAGACTTTTCCGAGCAGCTGAAAAATAGCGAGAATTCAACCGGTCCCAAAGAAAGGGAAGAAGTCCTTACCCCAAAACTACCGCCCTGTTGCACTTCTTCCCATTATGTCCAAAGTGATGGAGAGAGTCATAAATGATGAACTCATCAAATATCTTGAGTTGCAGGGAATTATCAACGACCGTCTGTATGGTTTTCGCAGGCAAAGATCGACAGGAGATCTGCATCAACGATGGAAAAGCATGGGGAATCTAGAGCAATAGCCCTCGACATCTCTAAATTCGATAGAGTTTGGCATGAAGGCTTGTTGAATAAACTTGCTGCATATAGGCTTCCCGAAAAATTGCGGGGTTGGATAAGTAGCTTTCTTTCAAATAGATCAATACAACTTGTGGTCGACGGTATAACATCTGATTGTTTCCAGTTGCAAGCAGGAGATCCATTCTTTCGCCAACCTTGTTTCTGTTGCAGATAAACGATCTTTTGTCATCTATAGAGAACAAGATCTTCGGTTTTGCAGACGATTGTACCCTGGTTTCGTCTTTCAGTAGTCTGCGGCCGATTACAACTGCGGAATGTCAGCGTCAGAGATATCAACAAATTAATAACTTAAACTCTGACTTACAGAGGATATCTACGTTTTCTAGAAAGGTCCCCGCTGGAGAACTTCCTCTAATGATACAAAGCCAACAAATTGCATTCAAAGATTCGATGCACCTTCTCGGAATAACGGTCAACTCCAGGTTTTGCTGGCATGAACATGTATAGGCAATAGCTAAGTCTGTATCAGCTAAACTCGGTCTTCCACTCAGATTCGACCTGCTTTGGAATATTGTTCCCATTTATGAAGATCTGCGCCCAAACATTCGTTGCGAATGTTGGATAGTGTGCAAAAACGAGCTGTGCGCCTCATCGACCACCCGGACGTCACCCGCGATCTCTAACCGCTGGCTCTCAGAAGACAAGTTGCTGACCTTTCTCTGTTTCACAGATACTTTCACGGAAGATGCTTCAAGAAGCTGAAGAAGCTGAAAGCTCTTGTTCCGGGAAAACTCATGTTTTGCTGCAACACTAGGCTGGCAATGAGTTCTCATCATATGGCGGTACATTTAACGACCTCTCGAACCTCTCTCTATAAGAATTCCTACGTTTACAGGGCCGCTGTGGAACTCGCTTTTGTCCAACATCCTACAATTTAGCCCACTTCAAGAAGCAAGTAAACAGACACCTCAATTCTTCCCAGGCGCCCACTCATGTGGTGTAACAGGTTCGTCTATTCCTGGGAAGCGCGCATAAAAAAAATCAATATTCTCTCTAATGTATAAAATCATATAGAACAAAGCCCACTTTCCTATGAATTTGCATATTATTCAATCACATATTAGTTCATATGTACGAAATCTTTCATATATGTTTCATTATAGCTAGTATTTCAAGATCATTAATGAAATTTGGATTTTCACTTGACTTTCTTGATGGAAATTTTGTTGACCGTGCTGTACCACTTCCCTGTGGCCCCGGTTAACGGTGATTATGAAGAGTAGATCGGAAAACTAGCTCCTTCAAGGGAGGATATTTAACATTCTACGGAAGGTTGAATAGTGTCCCTTGAAAAATAATTTTCTTCAATGTGTCTACACATTGCGAAATCTCGCATATAGTAACTTTTTGTTTTGAGATGTTTGTGTATGGCTGGTTGTAAAACCACATCGAAATTAGGAGCGTCGGTCCTTCGACGGCCGCTTCTGTCTGATACGTGAGTGCCGCATGGCGGTATGTTATCGAACTAGTGTGACACTTAACGTTTTCCTGTTTTATCTTCTTTTTGTTTTCACCGTTTCGCGGGGCGTTGGTGAGGTAGCCTCTGTTTCGGTTCGTTGGGTTCGCCCCAACGAATTGAGATGAGTAGGTAACGCAGTTGACATTTACATTACTGCGTTCGCCCCAACGAATTGAGATGAGTAGGTAACGGCATAGCCTTGTGTTACAAATGCGTAGACAATGCTGACGAGGTCAAACGAGACCGAAACTGCAGTCCATTGTTCCTATTCGTGACATCTAACCGTGCTGTACCACTTCCCTGTGGCCCCGGTTAACGGTGATTATGAAGAGTAGATCGGAAAACTAGCTCCTTCAAGAGAGGATATTTAACATTCTACGGAAGGTTGAATATTGTCCCTTGAAAAATAATTTTCTTCGAAATTATGTTTTATTATTGTTGATTCACACATATTGTACTTTGTACGATTAATCGTTTACAGTAAGTTTTAATAATAATTTTGTATCACTGAATACCATTAATTGAATAATAAACCAAAAATAGCAAATATCTATACATTTTTATCATTTGTGTATTTTCTTGACACATCTGAGAACTAGAATTATCAATCTTCGAAATTGCAGTGAACTTTTGTAATTATTTAAATCGTGATTGATTTGAAAGTGTACTGATTATCATATTTATCAATAGGAGTGACTTTATAACTTCGAACCATTCTGTTCATCAGTATTGCATCAGAACTATGTTAGGATTGTGAATGGTACACATAAATGCAGTATAAAATGAGACGACGCACCTATCTGTGAAAGGAAAAGATCGGAAAATCAATAAACATTCTTTTCCATATAAGATTGAATTTCTTGTTGAAAAATACAAAAGTACGAAGTTTATTTGTGATAGATAGAGAGGAGTCTATAATCGGTGATAACCGTACCATTTTTAATTTCTACTAATAACAATGCTTCAATTCTTCTTTTTACTTATATTTTTCGTTGACGAAATAAGTATAATACGCATTTGACGTTTGACGCCTCTCAGAAGTAACCAGCTAATATTCTATGAATATGTGTTCGTGTCCTTCAATATTGGAGGCAGAAATATAAACGCAGTACTAGATTTGGCTGATCATTGGTCAAGATTTCCAAACATAGTCAAACTGCATTCGTTCCCTTATAATAAGTGTCCTAAATGAATATTACATTCACATTTCTGTTGAATAATAATAATATTATATTAAGTTTTTATCATGGATTTTTGGTTGATCAAAATTTGCACATTATTCAAATGACAATTACAAAGAAAAAGAACGAATCAGTCTTAGTTACTGATAGAATTATAATTTAACGGCTTGCCAACCATCAATTGAACAGTGAACAAAAAACGATCAAAGTACTGTTACATTTCCACAATAACCGATGATTTGCGTATGATTCCGTTTTGTTACACAAAAGTTTCTTTATATTACACAAGGAGACCAATGTTCTTGGAATGGTTAGTACTTATCATTCCATTTCTTGGTTCATAGAATTTTTCTTCTAGTGAGTAACATGGCACCGTCTGAACATCTCAGTTTCGACTTTGATAGTTTTGTTCATAATAAGGAGTCCGACACTCGGTTCAGGATGAGCCCAGCCCATTCGCTCGAAGGCTCAAGTAATAAAATATTTTTGGAGTTGAATTACGGTTGTAATGATTCTTCAAAAATACTTGTTTTCCGAGTGCCACCTGTTCAACAAGAAATCAGTAGGAGAAGTGATAAAAATTCGTTAAAACTGGGATTTCCATCTCTATCATTTCCCTTTTAAACAACTCTAGCAGCTAAACTAATTTATCAAGGGTGAGAACAAGATTTCCCTTAACTTCCTAAGTAAAACTATACCAATTTTTTAAAGTATTCATATTGGAACTAATTTTTCCATCCAAATTCAAAAAGTAAGTATAGTATTTATTGCTTCTATTAGAACATCTATCACGCTTTTAGCATTATCTGACAGATTGTCACTTCTTGAATGGCTGTCAATGATGACATAAACAATGACATACGTAACACATCACTGACATCTTCCGTACTATTCAACATAAGCTATTCGGAATTGTGCGTTCCATTTCGTTTTATTCTGAGCACTTGAAAGTCGTTTCATATCAACCTAGATATAAAGGCGTTCCATTCCAAGTATTATACAGTGTCCGAAATTTCATATGAGAAAAACCTAAAAACGATGGAATTTTGAATCAGTTTATGTTTCACATTAATTGTGATGGTTTAATCTCCCTGTCAATATGAAAGGCTCAAGAAAAATTTATGAGTTATCATACAAAAAAAAAATCATATAATCGGCAAACGTATTAGCTATTTTAGATTTCCTGTATCAAAAGTATAAAGGATAATTTTATACATGATAAAATGAAGCAGCATTAGAACCGGAAAGTTTCCTGCCAATTGCAAAAAATCAAAAATTATCCCAATATTCAAAGGATGTTGTAGACAGTATCCTGGCAAATATAGACCGATCGCGATAACATCCATAATCTCCAAAGTCTTAGAAAAAGTTCTAAAGAAGCGATTAGTTGAATTCGTAGATATTTCAGAGTGCCAATATGGGTTTCAAGCTGGGTCTTCTACAGAGACAGCTGTCCTGGATTTCGTCCAAAACATTTTCTATAACCTTGAAGATGGGAAATATAACATCGTTGTATTTATTGACTCACAGAAGGCTTTGAATACTGTTCCATATAAGGCCTCAATGAGGAGGTTAGAAAAAATAGGAATCCTTACCTTCCAACTGCTGAGGACTTTCTTCGAAGATAGGGAATTATACACAATGTTTGAGGATACCAGAAGTCAGTACCAGGGATTAAGTGAGGGAGTGGTACAGGGGTCCGTGTTGGGCCCATTACTGTACTTGCTGTATGTAGATAGTATAAAACTGGCAAACTTGGAAGGTGAAACCTACATGTTCTGTGACGACACGGCATTTATCTACTCAGGGGATGATCTTAAGGAATCAAATGAAAAAGTAAACACCGACTTGTCAAAATTCAACAAATGGCTCAAGGAAAATGGGCTCATACTGAATGAAAACAAAGGCGTATTTATGTGCGTGATACAGAAAAACAAAAAGATCGAGCATCCACTTAAAATTATAATAAACAATAAGAATCTGAAAAGAGTTGATTCATATAAATACCTTGGAATAACTTTGAACGAAAAACTGGATTGGACTTTACATATTGATAGAGTTATAGGAACTGTATGTTCGTTAATTGGTGGAATAAAACGCATTAGCAGTTATTTGTCAAAGAAGTGTAGAAACTTTCTGTACAACTCATATATTCAATCGTCCTCAAGTATTTTTAATTTTTCAGAGGTAACGATAACTTTTTCGTAGAGTTCTGAGGCCGGAGTTTCATATGGCAGATTATATATATATATATATATATATATATATATATATATATATATATATATATATATATATATATATATATATATATATATATATATATATATATATATATATATATATATATATATATATAAGTCTATATATGTAAATTTGAGACAAGACGAATTATTCAAAATCCGTAGATCAATGAATAATCCTCCTGACAAGAGCTAGTTCCCAAATCTGCCCGCCATACACGCAGCCCCCAGCGCCACATTAGGGGATATTTGGGAACTAGCTCTTGTCAGGAGGGATTATTCATTGATCTACAGATTTTTTAATAATGCGTCTTGTCTCAAATTTACATATATAGACTCCTCGCGAAGTTTATCGCGGAAGATATTTGACCAAATATTTACCGACGGGAGGTTTATCTCGGAAGCAGAGCACTATTCCAGCGGGATTATTTCGCTCGTTTTCTACCGTTGATGTGATTCACGGAACGGCGAAAGATGTCTCCCAAATGTTTGGAATTTTTAACGTTTCCACATCTGTTTGTTATTGTTCGTATCTTTCTCGAAGTCCGGTAGCGGGTTCGCCGTGTCGGTCCATAGAGGGCGACTCTCGTACGTATGTACGAGGTGCGTCCTTTCTGGAATTGATAGAGTACCCCGATGTAGCTTAGTAGGATGCTGAGAAGCGATATGCGACACTGATGCGCTCCTGATAAGGGCGAAACTGCAGTCTGCCGCTTCGTTTCTCGACATCCTGCTTAGTTGCACTATTGTGGCGCTTGGGGGCTGCGTGCATGGCGGGCAGATTTGGGAACTAGCTCTTGTCAGGAGGGATTATTCATTGATCCACGGATTGTTGAATAATTCGTCTTGTCTCAAATTTATATATATATATATATATATATATATATATATATATATATATATATATATATATATATATATCTGCCATATGAAACTCAGAACTCTACGAAAAAGTTATTGTTACCTATCTGCTAAAATCGAGAACGATACTAAGAGTAACATCAGGACGAAGAAGGGAAGACAATCACCGGTCTATCAAGCTATCATCTCATTCAACAGCCTACCCAAAGAAATAAAAGACCTAAAAAGTTATGAAGTGTTTGTGAAAAAGTTAAAAATATCTCCTTGAGATGTAATAGTAACATCATACATATCATCATTTCTTTTTTTCACTGTATCATTCTTTTGTTTATATCAAAGCTCACTCATCCTTGTAAAATCATGATTTGAATAACTGTAAATTATTAATTGTTTTATGAGACACCATGCTAACAGCTTTCTATTATAGCTGATTCATGGTTTTACTACTAATAAATAATAATAAATAAAAAAATAATACCCCTACTCAAAAAACCCAAACTAAATCTAGACGATTAAAAATTAACGTAATCGTCAGAAATGACTACCATCCAAACATTTGTCCTCATATCCTCTTGTGTTTCCGGTATTTTCTATATGTAGATACCTACCTATTTATTTATATAAACTAATTGCTTTACAAACAACATACCATTCAAATGTTCTCCATTTTCTTTTTTACATTCTAAGGAAAATTGAGAAACCTATGCCAGCTATCTTGATGTTAATTCATTGTAAACGTTTTTCCTTGCCAACTTGATCCGAATCGAGATAGCGTGTTTTATTTAGCTGGCGTTTCGAACTCGAAACATCCGAATCTCAAATAGACTGTGAACTAAAAATAAATGACTTCAAATAGGAACTTTCAATTCTCACTTCAAATTTCTCTGACGATGATGTAACAGTGATATTTTGGGATAAATTTGTGTTATTCGCTTCAGTAGCTTCAGCATTATTTTTTCAAAGATTTATTATTTATTTCGTTTGAAACTAATAATAATCGATTCGCTTTTCCTCCTGAAAAACCGAAGTTGTTTCTGAGGATTTATTGAATATGAGATAATTTACTCATATGTTTTGTATATTTGAGAATAAATTAATTCAAGCAAAAACCAAAATTAAGGAACCATGTTTATAGATAATTTACATTGTATAATATATTTATACATAACAACCCCTCTGAATATCAATAAACTATTAACTAATAAACTAATATTTTTACAGACCTATGAAATTTGCAGATCTGAATAGTCCATTAAGAATACTGCTCCAATGGGAATTAGTTTTGATGTACATTATATTCTAAGTCTGTACAATGTTCCCTAAATTTCTAATTGTATGCAAATCTTGTAATTCAAGTTTATTTATTTAATAAAGCACAACAGACCTTGAAGGTCTAGGGCTTGTAATTCAAGTTAATATAACTATTTGTCCTTCCAAATTGTTGAGTTTGTAAGCCTCACCTCACATTGCATCTCAAAGTATACCTAATTTCCAATCTGCTGTAGTTTTGGTTTCATACACTATCAATTATTTTTTTAATTATGATGGTTTTTGTTCCACCTTTATTTAGTATCTTGAGTACAGTGAACTATGAATAATATCTCCTACCTATGAATAAGAACTCCTACCATGAATAATAACTCCTACATGATCTACCTTTTGTTGAAGGTCAAAACAAGCTGTCCTTAGATTTAATACACGCCACAAGCTTACTCTACAATACCTGTCCATAGCTATCTGAGTCAAGAAAGCATCTTCTTCCCTATCAACTTTCACCAGATATGATTGTAATCAAACATAGCCTTCTAAAACGTAAATGAATAACTTTGTCTGCACATTGCATACTGAATAGTTTTCAAGGTTAAAAAAACTAATTAAAGTAGAAATTAGCCACCTAAAATGCAAAAATTTCGAAGTTGTTATATAGGAGATGGAATCATTTCAAGGTGTTGATATGTATTACCTAAAATAAACTTTGGCACTCCAAATCGTCATCAAAATCCTTATAATCTCCATAAAAATTCAATGAATGAAAAATTTCAACGTATCAGTTGAAAACCACAAGTAAACAACCCAAGAAAATTAGCAAAACAGCAATTTGTATGTAGGTAAATACTGTTTACCACCCGACGTCCCATGTGCATTTATTCTTGATACAGTTAATATAGCATTATAGTTCAACCAAAGTTAAGTACGTGCCTTAGGAACCTCGTCGTAATTTAAAATCGACATAACTTCCGAAAATCGTGTTCTTTGGCACTATTATCACAATCAACGGCCTTGGTGCAAATGAACTAACAGCTACTAATGAGATACGACCTCTCCTGCGCCTGAAAGTCGAATACCAGCTGCGACCTCTCTGGCTCCACATCTGTAGTCGAAGGAAAAGAAAAAAAATGCGAATAAGATCTTTATCTAAATTTTTTTGTGATACTTACAAATTTACAGTTTTCCTATTTTTCCTTTCACTTGGGATATAAGACATTGAATCAATCTCAACTCGAGACCTTAAAGGGTTACCTAAAATGTTCATTATAGCAGAAAAAAAGTTTTGTGATGTACCTACAAATGAGTAGTTTCCGGACTTTTTCTTGTATCCATGGTAAACGATATTGCTTCTAGCTCAATTTCATGTTTCTAGGTTAATGGAAAATATAATTTAGGTTCTGATTCCTTAGTGTATCAGAATATGCCGCAGAATGGGACATAAACGGCCGTATTTTGCACTTAAATTGACTAAATAATTTAATTTTTCTAAAGCTCCAGAGAATTGTAGAGTATTTGGTATCAATCTCAACTTGATACCTTCACGTGTTCCTCATAAGGTGAGGAGGTTCATTTTCGCAAAAAAATTATTTATTCGTGATTCAACTAAAAATTTAGAGTTTTCCGGTTTTTCCTGCATGCCTCAAATACAAATTTTATGTTTCTATTTACCCTTTAGCTTTCGATTTTTTTGCGAGTGTCAAAATATGCCACAATCATTCGATTAAATTGACCTAAAAGTTTGATTTTCTCACAGCTCCAACAGATTGTCAACCTTAATATATTCGATTCCAATTTTAACTTTTTATCTACACCTGTAGTCGAAAAAAGAGTCTTGATAGACAGACAGACGAATGGACAACGAACTGATCTTATAAGGGTTCTGTATTTTCTCTCGGAGTACGGGAAACTAGGAATAATAATACCTCCTTAAGAAAAAAAGGGATATTTATTAATTAATGAATCCGAAAATAAAATACAAAAACTTTTGTTAGTTTAGTTGAGTAAAATGTTGTTAACCAAAATTTTTGGACTCCTGCATACATAGAGCAAACGTTCGAAACTTTAGATCTCTTATAGGAAACAGCTAACAACTATAGAATAAAGGTGCCTTTTCATTGGAGCGTTTTGTCGCTCGTTTTGAGCGTAAAAATGGTCATGTGACCTATTTTTCTATGAAATATTGACGTGTCAATGAAAGGAGGTTTGCAGTGTCAAAATATGTCATTTGTCACTTATTTTAGGTTAAAGCACTTAATTGATAAATATAAAAGCTATTTTTTATTAATTTAGTATCATTCTTGAAATCTTTAATGTTACGAAATTCTTTGTTCAAAACCTCGAACTATGTTGTTCGAGTATCGAAAGCTACTATTGCGCAAGAGACTTAGCCATTTCATATCGAAGAAAACTGGTTGCCTTAAGTTTTTTATTGGCAATCCTAGAAGACCAAAATATAAACTTGTCACTTGTACCTTATAGCGTCTGCCGCTATAGAGTTCCGAAATTCCCAACTTTCTAGCGTCGAATCTGAAAATCACGTGACCTTCATAGTCGGCGTCAAAACGCTCTAAAGAAAGTGAATCTTAACACTAAAAATGAAAAATATATTAAAGTAAAACAAATTTTAAGTTTCATTTTTATTTATATTTTTTCTTTCATTTGCGACACTTCTGTTGAATTTACATCTTTTAATTATTAGTTCAAATATCAACATGATAAAATAATAAAATTATTCATTATTTTCAATTTATTGAATAAAATGAATTTGTCACCAATTTTCAATATCTGATTGAATGGGATAGTTTTGCAGAAAAATGTTACTCTAATTATGTTTTTCAACAAGTTATTTGATCTTATTCTGTGCTGATTCTTCATTTCAATTGGAAATGAATACACCTACAGATATCCCCAGTAGGTCAACAACAGAAGATTGGAATTGTAGAAGCTCATATTTCTATATTATTAGCACTATTTTATCAACACAAAACATATAGATTTCCACGTGGAGAAGATAAAGAAATTCATCATAAAATTATGGCTTACAAATTTTTGCAACTTTATAGTTATATGACATAATATTCCCTTATATTAATAAGCAACCTAGTTTAATATATTTAGAAATGCTTTTTACATATGAATGGAAATCACTTCCTATATCTAATCACTCAATCAGGCAGGACAATAAGCAGATCATTAAATAAGTTAAAGCAAATTGAAAAAATTAATGAAGAAACAAAGTAATAATACATTCAAATAATTGGATGAAAGAGAGACTTCCAAGTTTGCTATGAATTTGAAAGAGATTTAGGTTTTCTTGGTGATACTAATAAAATTATCTCAGAAAATCTAGACAAATCACAAAAATGCATGCAAGGGAACTGCATCAGTTTTTCACTTTCCAAATGATTTTCTCTGGAAACTGCAGAAAGAAATATACATTGAACTGTGAAAATCATGCAGGTGGATAATCTACCTAACAGTACATGTTGATCTACTTGTACCTTCAGACATATGCCCTACTTTCTGAGAAAGTGGAACTCAAATTTAGCCTGAGGGAAAATGAGCATACCACTCAGTGCTTTTATCCTACACAACAACATAACTCTCTTTTCAAAATAAGATTTAAAGCAATATTATAGCAATCACATACATATTTGGTAAGGTTGAACCTGTGGGAACTTTATGTAGGAGTCTAAAATAGACAATCCATTTATAGAAGTTCCGCCTAAAGGAAGAAACATCGCAAATATTTAATACTTTCATCGTCATAGTGACTCCAATAGGATTATATGAATCAAACAAGTTACTTTTGTTTACAGATGAGTTGGTTATTACAGGTGTCATTCAAATTATTATTACATGTGAATCTGGTAATGCATTCAAGACACTTGAAAATAGTACCCTAGATAAATTATGCCACTGACCTTTTCCTTAGCTCTTCCAGCATGTTTTTGAACAGATTTTGCCAATAATGATCCTCTACTTTCTGCCATTTCTTTAAATTTAATATGTATATTTCCCAGTTTAGCACTTAACACTCACAAATACAAAACCTACAGAAAAATTCGATATGTACCCAAGCATTTAAAACCACTATTTGAGTTGTATACACTGCTCTACTCTGAGCATTATTCTAATTATTTAGTAACACAAATAACACAACCCGAAAACGTAGAAATCCTGGGATATACGAAATTGTCTTACGCGGAACCTGTGCCTGATGTGTAGCCAATTTAGCTCACCATCCAATGTTCGAAATTAGAATGAGGAGACCATGACCATTATTGTAACCACCTCTACTTTTGCATAACAGGTTTTAGAGAGACGAGAATCGATTTTGACGTAGATGTCAGAATCAAATATTTTAGGTTAGTAGTTCTAAATTGTAAACATGTAGTAGTTAAGACGTAACTAAATTTTTTCCAACAGGTGTACACTTCCAACATTTCATATACCGGGGACCGTTTGAGATTCACGTTTTGCTAAATCTTCTTTCCGTAATCTAGACTTTTCAATAAGAGTTTTCTATCAACCTATTCCTTACCAAATCTGGGAAATTTACTGTTTTTTTACTACAGCCTTCAAAGCCTCATGATACCTAGTGGACACATCTGTGGTCTTCAAAAGTTTTCAAAAGTTGATTGCTTTATTGCTTTTCAGGAATCAATACAATTATATTGTATACATTTTGTTCTCATGTACTATAGGGTTAGGTTTGCCGCTTCAACGTAGTTCAAACAAATGGACAATTTATTGTATATCAATTCATACATTTTTATGAGCGGAAGAAAAAGATTCAATAAGAATAAGAATTGTGCGATTATAGAAAATTAGTCATTTTGTTGTCATTCACGTCAACTTCGCATTTTCTGTCACCAAGAATTAAAGTAATTCATTGAATTCATGTTTGTCAAAGATTGCATGTTTATGAAATTTCTACTAATATAGAACAGAAATATTTGGAGGTTTCGTAATCTTAACCACAAAATAAATACTTTTTAGTTTATGCTTCTATATAAAGTGTTATAAGAATCGACATGAATTTAGCGAGGTAACAAACTGTCGCAAATCTAGTATTTCTTTTTATTATTATTTTCTTTTAGCTTACTTCCTGCTCCTGTGCAACCAGTATGGGATAGAGATGATGATAGAAAGCAAAAATTAGCCCAAAGGTCTTCTACAGCTTTGGTTAGTGCTCAAAGTATAGCACCTCCCTATGGTCAAAGAAGAGGTTGGGTACCTCGTAATGTTACAGATTATGGTGGTAAGTTTTTGAGTCTTTCTAAGTATACAGCCTTATTACACAATCTTTGAATCATCATGGTATATGTAGCAAAATATTCGATGCCCTTGAAACGAAATTGATTTTAGATGGAGGAGCTTTCCCAGAAATTCATGTTGCTCAGTATCCCCTTAATATGGGCATCAAGGGGAAGGAATCAACTTCCAATGCGATAGCAGTTCAATTAGATGCCGAAGGAAAAGTTAAATATGATGTCCTAGCTAGGCAGGGTCATGCAAAAGATAAAATCGTGTACTCAAAATTATCTGACTTGCTTCCTGTGGAAATGGTTGCGGAAAATGATCCAAGTTTAGATAAACCATCTCAGGATGAAGTGGATGAAGTCACTGAAAGAACACGATTGGCTTTGATGAAAATCACAAATTCTAAAATTGCAGCTGCTATGCCTGTTAGATGTGCAGAGAGACAGGTATGAATATCTCATATGGTATAGTTAGTTTTTATGAATGTTTGTGAAAATGAATTAAAACATTGGTAACCCTACTGTTTACGTTGGCCACTTTCACGCATCTAGTATAAAGTCGACGGGAAGTGTTTCCCGAAGGATTTAAATTTCATCCAGTGTTGCCAGATCCCTTTTCCTGGTGGAGAGAGAGAGAGAGAACTGTCATTTATTGTCATACACATACAACAAGAGCCATCGACCTTCGGTCCTTCAGCTCAGTAAATTAAATATCATTATTTAACAAAAACAAAAAAAAAATGTTTATGTAAAGTATGCTTAAGTTATCTATTACTTCTATATTCCTCCCTGAGTTTTTGGAGTAGTGATTTTGATGGATACTTCCTTGTTGGGTTGTTGTTGTTGGGGTCCTCATGGTACAGCTTGATGACATCTGCCATACCCTCCAATCTGCCGTAGAATTTTGAATTTAATTTTTGAAATCTGTCTGAAATAGGTTCAATCATAGTTTTTTCAGTATAGTAATACATTGGGAGGATTGTGCAGTCTGTTGCGTGGATGTCTAATTCTTGATATGGTACTCAGTGCTATTCTTTCTGCTTTTTGTATATTTTGGACTGCTGGGTTCCTGCAATTGATCAAAATTGGGTGGGCATACTCCAAGATTGGTCTGCATATGGTCTTGTAGATTTTGGCTGCATTCTCCACTGATAAGCCTTGGTTTCCAATAACTAGCTTCGAGAAGTGTTTTGCTCGGGATGTTGTTTTTTTCTTCATTTGACTTGTGTGCAGATTGAAATTCATTTTATTGTCTACATAGACTCCAAGGTATTTTATTGCCTGCTGTGGATTTTTTTGCTCGTTACATATGGATATTGTTGGAGAGCTACTTGATATTCTATGATTGAAGATTATGAACTGAGATTTTGTTGGATTCGCTTCAATCTCCAAGTACGGAACCACACTTCTATCTTCCCCATTAGTTCTTGAAGTTGTTCTATACATTTCGTTAAGTTCTTCTCGTGCGATATCAAAAGAGTGTCATCCGATACTGTAACACATATTGAATTTGGCTTTCAGGATTAAATATGTCCGCACAGTAGAGGTTGTATAGTAGCGTGAAAGTGGTGAGCCCTGTGGTGTCCCTTGTTGTGGTACAAAAATATATGATTTGCTGTTCTTAATTCTTACCCATAGTTGTCGGTTTTCCAAGAAGTCTCTTATAATATTTAGTAAATATCTGGGAGTTTTCATCGAGTTTAGTTTGAATAAAAGACCTTTGTGCCACACACTGTCAAAGGCTTTATTTATATCTAGACTAATTGTCGATGTTTTAAAATTCTTCAATGTGGCGTTTTGCGTGTTTGATATCAATATAGTCAGTGGATGAGTTGTAGACTTCTGATTTTGGAAGCCGAATTGAAAGATGGGAAGTTGATCTTGCAGATTTTCAATTAATTTCATCCTTATTATTTTTTCATAAATTTTCCCCAAAACTGGCAGGAGGGTTATCGGTCTGTAGTTTTTTGATTTTGAGTGGTCCATGTTCGCTTTAGGTACTGTTATTATACATCCTTTCTTCCATATTTTTGGGAATATTTCTTGATTGAGGCAATATTCATAGATACTTATAAGGTGTTCATGTATTCTATCACTGAGTTTTTTAACTATTTTCCAAGGTATGTAATCGACACCTGGGGCACTGTTTTTGGAGCTGTTTACTATTTGAAAATAGGTCTCTCTATCAATTTTTATTTTTCCTGATGGAATTTTCTTGGAAGCTGAGAAGAATTTTTCATACCACTGATTAACTCTCCTCTCGTGGGTTTTATCAAAGTTATCGTCATTGTCGTAATTGAAGGCATTTTCGTAGTGTTTTGCAAACACTTCTACTTTTCTCCATCTTCCGAGTAAGATCTTCCATTATCTATTAGGGTGGGAATTTTATTATAGTGTTTATATTTTGAAAGTTTTTGGTTTCTTGATAGAATGATCTCCTTTAGATTCATTTATTTTATTACAAGCCCTTATCCATGTGTGTTCTCTGTATTGGTGAATCATTTTTGGACATTTTTGTTGTACTCATTTATTTTCTGTTTTAAGTTAGGACTTATGTTCCTGCAATATTCTCTGTATATTTTCCTTTTGTTCTTGATCAGTTTTATTATATAAGGTGGTAGTTCATGAAGGTAATGTGCACCTTTTTTATGTCGCACCTGTTGAAATTATAAGTGAAGCTCTCTTGTTCCTGCCGATAGGTTTTTCTATATCTAATTCTATCATCATTGCCAAGTGATCTGACCCCAAGTCCGGGATGAGTTTAATTTCTGTCACATTATTTTTAAGTTGGAAGTGTGCAATATGATGTCTGGTGTGCTATCTGGGTTGTTATCCATCAAGAATGTGGGCATGGTTGGTACTTGAATGAAGTTGCTGTTTTGGATGAAATTGTTTATTTGTCTTTTTTCACCTTGTTCACATTGAAATCTCCAATAATTATTGCATACCTGTACTGCAAGGCTTTTGTGAATATGGTTTCTTCTATTTTTGAATGTGGATGGATATATACAAGGAAAATATGTAGTTTCTCTTCTTTGAATGGTATAGTGAAGTGAAGGGTTTCATTTTTACGATTATTTACTGATGGGGGGTTGGCTTTTCCCATCTTCAGGCTGGGGTGACATTTTACCAGGCTTCCTCCTCTGACTCTCTCGTCTTTCTCTCCAATGTGATTAAGTATATTCCAGTCTTGGTACTCGATCACCTGGTCTTCTCTGATTTTCGTCTCTACAAACATTGCGCATTTTATGTTGTTGTGTTCTATATAATGATTGATCAAGTGTTTCTTAGGAATATAGCTGTTTATATTGTTGTATAATAACCTAATTTTAGAGTTGAATTTGCCTGTTGATTTGGTTGTGGACTGGTTCTGTTGGAGAATCTGCTTCAGGGTCTTCTATGTCAAACATAAGTATGTATATTCTGTTCCCAGCAAATACTGCTGTTGTGTCTACATTGTATTCATTGATAAATCGTCGCTTCAGTTTTTGTAATAGTTCTTCTCTGTTTATATTCTTTGGTTTGTTTAATTTTCTGATATAAGTGTTTATTATAACGTCGTGTATAGTAACTGAGGAATGTATTCTCTTTTGTTTCTTGGAGGATTCTTCAATGTCTTTCGATTTCTTGTTGAGAGGCTTTATATTAACATTTGGGATTCCTCTATTGGTTTTTTGGGTGTCTTGGGCATTTTAAGGACCAAGCCTGATGGTTTTCGTCGCCGCATGATGAGCACTTGGGTGGTTCTTTCGATTTGCACATAGATGTTTTGTGTGGTCCTTGACATTTCGTATATAGCGTGTATTACTGCATTTCTCTGTTGTGTGGTCAAATTTAAGGCAGATGTTGCATGGAATTGGAGTTGGTTCAGGAGGGTTGCTCGGATATACCGGATAATGCCGATTTTGTAGAATAATCCGTTGTTCAGTAATTCTTCAATGTTCTCACACATCCTGTAATCACACGTATGTAGCCTGTAGGGTATGGAATTGACGTGATATTATTCTTCTGCAGTATCTGTGATCCAGGCCATTATCTTGTAGGAATTTACTGAGTTCTTCATCGGTAATATTTTTTTCCATACCTGAAATAACTACAGAGTATGTTTGCTTGGGTTCCACTTTCTCTTTCTGGAGATTTCTCTGTTTTGTTTCTTTATAAGAAAGTATTTTGTTATGATTTTGTAGGTCTTCAAGGATTTCTTTCAGTTTTTCTTTGTTGTTATTGGATTTGAGTAGATACCTAATTTAGTTTTCAGTATAACATCGGTGTTTGTTGAATTTTTTGTATTCCATAGGTCGGCCATTTGGATTCTGTCTTTTACTTCCTCACTGTTCACCATAACATAATAAAGGTTGGCATATTCCGTGTTTTGAATTCCCTTCATCTTCAAAGAGAAATTAATATTTGTTGTTTTTATTTGGTTATTATTCTTAGGTTGTTCATTCAAGTTAATGTTTTGATTAATTATTATGTTTGGCTTGTGTTTATTAGTTGTTTGGGATGTTGTTCTGGTTTCTTTAGTGTTTTGAGTTGTACTTTTATTGGATGGAAATCCTTTAAATGGGCCATATTCTTCTTTATCGCTACATGTGACTTTGTTTACTCTGGCAGTGTTTATGTTTTGAATTAATTGTGGGGGCACATGTATGACATCGTTGGAATTCCCAGTTGTTTGATAATTATCTGGATGATAATCCTGATAAGCGACTTGTGTTGATTCAGTGTTTCTTGCAGATGGAAATGCTTGTTTTTTAGGGTGTTGTTGAGTTGGCGAGTTGGGTTTTTTATCTCTTTTCCTTTTGTGTTGAACTTTTCTCCATTCTCCAATTTCATTAATTTCCATTTCGGAGTAATCACCATCACTTGAAGAATTCATGGCTGGTTTTATATTGATGTAGTTCGAAATAAAACACTTTGAAATAATTTTCCGATAAACGCTGTGATAGACGACCGATCGCGGCAGATGCTACACATTGACTGTCCTGGTGGATTTTTTCAACTTCATTGATTTTTGAATTATACAATATCTTGGTTGTTATTGAAATTACGTAAGAAGTATTTTCACATTGTTCAGCCACTTTTTTGAACAGATAGCTTTACATAGACATAGTGTAATTTCAATTTTCGTTATTGAATTTCTGGTTTCGGGCTTTTTTACGGTGATCTCTAAAGATTTTGCGGTAGAGATCTTCCGAGTCGATGAAGTAAATTTTATCAAGAATTCTACTACTCTAATTTGTGTTGAAGTTGGTTAAAAAGGAGAAGTAGCTTTCAGAACCGTAGATAGATAGATAGATATGCCTTTATTGGATCAGAATGTACTCATTGAGTGTTGATCGTGTCATATATAAAAATTTATAAACATTAATACCTATACCTAGCACAAATAAAATAAAAGTATAAGTATAATACAATTTCAAAATATAAAGAACAAACAAACATATAGAACGTACAGCTCAAATTTCAATCTATAAGGAATACATATCAATTCTACATAGTAAAGGCTATGAGATGAAAAATTCTAGTAAAATGGATGATTATACAAGAGTAGATAAAAGAACAGGTAAAAGATCAACCCTAGATCACATTCATATGAATTACAAATGTAGCTGTACCATTGGATTAATAGACCATTGCGTTAGTGATCATCGACTGCTTGAAATCGATGTATCGATGCCTAAGACTGAAAAAAATCAGCAAATTTATCAATCTGAACTAGTTAACTACGAGAAGGTCTGTGAACAGGTGACCCAAGAAATTATGAAAAAGAATCTGAATGAAATGGACTTCAAGACACTAACTGATACTATAAGAGGTGAAATAAAGAATGCAACGACCCACAAAACAAGGAGAACGACAGGTAATATAAAAGAAGGTTGGTCCACAACGGACATTAAACACAAAATAACAGAAAGAGATAGAGCTTATGTTAAAAAATGTAGGTTCCCAGAGATACACCAATATGAGGACGACTTCTAAAACTTAAATAAACAACTAAAAAATATAATAAAAAGAAATAAAAAGCACATATTGACGCAAAATTTTCCTTGGCAGGTGTGAATGAAAAAAAAAAAAAAAAAAAAAAAAGTGCCAATACCATTCTAGTTGATGATGTTGAACTAGTGGACTCAGGAGAAGTTACTAATGCAATGAATAATCATTTTATTGACATAGTGAAAAAAATAATACCCCCTCAAACAGTTGATAAGAAACAGAGTACCACTTGTGGAACAGAGAACAAAATGTCAATGGTCCTAAAGCCAACCAATACAGCTGAAATCAAAAATATAATTGATACATTAAAAACTAATGTTGCACCAGGGTTGGACGATATCAAGTCAATTCTAATCAAAAAGATGCCCTGGCACCTGTTCTTGCTCACATTATAAATAGGGAAATGCAGTTGGTAAAATTTCCTGAGGAACTGAAAATAGGAAAAGTATCTCCTATATATAAGAAAGGAAATAAACAGGATATGAATAAGTACCGCCATTTCGAATGCAGTATTCTGATAGTTAGAAGTCTTGAAACAGTTCTGAAATCATTAGGACCAGTTTATTGTACAGGCATGAACTTTACACAGCTCCTAAACAATAACAAAATTTTTCGCATTCTTCAGCATTGGATAGATTTCTGTTGTCAACATTTTTCTTCACTATCTTCATTTCATTTATTTTTGCTTTTTGTTTGTTTAATTTGATTATTATTTAATAATTGTTAAGTATTAAATAATTTTTGGCTTATCCAGAGCATCTTGTTTCAAAAGTTCATAGTTTCTCATATCTGCTTAGAACATCATATTCATTCAATAATAAAACTAAATACTTAATAGACCATGCACATGTGAGCTCAATCCTGAGTTACTTAGCAGCTTTTTGAGGACAAGCACGAAAACAAGGCATTCTCAAATTATTGAAAATATTCCATAAACATTCAAGAACTCATACCGCACAACTATATCAAGAACTCTAGCTGCTAGACATCTTCTTCTTACTGTGCCTTATCCTCACTGAACGTTGGCGATCATTTTGGCCCATAATACTCTATTGACTGCAGATCGAAATAATTCCTGAGATAATTTCCCGGTCCATTACCTAAGATTGGCTAGCCATGAGATTCGTCGTCTTCCAGGTCCCCTCTTACCATCCATCTTTCCTTGCATGACCAGATGAAGGATTTCATACTTATCATTCCGCATTACATGCCCAAAGTATGCGAGTTTTCTCTCTTTAATAGTTCCCATAACCTCTATCTTTGTTCATGCGTTTGAGAACTATTTCATTCGTCACATGGTGTACCCAAGATATTCTCAACATGTGACGGTAGCACCACATTTCGAAGGCCTCTATCCTTTTACAAGCAGCATCAGTCAACGTCCAAGACTCCACACCATACAGCAATGCAGAGAACACATAGCACCTCAATAGACGAGTTCTTATTTGTAAATTCAACTTAAGATTACATAAAACAGCTCTCATGTTGTTGAAGTAGGCTCTGGCTTTTTCAGTACGTATTTTGATCTCTCTAATCTGTTCCCAGTTATTATTCAGATGCATACCCAGATACTTTATGGTTGAAACTGTTTCAATGGGAGAAACTCCGGCATAAAATTGTATGTGAGGTTGGTTATGTTTGCTTATTATCATAACTTTCGTTTTGTTCGTACTAAGCCGCATGTTGTATTTTTCGCAAACTTATACCACGCTTTCAATGAGCCTTTACAGTCCGTCACTAGTGCTTGCCAAAAGTACCGTATCGTCCGCGTATCTAGGATTGTTGATCAAAACACCAGTCAAGGAAATGCCGTCCTCAATCTCGCCAATTGCTTTCCGGAACAGTTTTTCAGAATAAACATTAAAAAGCAGTGGGGACATCACACGTCCCTGTCTGACTCCCCGACGAATCTGGAATCTCTGTGATTCTCCACTCGAACAAACGCCTCCTGCTTCCAATAAAGGTTAGAAATGATACGAAGATCCTTATCGTCTATTCGATACTCCTGCAATATTATATCTATTACCCTCCGATGGTTTACCCTGTCGAATGCGTTTTCGAAGTAATAAAGCAGGCATATACATCGCAATTTACATCACGATTTCTTTGAATTAAAACATTCAAACTGAACCATGCTTCTCTAGTACCTAGACCATTCCTGAAGCCAAACTGCGTATCACTAATGTTTTGTTCTAGTTTTGGGTCAATTCGTCCATGTATTATTTTAAGGAATACTTTCAAAACATGGCTCATGAGACTGGTATATCTATATTCCCCGCATTTTTTAGAAGATGATTTCTTTGGTATTGGAATAAATGATGAAATTAGCCAATCGTTAGGAATATTTCCTGTATCGTAGACGTAGTTGAAAAAGTCAGTGAAAATGTCCAAATGATCTTCCTGAATTAGTTTGAGCAAATCTCCACAAATACCGTCCGGGCCAGTAGCCTTGTTCCTTTTCAAATTATTTATTGCGTATGCTACTTCGCGTTTTGTTATAGAAGGTCCTGTTGTTGCCTCCTTTTCCGCAAGAGGCTCTCTGACTCCGTCGTTAAAAAGTGATTGCATATACTCCTTCCATTTTTTGACCTTATTTTCAGCTTCTAAGATAGCTAAACTGTTATCATCTACTAAAGTCACTTTTTTATAGAGATTAAATAGATCATGCTGATGACTAAACTGCTCAATTTCTTCAAACTGCCAATTCAGCCAGTCTTCTTTTGCCAACTTGATTTTTCTTCTGATGTTATTGTGTGTGTCCTTGTATTTTATCGAGTCTTTATATCTGAATGGCCTGCGTTCTTCTATAAGATCCAGAATTTCATCTGTCATCCAATCGTTCTTCTTCTTTCTCGAATTAGTTCTAAGTTTATAGTTGGCTGTTTCTTTCATTATGTTTTTGGTGGCATTCCATTTCAATTCTACATTAGTTAATTTATTTTTCACATCCTGAATTTTAATATTTAGGTGTTCAAATATTTCGTTCTTAGTGTTCTCATTTCTTAGCTTGTGTGTATCAATCAATTCGTGGATTCAGTTTCTTTCTATTCAATTTTTTTAGTTTGATTCTTAGTGTTCCCATCAGTAAATTGTGGGTGGTACAGTTCTGGGAAGCTTTTCCCTATCCGCCACCTGGGGAGGCGCCCGATGGGGATCTGATAACCCCGCTAGACATAAATAATATAATTAAACTGGATAGTATTAGACTGATATATAAAATCGGAAACAATATGGTGAACACAGCAATTGATATAGTACTCAGTAGTGATGTACACACATATAATACACGAACTAAACTATTTACATACTTCCATCAACATGTAATATAAGACGAAAAAACTGACATACCAAGCAGCCTTATGGTTTAATGCGCTACCACAAAATGTGGAGGAGGCCCCCACATATAAGAAATTTTCTATGTTAGCGCGACAACATTTACAAACATTTACATTAGTTCAAATTTATCGAAAAATATTATTATTCAAGGAACAATATTCAACCTTCCATAGAATGTTGAATATCCTCCCTTGAAGGAGCTAGTCTTTCGATCTATATCCTTCAAGGGAGGATATTTAACATTCTACGGAAGGTTGAATATTGTTCCTTGAATAATAGTTTTCTTCGATGTGTCTACACATTGCAAAATCTCGCATATAGTAACTTTTTGTTTTGAGATGTTTCAAATTTATCATTCTCTATTATATAATTTCATTTTATTTACCTGTCATAGATTTTATAATCTTTTGGGTTAAATATATAAATAAAAAAAATTGAAAGAGGCGGCTACTATGTAGTAATATATATGGTTAAATCACTTATATCAAAGTGATCTTTGCTCATAAGAACATTTCAATATGATAAAATGTTCTTTTAGTTTCTTCAAACTAATCATAACACAAACTTTTCGTCTGTTGGTAGTCTGAACAGAAACAAACAATTTGTGTCGACTATTCATAGACATATTTCTACATTGTGACACTGAAATTTTTTATACACCATTCTATACAATATATTTAAAAAATACACTTCAGTTGCACTATTTTATTAAATTGTTTACTTGCGTGTGACGTTACATTTTTTTTTATTTACAGCGTTTAGGCGCCTTTTGTATATATAAATCTTAGCATTGATTCTTGAATGATTTGAAACGATTTTTCATTTCTTATCAAATAGTCTATTTCAATAAACTAACTAAAAATTTAGTAGTAGTATTTTTTAAGTTTTACATCAGTCTCTACTTTGATGAAATATCTATAATTATGTTTACCATATATAATATGATCAATTGACAGGGTCCAGCAGAATTCATTAGGTATACTCCATCTCAACAAGGAGCTGCCTATAATTCTGGTGCCAAACAAAGAGTTATTCGATTAGTAGAAGCTCAAGTTGATCCTATGGAACCTCCTAGGTTCAAGATAAATAAGAAAATCCCCAGGGGACCACCTTCTCCTCCAGCACCAGTACTTCATAGTCCAACTAGGAGAGTAACAGTAAAAGAACAAAAAGAGTGGAAGATACCACCTTGTATTTCTAACTGGAAGAATGCTAAGGGTGAGTTCAGAACAACATTAGATGGCAAATGTAAAATTGCTCAAAACTATCAAGTGAAATTTATCCTTTGAAAAAATCCATACATTCAATTTTATTCTTCAAGGTTATACTGTACCATTGGATAAGCGTCTAGCAGCTGATGGTCGAGGTCTTCAGCAACTCCATATCAATGAAAATTTCGCAAAGTTGGCTGAGGCTCTATACATTGCCGATAGAAAGGCTCGCGAGGCAGTTGAAACTAGAGCTCAGTTAGAGAAGAAATTGGCGCAGAAAGAGAAAGAACAAAAAGAAGAGAACCTTCGGCAGTTGGCCCAGAGGGCCAGAGATGAAAGGGCTGGAATTAGAGTGGCCCCTGCCGAGAGTGAGTATTACTTTTTCATTTCAATCTCAACACAAAATTCTGTAATTTTTCTTTTTGGTATGTCAGATCGGTTGAATATTTTCAGGAATTTATAGAATTAAGAATATGTTATTAATCTAACATTAATTTTGTCCCCTTCTGAGTGATCACTGTCAATTAAAACGACCTTAAGTCTGCTCTTGATCCAGTACTTACAACATTTTTCGTCCAGTTTTTGGTTCAGATCTTATAGCTATCGCTTTCTTCATTACCTTCTATCATTTTTATTGAACCAATCTGATGGAAAGATTTCACAGGATTTAGAATTAGAGGGAATTTGATCATGAATTAATTTTTAGTAACTATAAAATTTGAGTTGCTTGTCAAGTCGCAAAAATTAAATATACAAATTTTCAGAAACTGCAGATGATGAAGAACATGAACGTGAGATGCTCAGGCAAGATCGTCATAAAGAAAGGGCTAGAGAACGCAATCTAGCTAGAGCTGCTCCAGACAAGAGATCCAAACTACAGCGCGAGAGAGAACGCGATATTTCTGAACAGATTGCTCTTGGAATGCCCGCCAGAGGCGTACAATCTGGCGAGATGCAGTTTGACCAGAGGCTGTTCGGACAAGCGAAAGGCTTGGGGCAAGGTTATAATGATGATGAGGGTTACAATGTGTATGATAAGCCTTGGAGAGAAGGTGGGTCTTTGGCGAACCATTTATACAGACCTAGTAGAAACGTTGACAAGGATACTTATGGGGAGGACCTAGAGAAAATTGTCAAAACAAATAGGTGAGTCTTTCAAAATTATCAGGTTTAAATTTCATTAAAAAAATTCAATTTTTTTCAGATTTGTACCTGACAAAGAATTTGGTGGTACTGACCGTAGTGCGACTGCTGCTCGTTCAGGGCCAGTACAGTTTGAGAAAGAAGAGGATCCATTTGGTTTGGATCAGTTCTTGAGTCAAGCTAAGAGGGCAAGTAAAAGGAAAGAACCAGAAAGAAGGGATGACCGTGACAAGAGGAAGCGTAGGGATTAAACGATTTAATTTTATATTTTTCTTATGAGCTAATAAAAAATTGAAATGTAATGATTACATATATTAAAACAAATAAGAGGAGCATAACATTTTCATTTAATTTCGTTATTTATCAATGTTTTGCAAGCATCAATTTGTGTTCTAAAAACTTGGCGACTATTGTTTATACAATTGGAAAAATAATCTGGTGTCAAAATATTTATTTAAGACAATGTGGTCTCTAATATTGGAAGCACATCAATATGGATATCAACTACCCCTTCAGTCAGATTATGATACTAGTACAGTCGTTTCAGAGCGCTGAATTTTTGTATACGCCTTTATTACGGCGTTTTAATGAAGATGTGAAAAATCGACATTGATATCATGCTAGCTAAAAATGTTACTAAGGTCAAAAGGTCTTGAAAATCAATTTTTCGAAAATATATATCGACCTATTGCTCGGAGGTCAATAGAGGTCATTATAATATCATCTGGAACGTAATCTTTCATCACATAATTTTACGACAAACAAACAATTTTTATAATGACTTCTATTGACCTCCGAGCAATAAAGGTACGTTTTCATCCACTCGCAAGCTGAAGTTCAAGTCTGACTTCGTGCTGGGTTTGTTTTCAACCAATTCTCATTCTAACTTACGCAAGCGTAGTATGATCATCTTCGGTAGACAGTTCACCGTTAGTTGCTCAAAAATTCTAGGTTAAAGTCGATTGTTGACTCTTGCTTTCACTCGTTCTTTCAGTCTTCTGTCAAAATTTGAATTGAGATTAATTTCTATTACCCTGCATAAGTAATTACCGACCCCTTTATGATTTATAATATTCGAAAATTTTGTCAATGATTACGTATTTTGAATTTTAAGGTTATATGAGCTATAAATAAGCGTGGCAACACGGAATGCACAACTTGGCAATACCTACATTTACGGCCATGCCAGCACGAAAACTTGCAGGTTGCAATGAATTTATCACGTGCCAAGTGCGTGCCAATATTGAGAACGGCTCCATTTGAAAACATGGAGTCTAACTTCCGTGCCAGCTGTTGTAATTCAGGCCTGAAGTGAATGAAAACGCACCTTGAGACGCGAGATATTTGTGAAAAACTGATTATCGTGACCTTTTGACCTTTATAACTTTTTTAACCGGCACGATATCAATGTCGATTTTTCACACCTTCATTACAATGTCGTAATAAACGTGTATACAAAAATTCAGTTCACTAGGAATTTTTGCGCTTTTAATTTAATTTGTTGAGCCAAGTATCGGTCACCATAAAATGTAAAATGTAATCGACAGTTCCCACACCTTTCCATAATTTCATTCGTAAAAGCTTCCAGATAATTTAATCGTTGATGCAACTGATCTTGATTAAGGGAAAGTTACTACGTTAGGTTGATACAAAGATGTACATATATTCCTATACTTAGTCTATGGTTGATATCAACTCTTCAATGTAACAGCTCGAACGAGCCTAGTATTCAAAATCATGTAGTAGTTCATTCGACCATTTGTAGAAATTTTCCTTTAGTTTGTTAGGTTAGTTTGTTATTTAATTTCGCGCCAACCCGTCAGTGAATATTGAGAAATTTGTTTTAAATATTCATATAAATAATATTAAATTAAGAGATATGGATTTATCCCAGTACACACCTGAAACCTGGATAAAAAATGAAGAAACCTTAATGAATAATCTACAAAACTCCTCATGGAAATCTATTCCTATTCTCAACTATGTAGATTTAAATGCCTTGAAAGATGGTCAGCTTGTTAGATTTATTGGTATGGTGCAAGACATGCGAAACCCAGAATATTATATAGAAAGCTACATTACTATTAACAAAGAAACTAATGAAAAAACTGTCATGAGTGCAAAGTATAAGGAATTCATTGAATATCAGAATTTCAATGACATTCAAGAAAGAGACACTGTACGCAAAGAACTTCAAACGTTTTATGTTATATCAGTTCCAGCTGAGAATGAATGGGTTCGAGCTATGGAAGCAGAACTGTTTCAAATCCCTACTATGGCTAATTCACAGGGGAATGTTTCTCATAAGAGAAGTTTGGAGGAAGAATCTGCTATGGATACACAAGAGGATTTAGAAAATACTGATTTATCTAATCCACAAAAAAGACAATGTAGTAACTCATCCGAGTCAAATGGAAATGAAATTCCTAAAACAACTATTTCTAATGAGCATCTTTTAAATTTTCCATTAGAAGATAAGAATGGAAAATCCTGTTTAGTAAAAGTTTATACTAATCAGGACCAAATCAAATTGAATAATATTTACGAATTCATTGGATTTTTAAGTATTGATCCTAAACTTTCTCATGAATGTGTTCCTGAATCTGAAAAGAATTTAGAGATGGAGATGCATAATCCACCACCCTCGTTAATTCCAAGATTGCATTCTTTGTCTTTCAGAAAATTAAAACATAACAATCCTTTGGTTCAGAATATTGAAATTGATAGTCATCAATTCAATGATGTAAGAAAAGATGTTATGATAGTACTTTCACAATTATTATTTGGAGATGAGATTGCTGCAGAGTATCTTCTTTGTCATTTAATCTCAGAAGTGTATGTTCGTGCGGATCATATGGCTCTCGGAAAGTTTTCTTTGAATTTATCCAACATTCCTATTTTGGGCAATGTAAATTTTGTGGAGAAACTTTATGAATTTATTCAGCTTTTAGTACCCAAAAGTCATTACTTACCATTCACTCTTGAAAATATGAATACCTTAACATTTATTCCAAAAAAAGATTATGATAGTGATAGATTAAATAGTGGTTTACTTCAGTTGAGTGCAAATACTGTAGTAGTTGTTGATGAAACTAAACTAGAACCTGGAAAATTGGATACAGCAGGACTGGAAGCCGTTAAAGCTATCGCAAATATTATTAGAAATCAACGATTATCATATGATTTTAATTATTATCCTGTTGAGTTTGATTATGATATACCATTTTTAGTAGCTTCCGAAGGTAAATCTATGCTACCAAGTGATTGTCATGTAGTTTTGAAACCAG
This sequence comes from Cryptolaemus montrouzieri, assembly GCA_013387265.2. Taxonomy (NCBI): domain Eukaryota; kingdom Metazoa; phylum Arthropoda; class Insecta; order Coleoptera; family Coccinellidae; genus Cryptolaemus; species Cryptolaemus montrouzieri. Next base: position 62,317,941 of record JABFTP020000124.1, on the reverse strand, counting down.
ATAATGGACATTTAGAAACATTCAATGAAATTATAGAAGCTGCCAAATTTTTTTTGAAACCTGAACTTTTGAACAAGATCCGAAAATATTTAACTTTGTGTAGATTTGTCCCTTATAACATTGATGATAATGTTCATGTATTGATTCAAAATAAATTTGTTGAAATGAGGCAGCAAGGTGCTACACCTGATGATTTGCATAATCTTTTGGTTTTGAACAGATTGATCTGTTTGAGTTATGGAAAAAGCACTTTAGATAGTGAATCTTGGGATATTGCTTGTAAACTTGAGCAAAAACGAAAAGAAAGACTCACCAAATGAACACTCAAATTATGCTTTGTTATACTTTTTTTTACCTTTATAAATTAATATAAAAAACAAAAAATGTGTTTCAATCTTCAATTACTCTTTCAATTAGAGATATATGACTTTCCCTTTTTACAGTTCAGTTTCATTTAATTTATATACAATTAATTTTTGAACCGCCTCGGTAGCTGCATTGTTAGTATGCAAGCATATTGGAACTGCTTAGCCGAGGTACCTGGTTCAAATCCGGGTTCAAGTTATGGATGTTTTCCTTGAACAAAAAAGTGACACTTGTAAGAGTTGCCTTCAGAGGACATAAACTTCCGAAGACCAGATAACTTGTAATCCTTATGGTGGCAGTTATCATTGCACGGTCTAGGAGAGTGGTTTGGAATCCACTATAAGCTGTAGGTTAGATTTGTAGGTCCACCTTTGTTGATGGGCTAAGTTCCTGAGCACATCGTTAAAGATGAAACAACAATTCATTTTTAACATATAAATAAAAATTGAAGAAAATCATTTAATTCAAATTTTCATCAATGCAGAATATTCAATTTACAAGACAAGGAGAAATATATATATATATATATATGTAATCTCAAACACATCAATGATTTAGTATTCTCCTGGAAGAGCAATTCTGTTTCTTTAGGATATTGAAAATATCTCAATGATGTGTAAAAATAATTTATCACCTCAGCCGCACGGCTATCGAGAAAGGTAATAAATTGACTTAAGTCAGTCACGCTGAAGAAATGACACGACAGATAGGAAAATACAGAAATATAAAGGGCGATTGATTAGTTAAAAATCAGGGATGTTGCATTTATATTTTAGTAGAAGTGGTTGATTACAGATTGCAGGACAGTTTCATTTGAGTAGCAAGAGAAGAGATACTTCGTTTTCCTTACCCTAATTACTTTTACCCCTTTCCTGGGCATTTATTTTTGATATTATTTTGTTTTATAATGCGTTCTTACGTTGTATCCTATTTTCAGTTTGATTGGTCGAATGAATTATACTGTATTCGATATTATAATATAAATAAGTGGTAACGAAAGGAGAAGATTAACATAAATTGTAAAAAATTGTATCAATCAAATATATATATATCAATATATATATATATATATATATATATATATATATATATATATATATATATATATATATATATATATATATATATATATATATGCCCCCCATACTTTAAGCATAAGTTCCCGGCATTTTGAATTTTGCTTTCACCCCGACATTCCAATACTTTTTCATTCATTTACATCTTGATTAAAATATATTTCACTCAATACTTGATAGAAGAAAACTTTAATTTTAAGCCTCGTTTGTTGCACGAATAGTGTGTTTAATCGTTCTTGTGACGACAAGTTAGTAATTTTGCTTTATTTTTTATTTTTAACCTCCCTAGTTTAGGTTAGATTAAATAACAAATAAACAGACCCAATATTAGTTACTGAGTTAATAAAATTAAATGAGAACTTGCTTAACTTTTTATTTTTCGCGTTGTAAAATAGCGTCGGCAGCATTTGCGGTAAAATACCTAACCCATAGTTTTTATTTACATAAATTATGGGAACGGATTTGATAAAATCCCGGACTTTTATCTAAACCCCGCCCGGACGCTCCCCGGACGTTTTCCAAACTAGAAGAAATCCGGGGAAAATCGGACGGATTACAACCCTATTATAACTATTATATTACAATCCAAAGATATCAATATACTAACAATTATTTGGCTTTCCTTCTATAGTAGAATCCATCGCATGAACCTTTATCAAGTAACAGTACCATTATGTCCTAAATGTGGAAGATCTGGCTGTCTGGGGATCTCAACGGTCGTGAAAGTTTAGAAATCGGAGAACCAACTCGGAAGCAGAGGGAAAATTGACATTTTATACTGGTTGCATCCAGAAAATTTCCATTGATTGTAAAATAGAAGAAATAATTGATCAATTCTCTAGTCAGACCCTTAATCCAGACATACTGAAGTATTTACATTCAGAAAAACTTTGATCACTTCTGTATTGAACAGAGAACAACATAGATATATCACATCCAACTTCATTGCTATGGAGTTGAAAAGAAATTAATACAAAAATAGGGAAGAAATATTAACATCAATTAGAAAATAATATTGGTCGAAAAGAACTATACAACTGAAGAAAAGGATTATACATATATAAAAAGTTATGGATAAGGACAATTTCCTTAAAGAAATTGAAGTCTCTTTTTAAGCGAAATTTGTTATTTATTGGTAAAATATAAGAATATTCCAGAATATCAAATTACAAATTCAGCATTTTCAATATGAAGACAGCAGAAGAGTTTATCCGAATGCATCATAGGTATTGTGGATAGGATTTAGACATACAGTGGACCCCCGCTAAGCCGACAAACTTTTTAGGAAGTTGCCGGACTGTCGGATTATAGAGTACTGACACTCTCTATAGTTACAAATCAAAGTGATAAGAATCTATCTGAGCTATAAATGATGCTATGCATATTATATGTAGAATTTACTAGTATAAACAACAGAGTAGAGAGATATCTTTTCATAAAATCGGCGTTTTTAATGCAGTAATAGAAATGATTTAAAAGAATAATTGAAGTGATTATTTACGTAAGTAAATGCATATTGATGTATTTACAAACTAATGTACAAAAATTGTAGGTATTCCAAAGGGTACTATGAATAATGAAAAAATAATAGAGGTGGCGCGTACATGTTACAATCTGCTTAATTATGTATTAACGAAGATTTGTCAGAATCAATTGTATGTGTTTTCGATAAGTAATAGCATGTTGGATTACAGGGGTACCAATTTAGACAAGAGTCAGAATACAGAGGGTCCTCTATATGGATAATGAAGAGGAAGTGGATCATGATCTGTGATCTTGCAGGACGTTTACAACTTGTTGGGTGGGATGTGACCGAGTGTTTTCCTCTATATAAATGAATTTTTACCAATAGCGAATGAAAATTTGGTTAAAACACCTGACCCATGTTTATATGCCAGCATCAACTGTTCTTTGTATAGTCAGTTCTTGATACATTTCTCCCTTATCGCTATAGAAGTGAAATCTAGATTCGTCTCCGAAAAGTGAAGAAGAAATTTTTTATTTTTCTTGCCAGTGTAGATGTTTTGTCATTTATACATCGTAAAACAATTGCATTGACCGCATCTAGGGGCCTAGGCGCTCGGTATAGAGATTAATTTGACCATTGCATTTCCCGAAAACAATTGCAGGAGTAGATTGCACACGATTTTTTGGACTTTGGTGTGTTATATTAATATAACTTCTTCTTTGGGCAACTGAAACTGCTCCCAAGAACTGATTACATAGCCAATTTATCATACTTTGGGTAACACCCAGTTCTTCCGCAACAAGCGTAAAACATTCCAATAGTCCGATTAGCACTTGCTTGTGGAGATAGATATCTTTCTTGCATTTATATGAATTTGAGGAAATATTCCATCGTTCAGATAAGATGCGACGATTTAATCGTTATATCAATAAAATACTTGACTCGATATCAATTTTATATTAAAAAACGTAATGGAAGCCATATTTGCAAATACTCTATTTCTAGTGTAGAATGTAGAAAATAGTTTTATTAGTTGCACGTCTCATTACAACTTTCGATTTAAATGAAAATTATTTCAAATTCCATGAATATATTCTTGTAAATAGCATTTATTTATTTATTTCCAATAAAGATCATTATTGGAGAATATTTATTAAATTTTGAATTTCAATCATGAAAGTAGATTTTGAGAAAGTATTATATTATGATACGCCACTGTTATGACGGTGCTACTTTACACTTGATATGCAATGGACATATTGACAGCAGCAAAGTTTTAAATTTTTTTTCTTCACATCTATTGATGTAAACTCGATTTTCGAATTATGGTAACATTCTATGAGAACGTAAGTCCGAACTAGGGACTTTCATATGATATTCCACCATCTCCAAGAAAGTGACAAGAATGGAAATAATTCAACATAACATTCTCTTTTTATAGAACATTCAGCCGGTTCAACTCTCATTTCCCCTCTCACGCCGCCAATGGCGGTACAGACATGTCAGTTGTCAATGGAGGAATCGAATTTAAAATATGATGGAATAAATATCAATCCTTTCCAGAATTATTTGCTTCCATATAAAATATTTGAGGAAAATAAGTTTTTATCTTCATCAAGCATTTCCTTCTTTATCAATTTTCAGGGAAAATGCAGTTAATTACAGGATACGGAATAATCACAGGATTACTTTTTGAATCTGAGGTGAATTCGCGCGTGCCTTAGCACTGACACTTCCTGTTCTGCGTAGTTAAAATAAACAGCTTGCAGTTCGGGCAGCGCCATATTGACAAGAGGCGGCTGCTGTTTGGAGTGAAATGGATTTTTAGTACGTGTGCGTTGTAATGAAAGTACGAGTGTTGCTGGAAAAACTCAATTGATGGATGACATATTGGGAAATTCTCGTGAAGTTTGGTCAGAGTTGTAGTAGGCTGTGTACGGAGTGAAGTTTGTAACCTAAGCGGCGGCCGAGACTGGAGAGGCAAGTCTGCAAAAGCATACTTGATTAGTTGTAATAATCCGCTTAGCTTAGATGGTGGATGTGGCTTCCTCAATCTAGTTATCGTAACAGGATTATTTTCAGGGCTGGAACGAATATAAGAACATGCCGGCAATGAGAACCAAGCACCACACCCAGCTAGCTATGATCGCCGTGCGAGGAAGTGTCACTTTTTAGGTGTGTGTTTTGGTATAGTGTGGATGGTAGGAAAAAGGTATTTGAGGGCCCATCAGAAAGAGGAGCATGACCATGCAGTGTTGCCAGTCGGATGAGGCGAGAGAACAAAAACGAATTAACGCCGAAATTGAAAAACAACTTCGCCGAGACAAGAGAGATGCTCGGCGAGAACTCAAACTTTTACTTCTTGGTGAGTTTTTCTTTTCATTATCACTCATTCAATATCCACTCAAAATGAAGTTCTACCTAATTTAATACTTTGGGAAACTCTGTTACATCTATAAGATTGTGTAAATATCTTTGGTTACAAATAGATATATCTATAAATATCTATTATGTATATCCAGTAAACACAAGGAAAGAACTGCATGAATTTTGAAGGTAAATTATCTCCTACACACACTTTTTCAACTAATTCAGATTTTTCGTTAAATATAACAAATTGCTCTCATCTCCGTTGAAACAATTTCTGGAAGATTTTGTTAATTAGTTTTGCTTATATCTATGCATTGACCTTCATCATTTCTTTATTTTGATTGGATTTTGTCTTCAAGTACCTATCATTAGTGAGACATTAATATCACATCAATAAACCTGTGGATTGATGTGATTTGGTAGTGTCAATTTGAAATGAAAATGTGACTGATTGCGGAGCTTAATTGAAAATTCTATTTGCAAAATTTCCCTGAAGTTTAGTCAGTTTTTTAGGAATGAAACTTTTATTTGGAAATTATAAGATCGAAAGGAAAACAATTTTGTTTTTCTTACAAAAATTTAATTTTTAAATAAGTGTAGAATTAATATATTAGTAAGCTATGGCTAATTATTTCATAATCCTAATTGTTGGTATAATAGATATAGGTGTTAAGTATTGATTGAGGATTCTAATTATTGAGGTGAATAATTTCTTCTATGAAGATATTTATGGCAATGTCAGATATTTCAGCTGATGAAATCAATATAAGACATGTTTATTGGTGTTCAACAAATTTCAAATAATTTGGTATTACTGTTTATAATTGGTTATTTGTAAATGATGCAAACAACAAATCAATTATTTTCAACCATGTCTTTGGATTTCTCAGAAACAAATACTGAATGATGTATGAACGTGAAAAGACGACTAAAATCACACTTTCCCATAGCAACATATTTTGATACTATCAAGTTTTTTAATTATATACATTATACATTAGTTTGAAGGATATACATTGAGATGGTTTTTGAATACCTGAATTTTTATTTACGCATCGTGAATCAAACTGATTTGAAAAATGTGAATAATTCATAATTTATTTGTTTCAAACAATTTTTCTGATAATCAGGATCTAGATGACACTTTCTATGTTCATTTTTCAAAGGATCCCACAAAATTAGTGGAGAAAGTGATTTTCAGTCAATTTTTCTGAAATTTCATATTCAATTCATTAGATTCACCATAAAAACTATTTTATTATCTATTATCATTGGATAATTGATAAATTGAGAGAAAAAAAATGCGAAACTGCAGTTGTTCCCGAATTTCTAAAGTGAAATTAAAAAATATCAAAACGAATTAAACTCCATTTTCCTAAATTTCATAATAATTGTTCAAAGTGATGACCATTCACTTCTAGACATAGTTCTACTCGACACATAACACCGTGTGATGTGGCTCGTTTCAGTTCCTCCACATCCAACTGCGTGAAAGCATTTTGCAGTCTATTATGCAAATCATATCTCACAGGTTCAGAATAAATTTTATCTTTCAGCGTTCCCCAAAGATAAAAATCCATAAGCGTTAGGTCAGGTGACCTTTATATCATTAACGAAAATGTTGAATAGCATTGGACCTAGATGAGAACCCTGGGGCACGCCAGAAGTTACAAAAATCTCTAGAGTAAAAGTTTCTATATATATATATATATATATATATATATATTCAACCATCTGCGTTCTACCAGAGTTTAACTGGAAACCCGCCTCGAAGCAGTCAATCATATCTTTCAAGTAGAGTACAAGATTAGTTCTAGTAGAACGGCCTTTATGAAAACAGCGTTGCTCATTTATGATAACAGAGCAGCACTTTCAAGATAGGTAATTACAGACCATGCAATCAAGTAATTTAGGTAAGGCAGATTGTAAACATATACCTCTAATTTGTTATTAGCGATCTTGAACCGTTTTTAAACAAGGAAATAATGAGACTCTGTTTCCATAGTGCGTGAAATATGCCCCAACCCAAAGAAATATTAAACAAATTACTAATTGGAGTTGCCAGAACAAAGGCACAATTCTTTAGAACTATGGATGGTATTCCATCGCAGCCAGTAGAAAGCCCTAGTTTCAGTTTTTTTCTAACCTCAAGAACCTCTGTAGGAGAGAATTAGCAGCTTTCAATGTTTAAAGAGCTATCATATTCAATTTTTTTTGGAATGTCTTTGCTGTATACCCCCGAAAAAAAATTTGCAAACAGATCAACTATAATTTGACCATCCTCCTCATCCTGACATCATCATATATATACAGGGTGCTTCAACGAAAATTAAACAGGCTATATCTACCAAAATATTCATTTCTGATCAAAACGCAAAAACATGTCAATTTTTGTTTCAAGGGGGACATCTTTTGGGGTACAATACTTGCCTGAAATATCAACCACCTAAGCGGGGGTTGCAATCCTTGAACATTTTGAATATGGAAGATGGGTCGAGTGATGACTCAAAAGAAAGGTGGTATCTTTGTCTACATTGCCTTGAACGAATTTCCATTTTTAATTGAAAACTGTAAAAGATACAGGGTGAGCAACTGAAAGATAGGGAAGACTATTTCCCTGAGACTATTCAAATTTCAGTGAGGTAAAATGGAACAGATCCATGCTGATCAATGGCAGTCATCAAGTACCATCCTCATCTCGAATTTCAACCCTTGGAGCAGGGGTGACAACCCTTGAAAATTTGAAAGAGCGTAGATGGGTCGAGTGATAGCTCGAAAGAAAGGTATTATCTTTGTCTGCATTCCCGTGAAAGAATTTTCATTTTTGATTGAAAACTGTAGAAGATACAGAGTGAGCCACTGAAAAATAGAGAAGACTATCGTCCCAAGACTATTGGAGTATTATTGCGAAAAACTGGAATAGATTCATTTGCGATCAAAAGCTGTCATCTTCCGAAATCATCCTCATTTCGAATTTCAACCCCTAGAGCAGGGGTAATATTTCGATCCAGTGATACTTGAATAGCTCAGGGCAATAGAGAGTCTCCTGTTTTTTTTCAGTAGCCCACTCTGTATCTTCTACAGTTTCCAATCAAAAATGAAAATTCGTTCTCGGGGATGCAGACAAAGATAATACCTTTCTATCGAAATATCACTCGACCCATCTACCTTCTTCCAAATTTTCAAGGGTGGTCACCCCTGCTCTAGGGATTGAAATTCGAGATGAGGATGGTACTTGATGATGACTGCCATTGATCAGCATGCATCTGTTCCATTTTACTTCACTGAAACTTGAATAGTCTCAAGAAAATAGTCTTCCCTATCTTTCAGTTGCTCACCCTGTATCTTTTACAGTTTTCAATTAAAAATGGAAATTCGTTCAAGGCGATGTAGACAAAGATACCACCTTTCTTTTGAGTCATCACTCAACTCATCTTCCCTATTCAAAATGTTCAAGGATTGCAACCCCCGCTTTGGGGGTTGATATTTCAGGCAAATTTCGTACCCCAAAAGATGCCCCCCTTGAAACACAAATTGACCTGTTTTTGCGTTTTGATCAGAAATTAATATCTTGGTAGATATAGCCTCTGTTTAGTTTTCGTTGAATATATATATATATATATATATATATATATATATATATATATATATATATATATATATATATATATATATATATATATATATATATATATATATATATATATATATTTATATTTTATATATTAGCCGCTTCATTCTCTCTTGCACTCGATAATTTCCAGACCAAGACAAGGGTGAAGGGTGAAAGGAAGGGGGTTTGGGACAGGAATCTGTTAAAAAAAAGAAAAACAGCAGAAAAATATTTTAATAATCATACCTCTTATATGTCTAAACAAATTTAAGAAAAAAAATTTTACATAGCAAGCAAGGCCATAAAAAGGACTAAGGAGATAATCAAAAAGTACATAATCTGCGATATTTCTTCTTTCGCGGAGATGTTCTTCCGTCGCAGTGTGAGTCTCCTCCTGAAACATAATCACTTCCTTGTTCTTGCCTGCCAATTTTGAAGTATAATCGCAAAAAACCCTTCAATATTCAAACTCAACAAAACAATTCCCTCTCTGTTTGACCGGGAGGGCCCCGATGGCCAGGTTCAGTCTTCCAAGTGATGCCGATTATGATCTATAGATGTTTTAGAATCATTATGGACCCAATAATTTAGGTTGACATCGCCCATATATTATTTCTTTGTGGATACTGTTTAATTTAAAGAAAAATTTGCGAAAAAATTTGGACAGTCGTTCTAAAAATATGACAAATGTCATACAGTTGGGAAGTTCTAATGTTTTCTTCTTAGAATTGATGAATCTCCAGAAGGCCTGGGAGTTAGAATGAATCGAGTAGTTCTCAATATTGTAGAGATGGTCAGCGTACAGCCGGTCCGATAGTAACTTGCAATCAGACCGCAGATCTTTAAAATAATCGTAGTCTGCGGTGCTACCCGATTTCTTGAATCTGCTATGAGCCTTTTTCTTAAGAATAATTAACTTATTGAGATCTTTAGAAAACCATATTGGATATTTCCTATTTTTCTTTAAACGTAAAAGAAATACCTAAAACGAATATTTTCGATGAGGATAGATGGAAAATTACGTTTGGGTTTTTGCTACACTCTGTATATGAAAATTCCTCTGGAGCAGATTATACAAGGTTTTAAGCATACAAGAATCACCCAATACGACCAACAAAGCATGTACAGAGCATTGAGAACAACAAAATCTAAAAAACTTGCCAAAATGAAGACAAAGCCTTACAACTTTGACGTTATACCCTGTATCTCAAAAACTAATCATACGATTTTACTAAAATTTACATCCTTGTAATCATGAAGTAAAAACTAAAACATCAAAATTTTAGAAAATTTGCCTGGAAACCTTTCCTCACTTGTCCTTTACATAATAATAAAGATAAACATGTTCATCAAGTTATGAATAAGATGTTTTTATTTTATTGAGCGGTAAAATAGAATGTCATGTTGAATATAAAATGTTTTTGATATATCATTTTATGAACTAGTTAGGTTTTGCCAATTTGCGAATTGGTTTTTGTTGCAACAAAACAAGATTTTCGAATTCTGGTAATTCGAAAAGGACAATCTGATTTATATATTTCCCGTATTTTGATACCAGAATATCTAATATTTCTCTCTATTTTCATCAGTCTGTGAAGTTTATTCTTGACTGATTGAGATTTTTTAATACGCGGATGATTTATGATAATTGGTAATGTAAATAAAATTTTTGTTTGATTGCACTTCGAAATATTTTCAGCAGATATTTTTGCTGAGCTGTTTTTGTTACAAATGTGGCATCTTGTAGTATACATTATCAAAAAAGTAATGGGAATTGGTCACTGAAACACAAAATATTTTTATTTTTCATCCAAATATATTGTATCGCCTTCAAAGTAGGCTCCTTCAGAAATAATACATTCACGCCAACGAATAATCTTCTATCGATTCAAAACGGGTACCTCGAAGAGGTAATTTGAGTTTTAAAAAAAGAAAAATGTCGGCCGGAGCCATATCAGGTGAATACGGTGGTTGTTCGATGGAATATGTTGAGTTTTTGACAGACATTCATTCACAATGATAGCCTTGTGAGATGGAGCATTATTGTAGTGCAAAATCTATGAGTTTTCTTTCCACAAATTTGTTTTTTTTTCGACGAATTTGCTGTCTCTGAAACGCCGCATAACGCTCAGGTAATGTTCTTCATTTATCGTCTGACCTTCTGGCAAGAATTCAGATTGCACAATACCGCGATAATCAGAGCAAACAGTCACATCCCCTTGACTTCAACGTGGTTTTGTCGGTTTAATTTCAGTTGGAAGGCGTCATTTCGAAGCTTGTTGACTGGTTCGCATGTCAAAGTCATAAACCTACGGCTCATCACCAGTTTCCCATTAGTGCACGTGGAAAAAAATTTTTGCTTCGATTATAATTTTTTCTTGAAGTGGATATAATTTTACTGTTGAAACGGGGTTCTGTCGCTATTTTTAAATTTTCTCCCAGTTTAGAAAAAAAAAGGTTTTTTCTACGAATGAAATACTGAAGATAGTAACACATTTGAATAAACTTAATACGATAACATTAACATCAAATTTTTGGCATTATTTCTTATGAAAATCGAAAAAACAGTTTTTAGGATGTAAGCCAATATTGCACTAATCACATATGAACTTTGAATTTTTATGGCACATTTTACATTTCCTGTCACTTTCAAAATATGTGACCAAATGTCCCACATTATCAAATCTAACATCGTTATTGTTGACAAACTGTCGGCCATTTTCTTTGCCGCGTTCTCGATCGGTACGCAGCTACTAATCCATCCATCTTATCAACCCCTCCCATGTATTTATTGTAATTCGATACCACTTTTGGTTGGGGAATATTCTGTTTGGATTTGGCTTCTTTGCACCAACGTCTAGCGGTCATCATAGATTGATCTTTGAAGTTGGTGGCCATCGTTACCATCTTGTTGTCTTTCCATTGAGCCTTCAGAATTTTCTCGTTCGATAAAAACTGAAAAGATCCTCTTTTTTCTCTATTCCATACATTCTTCTCTGGAAAAGGACATCCTTCTAAACGATTTTGGCGTATAGTACCAGTACCACAAATATTTCGGTCCGCTAGATGAGACATTAGATCAATACCAGTAAAAAAGTTATCGAAATAAAGTTTATAAACCTTATTCTCTTCCAGTCCTGCTAATCTAATTAGAGATAAAACATCGCCACCTAAACCAAATTGTTTTTCATTATCAGATTTACCAGTGTATATTTCGAATGCTAACATATACCCTCCACTTTGACAAAGGGCCCAATTTTCAAAACCAAATCTGATTGGCTTTCCTTTGATATATTGCTTCGCATCATGCTTTCCATAGTATGGTATCATGCTCTCGTCAATCGATAGATGCTCATCTATAGCGTCGTGCTCTCGAAAATTTTGATTCAATCCATCAATAAGTGGTCCCAATTTGTGAAGTTTGTCTGTCGAAACATTGTTGGTATCATTGAAGTGAAGATGACGTAAGAGAAGCTCAAAACGGCGGAGTCTCATTGAAGTATTGAAGGGTTATCATTAGTGGCATTTCAATACATGCGTTTATTAGGGTACTTGGCATATCCACTGGGCAATAAAGTTCCAAAGACTGCATACAGTTCATTCATAGAAAAATTTAAAGAAATGTTTTTTGTGACCCATACAAATTAGTCTGGTGAACGATATTTTCCATGATCGCCTCCGTGAAAAAAAGTTTGAAGAAATCGGCTGGAGATTTGGCCGACTGTGCATTGCGAGATGGAGGCACATGATCACAAGTGGTGTTCATACAATATTTGGGTGTATCCCCAGTCCACTTAAGAATTTTTCTTCTTTTTCTTTGAACAGTTTTACCTTTCTTCTTCCTGAAAAGCTGTTGTATAACAGGATATAGTATATTTTCTTCATCATCACTCTCCGATGAATGGGAAAGTGTAGTGGCTTGAGGTTGAAGTCCATTTGTTCTAGCAGAAAGTTGTTCATGAGTTTCCTCATCTTCACTATTCTCGAAAGAAATTTCGCATCCTTGACCCAGAATACCTCTGGGTAGGTTTATATCGCCAGCTTCCTGGTCTGAAACATCGCCGTCTTCTTCAGATTCTGCTTTATTTTGATTGGGAGGTTCAATATATATTTTCGTATTACTTTCATAGAAATCATCGCCCTCTACGATGTCCAAAAGTTGATGTAGACATAATCTGAAGTGGAAACAGAAATTACTTATGTGCATATAGTCCTTTTAAGCGGATCGCCGAGAAAAACTTGCATTAGAAAAAACTTGTTAAGAAAATGTGAAAATAACATCATCACATAATGCGTTGAAATTTTTAAATAGAGTTCCAAAAATATTTTCGTTAAATAGTCATGGAATATTACTTACCCGCCATTTTTAGTAGAATATAAACCATGGTAGTCAATGAATTCAACACTATCGTATTTCACGTCGTACCAAAGACATAAATGCTTCTGAGAAAGGACTAATGAGAAGATGCACGTGTTGCCGGCTCCCCACCACTCTCGGAACGTTTATGACATGCATTTATATTGTGATCCTTTTAAAAGGACTGTATGCACTAATGAGTTAAACTCATGGCAAGCCGAGAGTGTGTGAGACCTGTGAGGCTCAGCCAGTGGTCCCGTACTTTTAGGTTCAACCACCGGTTATTTTACATCCTTGGGTCCCCAGGGGAATTCTAAACCAAGGCTCCGGTCTGGTTAATTCCAAGGCTAATCCTGGAGAAGTAAAAGGAATTAATATAACTGACCACTTCTCAACTATAATTGTCACATTTGTTCCCGTTGTTGTACTTGAACGAGTTGATAATGAATATTACAAGAGAATTGACTATAAGAAACTAAATACAATGTTCCCAGTATTTGACTGGAATGACTTCTATAAAATTTCGAATATTAATGCGCTTGCAAATACTCTCATCAATATCATTGAAGACCTGATAATAAAATGTCAATACACTGCGCGAAAAAAGAAAAATATAAAAAGAAATGCGTGGATAACAGACGCATTATTACAGTGTATTGAAAATCGTTATAGACTTTACAAAATCTGGGAACAGGAAAAAAAAACGAGGATACATGGAATAGTTTCAGATTGTATAGGAATAAACTGAATTATTTGATAAAAAGCGCGAGAAGCTAATATTATATGACCAGGGTGCGCTCAGGTGGGCATAGTGCCATACAGATGTGGAGGGTGGTAAAAGAACTTTGTCCCAAATGTAACGTAGACAGAAAAATTGATGAAGATAGGGTGATCAGTAACTCACAGGAAATATCTCAGGCGCTAAATGAATATTTTGCAAATGTCGGAAAGAAATTGGCACAGAAAATCAGAGTCAGAAAAAAATCCACAAATAGAAAAAGTAATACGAAACGTAAGCTAAGACTAATATCAACTGATTTTGAAGAAATCAAAAATATCATTACTAATTTGAAAAATCATAGAAGTAGCGTACTTGACAAGACATAAAAGCGGGTATTGACTTACATATTTAGTCAACTCTGTCCTACAAACTGGTATATTTCCTGACGTACTGAAAACCGCCGTAATAATACCTCTCCATAAGGGTGGTGATAAAAAGAAATGTGAGAACTACAGACCGATATCCTTGATTTCCAACTTGGCTAAGATTATAGAAAAAGGCATCAAAGAGAGATTTACATCATATTTGAGTGAAAATAAAATATTATCAGAGCGATGATACGGTTTCACAGAAAAGAAAATCTACACAGGATGCTATCGCTTCACTCACAGAAATGGTTTATAAATCTTTCAATGAAAATAAGGTATCTTTATAGACTTAAAAAAAGCGTTTGATACTGTGAAGATTGTTGGAAGAATTGGGAATGGAGGATGTCGGTTTGGCGTTGATGCGTAGCTACCTTGCAAATCGTCAGCAATGTGTAAAGTTAGAAAATGGGGTGTGTAGTGATTTTTGTAGGAGTGAGTATGGGGTTCCGCAGGGTACTGTGCTCGGCCCTGTACTCTTCCTACTGTACATTAACAACTTATTTTTCATACACAAAAGGTGAATGCCTTGACTTTGCTGATTATATTTGCATATTTTATAAAGGAAATAGTTGGGAGGAACTGAAAAATATCATTGAATTAGACTTCATTCAAATGAAGGACTGGGTGAATAAGCACTTATTAATAATTAACTTCAATAAAACTAGGTATATCCCATTCTCTATAGATAGTCGTACTGTACCGGATGATGCGCCTCTTTTGATTCGTGTTAGTGACAATGCAACATTTGAAATCCCTTGTTCTTACAAAAGTGAGTATCTGGGAGTTGTACTTGATGCTCATTTAAGCTGGGAAGCACATGTATCTAAATTGATTGTGAGGCTAGGGGTGTGGTAGCTAAGTTTAAATACCTCTCACATATAATAGATACATCTCACCTTAAATTAATATATCAGGCTCTTGTAGAGTCGCAACTGTGATATGGAATAATAGCTTAGGGGGGGGTGCATATAATACTGTCATGAACAAACTTGTTGTGCAGCCAAAATAGCTGCTTAAAATAGTTTTCAAAAAAGAAACCACCTTTCCCTCGACGGAGTTGTTCGAAATGTCTGGGGTGTGGGACTTGAAGCAATTGTTTTGCTCAGCATTTTTGATGCACTTGAAAAATAACATGCATAAACAGGTACCTATCATTCATTCATTGGGTACCAGCTATAGCAAGTATTCTCTAGTTGTTCCCAAAGTTTCAAAAGCCATTTGTCAAAGGAGTCATTTTTTCTAGCCCCAAGAGTTTTCAATAGGTTACCTTCAGAACTTAAAATAGAAGTAAATATAGAGAAATTCAAATACAAATTGAAATACTGGTTATTTGATACAGAAAGAAAATATATTAACAATCTTATTGATCTCAAAAATAATTCGTATATATAAATAATGAATTAATGAACTTATTCAACAAAATTTTTAGTAAAAATTCAATGTATGTGCAATTCATAGAGAATTGGTAATATTGTGAGATCTTGCTGACTTGCAAGCATGAAGAAAATCACTATAGAGTAACTTTTCTTTTATTGTGTGAACATCGATCTTTTGAATATTATAGTGATTGAAAACTAAATAATTTCTTGTTTAAAACTAACTTGCCACAGGTTAGGTTAGTTAGGTTCTTGTATTGCTTTCTGGAATATACGATTAAAGATTATTGTTATTATGATATATCGAAATGGGAAAATTAAAAAGCTTCTAACAAGTTGTGACTAAAACTATCTTTCACCTGTCTTTCAATGTTCTTTTTGTCTTCTAATATCCTTTCAAATATTGAAGACACATCACGCAAGATGTTAATAAAGATATGTTATATATATTTCATATTCATTGATATTCATTTCTTTGAAATGATTTAGCTGATATTTTCATAGAGAGCTCGATTTTTCTCTAATGAAAGATTGACATATTTGTTTATTGAAACTATGGTTAGGTTCAGAAATTCGGCTTTTGCGATTTCTATATATCCTATTTATATAAATTTGTTTTAATTACACTCATGAAAGTTGATAAACATTTGATTCATATATTTTATTTTATTCGGTTTCAATGAATACATCTGAATTATTCCCAGTTATTCTTTTTTAATTGAAAACATATTTTGTCTAGTAAAGATTGTGTCAACATCATTATTTTGGAAATATGGGTTTGAATCTATAATCCTCAATTAAAATTATGTTATATATTAGCCTATGAATCATACTATTGTATGCTGAGATTTTTTAGCTTGTAAACTTTAGAAAAACTATTATGAACTGTGAATGATACAGAACTTCTCAGTTTATTGAACTGTAGGTATGGTTAGTTAGCAATTTAATCCTTTTAACATTTTAATTAAATTTAATATCTAATTCCTATTTAAAATTGTTTTCAACAGAAATATATTACCTTATGAATCATACTATTTTATGCTGAGTTTTTTACCGGAAAAGTTGTACAGGGCTATGTGAATTGTGAAGGTTATTTCACAAATATGAAAATTGATACATCTTGCATATCGAAATGTGGCCATTTTTAATATGTCTAATTGGATTCATTATCTCTAATAACAATTTCTAAAACATTTAGTCATTCTTCTTACTGTTTTATATGACTGACCATGAAAAATTCAAGATTATTAAATTGAATATGCTAAACATCGACAAAATTAATGATTTTTGGTTCATTTCAAACTTGAAGTTTTTATTAGTTTCAGTTATTTGTGGTTAGTTTTATACAACTTCTTTTATATGTTGTTGGTCCATATGGCTTGACCATCTAATTGAATTTAATTACTCTGGTTTACTCATAAAAATGTCATAAATTCGTAGTCTAGTTTATCCCAGCAGGACAAAAAAAAACTGAGTGAGGTTTCAGTATTGAATATATCATTATTGACTTTTGTATAAAGGTTTTATTAAAAAGTATGGATTTCAACTCCTTTCCAAGGCTCATTTTTGTTTATGTATGAAGCGAAAAGTTGTCATGATGAGCTCTTCGAAGAGTGGTTTTTGTGGGGTTTAATGGAGTAGTTTTCGTTTTTCTCGAATTAATTGAGAAAATAAATGTAATAATTGAAAAGAAATAATATTTTTAATCTATATGTCTGATGACAATGTGAAAACAAAATCTTCTGTTTCACTAAGTAGTCAGTCGAATTGAAAAATTGATTTCAACATTTCAAACAGTAAGCAGATATCTATATTTGACTATGTGGTCAAACATATACCAATATTATTGTCAAGTGTTAACAGTATAAGCATATTTTAATTACAATTTAATTAAAACATGCGGTTCTTCTTATATGATAATAGAGTAAGGTAGATGATAGCACGCGCAATTTTTTTATGAGTCTTCTCTATATTTTGGTCTGCCACTGTGATTTTCGAAAATGTCATCATTGAATTGAAAATTGATTTACTCGTATATATCAGGAAATAATTGCCCCCGCTCATTTTCGTGGGAAATGTAGATTGGAAAAATGTCTTCGAAAAATGTCCCCATTCAAGTTTGATAAAATCTGTTATACATATTTCGCGAAAGCCTTTACTGAAATTATTAATTCATTGATTGATATTGACTGTTGTTTAACTTTTTTTGATAAGTTGGAGTTTACTCCTAACCTCCTAATCCTCAGCCACCCTCACGTTTTATTTTCAAATGGCAAACCCCATCTTTAGGGAGTTGGGGGTAAAGTTCCCAATTCATCATATAAAGTTGGGTATGAAAAATCAAAAATCGACCTGTGCGAGCGTTTTTGCTAAAAATCGACAATTAATGAGTTATGAATTTTATTGAGGACTTTCGCGCAACGCAGTAGGAAAATTTGTGCACTTACTGTTTCATTGAAATTGAGTCGTCTTTATCATGTTGCATGAACACACTTTTACTGGAATATGAACTACAAAATTACAAATTTCATCAATTACAATTGAAATACGGTCACGGGTTTATTTTATATGAAACGTCATGCTAATTGATCCCTATCATCTATCCCAGGGGTGCTCAAACTTGAACTGCTGGCGATCTACCTCAATATTTTTAGATTACTTACGATCGACTCTGAGGCTGCAAGTATGTGTGATGCAGGGTTGTGGTACATACAGGATACAACCTACCTACCAACCTACCTAGGCAGGGTGTACCGTATCATATATAGATATTAGCTTCCCGCACAATATACATTATTTTAGTCAAGGTTTAGGTTAGATTTAGTTAGGTTCTTGCCTATGATATCAATGAAAAAACCATAGTTATTCAAAATTGCGAGTTCATTGGTTGTTACAAAACAAAAGAGTTACATATGGTGTTAAACATAACTAAGGAGTGACTTTGAATGTTGAAGCGTGGCACTGTATGTCCTCAGCATACTTTTCATAAGATGGTACGTAACCACTGAGAGCTAATCGCAAGCATGATGACATATGATCGTCAGTTAGTCGATTGCGATATTTTGACTTAATTATCTTCATTTCAGAAAATGCAGACTCGAACAAGTAAGTTGACCCAAACATTGCCGTCAGTTGAAAGGCGATTTGCCCTAGATTGGGATATTCATCTTCAGATATAAAACACCAGAAATTTGTATCAGATGCTGTAGCTTTAATATGTATATCTGATATAATCTGCACCAACTCATTTTCAACAGAACATGAGTTCACATTAAACTGACTTGCTATTTCAGTAGCTATTTCCTCAATGTTTTTACATGAAAAAGGATAACTCATAAATGATGCTATATTTGCCAATTTACTGCTATCTTAAAAACGCATTTCGAATTGTCCAAAAATATTTGATAATACAGCCTCATACGTATCATAATTCAACGGAGGAATCCTTCATTTCAAAGACGGAAAATTCTTTTCATATTGCAATTTACTTATGAATGCGTTTACTGCGCTAATCATCTCAATAATAGTTTTTCCTTTACCTTGAAGCTCCGAGTTAATGGTGTTTAAGTGCATTGTGATATCAGTTAAAAATGCTAAATCAGTTCGTTTTTCAACATCTGAGTGTCATCACCTCTTTCGTCTAGAAAAGCTGTTATTTCGGGCAATAATTCTTGAAACCATTCTGAGAATTTTCCGCGGCTCAACCACCTGACGTCCGTGTAAAGAACTAAATCAGTGTGTTCAGCTGACTCCCTATTTTCCAACTGCAACCTAAAGAGCCGCCGTTGCAAGCTACATGCACGGATGGAATTCACAATTTTTGTTTCAATGCCCATAATTTCCTCCGTGTTTAAAAGTTTTGAATACAATATTTGTTGATGTATAATGGAATGAAAAAAAGGAAGGGAAATTTCATTAGATCGACACAATACCACAAAACCGTTTTTGTTTCCAGTCATTGCTGGTGCTCCATCGGTTGTAATGCACACTAATTTATATATTGGTAGCTCGTAGTTTTTTACAAAATTGAAGAAAACGTCATATATATCTTCGCCACGGGTCTTCCCCTTCAGATGAATGATTGTCAAAAATTTTTCCTTAGCCAACATGTCATTGAATACCATCCGAATAAAAATACACAGCTGGGCAGTGTCTGTCATATCAGTGGATTCGTCGAACTGTAAAGAAAAGTATGTACATTTCATGATATTATGTTTTAGTTTAGCTGCCATGTCCTGACTCATGACTCCTTGTGACAGTCGGACGAGATAACTGAAGTTCTCTAATAGCAGACATTTCTGTTTTATTTTTGAAATCCGCAAATAAAGTCTCACCCGCTTCAATAAATGCTTATTTCACAACCGATTCATCTTCGAATGGTTTCTTGTGTTTCGCCAATATATGAGATATTTCAAATGACGCGATCGTAGCAGCTTTTGATTGTTTGGCTGGACTTGTGAACATGGTTTGTTCTTTTTTCATGCAAGATATCAAATCACGTACTTTTCGTTTTCTTAATTCACTCTGTGGTGGAAAATCCTATTCATAGTTTTTATGAACCGGTTTATGATGCCTCTCTGAGTTACCACGCTTAGGTATTGCAACTGACGCACGACAAATAAGACAAATGCACTTATCCTTCACCATACAAAAGA
The DNA here is from genome assembly GCA_013387265.2 of Cryptolaemus montrouzieri. Lineage (NCBI taxonomy): Eukaryota > Metazoa > Arthropoda > Insecta > Coleoptera > Coccinellidae > Cryptolaemus > Cryptolaemus montrouzieri. Next base: position 62,297,511 of record JABFTP020000124.1, on the reverse strand, counting down.
AAAATTCTTCCTCCCAATCGTTATTAAAATGATACGTTTTAGATTTCTTCGCTGCACTGATTTTGTACTATTCAATAATAAACTTCGTATCGACGTAGTATTGTCTTCAAGTTACAATTCAGAATGACTCCAATTCCTGCAATTCCTAGAAAGGCGGCAAGAATAATAAACGCGGCTTTTCTTTGACAAGTACCGCGCGTTCCTTTGATAAAGCCGCTTTTGCCGCTAGCAGGTGTTATTTTATTTCGTAATAAATTTTTGTAGTTTAGTTACCTACTTATTTTTCTCATGTAGTATTTTATCCTAAATTTGGATGTCACTGTTGTTTATTCTACGATCTTCGTTTCTGCCTTTTTGTTTACTATAATAGTGACGTTTCACTCAGCATGTAATAGTGAGCGCCATTTACTTAACTTTTGGTTATCAATTACAAACACGTCGTGAAATTCCTCTTTAAAAACAGATTTAAATTAACCCTGAAGGGAATAGGTCAATTTGAATTGAACATGTATCAGCTCAGCTGTATATCGTTGTTCTAGAGAGAATATATAACATATTTATTTGGTTGTAGCGAATTCTGTCATCATCTTATATTCAGTAAATATTCCATATGAATGAAAGGAGAACTTAATTTTCATTTTCTTAATGCTCAGTAAAGGTAGACCATCTAAAATCAAACTTCTCAAAATAGAATCTAGTTCAGAGATGTTTATTTACTTTACCTACTTACACTTATAATATTAATCATTTTAAATCATCATTGAATCGTGAGTGGATAGTCAGAATTTGTTGTACTATTCATGCATGTGTACTCTGAATTCCAACAGAAAAAGAAGAACTTCATTATGATAATGGTCGAGTTTACCTAATATATAGTGCAATTTTTCATTAGAACTGGATATGATTACACCACAGCATGAAAATAGAAAGATCTTCGTAAGCGATTCTTTGATTTTTATTTTTGCTTCACTGATTGAATTCATGAATTATGTGTTCATTCTACGACCGTTCTCCATTGTTAGCGCCATAACCACATAATTAGGAATTGTTTTGAGTCGAATTAGGCACAAATAATAGTCTTTGAATGAAGAAGGTTATTATCAAAGTCCTAAAAAAAATATAGCAAAACAAATTGTATAAGTTTCAGGTTCGATACATTTTCCAGGTTTTTCAATTTCTGAACTGAACATAGTATGATATACGATTGAGTTTATTCTTCAATGGCAACAAAACCGGTAGTTGTTTTGAAAGCTGCGCAACCCCCAATTTTTCGTGCAAGACTGGAAAACACGGTACTTCTGATATGCCTATGAATTCAATTTTTCGCGTACTTTAATTTGTATATCACTTAAAATCATATATGTACTGGATTTTGTCAATCATTTTTACCGCATGTTCACAAGGATGTCAATCTTTTGTCATTGCATGCCCACAATTAAAATTATAGTTCACAATTTTGAGTAGTTACAGACATAGAGGCAGATGTGCCATGAATATCATTCAACTCGACTTTGTTATTGTTGCGATCAAAGTATTATATCAAAATCATTTCAAATTATGTGCGAATTTTCTTCTAGATCAATCAATCTTTGCTTTGAGGGGATCTACATAGTATGTCGGAAAAGTTCCCGAACTTTTGAAATAAAAAATCGAAAATGACTTCTAACGAAATTTATTCAAATTAACTTTCAGCATAGTCCTCTTTCCTAGATATACACTCCTTTGAGCGCTCCAGGAGTGATTCGAAGGCTCTCTAGGAGTCCTCTAAAGTTATCGCTCTGAGACGCTCGATGTAAGCCACTTGAATGCTCGGTACATCTTCAAAAAATCGTCCTTTCAGGTGCACTTTTAGCTTGGGGAAATAGGAAAAAGTCTGCTGGAGCCAGATCTGGCGAGTATGGGGCGTGGTTGATACGTGGAATCTGATTTTCGGTGAGTAAACGCTTCACAGTGTTCGACGAATGAGCAAGCGCATTGTCATCCAGCAAACTCCACGATCCTGGATCCTTGTGTTCGTGGTCTGACGCGATTAATCTGGCGCTTCAGGCGTTTCAACACTTTTATGTAATACGCAGCATTCGCGGTGACGCCTGGGGGCACAAATTCTTGGTGGATCAGACCTTTGAGTCGAAGAAAGCGATGAGCATCGTCTTCACCCGTGATTCTTGTTGGCGCACTTTTTGAGGCTTCGCACGGCTCGGACTGAGCTAACAGACGACTGCCGCTTCGTGGAAGGATCGTCACCAGTCACAATTGAGGTTAGAAAGTCTGGAGTGGTCTCACAAGTCTCAATAAAATCTTGACAACATTAGATGCTAGTCTGTTTCTGCTCGTGTGTGAGGAAGTGCGGAACAAATCGAGAACAGACCTTCCCACGGTTCATTTTTTCTTTCAAAATCAAAGCTACGCTATCCTTACTCATGTTCTGTTCGTCTGCTAACATTCTGAGAGAGATGTGGCAATCCTGGTTCAGTACCGCGCGCACACGAGCCTCGTTTTCGTCGGTAACAGCTGTTGACGACCGGCCCCTTCTCTCTTCGTCTTCTAAGGACTCTCTACCCTTCTTAAACCGATTGAACCACGTGTAAACTGTTGTACGCTACACTACACCTTCACCATAAGCCAAATCGATCATTTTTTTCGTTTCCGTGAACGTTTTTTTAAGTTTATAACAAAATTTAATGGCTTTCTCATCCATTGCGAAGCTTGTACCGGGGTACCAAATACACGTTCACGTAAACACGTCTATCTCGAGAACTAATGAACCGATACTGGGGAAAAAAGTCTCAGACACTCCTGGAGGATGTAGCAACATGGTACAGGTGTCGTTCAACAGATCGCGCCACTTGTATGGGCGCTAAAAAAATAGGTCCGGGATCTTTTCCGACATACCGTGTATATATTTTTCTGCTTCATGTGAATTATAACAGTGTGGAACACGGATTCTATTATGTGGCATATATTTGTCAATTTTGGGCGATTTCGATCTTTCAAATGCATATCTTTTTAAGGTACGTCAATCCTTTTTATACTGGAAATTGAATTTCAAAAATAGAGAAGAATAAGTTTTTGATTTATAAATGTTAAAAGTTAATAAAATGAAACCACATATCAAAATCAGTTGAGAACATTTTGTTATGATATTTCCCATGGTATTTTTGATCAGGGCAGTTTATTTGTGACCAATTTCCTTGTTTTATAACTCTTCTATCCTGAAACTAAGAAATGATTGAAATATATTTGAAATAATCATCATTTATATCTGAAGTTTTTAAAAGTTTTTACTGTTTTCCATATTCATATTCATTTCTGACGGCCAATAAATTAAATAAATTAATCAACTAGGATTTATTAGTGAAAGAATAAAAGCAAGATGCTATTCGTTAAAACCTCAGATAACAATGGGTATGTCATAACACAATGTGAAAAACCAGCGAACTTAAAAGTGTACAGGAAAAGTCTGAAATCGTGGGACCATCAGAAAAGTTAACCTATCCTGCGTTCGAAAATTTCCACCGATTTCAAAATGAGTAATTCAATTAATCATTTCATTGTCGTAAAACATAAGTTGGTTGAGAAGATGTATGCTGTTGGAATTGGAGGCAGGCTTTTGGATATGCTTCGGTCGTATTTATCAGGAAGATCTCCATGTGTTGCTGAAAAAGAGCCTACAACTGGGAAGACACTGCAGTCAACGATGTTAACTATTGATAAGGGGTGCCGCAGGGGTCGGTTTGGGTCCCCTTTACCTGATTTATACCAATGACTCACCTGGTTGTACAACTGAATTCATGGTCCAATTTGCAGACGACACTTCTCTGGTGCTAGCCGATCCGGTTTCTCTGGATTCGGTAGTGGACGATGTGCTTGTCGACCTTGTTGCCTGGTTTTCTCAAAATTGAAAATGAACAGTCAAAAGACCAAACTTGCCAGGTTTGCATATGGAAAAGAACACATACCCATATCTCATGGATATAAGACAGCCATGGTTTCATCTAATAGGATTAAGTTCCTGGGTATTTCGGTTGACTATAGACTAGATTGGAGTGATCATGTGGACCTACTTCCAATGATATGGCCAGATATGTGTATGCACTAAGAACACTGTCCGAACTTGTGAATGTCTCCACAGGATTTACCGCATAAAATGCATATATTGATAATAGGCTGAGATACGGGATAGTTATATGGGGAATTCATCGGATATCTTGAGGCTCCTTTAGTTGCAGAAAAGATGTATTCATGGGATTCTTAAGCTGAGCAAAATACAATCATGCAGGGCTCACTATGTGGAAAGATCAGTGCTAACTGTTGTGAGTCTATATGTTTATGAAGCAATTATGTTCATAGTTAATAATAGAGACCTGTTTGTGGAGACTAAGCGTGAACATGAGCTTAACACGAGAGCTAAAAACGATATGAGGCTGCCCAGATTTAAGCATACTTACCTTCAGAACAACTCTGTTTATGCTTTGGTGAAAATTTATAATTACATTCCACAGGAGGCACGAGGGTGGCCTCAAAATAAATTGAGAAGAAGATTAAATACTTACCGGAGGTGGACACCATACTACACTCTCCAGGAGTATTTTGAGGACAATATTTGCCTCAGCTGTTTTCGTCTTTTATTGTTAGGTCTTTATTCTGTTTACACTGTTTGTTTCTATGTATTTTTTGTTTATGATGACGTGTTCTACAACAATTGGAACAAATAAATGGATTGATTGATTGATTGATATTTGATTAATAGGACGTTATCGAAGGTGTCACTGTTTGAAAGAGATAGAGGAGAAAAGGAAAAAAGAACGTGTGCTATTAAAAAGTACGAAATAGTTATACAAGTGGAGAAAAGAAGTATATAATGATCAAATTCAATTTTAATTTTGAAGGGCTCTGTACTTCAAATGAAAAATGGAATCTTTATAGTATTGTTTCTTTATCCTTCTAGTTTCTGGTCATATCGAATAATCTGGTTGGCAATCACCTGGAGTCTAAGTCAACGTAATCAAAATACGCGACCGTTTATGTTGCGTTTTATCGGCATATTTTGACACTAATAAAAGATTCAGAACTTGCAGGGTAGTTCCCGTTGCCTTAATAGCATGAAATTTGACGAGAAACATTGTGTTTCAGCACAGCTACAGAAAAAAATCTGATAACTCTAAATTTGTAGTTACTTCAAGAGGAATGTTTTTCTGCGACAATAAACTTATTCACCTTTTCTCAAGAATGCCTGAAGACATCGAATTAACATTGATACCAAATACTCAGGTCGGCGTTCCCTTGGAACTATGCAAAACTTATACTGAAACGAAAGAATTCAGAGGCTGAGTACTTCATAATCATATGTATCAAAACTCATTTAATGCGATTAGGTAGCAGAAAAAATATTTAGTTCTCCTGTGTATTCTTTCTGGATGAAATAAAAAAATTATTCGTTTTTATTCTCAACTCTTGGGAGGAGGTGATACCACAGATGTGGTCGCCGACCATGATTCACTGTGTGTGTTGACCTCGATTCTCAGCAACTAATTAGAGGTAGCTATAGTCAAGTAAAACTCTCAACATAACAGATATTGATAATAAAGATGTGCGACTCTAAGAAATCTGTATGCGAATCAGCAAGTAAGAATCGAACAGGAAGAAACGTTTGAATTTTCTGTGAGATGCTCTTTAACGCCTACTCGGAAAGACTGTTTCAGGAAGCTCTGCAGGATGCGAAGGATGGTGTCAACATCAACGACGAAGTAACAAACAACCCTAGATACGCAGACGATACCGTTCTCATTGCTAACAATGCAGAAGGATTACAGGTCCTAATAGATCGTGTGGTAGATGTGAGTAGGCGATATGGAATGGAGCTGAACTGCAAGAAGACCCACGTAGAACCCTAATTCATTGTCGGTGATTCGGTACTGCGGCAAGCCGAAAGAGTGACGTACTTAGGTTACAATCTTAACAAGGATTGGGATCACTCTCAAGAGGTAAAGATTCGAATAGAGAAGGCTAGAAGTGCCTTCAATCGCCTGAACACTTTACTACTGTGTAGCAAGACCTTGAGTCTGAGATTAAGAACACGGGTCCTTAGATGCATATCGTGGACATAGTCTTAGAGAGAATATAGAAATAATTAGAGGTCATACCAACAACCAATACTAGAAAAGCGGCTTATTTCGGACATGTCATGAGGAATAAAAAGTATCGTTTACTCCAGCTGATTCTAGAAGGAAAAATCGAGGATAGAAGAGGTCCCGGCAGGAGAAGAATTTCCTGGCTGAAAATCTGAGACAATTGACCGGTATGTCATCAACAGCCTTATTTAGATCCGATGTGAACAAAATAAAATGGGCCAACGTGATCGCGAACATCCACAGATGATAAGCACTAGAAGAAGAAGAAGATAGTCAAGTAAAAAATGATAAAAATTTATCTTAGCTGCTGTGAACGTTTATAAGTTTACGGCACACTCTTTTGCTATAAATTTCATGATGTTAAGAATATCAATTATCTGCGTTTTTGTAAACGATGTCATCGACAAAATAGACCAGACAAAAGTTTTAGATGATGTATTTTCGAAAAGAATTAATATATTTTTTCTATGATGCATTATGATGTCCGGAATTGGAAATGTCTTATTTACAAGTTATGCACATTTTCGTACCACTCATGTGGTAATGTGCTTGGAATTTTTTATGTGGCTTCCGGCATTCACTACTATCGATTAAAATGATGAATTTGTATTTTTTAAAATTGTTAAATGATTTTTTCCATGTAGTGTTCCGTACGCAGTCTATTAAAAATTGTCAAGGAATTTCCCGTAACATCTATTTCCCTGTTGCACTTCCCACAAATCGCTGCCAGATTTGCGCTTTACTAACCATTATTCGCGATAGCGTCTGGCCGATATCACGGAGGAAACGCGAAATCTCAGATTATTTTTTCAAGGGAAAAACGGTGCTTAAAGTATTTTCCGTAATACACACAAGGACGTGACCGTTTTAAAATAGAGAGCGGTTTGCGATCCCGATACCTGCAACATAGACGTGACGATTAATCGAAATTTTATTAAATAAAATTGAAATTGAAATGTAGTTAAAATGCAATTAAGGAAGTAGGAAATTGATACGCCTTTTTAATAATCGTTATTTATGGCGAATTGATAACTTCATATATTTGTATTTGTTATGTGTTCGTTAATTATTAGTTCATTAAGCTATAGGTTAGAAAATATATAGAATTTGAAAGGTTAACTTGTCCTAATTCTCTGTCTTTGGGGATTTGTTCCTCGAAAGAAAAAAAAGGAGCTCTTATAGAGTCACCGCGTCGACCGTCTTTTAGTTGAGACTCTCACTTTTTTTGTATTGGCGGAATGTTCTTTTTCGGATGAGACCAGAATTGGTGTTCGATCAGATGACCTCCGGATTCGGGTTTTAAGGGTCGTGGAAGACAAGCTAGACTCCGAGCAGCAAGACAAATTCCGAAATACCAAGCGGACAGTGTGATGTTTTGGGGTGGCATTATAACAGATTTGATTTCGTTTCCTGCAAGTGTAACGGCTAATTACGTGGACCTAATGCTGGAGCCCATAGTGAGACTCTGGCGAGGTGCCGACAGTGAGAATTTCACTTTTATGCAAGATAATGCTCCTCCGCATACCAGCAACCTCGCGCGACATCATCTTGAAACAGAGAGAATCGCTATTTTGGATTGGTCATCTTGCTCTCCAGACCTAAATCTTATTGAACATTTATGGGATAATCTCAAAAGGAAAATTAGATCGAGCCAGGATAATCCAAGAACCCCACAACAGCTTATCCAAGCCGCCACAGAAGAGTGGATGAATATCACCCCAGAGGAGGTTAAAACATATTCCAAAGCATGCCTAGACGGATTCAGGCTTGTATCAGGGCAAAAGGGGTAATGAAGCTACTGAGGTCGAGGAAAAAAATTTTTACTACATGCGGAAAGTCTCTTATTTTCTTTTATTGCTTTCTTAAAACAAACCTTAATTTATTTCCTTTTTCAATTGAAATATCTCAAAAGGATCAAATCTAACAATCCTTCGAAATTTCCTGAGGTAATATTCAAAATATCGGGTGATTCCATATAAATTTGGTTGTGTGTATATAGTTATTTGAAAAATGTTTGAATTTTTTGGTGAAAATTTGCAATCACAGCTCTTTACTGAATTCGTTTTAAAGTCATCATGTTACTGACATCAACATTTTATTGTTCTGCTCATTGTGAAACAATTTTGATAGCTTTAATAGATTCGAGTAGCAAGTTTTTCATTGTGATCATTTAAAATGTCTCCACTCCATTTTAACATCTTGCATTGTGTACTCAGAAGATGCAAGAGCATGTAATAGTTAAGACTATCGTTAATCACGGTTTCCGGTACATTTTGTCTTTAAATTTCACCATCTTCATTGTTTTTTGGTGAAATATGTCAACACTTCACTATCGTTGCCATTTCCAGACGTTCTCAAACTGTATGTAAATGTAGAGAAGCAGCTTTCAATGTTATTGTCTTGAAAGCATCTGCTAGTCCATTACATTCGGATATAACAGAACTAAGCAAGCTTTTTCTGTAATGAAGTTTAGTGAGTTTCAACGCTTTCTAATCCATAAGTTGAATGAGGAGTATGACATTAGGTAACATAAAATTGACCAAAATATCACCGTCAGGTGTTTTCAACTCCTTTGCTGACGGACGGGATGGAGCATTGCCTAACAGAAGGATGGCTTTGATGGGAAGGTTTAAATTTTTCTAGTTTTTACCTATAAATATTTTTGTTTCCTAAATTATACAGTCGAAAAGATATGTGAAAACTCACCTCAGGAACAAACTGCTGAAAGGAATTGACGATACCGAACTTTTTTTGGAGTAGTGTCACAAATACCCTTTTCATGCAAATTCTTAGTTCTTCTATAATCAAAGATTCCTCATAAAGAATAATAAACTTTTTTGTTGTTCTTGGCATTGTTTTGTCAGTGAAATCAATTCCCAAAAATTGAGCACATCTGTCTATGAACCCCAACAAGCCCAAAATGAGTTTTTGATAAAGTAGTGGCACCTCTTCTGAGCTCTTCTATAATAGAAGGTTCCTTATAAAGAGTGAAAACACCTTTTCAGTTGTTTTAGGCGTTATTTTATCAGCGGAATCAATTCCCAACACTGCGCACATCTGTCTATGACAAAATTATAGATATAAGCATTTATTGTAAATACAATTATTCAAATTTTGTAAATCCTCTATATATATATATATATATATATATATATATATATATATATATATATATATATATATATATATATATATATATATATATATATATATATATATATATATATATATATATATATATATATATATATATATATATATATATATATCTCTAACTAACACAAAATCAGTACATGTGTATTTAATAGAGTGATAGTGATACGTTTACATAACGGAGCCGATTGTTCAAACTACAGAGCGCTGATGCTCAAGTTCACATTAACACGAGTCTACTGTAAATTAATAATATAATAGTTATGTAATAATGATTGAATGATTAGTATATATCGCATAACTTGGCGCATAGTTAGTCAACTGTGTTTTCAGATCATAATCAATTATGAAGCTTAAAATAACATAAAAAGTCCCGAACCTAACAAATAGATGGCGTCAGAAATATTGATTGCGCTATTGTTTCAGGTAGTACTTAACCTCTAAAAGAAATGTCAAATTTCATGACATTTCGTTCAGTAGTTATCGAGATATTGAGGATGAAATGGCACTACTTTTGTGAAGTTGCAAACAATGAATCAAAACGAGTTTCGTGTCTGAATAAATCACTGCTATTTGATGGGTAAAAATACCGCCCAAGTCCAGTAATGGCTTGAAAGTGTTACCTGGAAAATTCTCTTTCGAAAACAGCTATTGGCCGATGGTATGCTGATTTACTTCTTCTGGGTGAAATCGGATAGAACAACGCCGAGGTATCACTTTGGTGATAAGTACTAGGTGAAAATTCCTTCCAGATAAGAGTGGGAGGAAAGGAAGGTAAATCTGGCACACGGATGACTCGAAGACCAAAGGGGGATCAGGTAGCGGAGTTTACAGCCGGAAAATGGAAGGGATTTCTATCTCCATTGGATAAACATCCAACAGTTTTACAGTAGGAGATTATGGTGCTCTAGGAATCCTGGACGCACACAGGATTACTTTTTTTTCAGGGAGTGCGTTCGGGTATTGGAACAGCTGACGGTAAACAACCATATCCGTCTCCTCTGGGTTCCGGGTCATACCAGGATCAGAAGAAATTAGATTGCGGATATGTTGGCCTGTCTAGGTGCTAAGAATGATCTTATACGTATGACCAGGGCCCAAGGTCGAGATCATAGCCTGTGTTGTTAAAACAAGGCTAGAAGACTGGCTATCGGAACAGCATATGGATACCGGGTTGAATGCTCGAGGTTGTCACCAGTCCAAGGCAATGCAATGTATATTACCTAGTTAAACCTGGACAAAGTTGGCACTTGAAGGCAGTCGAACTAATGCACGGCTCCTGGCAGAGATAGTGACGGAGCATGGTAAGTTCGGATGTCATCTGTGGAAGATAAGGCTGGAGAATTATCCTAAGTGCAGGTGGTGTGAAATTGGGGTCGAATCACTGAATAATTTGATCACTAAATGCCCAACATGATGTTTCGATGATGTCCCCTCGCTCTATGAGACTACTTTGTAAGGATTGATCAGGGAAAGCATTCACAAGGAGGGGGGACACAAAGAACCATAGGCACAGGTGTCGATATCCCTGTTGGACCCCTTGATATGACCTCTACTATAAGTTAACTCATTAGTTCTTATAGTAGGAAATTCCAATTATTATTTCTATTTTGAAACCGTAGTTGACTTGAAATAAAAAATCGTATTTTGTGTTATCTTCAAAGAAAATAGTTAGTAATGCTGGTAATATTTAAAATTGAAAATATTTTCGTAGAATATGAAGTACACAGCTTATCAGTTTCTTAGCCATATAAATCAAAGTTTGACTAATATTTTTAATCTTTACATAGTTTACATTCTTCCTTTGACATAATAACTAGTCATATTTTATTATATGTTAACTTTTGTATTCACTCATTACTCCACCATGTTATCATAATTCTTGACTTTTATGGTCTTGGTTTTCCTATAAAAAAGTAATCAGCATTCATACCCGTAAGGTGAGGGAGGGTCGTGTGGCATGGTTCGTGAAATTTTTCTCTTTGTCATTGATGTGCCATCGTAAAATATTGATTATGGCATTTTTGCGGCTCTTCAATTTGTTTCACCCTCAATGCAATACCGATCATAATAAATCAATAAAAATCCTACGAATAGGATCACCGCCAACATGAAGCTCACACCCTAGTAAACGTCGACAGAGTGGGAGAAACCTTTCTCAAAAGACCAGACCTCTCCGCTCGAAGCTATTCTATAAAAGGCGAGATTAACAAAATTTCAGTAAGAAGAATTTTGCGAGCTAGAAACCTCGTTATGTCAAAATACAGAGCAATTCAAGTGCGCTATAAGAATTAAATAAACCTTATGACGTTTGACATTTAAGCATTGTTCACATTTAATATCTGTTCTTCCAATGCGAGAAACACCTGAAATTATGAATATATAAATTTAATAATCTCAGATTCAAGCTCTTGTTTGATATTATCTGCTCGATTCTGTTCATTTGTTAATTTATTCCTGGAATTTTCAAGGACATTTACGTAACGTCATTTCATGCACTAACTATGGATATACTGGGAACTTTATGGTGGAAACCTCTCAGAACTACAATCCAATTTTTATTATATAATTAGGTAATCCCATTTCGTTCAATCCTACAATCTTCGATCGCGTTTTGTGTCTGAAATCTAACCATGATTTTACAATGGTGGATGTCTGTCTCGATTGTTGGTATCTGAAATGGAAAAATCATTGGCTTCTTATCTTGGAGTTTACACGTTCATTTGCGTTGTTCGATGAAGCCTTAAAAGGTGTTGGATATTTTTCATGGCATATAATTGTAACTAATCGGATTTTATATGACCCTGTGAACTAGATTGTGGGAGAAAATACGATTGTAGAGATTTAATGTTTGGAGAACACAGTAGAACTTATTTAAAATGAGCCAGGTTATATTATAATCATCTGTATGAACATGAAACCAATTTTGTCTATATATAGCTCTAGCTGGTAATGAAGTTAGATACTATCAAACAGTGTTGTCAACTCCTTTTCTTGATTCAACATATGACAAAGATTTTCAAGCAACAAAAATTCAAGTTTCATAAGCAGCATAGTTTTAAATAGTTTAGAACATGAATTTCTTCTGTAATCTATAATATGCGTGGAAAAGCGCCGAAAACGTTTGACAACAGGGAATAGGATGTAATGTAAACTTTTGCAAGTATTATAATTTTTAGGATTTCATTTGTGATTAGAATGTCCTGTGATTGTTATGCAATTATGCAGTTTTCTGACAATTTCTGTAAAATCTTGTATCTAATGGACACAGATTTTGTTTGAGGCGATAGCATCAATTCACTCAATAGTGACGTATTTATGGTTGTACTTTTCTTTAAGAAGAACCCTATTCTGCGGAGTTTTAAAAACGCGTAGAATGTATTCATCTACAAACTTTCATACTTAATAATTTTATCTTTAAAAAATTATGTGTAAGTTCAAGGGATCCATAGATATCGACTTTAAAGTCGAAGGAATATGGATGGAGGAAGATATTTTTGTATTGTGTATCAGAACCTATTAGGAATAGCTATAACACAACTATTAATACTGAATGCTACCTACAACAAATGATCAATTCGAACCATACCATCCTTCATCAACAACCTGTTAATGCTTTGTGTATCGACATTTTTTGTGTATCTTCGTGTATCCGTATTACTTTTACACTTCAAAATAACCAAAATATGTTTTAGATTTGGCGGATAACTTTAAATCTCAATTTCTTCCAAGGTTCTAATATTTGATGCTTTGTATACTTAATCCCTATAATAAGAATACAAAACACAGATATATAAACAAGACATACAATGTTTATCTTCCTAGATCTTATGATTGATGCTATTGAAGCATATTTTTGCATTGTTAAAGGATATGCATAGTTTAGAGAACAATGCATTTATTGGAGTAATATTGGAAAAGTCAATGATTTAATGATTCTTAAAATATTACAGTTTATAACTGTAGGTTAAATGAGACAGTTATAGGAGCTTTAATATAAACTATTGAGCACATTAAGATCGCCTTTTATATCTAAGCAGCTAATATACTAAACGCCTAATATACTGAACGCCTTATATACTATACGCCTAATATACTTGACCCCAAATATACTGAACGCCTTTTCATATCCTACTAACTCTATACTGAATGCCTCATTATATTCACTGATCTTCATACTCATCAGCTCTTATGTTCTTAGCTAAATGGAACTTTCTCATATATTGCCTCACACATCCTTAGGGTAACGCAACTTCCAGTATTGTTTCATGGATACTGACTCATCAACCATACAAATTTCAACACTACTATCCCAATTCAAAGAGATACATTCAATTTGAAAATCAACTTTCTCCAAATGAGGTAGCATAGGATGAAATTTAAAAAATCCAACATTGATTAAAAAACAAACAACTCAAATATTAATTCACAATATCCCAAATTTTTAGTTCCAAAAGTATTAAACATATATTTCAGAAAGATCCATATATGCAGATCTATAGTTTCAACTTTTTAATTTTCACTTAACAGTTCTGATTCGTTTTTGACCAGATAAGAATCGAATAAGATTCATGAATTATAATAAACAACAAAAATGAGCTTAAAACAGCAAGAAGGAAGAATTACTTCTCAAGTATATTAACGAAGTTGAGGATGAAAGTTCTTCCCAAATTATTTCTTGAGAGTATCCAAAAGACAAAAGCGAGAAATTAGTAATCAAATGAAGGAACTACTGAATACATAGAAATTTCACCTTATGTGATTGCCATGTACATAACTATACTGCATAAATTCAAATTGACCAAAATTCACACAATTTGCTTACCAGAAACAACAAACATCTTCTGAATTGAAGTGTTCTTGTGAAAATCAGAAATGAGATTGAAACATCCACAAATTTTTAAATTACCTAATGTAAATCACATTATGGACCCTCATATACCATACAATGATGTTAATCATATATCAGTTTCAGTGAAACTGTTTTTGTAACTGTTAATTTCCTAGATCCTTAACTGTCGAGTTGGCAGTTGGTTTCCAGAATGTCAGCTTCATGTAAACTTGCCCTCATAATTGAAATTTCTATTCTTCAATTTTACTTCTTTTCAATCCATTTTCTTGTGAAATTTTATAATATACTGTGAAATGAAAATAAAAGGAAGAAATTGCACTAAAATAACTTCATATTTCCATATTACGTACTCATTTTACACAATTATATAAAATACCACCTATAGTACAACTATCTATAACAAAAATTGTCAAATTGCATAGCATTCTCCAAGTAGTAGTAGAATTTTTTCCAAAATTTGATTCACATAAGCAGCAGTATATTTCCTGTTTTTATAAGTCTTGGATTGAAAGTTGTGGTTCTACAAAATGAAACTTCGTATGCTACGTCTACATATTTGAATATCATGTTTCACACTATCAGACACCTGTAACAGAAAACTTTCAACTTCAATGGGGAATACCTGGCATTCAGTCAACAACCTTGATAAAATTATCTGAGAAACAGTAACTATGAGTTTTCATGAATAGGAGGAACTCACAATAATTACCTTTTGTTTGTTTGTTATTCCTTTAACGTGCTCTATTTCCGCCTTTCGGCCAATGACACGCCGGGGAATTCTGTCTCCCGGGAATTTTGTCGAACCCCTTTCGTGTCGAGGGAAGTGATCTTTAATGTCCAACACATCTCTGTTAGACAGGACCGACGTCTTTACATCTTCGAAAGATGGATACTCAAGCGATTCCCAGAATCCGAAAAATCGCATTGACTTTGTGGGGATTGAAACCAGGTAACTCTGCAGGAGACGAGCACCATATCCTCTACGCCACCGAACCGGCAATTACCTTTTGTGCAAATTGAGATGACAGAAGAATATCTGGGTCGATCAAGTTCTGATGCCAACTATGAAAACAATTGTTCCAAAAATAAATTTTGATTGTAAGAATCGTAGGTAAATTTCAAGCCCTTTACTCCATCTCTTTCCTTCAGAGATGTATAACATTAACATGTAAATTTCCTGTTATTACTCAATTTTTTTTTGTTTATTTTCATGATTGTACTATTGAGAGGTTCCACATAATAGGTTAAATATTATTTTTCATTTTTTCCAACCTTTCTACAGTGGATCTATTTTATACTTCCTCTTCACAAATGAATTGTAACCTAAAAATAGGTATTTCAAAAATAATAACTACTAACTTTGTATTGAAAATAACAGCTTACCTTCAAACCACAAAATGATCATTCAACTGAAAGAAATGAATCATACTTCTCATGTATTTCTTTCATATTTTCCAAATATATTAGGTTAGGTTACCTTCCAAATATACATAGCCACAGAGTTATGAGATCTTATTTTCTTCGGTTCAAAGTTGAACATTGTCAAACACATTGAATCTGATACAATTTTCGTAATAGTTGATTTTTCATTTTGGCTACAAAATATCAGTCCACATGTTATAATGCAATTTATTTGTTTGAACATGATATATATTGTACTTAAACAGTAATCCCCAAAACGGAAATATTAGTAAAAGAACCATTATTTATAATATTCAACTAACAGTATATACTTTAGTTCTGTAGTTTGACAGATACAATTATCATAAGTGGTTTAATACAATTTCCCTATATTTATATATATATATATATATATATATATATATATATATATATATATATATATATATATATATATATATATTTTGAAAAGAGAGGATTTACAAAATTTGAATAATTCTATTTCCAATAAATGCTTATATTTATAATTTTTGTGTGTCAGAAAAACCAGGAAATGTAACAGGGGAACCATACTATCTTGTATATGATTCAATAAACGAGTGAAAAAACCTGAGGAAAAAACTCGTTTTCCTGTCCTGCTATTGCTAATGCAATAGCTTGTCTGTTTATGTTGTGTTAGTGTCGTGTGTACAAAAAGAGTACCAAAGATTTTTCTGCTTAGCCGCTTCATTCTCTCTTGCATTCCATGAATTCCAAACGAAGACAAGGGTGAAAGAAAGGGGGTTTGGGGCAGGAATCTGTAACAATGAAAAAAGAAAACCAGAAGAAAAATATTTCAACAATCATACTTCTTGTATGTCTAAACAAATCTGGGAAAAGATTTTACATAGCAATCAAGGTCATGAAAAGGACTAAGGAGATAATAAAAAAAATACATAACCTGCTATATTTATATTGATTAGTATTTATCTTCGATACAGAACGCAGACTCAGCAATGTTTGAAATAAGTAAGAAAATATGTTTCTTGAAGCAAAGCTAGCTGTGAAATATCAGTTGAACATCTATTTTCTATTCCGAGCTTGCCAAAGTTTCTCTCTGGGTTTTAATATTCGATTCTATTGTAGTACTTTCGTCTTTCCATAGAGTGTATAATGTTTTAAACACTAGTTCACAATATAGTAGAATATTATTGCAATGGTGTTTAATAATTAATTTTTTTGAGAAAATTAAACCTACGACTCTTGGTTGAATGCTAAAATATATACATTACAGCAGTAATGAATGGTTTAATGTTTCCAATGCTCATGTTCAATTTGAGAGGTTGAGTTTTCGAAAATGATGAAAAGCGTATAGTTTCTAACGCCTAGCCACTTGAGATTGAAAGTCTTTCATTTATGTTGCGTAGGAATTTCATCATGAATTTTCATTGAACTTCTGTCCTGCAATATTCTCTTTTTTTTACAGGGACTGGCGAGTCCGGCAAATCGACATTTATCAAACAAATGCGCATCATCCATGGCGCAGGTTACTCGGACGAGGACAAACGCGGCTTCATCAAACTGGTCTATCAGAATATTTTCATGGCCATGCAGAGTATGATCAAGGCCATGGATCTCTTGAAGATCTGTTATGCCGAGTCTTCCAATCAAGTAAGCTTTATGATGCCAAATTCTTGCAGTAAAAAAATAAATATATGAAACATATAATATGATTTCAATCAGTAGAAGAAAAAAGCAAATAAACTGATGATGTAATCGGTTATATCTCTTCTAGGATAAAGCCGAATTAATTAAGGAGATTGATTATGAAACGGTAACAACATTTGAGCCCCCATACGTACAAGCAATTAAGGACCTTTGGGCTGATGCAGGTATTCAGGAATGCTACGACCGACGTAGAGAATACCAGCTCACCGACTCTGCCAAATAGTAAGTCGTTCCGTTCGATACCAATGGACGGAAATGAATAAATGTATAATTATTTTCAGAATTTGAAATTTCGTCAGCTGATAATTTTTTAATATAACCCAGTTTGTTTTGTTTCTTTCTTCTAGTAAAATAGGTATTGTAACTTGTTGACGTTATGTACAAAGTCATTAAGAAGTTTCCTCATTAGAGGCTCTAATACGAAATTTTTAAAATTCAAGCATAGCTCAGTTAGTTTCCTCTTCTAAGTGATCTATCGATCATATTTAAAAGAATATGTACATTAACCAAACAGAACCTCCTTCATCGATAAGTGAAAAAAACGAAATTTTCAGCTTGTTTCTATCATTTGAATTGAAGTCTTAAGGTAATCACTTTAATAAAGTAATAACATCATGAATAATGTAACTTGAAAGATAAGCCTTATCTGATTATGAATTTTTCCGCATGAAAAATATTTCTCCATACTTTGTATGCATTGTGACAGCGTTTCTAGCCACAAATTCTAAACTTTCAACTTGAGAGATTTTGTTCATTAGACATTAGATCAATACCAGTAAAGTAGTTATCGAAATAAGGTTTATAACCCTTATTCTCTTCCAGTCCTGCTAATCGAATTGGAGATAAAACAACATCGCCACCTAAACCACATTGTTTTTCAATATCAGATTTACCAGTGTATATTTCGAATGCTAACATATATTCTCCAGTTTGACAAAAGGTCCCAATTTTTAAAACCAAACCTGTTTGGCTATCCTTCGATATATTGCTTTCCATAGTATGGTACCATGCTCTCGTCAATCAATAGATGCTCATCTATTCCGCCGTACTCTCGAAAATTTTGATTGAATACGTCAATAAGTGGTCTGAATTTGTGAAGTTTTTTTGTCGAAACATTGTTATCATTGAAGTGAAGATAACCTAAGAGAACCTCAAAACGGTCGAGTCTCATCGAGTCCCGAAGTATTGAACGGGTATCATTAGTAGCATTCCGTTATATTCGTTTATTAGGGTACTTGGCATATCCAAGGAGCAATAAAGCTCCAAAGATTACATACAGTTCATCCATAGAAAAATTTAAAGAAATGTTTTTTGTGATCTATACAAATTAGTCTGGTGAACGATATTTTCCATGATCGCCTCCGTGAAAAAAGGTTTGAAGAAATTGGCTGGAGATTCGGCCGACTGTGCATCGCTAGATGGAGGCACAGGATCACAAGTGGTGTTCATACAATATTTGGGTGTATCCCCCGTCCACTTATAAATTTTTCTATTTTTTCTTGAACAGTTTTATCTTTCATCTTCCTGGAAAGCTGTTGTAAAACAGAAAGTGTTATATTTTCATCATCACTCTCCGATGAATGGGAAAGTGTGGTGGCTTGAGGTTGTTGAAGTCCACTTGTTCTAGCAGAAAGTTGTTCATGAGTTTCCTCATCTTCATTATTCTCGAAAGAAATTTCGCATTCTTGACCCAGAATATCTCTGGGTAGGTGGTTTATATCGCCATCTTCTTGGTCTGAAACATCGCTGTCTTCTTCAGATTCTGCTGTATTTTGATTGGGAGGTTCAATATATATTTTCGTATTACTTTCATAGAAATCATCGCCCTCTACGATGTCCAAAAGTTGATGCAGAGATAATCTGAAATGGAAACAGAAATTACTTCTGTGCATATAGTCCTTTTAAGCGGATCGCCGAGAAATACTTGCATTAGAAAAAAACTTGTTAAGAAAATGTGAAAATAACATCAAAGTTGTAAACAAGAGACCATAATGCGTCGGAATTTTTCAATTGAGTTCCAAAAATATTTTTGTTGAATAGGAATTGAACATTACTTACCCGCCATTTTTAGTAGAATGTAAACTGGGATCCATGGTAGTCAATGAATTCAACACTATCGTATTTCACCGTCGTGCCAAAGACATAAATGCTTCTGAGAAAGGTCTGATGAGAAGATGCACGTATAGCCGGCTCCCCACCACTCTCTGAACATTTACGACTTGCATTTATATTGTGATCCTTTTGAAAAGACTGTATGCACAAATGAGTTGAAGGACCTGAATTGATTTGTTTCGAGCCACAGTGGCAATTGACAACAAGCTTGAACCCAAGGCTAAGTTTCCAGCTTCTAGAAAATTCACTTTTTGTTTAGACTGTCGATAAATAAGAATATCCGACAAAGCAGTGAATACTGTGAAATATTCGGTGAGCCTATAACAGTGTAACGGTTTCACAATTATATTTTTGCTCGTAGCACAAGTTTTTTTTTGCGCTCGCACTTTCACTGATACTCGACTCACTTCTGGTGTGTTGATTACTATAGGACGATCTCTTACGTGGTCTATCACGTCGTTCGGTACACTCACGGGAACCTTGCTAATATGCTGACATTTTGAGAACACTCGGTATGAAGGTCGGAGCTGAACTAGCCAAACTCGACGCTTTATCGAAATATCGTAAACGTTCGAGAAGGTTCTACTCTCTACTATACATTTTCTAAGATATTTGTACTTCTGATTGACGGGGGTTACACTGATATATCAATCAGATTGTACGTTATAGCTTAGTTCGTTATAATAGGAAATCATTGTACTTCACGAGTATTTTTTGTTGAAAAATCTACAATAACGTATTCTATGTAGGTTAGGTTCGGGAATTGGCTTTTGAAATACAGATCAATATTTTAGAATCAAGGAACAGGTAGGAACTAGGGATGCACCGAGCAAGGGTTTTCACAAAAGCCTAATACCGAGCTCTCGGCCATACAGAATTACTGCATGCCGAGTATCACGACCGAGAGCTCGGCTGGCCCGACCGGGCCCTCGGTTCATCCTAGTAGGAATATTATTTTAAACTTTTCTCGAATTTATTCTATCTAAGGTATTTTTGTATAACCGGTTTCTTCAACAACGCAATGCACACGTACCTATTTCGTCAGACGTATTGAGAGCAAAAGCCAAACAGTTTTATGAACAAAGTGAAACACTTTCCAGTGATGTTTCCGCTGTGATACCAATTAGGGAAAATTTTCTATATGTTATTGAACAGATGGAATTAAGTAAAGAACATGTGTATACTGCTGATGAATCGGCTATTTTTTGGAGATGTTTACCAGACACAACTTGGGTTCATCTAGGGGAAAAATCAGCACCAGGTCGAAAAGTGTCAAAAGGCCTCTTAACATTCATGCCGTCCTGCAACGCGGCTGGAACTCACCCATTACCTTTTAATAGTCTTGGGAAAAGCGGCAAATCCACGAGCATTCAAAAACGTAAGTTCACTACCAGTTGTCTACAAAGCATCTACCAAAGGGTGGATGACCAGACCATTATTTGATGAATGGTTCAAAACATGTTTTATCCTCGAGGTGAAGAATTTTTTAACTAAGATTAACAAGCCTTCTAAAGCTTGTTGATAGACAATGCATCATCGCACCCACCTGAGGAAGGGGTTAATACTGATCCCAACTTCAGAATTATGTTTTTGCCACCCAACTGTACTGACGTTCTGCAACCTATGGATCAGAATTTAATTCAAAACATCAAAGTGTCGTATAGAAAATGCCTTCTTAATCATATCATTTCGCATGAAGGTGAAGAGATAACTTCCATTTTGAAGCAGTATAATTTGAAAGATGCCGTGAACAATCTTGCCAATCTTGGAAAGCTATTACTTCAAAAAATATTAGAAAAAGTTGGACAGCATTGTGGCATGACACTACAGAAGTAGAAGAATCAGATGATGAAAATATTTCACTCTCAGAGCTTCAGAAGAAACTTCGTCCAATCGGTGAAAATGATTTGAAAAATATTGCCGAATCATAAAGGGTCATTGATCCAGAAAATGGCTTAACCATTGACAACATTACCAACTGGGCTGTGGGAGACAAAGGGTTCGTTATCGATTTGACTGAAGAAGAGCTTATACAGGATGCTTTAGGAAGGAATATTGAAAACGTAGAGGAATCTTCTGACTAAGAGGATGGTTGAAATAGTATGGTAAAAGTGAAACATGCAGATAATGTCAATGCGTTCTCCCTGATTATTAGTTGGGCC
Source organism: Cryptolaemus montrouzieri (assembly GCA_013387265.2). NCBI lineage: Eukaryota > Metazoa > Arthropoda > Insecta > Coleoptera > Coccinellidae > Cryptolaemus > Cryptolaemus montrouzieri. The sequence goes on along the minus strand of JABFTP020000124.1, from coordinate 62,275,993 downwards.
GAATAGAATAATCTTCCTATAGAAGACGTATAATCCTGAAAAAGCTCAAGAAAAAATCAGTTCAGATGGTAGCATCGAGAAAGGTTCAGAGTAAAATCGATGGATATTTTAAACGTCATAAGAAATAGTATGTTGTTTATGTACACTAGCTTATATTTAAATTCTATATGTTCTATGAGGAAAGATTATAATGAATGGAAATTTATAATTTGGTTCTGTTTCATAATAGAAACTATTTTTAACTATATGTTTATAATAAACTCGGCTTTAACAGATTTTGGGTTGTTTCTATTTTGAAAATGAAACAAATTCAAGTCACTTCAGAAATTCGGACATTTCGATAGTCCGGGCATGCGCCGGAACGATATCTGCCCGGACTAGTGAAGTACTGTATTACCAAAGGTTATCAATTTTAAAATTAAGATTCTTCTTTCGCACTCTTGAAATTTCAAAATTTGAAAGAGAAAGAATGCAGAATCTAATGTGTTCATTTCAGCTACTTGATGGAAATTGACCGGGTGGCAGCTCGGGACTACCTGCCGACGGAGCAGGATATCCTACGCGTGAGAGTGCCCACTACCGGCATTATAGAGTACCCATTTGACCTGGACGAGATCAGGTTTAGGTAGGAGGACAGAGTTGCCGGCATGAAATGATAATTTGTTGATTGTTTTTACTGATTTTCAGAATTTTTGTATCCTAGTACACAGTTGCTGCATTTATGATTTTTTTATGTTTATTTTGTTTATTTTTTGTTCTGGCTGCATGTTGCATGTGTGTGTTGTTTTTTGCAGTTACCTTAGCGACCTGGCCCGCATCGAGGCGCCAGAATACCTGCCCACGGAACAGGACATTCTTCGAGCGCGGGCACCCACGACGGGCATCTTGGAATACCCGTTTGATCTCGACTCGATAATCTTTAGGTAGGGTTTAACTACAACAAAGTTTTTTTCATCAAAAGAAGCAAGATTTTTTATTATTCACCAAAAATCTACTCTTGTTATTAACTGGATAATAAACATAATTTCTCAATAGGGACTTACGGATCATTTTCGTTGCGTATGTATCCATAAATACTTGTCATTGCGCTATAAACATTTGAGTGACAAACTCATAGTAGATTTTCCCATTTCAAGGTGAAATAGTTCACTTCTTCATCAATAAACCGGGAGTTTTTCTAAAGAATTTTTGTTCATACACCAGTATTATAAAGGGCTATTTGAAATTACTATTACAACTGACAGCATTTTTCAAATTTTCTCCTATGATTTTCCTTTATGTTCAGATTTCATTTTATGAATACCTAAATTGTGACTTGTTGAAATAGAGATACTTTTCATTTCTCTAACCGTATATTTCAAAGACTCAGAAGCTAGCTATCACTGGCCAATTAGGTCTTCAAAATAGCTGATAATAATTTATTTCAAGACTGGTGTATATTAAACTTTTGTCGTGAATGTATTCAGATCAAGACGCTGAATAGGCTTCATTCATATGGCTTGTAGTTGTCACTGTTGAAAAAACATGTATTTCATGCTATACTTGATACAACGAAAAGAGAGAGTGTAAACAAAACAAACGCACGAGGCCTGAACGTGATGTCACACAGGGTTGAATCCAGGGACTGGCTTCCATTTGATCACGAAATTGAACTTATCATAAAAAACAGGCAATGTAATACGCAAATGATGTTGTAGGTATATTTTCTGACTAGAACATTATTGAAACATATATATTAAAAGAGTTACATAACAAGGACATCAAGGATTATCATCGTCATTATCAGATTCAGACGATGAACTTGAATCATTCTCGAGATTGACAATAATAGGATCCAGTTGTTCGTCTATTATGTAATCTAATTGCCACATTCTCGGTTCGACCTTCTCTACGACATGCTTAATGCAGTTTTGCCACTTGACAGCATCAATCCTTTCAATGGATTCGGCGAAAAGCTTCTTCATGTCTTGGAATTTGAATGATGTGTTCTTAGATGCCACATAATTCTTCATCTCAGCCTAAACCAGTTCGATGGGATTGAGCTCGCAATGATAGGGCGGGAGTCGCAACACGATTTTATTTTGGTTTCGAGCCATTTCATCTACTGCATATTTATTATACGCTGGTTTATGGGTTTTGACTATTCGAAGAAGCTCTGCTTTAATCAAATCATCCCCGAAAGCAATATTTTTTTAACGTAGCCATTCTTGAATAGTGGCTTTTCTACTGGCAGATGTCGGGAGTTTTTCTGTGGGTCTAGAATGATAAGACGCATTGTCCAAAACGATGACTCATCCGTCTTCCAATTTCGGTAATATATTTTCAAACCATTCTTCGAAGTTGGGTCCATCAATTTCTTCGTGGTAGTCACCAGATTTCTTCGATTCGAATGACCACAGTGCGTCGGGAACGAATCCAGTATCACTTCCAATATTGCAAACGAGAGTCTCTTGCCTTTACCTGCAAAGACATAAAAATGATTTCTATCAATGATTGCATGTGTCTATTTTCATCTAACTTAATCATGTGGAATCTCATAATTAGAGAATTGAGTTAAATCACCGATAAACCTTTTGACGACAGGTAGGTGGTACACAGCCTACTTAAGTTAATTTAAAGTAGCAATAGAGATAAGGAAAAACCCAGGAGTAGCAACAGACCCTTAATAAGATCCCATCTATTCGTCCAAATTGAATTATCCTATTGCTGTTGTGAATATAGATTGAAAACATGATATAGAACGTCCTTGAAAGAAAGCGGCATGCTAACAATTCGAAACAGGATTGTTTTGGTACCAGGTACCAGGTACCAGATAATGAACAGTATGTATGGGTTTTACCCTATAGCATAATTTGCAAGGAATAACAGGAATATTTTCATAAAGGGTATTCGAAAACCTTCATTCTGCAGTTAGTTTTAGGTAAAAATTATGGTTTCAAAAGATATGATGAAATACCTGATGATTCAAATCAAGATTTGAATCAGAATAAAAATCGAATAAGTTTATCAAGAAATTAGTGATTTCAATCAAAAACGAACCAACAGAACTTGGGTATCATTTGAAAATCATGAATATTATATTATATTATACATGAATTATTCATGCATAATATAACTACCACTCACCTGTGGTATTCTTCAATCCAGTCGATAAACCTTCTTGGAAAACCTGTCTGGCGGTTTTGACCGATGCATCTACCCAAACACTTGATTTAGTGTACCCAGCATTCACCTACGTTTCATCCAGGTAATAGATTTTTCTATTCTCTTCGCGGTAGTTTTTAATTTGTTTGAGATAGTCTCTCCTCCACAAGACTATTTCCTCTTTCTCCAATAGTAAACCATTCCTCCCCCTCTTCTGGAATCTCAAGTCCATTTTTTTAATATTTTACGGAATGTTGTTCTTTTAAAATTTGGCAGATCAACATCACTGTTCACTTCATTCAATATTTTATCTATTGTAGGTTATTCATTTCTATGAAAAAACTGATGCGCTTTCCTACTAATCAGATTTTTGTCGAAATCAGTAACACTATCCGCATTTTTCACCCTTTTCGGGTACGTCCTCGGTTGTGAAAGGAAGATTCTCCTTATCCTCCTTTATGAGTCTGTAAACACTAGTTTTACTAACTCCCACAATATTTTCCACTTGTTCGACGATTTCGTTGATAGGTGCACAATCTATTTGCATTTGTCTATTATAGACGTTGAAAATGATTTGTTTTTCATTTAAAGTAAAATGACCTTTCTTAGGCCGCTTTTTCGGAGAATAATTTTCAACAGTACTTTCATCTGCAGTATCCGTAGACGACATTATACACACAATATTTTCACTTTTCAACACTCGATCAATAACACTTCCAAACCAATAATGAAAATTTAATTTTCTATCCGATGGACCGAGACCGTAGCTGTACAGACTGCTAACATTCAGATCCCACCCCCTAAACATGATTCGGCCAATTACAGAGCTACTAAATTTTCTGGCGTCTGCTGTATTTGTTTGCACGTGGTCTCTCTTTCGGTTGCCTAGAGTATAGTAGGAGTTTAGACGGTGAAATTCTTTCAATATATATATATATATTGTTGTTTTCCTTTATCTACTATGAGCATTATGCCCAACCCTTACAAGTTAACATATCAAGTCAAGTAGTCAATATTCGATGGTAACACTTACGGGCATTAGTAATATCAGATATATGAAAAAATCAGAAATGCCACAAATTTTCAAATGTATGATTTTTCTAAGAATTAATCTCTCTGGAAGATTGTCTGGGAAGTGGCCATGAAATGCTAGGTTTTCTGAATCAAAATAAATTCTCGCGGTCGAGGTTGAACATACTTGCTTATTACATCCAAATAAATAATTATTTCCTTCGAAGTTAGTACATGAATTTTAGCCTGTGAACGAATTTCAAATTCAGCCTTTGATTTGAAAATTACATCTCGATCTTTATTGAATGCTTTTTCTCACAATTGGTACAGAACTTGATATTCTAGTATATTTCTCTTTCATCACTACATCACGGGAAGAAAAGTTCCCATTTTAGTAGTGTATACTTTTTTATTTAACTAAGTATATTTTGATGTAATATTTTTTGGCATTTTTCTGATAGTGATCTGATCACACTCATAATCATCTTTTTGGTGCAAATCTCCAAGCTATTTTTTAACTATATCATTCCAAAAATTGTAACCAACTGAACTGATTCGAAAAAGTGGAAATCTGATCTAACCTAAGAATTTGATGTTCGCAAAAATGCTGCTTTCGATTTTGAATATGTGACACGTAGGTTGCCTTTCATATTTTGCGCTTGACAAAAAAACTTTGCATAGAAACTAGTGCTACGCGTGGAATTATGGAAAACTGAACCGAAAGGGCCTTATGTGAACTCTAGATTTCAGTGTAAAGGACCCAAGAAATTCAATTATTTGGTCACAGATCAATTTCTTTCCCTATGAGTGTAAAAGGTGCATGGAGGAAATCAAATGATCATGATATCACAGACTAGAAAGCATGTTTGTAAATTATAAAAGGGTGTAAAAACAAAACCACATGTGTAGTACCATCGATTGTATAAGATCAATGGTAAATAAATAACACACACATAGTAGGGTGTTGATAACCCGATCTTTAAAATCACAATAAACACCTATAAATTAACCCATTGAAGATTGATGTCCTACTTGTTTCAGAATCTTTTAGATTTGCTATCAGTCACAGAAGTCACAGTTTCCCTCTTTTTATACTTAATGAATTTAAAAATTAGAAGACGAGTAGCCTTTTCGAAAATTTAATCTCTCACCGAATGCAACTGACAAAAATCGAATTGAGAAAAATGAGACTTGTAAATATCTTTGAATCTCTAAGCAAGATTATCCTGATGCCCCTGACTATTTAAGAAAAAGTAAAGTTTATTGTGAATGTCTTCTAAGAATCGAGAAACTTTCACTGAAGGATAAGTTAACTTAGACCTATCACAAAATTCCTTGAATGTAATAAAGGTGTGTTGTTGTTGGAACACTTTCGCAAAAAAAGTTCCTCATTACATACTTGACATTCTGGGACTGTAATTTTTCGTATCCTGTCATATAATAGGTAGCGTAATTGTCAGTTATAGAAGTTGGTAGATTTCCAAAGATCTCATTATATTCTTCAAGAACGGAAGATTTTAAATCATCAGAATCATTGAGTATGTTCTGTGTTCTAGTCTGCAAAAAAAAAACAAATCATTCAAATTCTCACAGAACTCTTTTACAATTTCTATTAATTATGGGCGATGTTAAGCCATTTATGACAGAAGTTTTTAAAGCAGCAATAAACTAGTGGCAAGTAGGGTTTGTGTTCAATACACCATGCTGTCTAATAATACAAAATAAATTTTCTAAAGGATCCTGGTTGAAGGACCGTAATGAAAAATACTTGGAACTCTTCGGATCTCGAGAAAAGGCTTCCTCGGCTATTTTTTTTCCTCGCCATTCACATGGGGCTTCTTCTATGGTATAGTCCTTTCCCGCCGAATGCCATAGGGATGAACCTCAAAATTAAAAAGAAAACCGATAAGAATTGGATATAATCCAATGTAGGTTCCGTAGAATCATTCAAAGCTCAAGCTGCACTAAGTATCAGCTGAAACTATACAAATTCAATTCACTTACTATAAATTTTTCAGAGAATTACTAAACTTGATTCGAAGACACCAGCAACGGAAACACCTCAAAAGAAATTGATTTGGAAGCGCAAACACCAGAAACAAAAGTGTTAAGCGGAAAACTGAAAACATTGACAGACAATTGCAAATTCATTTTTAGGCGATTGAAGTTTGATTGACAGAGTTTGACACTTGGTCGTGGTTAAGTTAGTGCCATCTATATGTATTATGAGGGACTAGATAGACATGTGAGTAGGTGTTGAATGTTTTGGTCGGTAACTCGGCCTTCTTAGTGGATCTTTTCTCTGCTCTGCATCGATGGTTTGTGGCAAAACAACTGATTTTGGACGACCTTCACGAAGTTCGTCACTCAGTGAAACACGGCCGCCATAGGATTCGTTATACCAGCGTTTCACAGTGGCCAAGTGTGGAGTCATCACCAAAAGTCGAAACAAGTTGATTGCAGTATTGTCAAGTCAATCCTCGTCGAAAATTGTAAAAAATTGTCGCACGAAAATGTTCACGTGTTAATTCCGTTTTTCGTCCAAGTTGAATTTTTCAAATGACTATAAACCAAACAAAACTCACTTGTATATGGAAGATTTGTAAGTACGGTTAGGTTAAAAAGGGGTTAAAATACACTACGCAGTTGTCGGATGGAAGCTGTCATCAGTAAAAAATTTGAAAGGCAACCTACTTAGGTCAACGAATATAAATTATTGCGCAGAATTAGACTTCCCACAAGCAATCCTCTATATACCAGCTTCAAAATATATGACAATACAGCGTAAGTAACCTCTACTATCTTTATGGTTTGATGTATATGAGGTTATACTCAATTTTTGGTCTTGTTTCTTATTTAATATTGCTAAATACTGAATCAGCAATGTGTTAATTTTAATTTTTCGTTTGATAGCTTTATTGGCTTTTTTCGAAAACTTTAATTTTGCATGGATAGAATTTTGTGATTTATTAATATCGTAAGTGTAGGTCGGTCATTCTCAAATAACAATGTTGATTTTGATTGGCTCTGTACCTTCAATACAACATTATTATAAATAATGCATGGGTATTGGATTATTGAGAAAATATACATAACTACAAGTTAATACAAATTGTATCTTTATTGAATCCTTTTATAAGTTTTCAAATTTAGCATTTCACTAGCTTTAACTTGAAAGTGTCAAGTTAGAATTTGAATTTGATTTGCGATTGTTAAATACTCAAACTGTTCAAATCCATCTGAAATCATAAAGGACTAGTAAGCCTGTTTAACCCGTCTCTTTATATCTGAACGCCTAATGAATTGAATGCTTAATGTAGTAAATGCCTAATATACTGTACGCCTCATTATATTCATTGTCATTCATACTTAATAGTCCTTTATGTTATATTAAATCTCCTCATATATTGCCTTACACGTCTTTACGGTAAGGCGGCTTCGAGTATTGTTTTATTTACACTGGCTCTTTTACCGTTCAAATTTCAACACTATTTTCTAGTTACAATTCAAAGAGATACTTCTAGTTTTAAAATCTCAGCGTTCAACAATTAATCTGGCATAAGATAAAATTTTGAAAGGTTCAAACATAGATTCAAAAAGAAAATCGTTTAATCACCCTTTAGGGATAGAAATTCAGTTATCACGAACTCAAATGGTTCAAAAGAAAGAAAAACCCATTCTGACAGCCCGAGGTTCGTTAATTTCTGACCGTTGTAGATTCTCGGAAAGAGGAAAGCAGAGCGAAATTTTGCGAAAGTCTGCCGATTGTCTGGCCTTCTGTCCAGTGAAATTATCGTATTTTATTTTCGCTTTTTCGGAACTTCTCTTCTCGATCGATCGATCCGATTCGCCTTCCGAAAAACGAACGATATTTGTGTATTATAGATGATGCCCATTTGAAAGTGACTGTTGATTAATGAAATTCATGACATATTTATTTGGTGGAAATCCGTTTCAAAAGAGAAAAAAAAAACAAAACAGATTCGTTCTTTCTTTATTGCATTTGTGTAGGACTTTGAGATTACCTAAAACTGACGTGTGGTTTGTTGATTGGATGTGCTCAAATATTGGGAATTTCTTGTCCGATAATATATGTTCTTTGAACTTACATTCAAAATTTCTACCTGCATAAGCGGAAGGGCATTTGGTACATTCGATTTCCTAAATACCAGATTGTTGAGTTTGTCTGTCTTGCTTAAAAAAGTATTTTGCTAAGATTTCAAACGGCTTGAGAATGAGGTGATTTTGGATTTTGAAAAATAATGTTTTTTGAGAAAGTAACCATTGAAACTAGTATATCTTTTTTTGGGTTTTCCTTGAAAGCAATATAATAATTGCGTTGTTCGATTTTGTTCTTTGCGTCTAATGATTTCATTATGAAAGAGGCTGTTATTATTGGGAGCTATTTTTTTATGGTATTTATTTCCGTTTTGAAATCTTGAATTGAGAGGGGAATAGTAAAAGCTCTGTTGTGGACTATAGAATTGTAAGAGGCGAGTTTATGATTAAAATGATTGAGTGCGTCTATGGAGATTATTGCGTCTGTAAACGATTCTTTTCTATAGATATTATAAGTTAAGATAGTTTGTTATTGTTAAGTATAGAAAATTTATGTAGTTATTAGGTTCAACTAAATTTTAAATGGCCGTGAGCACAAACAATCTGATATCTATAAGATCGAATGTAACGAATACTCTTCAGATTTTTAGGTCAAACAGGTAAAAATTTTGAATGTAGGGTCAAAGAACATATATCATCGAACAAGAAATCCCTAATATTTGAGCAAATTCAATCAACAAAAAACACAATAGTTTTAGACAATCTCAAAGTCCACAAATGCAATAAAGGAAGAAGAATGAATCTGTTGGAAAGTTTGGAAATTAATAAACTCAGGAAAACCACATTATACTACTCTCAATAGACAACTTGAAATCAATAACTCCTCCCTCCTGATATTATATAAAAAATATATCTTGTAATCATCCTTGTACCTTGTTAGTATTCAGCACTTGAAAATGATCAAAGGACCGAAACCCATTGCGTATTAACAAATAATCATGGAAAACTGACAAAATTGTTTTTTCTCTTTCATATTTTGATTGTGTTGAATCTATAAGGATACTATGTTATTCCATTTTGAACCTCCTCATGGGACAACCTTTTTTTCTGGTGAAAAAGTAAGATTACAGTATCTAGTTCTGGTTTTCTTTACATGTCATTATTTAGTCTTAGGGAGAAAAAAAACAACATTGATTTCCCTATTCAAACGGTAGTTATGTCCAGGTAGCTATTGCTGAAAGAGAAACTGAAATGTCCACTAGTTTCACTGTATACAAACACTAATTTTTTGTTGTATTTCACAGGATGGTAGACGTAGGAGGACAAAGATCGGAAAGAAGAAAATGGATTCATTGTTTCGAAAACGTCACATCTATCATCTTTCTAGTAGCTTTAAGTGAATATGATCAGATTCTTTTTGAATCGGAAAACGAGGTAGGATAAGTTTGATCTGATTACAAAACTGTCTTGAACTATTGATTTTGTTACAGAACCGCATGGAGGAATCGAAAGCCCTTTTTAAAACAATTATTACTTATCCTTGGTTTCAACATTCGTCAGTCATATTATTTTTAAATAAGAAAGATTTACTCGAGGAAAAAATCATGTATTCGCATTTAGTAGACTATTTCCCGGAATATGATGGTAAGTATAACATCAAGGAAATTTTTTCAAAAGCATATATCGTTGAAAACGTATTGAATCAACTTGTTTTCTCAGATGAGGGCAAATAAGAACTTCTTGTCATTAAAAATTAAACTTCTGCACAATTCAAGTTTAACACTGCACTTTTCATATCTAAGTTAAGTGACGGATTAGTTTTGAGATTCATTCTTTCATTATTAAGAAACTGATCTTAAGTATAATGCTGTGGGAGATTGATCATCTGGATTGATATTTTTAAAACTATAGATTCACTAATGTTTTCTTTTGGTTATTGAATTCTGAAACTTTTCATTTAAGTAAGTTAGTTTCAATAATTTGTGATGCAGGATTTACTTGTCTAGACTTTTTGGGAATGAAGAGTCCAGATATTTTATAGCACTGGAATAATTTTTGGCATTTATATTTTGAAAAGAGATGTAACATGTTTAGAATAAGAGGCTCAGTGAATTGATGAGGGGTTCAAATTTTTGACGTCTAGAATATAACAGTCGACTCTCGTTAATTCGAAATTCGGGGGACTCTTAAAATATTACGAATTATCGAGTGTTCGAAATATCAAATGGTTTCAAATTTTTTAAAGAAAATAAAAGAAGCTTCGAATTATAGTCTTGGTAGTCAATTATTATTTTTAACTGCTTTTCTTTTACAATGACAAAAGTAAAGAAGTACATTTATATGTGTATTCATAATGCGTATTAATTAATCTTTCGAAAGAACTCGGTTATATTGGTTTGCTTCAAAGCACATTGCTGCTGCCCAGACTCCTCAATAACTTCTTTTAAGAGAAAAAGTGCTTGAAGTGTGTTAAATTAATTATAACAAAAACACAGGCTCGTGTACGATGATACAACATCGAACTTATCTCAACAAGTACATAGCTCTGGATGGTTCCGCAATATATTTCTCTGCAACTTTGAATTGTCGAGTGTTTGACGCCGATGAGTACGAATTAACGCGTCGTTTTATTACGTAGCGATAATATTTTCCTTCGAATTATCAAGTGCATAAAAATGTATTGATTTAGTTCGAAATATAGAGATTTTCTAGGGAACTAGTATTTACTTTGAATTATAGAGAGGTTTGAATTATCGCAGGTTTGAATTAACAGAGTCGACTGTATATGATTTTTATAAAATAAGTTGAAAAGGAATATCGGAATATCTTCTGAAATGCATCATTTGTATGAAGACTTGGAAACTTAATTTCTTGAGGTTGAGGTGTAAAAATTTGTCATTCTTTCTCAAATAAGTTGAAGAGTAATAAATTTTGAAAATGAAGTACTTCACTTCACTATTCCCTTTAAAGACGACAAGCTCCACATTTTTTTGGTTTATATACATCCACATTGCAGAATAGAAGAAAATATTTTTACCAAGGCTTTACTTTATCAGCATGTAATAATTATAGGAGATTTCAACCCAAACCCTAGTAAGAAAAAACAAATAAATAGATTTCTACAGTGTGGACTCTTCACCAAGGCAGAGACAGCCCCTACTTTCTTGATGGACCATAACCTGATAGTACACCCGATTTAATATTTTACTCAAAAATCTACAGAATAACATCAGAAGAATAACTTTAACCCCAGACATAGGATCAGATCATTTGGGCGTGTTGATGACAGTTGATATGGGAGGTGATGTGGTGAAAGAGTCTATAACGCCTATATATAATTACAACAAATGCAATGTTAGAAAAGTGAATTTGGACATTAAAAGCTTCATACAACAAAACATGGGTAAAGAAATTAATGAAGAATATATAGAGTCCTTCAATGAGACAGTCTCTACAAGCATTAAAGCCAACTGTCCAATCAAAAAACCAAATAACTTTAGACACGAACTTCCACCCTACGTGATAAAGTTGATTAAAACAAAGAGAAAAAGGTATAGGAATACTGCCAGAATCGAGATCCTCTAATTAAAAATCAAATTAACATCTACAATAAAAATATACAAAAATGGTGCAACAGTATACAGAACACACATGGGTTGAAGCATGCAACAACATTAATCAAACCAAGGGTAAAAACTTCTATCAGGAGATCAAAAACTTTCCAGATATAAACAGACATTCTCAGTACCTGATCTTGAAGAGAATGGAAAGTGGTATGTAACAGAAAAAGATAAGGTTGAGGTATTTAAAAATTACTATGAATCTGTATACATATATGATGATGACCAAGAATTCAGCAAAACAACAGAAAGATATATAGACAGATGGTACAACGAATTTGTGGAAGAAGAATTTACATATTCAGAGGAGGTTGTTAAAATAGAAGAAAGCGATTATTACCAACTACTGCATTCAACCAGAAATAGTGCTCCAGGCTTGGATGGCATTTCGTGGAGAATAGTTAAACAGTTTGACCCGGAGATACACTCACATATAATACAAATTTTCGAAAACTGCCTCAGAAAACAACAATTTCCGCTCATATGGAAGACAGGATGTATAATAACAATTCCTAAACCTAACTCAAACCACAAGTCAGTTAAAAACTACAGACCTATTACACTTCTACCGGTACTAGGAAAGCTTTTCGAGAAAATAATAAAACTGAAGATGGAAAAGCATATCAACAACATTTTGCCCACTTCTCAATTTGGATTTAGGAACAAGAGGTCTACCACGCATCCACTGGCCGTTTTGGTATCGAACACACAAAATGCAAAACTAAAAAACTTTAAAACAGCGGCCATAAGTCTCGATATTGAAAAGGCTTTCGATAGCATATGGCACAGGGGTCTAATCTTCAAATTATACAAAATTAACCTACCGAGATTTCTTATACACATAATCATAAATTTTTGAACGATAGAAAGCTGACAGTGAAAATTAGAAATACAGTGTCGGAACCATTCTTCCCCAAACAAGGAACACCGCAAGGTTCTAGCCTGTCACCGTTTCTCTACATAATTTACTGCTATGACATCCCAAAAGAAAGAAACAACCAGCAATATTCTCTTCAGTATGCAGATGACACTTTTATAATTTCCCACGATAGCTCACTGACAACCTGCTTGAATGGATTGCAAAGTATGATGAACAAACTTGAAATGTGGCTGAGTAAATGGCGCCTGAAACCCAATCCAAGGAAATCACAATATATAATTTTCCATCATAAAATTAGTCAAAATTCGCCTAGTATAACAATTAAAGGAATCGCCAAAAACCTACAGCGGAAATAAAATACCTAGGGGTTGAAGTCGACAACAAAATGAATTTCAACAAATATACCAAAGCGATTAAGAAGAGAACCATATCAAGAGCTAAAACTTTCACTAAACTAACCGTCAGGAACAGAGGAATAAACACAAATAATGCAGTTAAAATATACAAGACAATATGCAGACCTGTCCTGGAATATGCACATTCCATCTTTGCTAACTGTAGACGCCCAGCCTTGAACAATCTAAAACCGCAGAAACTACATCTCTTCGTACAATAACAAAGATTAGACACCCGGAAAACAGAATACATAACCCACCAAATGAATTACTGTACCAGATAACGAATATACAACCGATAGAAGAAAGACTTAAAAAGTTGAACAAGAATTTTACGCACTTCTTAAAGACTCGCAGGACATTCTGGATCTCTTCCACCATGAACATATCGCACAAGCAGCAAGAAAATACCCACCTAAGTCATTAATACTGACATTGGAAGAACAAGAGAGGAACTGAAGAGGCAGAGATAAATTTTTAGATTTTAATATAAAGTGTTATATATTATTTTTTTTTTTTTTGTTGGATGATTACTTAGAATAATTTTGTTGTAAAACTAGGCTGAAGGACCCAAGGTCGATGGCCATTTGCGCAGTGCGCAATAAAAAAAAATTTTGAATTACCTGTTTAATAACAGATATGTTTTTCAATAAGCTTTCAAGTATTCTGTTCACTGAGTGCTCCCATTTCTATAAGTTTAAATTTCATTTTTAAATTTAGATTATTTATGGTTAAAGTTTTATTCATTTACCTAGAAGTGCTCTAAAAAATTATTAAATTATCGCCAACATTTAAACGAAATTTTGTTTTGTTGAAGCTCCTTTTAAATTTTTCTCTTCAAAATGCAGATAATGTATCTTCCACTTTATTAATCCATTAGATTTCTTTAGCAGAATGTTGTCTTTACTGATGGAGGATGACTCTTGAAAATAATCCTACTTATTAGATAGGATAAAGAGGAAATATATTTAAAATTCAGTTTATTCAGAGAAATTAGTTCAATATTTTATTAAAACCAGTAAATATGTATAATTGTATACAGATCACAATAATTGAACTAATCTGCAAAGAGAAAGTATTGTCTGGAGAATGTCTCGACTATACCAATAATGTTTTAATCTTTTATGAAAAAGTAATTATATTTTGTAGGTGAAGAGCTTTTGTTAATTAAAATTCCTACACTACGCTAAGAAATTTACGCATAAAATTGAAAATTTAAATCTATTCGAAGAAGTTTACATATATAGAAGAATTATTTTTCAGTAATCGCAATAGAAGTAAGGATTCCTTGAGAACGATCAAAATAAAAATGGTACTCATAGAAATTGAAAGAAAAATTATAATGAGAAATTTTAAACTTTTGGAAAAAATCAATGTCCTCAAAAACCTGTTAATACCGGATATTTCCAACCCTGGCGAGAATCACTGCATGACATCTACGATTCATACTCAAAATCAATGACCTTATAGTAGTACGTTCTGAACCTCATTCACGGTAGCTAGCTGGTTTTGCTGGATTCTCAATCTTCCATTGGAAATGTCCCAAAAATACCCGAACTGAATTTATAAAAAAAGCATAATTCGAAAAATTTATTCTTCATAAAAATTATTCAAAATAGTCCCCCTTGACCTCAATAAAACGTTCAGCTCGCGTTTTCAACCTTCCCATGGCTGCCAAGAACTTCTTCTTTGGAATCTTGTTCACCTCCTGGTTACATTTTCTTGGATGTCTGAAATCGAGTCAAACATCTGTCCTTTTAATTTTGGTTTCCGGATCGTAGGCAAAACACCAACTCTCATCGCCAGTTATTACCTTTCTATGGAAATTTTTGTCGGTTTTGAACATTTTGAGCAAATCACGAGATGTTGAAACACATTCTCGCTGCTCTCGTGTGAGAGTGTGAGGAACGAAACGAGCACACACTTTTCTCTTCTGCATATCGTTTGTTGAAATTCGCTGAACGATGGTTTTCCTTCGTGCAGGTCACTCTCTTGAGGTGATTTCGTGATCTCTAGGTAGTTCTTAACGATATGAGCTTAGTGAGGTCTGGCGTCATTATGTACAATCGAAAAGTTTTCACCCATGTTTGCCGCGAATGGTAAATATTTTTCAAAAATGTCTGTAACGCACCTTTGAACATTCAGGGTTCCATTATTTACGATGACCAGATCAATAAGGCATACAAAGAAATTCCTTCCCACGCCATTATTTGATCTCCACCAAAACCAAAGGTAGATAAAAGTTTCCACTGGTCATATCTCTCATTTTGATGTATGTACACTAGAGGACGTAGGTTTCACTGAAAAAGGCAAAACCTCGACTCATTTGTAAACAGAACTCTCCCATTCAGCTTCTAATCAACTCACATGTTCACTGGCAAAATTCAATCGGGCTCATATGCGTTGCGGTTAGAGCTGGGACTCGATCTGCTACACGAGGTTTCAAACTAAATTTCCTGAGATGTTGTCAAATCGTTTCAAGTACTAATTTACACTCGATATTTCTGTTGAAGGTGTCTAGCTCTAGCAAACCGTTGTCTCAACGAGGAAATTCTTATACAACGGTCAAGGATGGCCGTTGTTGCTCGAATTCGTTCTTGCCTCGGTTCCTTTCATGGTTTTCTCATTCTGGAAACAGTTGAATGGGACTACACTAACTTTATGAACAAACCTCACTATCAAAAAATTATCAACAACTGCTGTTATCAATATGCGGTGGTCTCTTGCATAATCTCGATTTATTTCTTTCATTTTATTTCTCATGAGAGGAACATTTGCATTTGTTGGCATATGTTCGGACATATTCGAAAAGAAACATGTGTTGATAAGTTGCCTACCATAAAACAAATTTGAAATATTTAAATTATACGTTAATTTCTTGGCACAGTGTTCTTGTGAACGAAATTAAAAGAAACCTTTTCTTTGGAATGTGAGATATTCACAAGTTTCGTCTCCTGATCTGAAAATTATTGTGAACTGTATATACAACGGAATTTGATATCACGATTGATTAAAGACCTTTTATATATAAAAAATAATTTTCCATTATCTCTAAGGGCCAAAACAGGACCACATCTCAGCCAGGGAATATATTTTGAAAAATTATCTCAAGGAAAATCCAGATCCTGAGAGAAGTTGTTATTCACATTTTACTACCGCTACAGGTTTCACAACATTATATTGTAGATTGCTAGATTTGCTGAAATTCACATATATTCAAACAGTAATATCACTCTAAACTCGCTAGAAATATTCAATAATAAATAGTGCATTATTATGATAAATTAAAGTTTTGACGTAACTGCTGTCAGGAAAGTAGCCGCTCTTTAGTATTATGCAGCCAATATTTTCAAGCAAAATGAATTAATTTTATTTTATAACCGTGGAAACCAATCTCGAAGTATATATTTAGGATCACAATTTGTGTATTAGCTTGAACAGTTTCTCGATTGCTATTACTTGAGCTGGTCAAAGCGTTATTCAATAAATTATCGGTTGGTTATAGAATTTATCGATTTCCTCTTCTATATATTCTTATAATACTGAATTTCCGTTATAACGACATGATTGCTCTGTTTAATTTCAAGTCCATATCCGATTGTAACATGCCATTAGATTTCAGGTTCACATTCTTCTACTACACTGTAGAATATAAAACATTACATTGTTTGTCTAAAGCAGTCTGGAACATGATAAATTCTATCACTGCTAAAAATAAAACTGCAGACAAATTCATTCCACTAGATCCCAGTGAAATAGTAGAAGAGTTCAATGAATTTTTTATTAACATTGTTCCAAATTTAGTGAAAAATATCCCAAATACTCTGGTCAGAAGGGATTTGAGGTGCTCAAGAGAAGCGTTTTATATGTTCTAGATAACAGAAAATGAAAGTATTAATATAGTTAGGAAAATAAAAAAATCTTAGGGTTTTCATGGAATTCCAATGAGCGTAGTACAGAAATCAATTAAACACATTGTAAAGCCACTATGTTAGATAGAAAGATAGATATAGCTTATGAGTGAGGGCTGCCTAAAAGCCTGGCCTCTCCGACCCAGTTGTTTATTGTGGCACACTGCTAAATTTCATCCACGAGCTTCATCCTTCTCTTAAAGGATATGATCTTTGTGGGTGACAGCTTAATAAACTCAGCTTCAGTTTGTTAGATCCAAGTTCCTCCATCCTGACTCTGTCCCCAGCTGGGCGCTCTCACATGACATGTTCCATTGATTCTATATCTTCTTCACATAGCCTACATGAAGGATGCTCAATGAAGCCTAACTTGTTCAGGTGATTTCTGAGGCGACAATGTCCCGTTAGTATGGCGGTTAGAACTCTCAGGTCCAACCTAGAGTTTAAGCCAAGCCTTGGCTGTCGCAGTGGAAGGTCCACTGATGGCAAGTCGAGCGTGTCTGAGACCTGACAGACTCATCCAGAGTTCACGTACCCCCAGGTCCAACCATCGGTGTCCGGGTACCCGGACAGAGCCTTCTCCGTTCTCCTAGTAGGGCAAGGGTGTGGAGCGACATTCCTGCACCATAAGTGACGTACAGGTATCGCATGCTAATGCCTTCAGTGCAGCTTGGCTATCGGTGATGATTTTAATTGACCTATTTGTTAATCCCTCCGCAAGCAAGAGGTTAGCACAGTGGTCAATGGCTAGTATTTCTGCTTGAAAAATAGTCGCAAGCTCGCCAAGCCAGTTCGACTGTTTTATGGCAGCACCTCGACCATAGACAATAGCTCTAACACATTTTGCAGTTTTTGAGCCGTCCATGTACCAACAAGGACCCTTAAGTAGACGGTCCTTGGAGGTGGTCCATTCCTGTCTGCCAGGAATGATGATCTGGAATGGTCGCTCCATGTTGGTTTAAGGTATTGCTATGTCAGACCTCATACTCAGCAACTCGTTGTCATCGATTTTAGACTGTAAGGCGCCGGGCACGAAGCCGAACATACCCGTTCCACTTCGGAAAAGGTGATGGAATCTTTAGAAAGCCTTCTAGCCACTCCACTAATCACCAGATGAAGAGGGGCAAGGCCCAATATCAGTTCCATGGCCGCAGTGGGTGTAGACGAAAAGCTCCAGTAATCATTATGCAGGCCGTACTCTGCAATTTAGAGAGCTTGAGTTGGGATTGCTTCCTAAGACTCTCACCAAGCAATGCAGCCGTATGTGATACGTGGTCTCACCACCATCACATATAGGCACTGAAGTTGTTGAGGGGCAAGACCCCATTACTTTCCTAGGTCATTTGACATGCCCATAAGGAATATCTAGCCTTTTGTATTGTGTGTTCCAGGTGCGAATTCCACGTGACTTTATTATCCAAGGTAACCCCCAGATATTTTGCTTTCTCCGAAACTGGAATAAACATCCAGTGCGCCAATTATTGCCAGAAGGTCATCAACCAGCAGGGTCCACAACAGAGGGTATAATACTCCTCATTGAGGGCAGCCCCTGCCAGCCACAAAACTGACTACTCCCCCTTTCAGGGAAGTGTTGATCACTCTGGCATTTAGCTTGTTACTAATCCATTCCGCATCAAACGCACCTTCAATGTTCATGAAGGCTGCAGCTGCAGTCTACTCGACGTCCAGAGACTGAGTGATCCTCCCGACTAAGTTATTAAACGTCAGATCGGGTGATTGTGACGAACTTGGGAATAACAGACTGATATGCTTGTTGTTATTATTTGCAAAAAATCTTTCTGAGACTTATTTGATAGACTGTTGAAATTTTTTTCTGAAATTCAATATTTTGATCGAGAACTAACATGAGTTTGTCAGAGAGAGTACTGTAACTGCAGTTACAGTACTTCATGAGAAATATAATTAAAAAATTAGAAAATGATGAAATTCCTTTGGGTTCATTTTTAGATGTTTGAAAAGCTTTCGATTATGTGAGTATAATTTTATGGAAACTTGAAAACTGTGGAGTTAGAACAGAACAACTTAAACTTATTCCGTGCTACTGAACAAACCGTCAACAGAGGGAATTGTATCGGGAGATGGCAGAACTTATTCTTCCTCAGATCGATCAATGATGATTAATGTTCCCAAAGGCAGTATATTGGATCCACTTCTTTTCATCATACATAAATTAGCTGCCTGAAGATTTCTTGGAATCCCCACTGAAACCCTTCATTTATGCAGATAATACCAATATAATTATCTATAATATAAAAATGAATCGCTGAATGTGTTGCTAAGTGCAAATCTCGAGTACATGGATGCTTTGTACGTAGAGAAATTCTAAAAAAAATTGCCTGAAAAAGTCTAAAAACAACACCTTTCTATTTCTTACCTAACCTGACATCAGTCAAACACAAATTATCTGTGATACAATATGATTTGAGATGTAAGCGTCTCTTTGAAGATCATCTATAATACTAAATCCAAAAGCCACAAATTTCTATAAAAATAAAAAGTGTGTTTGTGACTCATTTATACTCGACATGCCTTCTATAAGGCGGCGGACAAATTTGGAAAGAAGAACTGAAATGTAACAAATCAAACTAATTATCAATCTAATCGTACTGCCCAGGAACGTGAAGATCGTAATGAATTCGTGAAAGAATTTGTAACCCGTGAAACGCGACAATCGAGTAATAATGGTGCAAGTTTGAATCGAGCTGCTTTCTGTTACAATATGTTTAACCTATGAACTCAGTTTGCCAATATTGAAAGGCATTGAAATACCAAAATGAAGTCAATGGATTCAGTTTCGTAAATGGAAAGGTGAAATTGATACCATTGCCTCCACCTCCAGAGCGATTGTTTTCATTAGTTTTAGGAATAGGAACACTTCCATACATTTTTTTTAACAATATTCAACAATACAACAACTGCTTTCAAATGATTTCACTTGGAGCGACAACAGTAGTTCCGGAAAATTTCATGCAAACTTTTAAGGTTTGTAATCGAACAAAAAATATCGTGTTCCATGAACTACTACGATATTAATGAAACTCGATTGACAATAAGTAAAATAAAATCAAATATTATAAAAGATATAATAAAAAATCTAAAAGTGTAATTTTAACTGTTCTTTGCTTTACTATTAAAACAACTTTAGATGTTTTATAACTTTTATTTTTAACATAATGTAATTGTTGACTTATTAACTTTCATTTTTCTTTTTTACTCTCTAGCAGACCCGACGTCCCGAATAGTAGAATACGTATTCAAAAAATTAAAAAGTTTAAGAATCGTCTGTCACGCGCTAGGAAGTTCGCTGGGTTAGATTAGTATCAAATAAAAATAGCGGAGAGTTGATTGAAAACTCAAATTCTTCACTAAGAATTTTTAGTAAATGGTGCCCAGAAGATAAATTAATAGCCAATATTGACAAAACTGAATGCTCAGTTTTTGTTCCAGCTGGTTCAGACTGCTGATTTTTATCAGTCCAATGTGTGTTGGATTTCTCAAGAAGGAAGTACAAAATTTCTTGGCATTTTTTAGACTATCAACTCTAATGGCATTTACATATCGATTATATGCATAGTAAATTATTCAGTCAATTATAAGTTTAAAGTTCAGAAGTCTCAGATGGATATACCTGTGCTGAGGGTGATTTATTTTTCAAAGTTTCACTCTATACTCAGTTATAGAATTATAACCTGGGGAGGGGCTTCTAATGTGGAAAACTATTCGTTGCGCAAAAAACTACACTGAGATCAATCGTTGGCTTCCACTGTATACATAAGGGCAAAATAGCTGAGATTATAGAGTAAGTTCAAAGAACCATGGTGCTACTTGAAATACTTTGCAACTGAAGTCTTAATAAAGGAAATTTATTGTATTTTTAATTCATATAGAAGTATTTGTAGTAATGCTTGATGTATTCATTTGTATAGGTGCACAGAGAGATGCGATTGCAGCTAGGGAGTTTATTCTCAGGATGTTTGTAGACCTCAACCCCGACAGTGAAAAAATTATATACTCACATTTTACTTGTGCCACAGGTACCCTAATTTACCAGATATAGAGAAATGGCTTTTGCAACTGCTTCTGAGTCCCAGCATGTTAATTTCCTTACATTTATTTTCCAAAAGTGCTCAGAATGAAATAATTCAATTCTGACAAAAATTAAAAATTTAAATTTCTTGACTATATAAATTGTTCAATTTTCTTTCTGAGTACTTTGATGGCATCCTTGATTCTTTACTAACATGATCGTTTTTGCATGCTTTCTTTTTGGAACGGTCAATTTAACATCTAGATACCGAAAACATCAAACTTGTGTTTTGTGCTGTGAAAGACACGATAATGCAAACTGCTTTGAAGGAATTCAATTTGGCATGAGTTCAGGAATTTGAGCATGTAGTGCATGCTGAAATGTGTGAAGGTGATTTTTGTTTAAGAGTTATCATTACCTCGAAATATCAATCATAAGTTCATCAACATCTTTTCAGTTAGTCATATGAATAGTGAGTAAATTGTGTTTAGACAATATTTTGAATGATGTTATTTTTGTGTTTTCTATGATTCCATGTGTGGTGATACATGTTGAAATAAATTTTAGCAAATGGGGTCTTTAGGTCAATCAGAAATAGTTATGTTTACTCAAATTCAATATGTCTGTGGCGGACATAAGGTAATATGAATATTCGGTATATGTAGAAGAATATAGTATAGACCCAAAAGGACATTAATTTAGAGAATAACTCAGGGTATTTTAAAGAATACCTTGTTGATCTCTAAGTCTTCGATAATTGAATTTGAAATATGCTTTATAAACGCGAAAAACAATAGTGTAACTGTATCATACATGTAATTATCTCTATTTGTCTTATTTGTTTATTTTTTTCTGAATTTTCAATCGATCATTGTTACAGTTCTTGTAAATGGATTTGAATCTATTTCATTATTTAGTGGGGCTATATTGTGGGAAAACTGTTGGTTAATTTCATAATTGAAGTAAATTTAGAAGTGAGGTCAGGCTTTTTCATAAAAATTAGAACACTGAAAAGTTCTAACAATATTATTACATCAAAATATGTCAATTCGCATTCAAGTTCAATTTAGTTTAAAAAATACTGGTTTTATATGATTTATTACTTGAATAGTACCTATTGATTTTATATTAATAATATTTCAGCCTTTTTCTGTAGCATCTACGAAAGAATGTACTGCCAAAAACAATTCAGAAATCTCAAAAAAATATATCCAAGAGATACCAATTATTTTTCCAAAACTTTCATCAGTCTTACCCTTCTGTTCATTCGCATATATGCATGTACCTCTTACTTGCACTCTAATCATGAAAATACAGAATAATTCACACACACACACATACATACAAACACAAATTAAATGACCAAAGAATGATGATTCAGAAAGTAAATTTTACTTTCATACAATTCAAAAAGCTTTTTCATGGTGTGGTAATTTTCTCTGAATATTTTGTTGGATTTCAGATACTGAAAACATAAAATTTGTATTTTCCGCTGTGAACGATGCAGTACTTCGGGGCTATCTCCGCGATTACAATTTGGATTAGGAGGCAGTGATACAGGTTTGGATGGCATTCAGTTTAATCTAATTTACTGTCGATAGAATTCTTTAATGCTCGCTTAGCTAACTAGCGACGTTAAATATATCTGATGCCATTTGCTATAATCGATTGGAACAGGCTCGGAATTGTACCGATTTTAAGTATCATTACTTATGTAGTATTACCCAATGTACATATTCGTTGGTGGCTTTCAAACGCTCAATACATCGGTTAAAGTCGGATGTTTTCGTGGCTGAATTTCGAGTGCTGAAACGATTTTGTATAAAGGCGCATATTGCATGTTCTCGAAAAACGCTTATATTATTACTACAAAATCAATTGTAGTAGTTCGAGGGTCGACCGCTTTAAGACTTGTATTCGAGTGCCTCAAATCGTCCAATTAAGTCAGTTACCGTTGATTTTGCTGCTTCCTTGAATGAGCGCGTTTACCGTGGACAATTTGACGCTTACATTAGCAGAGGCTTGCATTTATAATTAGAAAATGGACGGATGAGATAATAGACTAAATAGAAACAATGGAGGAAAATTTACCTCTTCTGTTACGTTTACAATGATGAGTGCAGTTTTGTAACCTACTTTCAAAGGTATCTCAAAAGAAATCTTTCAAGGAACTCGCATATTCATCTTCAAGACTATTAGCCAAGGAGAAAATAGTTTTTGATAATAAGATGAAACGAAATTAGTGTTTTAATGTATTTAATGTCATGTTATATACTTCCGATAATCTGACATTTGACAGTCCGGCATGCTTGGTAGTTGATGCATCCTTGCTCATGCTCCGAATGCAGACAGGTATTTTCTGTAACTGGTTATTTTTTAAGAAATTATTACGAACATACGACTCTTGTTGCGTAATTGTGTCTTTTATATAATTAATGGTCATATTATCAATAGTCATAAAAACTTGATTTTCAAAATTCAGTTGTGAAAAATCAACATTTCGTAATCTATAACAATCCCTTGGGAATGTAACTGAAAGATTATCAAATCAACTGTGGTCAAATATCACATCATTGGTTTGCTTTTAACTGGGGTGCCAGCTTTCGTTTTGAAGAAATGTTTTAGTACTCTGGCTGACCCTATTGTAACGCTGTTCAAAACTTCAGATTTGGGATCCTTTCCTTCTTTTTGACAAAAGAGTTTCATTGTTCCAATTTTCAAGTCTGGTGTTGAGTCTGATATCAGGAATTATAGGGGTGTAGCAATACAATCCACAATTCAAAAAATGCTAGATAGTTTAATTTGTAGTTGCCTATCTTGGAACTGTACTTCAGTTTTAATCAACGAACAGCATGGCTTTAGAAGGGCCTTTCCACTATTTCGAATCTCGTACTTTATGTTGGAGACATAATTGAATTTTTCGAATCGGGTCATTAACTAGATGCAGTATATACTGATTTTAAAAAAGCCTTCCACAGAGTCAATCATAACCTTCTACTCGCTAAGTTGGAGGCACTTATCATATCAGGTTCTCTCTGCTCCAATGGCTTCGAGGTTTTTTGTGTGATAGTTCTCAGTGTGTTAAATATAGACAATTTTATTCGAGAGAGTTAAATGTGGTGTCAGGTGTACCTCAGGGTTCACATTTGGGTCCGGTGTAGTTCAATATTTTCATTAACGACGTGAAGAGTGTTCTTTCGGTAAAGTTCTTACTATTTGCCGATGACATGAAGATGTTTCCAATAATACATAATTGTGATCCCCGTGAATTACAGAGAGATATTGACAGGTTTTTTGATTGGTCCGTTTCTAACTGTTTGTGTCTGAATGTTGAAAAATGCCATGTTATATCCTTTCATAGGTCACACACTCCACTGGGGTTCGAGTACAATTTGAATAACACAGTTCTTAATAGAGCGCACCTAATGCGAGATCTTGGTATTACTCTTGATCGTCGACGAGATTTCAAGGAACACTTTCGCAGGATCACTTCCAAGGTGTATCAGGTGTTGGGCTTCATAATTCGTAATTCAGTAGGTTTTCCCCTGATACAGTAAAAATTCTATATTGTTCCTCGGTCAGAACAAATTTGGAATATGGGTTCAGCATTTGGTCTCCACACTATTTATGTGATATTAATTGCTTGGAAAGAGTCCGGCGGAAGTTTCTTCGTTATTTCTCTTTCAAATTGTTTTTGGAATTAAACAATAATAATCTGGATATCTTGCGTGACCGATTCAACTTGGACACTTTGCGAGTCAGGAGGTACGTTAGTGACGTGTTTTCTTTATAAAATTTTAAACGGGCATATTGATTGTGGGGATCTTTTGGGTTTAATAGATTTCAATTCGCCAGGTAGGATAACAAGATGCACGCTGTTTCGTTCTAAGACGTGTATATGCAACTATAGCTCCAACTTTTACATCAACCGCTGCCTGTCATTGGCCAACAATTTCAGTAGAGAACTTGATTTCTTTTCATTTGAAATTCAATTTACCTCTCTTGTTAGTAAACAGCAAGCATCTGAGATGAATTCGATACTTGTAAATTGCCTTAGTGGCTTGCATCCTGAAGAGTTCGTGTATGGTGTGTAATCTCAACTTCTAGAAGAGTGGTTTCGATACATGACGTCTTCCCACTCTACACATCAATCTGATGAAATCTTTCTGAACTACCGCAAGTTAGTGAATATTTGTTTTGTATGTACCTCCCCATATACTTATTCCATACATCAACACAGATTGGACTATTGCACAATATAAACATCTTTGAAAGGATGAAGGAATCAGGTTTCGAACAAAACGAAACTTTGGGATGATTGCATTGAGTTTTTGCTCGATTTTTGAAATATGAACTTTCCAGTTCATATTCTGGCCAAAGTGTAATCCCAAATACTTAGTCGAGTCCACCTGTTCTAGCCGTTCACAAACTTAAATGATTTTCTTATTGAAAAATGTATGTATTTCGTCTTTTTTGTGTTGATAAATTGCTTGTTGATAGAGAACCAATTATTCTACAGATCCAGATCATGGGTTATATGTTTATTTTTAGCGCTGAATAATAGTGCTGTATCATCAGCAAATGTAAATATAGATCACCTTGTGTTGACGTCGCAAAGGTCGTTGATGTATATCAAGAATAAGATTGGTGATAATATTGTACCCTGTGGGACGCCATAGGGAATGATCTGTTTCTGACTCAAAGTGTCACATATCTTTTTTTAATATGATTCAAACCATTTATGACAGTTTCCCCTTACTCCAGCATTGAATAGTTTCTGTAGCAATATTTTGTGAGATATAGTATCGAACGCCTGTTAAATATCGACAAATAAAGCGGTCACAAAATTTCCTTTATCTAATTCTTGAAGAACATGATGCCTGGAAAATATTGTTGTTTTTCTAGGAAGTCAAGGAGAGATTTTAACATAAGTATTTTGAAGATCTTAGAAAATACAGATATCAACGCAATTGGTCTATAGCCCTTTACGTCGCTTTTGGTCCTCTCTTTATAAATTGGTATTATGGTAGCGTTTTTTTAAATGTCTGAAACTATACCCTTCGCTGTCGATTCATTAAAAAGATCCCTCAGAATTGGTGCTATTTCTGTTTTTATTTCTTTGACTCAGTTGGAAGTGATATTATCTGGTCCTGGGGATTTATTTCTTCCCGGTACAGATTGTTTATGAAGTCATTAATTATATATCTGAATAATTTTACAACTATTTTAATGAATTATACTGATAAGTGATACACACCGATCGATGCAATTTAAGATTATATTGAAATTCGTTGCATATTTTATGTACCATTACTATATTCCCAAAGGTTGATATCACATGTTTTAGGAAAACGTCTTAGACTAATTGAGTTGTCAATTAAACTGGTAAGAATGACTACTCGATCTAATTGATGAAATTGATAAAATAGAAGCAGGAGAATATCGTACTGTTCAGAATCAGAATGGGAGAATTAAGAAAAAGTCTTTTCATTGAATGAGATGTCATACTTTGATAGTGATGAGCCTACATCAGGGAAAATTCTGCCTCACATATTCAAGAACTACTTCAATGTCTTCCAAAGTATTAATGATATTAAAAGCCCGGCGATAAGAAGATGAAATAATAATCCAACAAATATACGCAAGAATGAATAGGAATTATAACATCTACATGTTGAACACACCCTTGAAATATGTTGGAAACAGTAAATCAATCACAAGCTAAAACTAAAAAGATTCTAAAATGTTGTTTCCAAAACGAAATCTTCCTCGTTACTTCGATTCACTCGAAAAAAAAGTTTCACAACAGAAGTAATTTCTTAAATGATTCTTTTCACTAGAATCGGTTATTTCAATTTTCCCATCATTCAGATTGCGCTTTATTTACAGTACAAAGTAGCCCACAACATCACGAAGCTACAAACTGGTTAATATGTAATTTGTTTTACAATGGACAAGGTAAAGTTCTACTTATTCTTATTCATATGACTAATGAGCATAATTCTTTGTAATTAAGAATCAAATATTTTATCTCATTCACATATATATTTTTAATGAGTTATAAAGGCATGTGTATGATTTTAGTTAGTATATAATAATTTGTTTGATGTAGATGTTTTTTGGGCCTCTGCATGATATCACAGTGTTCAGTGAGAAGTTGATGTCATAACCCAAACTGATCTGCTGATTCGAAATCTGCAGTGTGGCTCTTATGTTCCATTTAATATGAGCATTTCATTCCAGGACTTCTCAAACAACCGTCACATCTTCTGTCTTTTGTAAAAGTATTATTAAAAATAAGAAAGCTTATGAATACTATGACTAAGAAGGTGTGAGGTTTGCACTGAATATGAAAAACTATCTTTTATCAAGCAATTCATAGGAAAACATGAAATTTGCAATAAGAATAGGACATTTAGAATTCTATTTTGAGGTAGTCTTATCTTATAAGCAAATAATTCTAGGGCATTATAGAAAGAACTAGCATTATTTCTGTTTCATTTGAATTTGGGAGGCTTTTACTTGGTGGAATTCCATTATCAACAACAAAAAATGAGTAATATTTTTAGAGGAATTTTACTGAATAATTGTGATTCGTAACGCGTTTCACTACAGAGCTTCTTCAGACGAATGAATGTACAGAAATTATGACAACTATATGTAGATACAATTGAGAATATAAATACAAATGTTCTTAAGTAATTAAAAGCTTATTGAGTTGCTTCTTCTTAAGTGGTTATTGATGACAGGTATATCCAATAAAATTAAGGAATATATTGCTCCCTGAAGGGATTCAATGGAGGTGAAGGGCTTAAATCGACTTGTTCATTAATGAAACTACCTGAGTGTTTGTGTTTGTTGATTTCTAAAGTTTCCCAAAGATCTACTTTCGAATAGTTATTATCTGTATGCAAAATTTCAAACTGTCGGTCGAGAGAGTGATTGTTTTCTAGGAGATGATTCGCGTAATGTGAATCTGATTTTTTATTTGAAAAACTGCGTTTATGTTCCGATATTCTAATATTGAAATTTCTATGTGTTCTACCAATGTAGAAATTATCACAGTCGTTGCAATTCAATCTATAAACAACGGATTTATTATTTTTATCTGATTTGGTTTTATTGTTTTTATATATTCGCCTAAGCTATTACTAGTTTGGAAAGCTATGTTGAAACTATTTCTACTCAAGAATGATTTCAGTTTTTCACTTGTAATGCCAACGTAGGTTAAGGTGTTGAATTTTTGTTTCAATTTATCGACAGGGTAAACTTCATTCAATGCGATTCTACTTTGTGTTTTATTCAAAATATTATTTATTATTTTGGGATTATTACCATTATTTTTAGCTATTTGTTTAAACTTAATTCTTTGTTGAAATTTTCTGGTGATAACGAATGTTAATCAATCTATGAATAAAACTGTTGAATGCTGACATTTTGTGTTGATACGGATGACACGACGAGTTATCTATTATAATATCTGTATGTGACGGCTTATGGTGGATTGCGAAAACATGTTTTCCATTTTCATTGGAAATTGTTACGTCTAAGAAATTTATTGAATTATTGCTTTCTATTTCGGTTGTGAATTCAATTTTGGATGTAATGAAATTATATAATTTCGAAAATTATGTTTTCGCAATCTACCATAAGCCGTCACATACAGATATTATAATACATAACTCGTGTCATCCGTATCAACACAAAATGTCAGCATTCAACAGTTTGATTCATAGATTAACATACCGTTATCACCAGAAAATTTAAACAAATAGCTAAAATAATGGTTATCATCCCAAAATAATAAATAATATTTTGAATGAAGAACAAAGTAGAATCGCATAGAATGAAGTTTACCCTGTCGATAAATTGAAACAAAATGCAACACCTTAGCTATGTTGGCATTATAAGTGAAAACTGAAATTATTCTTGAGTAGAAATAGTTTCAACATAGCTTTCAAACTAATAATAGCTGAGGCAAATATATAAAAACAAAAAAACCAAATCAGATAAAAATAATAAATCAGTTGTTTATAGATTGCATTGCAACGACTGTGATAATTTCTATATTGGTAGAACACAGAAATTTCAATATAAGAATATCGGAACATAATCGCAGTTTTTCAAATAAAAAATCAGACTCAAATTACGTGAATCGTCTCCTAGAAAATAATCAGTCCTTCGACCCAAAGTTAGAATTTTGCATACAGATAATAAATATTGGAAAGTAGATCTTTGGGAAACTTTAGAAATCAACAAACACAAACACTCAGGTAGTCTCATCAATGAACAAGTCGATTTAAGCCCTTCACCTCTACTGAATCTCTTCAGGGAGCAATCTATTCCTTAATTTTATTGGATATACCTGTCATCAATAACCACTTAAGTAGAAGCAACTCAATAAGCTTTTAATTACTTAAGAACATTTGTATTTATATATAGTTGTTATAATTTCTGTACATTCATTCGTCTGAAGAAGCTACGGTGTAGTGAAACGCGTTACGAATCACAATTATTCAGTAAAATTCCTCAAAAAATATTACTTGTTCTTTGTTATTTATTTCTGTTTTATGTGTCAGTGGAGCGCATTGCTACTATACTGATTTAACTATTCGTGCAGAAAAGACTTACTTACACTCATTAAAAAACAGGTATTACAACACAATTCATATTCGAAACATTCTGTGATATCCCTTTGATGAGAAGTTTCAGCATATGACACTTCGTATAATCTGTTTGTAGTCTTTTTAAATCTACATTACAAGGATTGTTCCAAAACTATCCGACCCATCTCCATATTTCTCTTCTGGTGTTATTCGAGTTCGTCTGGCTCGTAGTATTCTTTGAAGTAGTCCCCGTTGGATTCAAAATCACTCTCCCAACTCCCTTTCGTGTTTTGGAAGGTATCCCGGTACTCCATGTTCGATATCACCTTCAAAACGTTTCTGTTTCAATCGTTTGTTGTCACATGGATGCCTTCAAGCGGTAATCTTGAAAACAGTCGAAAATCGCAGGAAACTATATCAGGACTGATGTATGTGTAAGATCTTGTGCTTTGAGAAGTATCAGCACGAGGTTCAATGAATGTGCTGGCGTGATGAAACAGCCAATCACCGCTTGCCTAAAGGTTTCGCAGTTTTCTGCTTATTGTGTCACATAATTTTTCCTGAACTGCGATACATTCCTTGTTGATTGTCTGACCTTTAGGAGCATGGTGCACGAGACCATCATAATGAAAAAATAGTCAACATTTACTTGATATTATACTCCGACGTTGACGTCCTTTTTTTAACCGTGGCTTAAATAGAGGCTTTTGGAAATCATGAGCATCAACCCAATCTTTTTAAGTAGATTCTCATCATTATTGATCAAATTTTTATTTAAAATCCTACAAACAGTACTTTTCGACGAAGAACAAGTAAAATATATTTTTTACTTTCCACAATTTTATTTTCACAAATACGGCCGGTTTCGGCTATAGGTCATTTTCAAGTAGTCAACTACAGGAAACGGACTTACTTATATTACTAGCCTAACTGGACAGAATGGATAATGGAAATACCCAAGTATCCGACCAAATCCTTCAAAAAAGACATAAAACAAGGTTGTAGTTGACCATTTGAA
Source organism: Cryptolaemus montrouzieri (assembly GCA_013387265.2). Taxonomy (NCBI): domain Eukaryota; kingdom Metazoa; phylum Arthropoda; class Insecta; order Coleoptera; family Coccinellidae; genus Cryptolaemus; species Cryptolaemus montrouzieri. The sequence goes on along the minus strand of JABFTP020000124.1, from coordinate 62,245,301 downwards.
AATGACTTGATGGTCGAAACCGGTCGTGTTTGTGAAAACTTGATCTTCGTTGAAAATGAATTTCCATAAAATAAATAAAGCATCAATATTCACTATGTCTCTCAGTCGTGGTCAATTCCCATCATTCTAGAAGCGGAGTTTCATCTTTCCGATATTTAAATCGGGTCAGAAATCAAATGTTAGGAACTGAAGAGGAGTAGCTATTCAGTCTGCTATACCCAAGATGCTAGACAGTTTGGTTTGCAACTTTCTGTCCTGGAGTGGAATATTAATAAATTAATAGCATGGATTCAGGAAGGGACGATCTACCATCACCAATTTGGTTCTGTATGTCAAGGTTATATTAGATTGCTTTGAATGAGGCGGCTACCAGATGGATTCAGTTTGTATTGATTTTTCAAAGGCCTTCGACAGAGTTAATATCAACTTTCTGATGGTCAAGCTGGAGGCATTGGGTATTTCGGGACTTCTTTTATCATGGATGAGAAGTTTTTTGTATGGCCGTTCCCAAATGGTGGGATATAAGGAGTTCCTATCTAAAGAGTTCACCGTGCCGTCTGGTTTTCCCCAAGGTTCGTACTTGGGGCCTCTTCTATTCAATCTGTTCATCAATGATGTCAGTAGCGTACTGACTATGAAATTTTTACTCTTTGCCGACGACATGAAGATATATTCGGTCATTCGGGATGATTCAGATAAAGCATATTTACAGGGCCAAATCGAGTGCTTCTCCCGGTGAGCCAGTTCTAATTCTTTGAGTCTGGATGTGGAGAAGTGTCGAGTGGTCACCTTTTATAGATTGAGTTCTCCACTGAATGTTGAACAGCGAGTCTACGGTGCGCGAGCTCGGTATCTCCCTTGACTCTGGGCTCGATTTCAAAGATGGAGGATGGCTCATGCATTTGGTCGACCTATTACTTTTGTCATATAAATAGTCTAGAAAAGGTCCAAAGAAACCCATTTTAATATTACTGCCATTGGTATTGATGTTCTGCGAGAACAGCTAAAATTGGATACCTTGATGACTAGACGACGAGTTTTGGATTTATGTTTCTTTTTTAAGGTTCTGAACGGGCATGTAGACTGTTCCGATTTGTTGGGAATGATCGATTTTAATTTACCTGGTAGACTCACCCGATACACTCCTCTGTTTCGATCTAGAATGTGCAAATACAATTACATCTCAAATTTTTTCCTCAATCGTTGTTTCGATCTCATGAGGAATATTGGTAGAGATCTCGACTTATCTTCAGTCTCTTTTGATAGTTTTAAGGCAAAAGTAGGTTTCTTAATAAGGCAATTGTGAATTTGTATTCGTTTCGCAGTAGTTTTTATTTTATAGTTACTATCTTTCTTATCGATATATTTCTCGTAATTTTGTTTAAAGGGGGTTTCCCGTATACACTTGATTGAAAAATTGATGTATACAATTTTGTATTTGAACTAAATAAATAAATTTTGATGGCTTTTGCACAACTCGTTTCGAATTTGAAGCAAAACTTAACACAAATTCGTTTCGATTATTGCATTATTCTTCGCAAAAAGTTTTCATACGATGAATGTATTAAAGACTAAGGATCGCAAATCAATCAGTTCCTCGGAAACATACTTCAGGTTATTCGTTAAGAATTAATGTTCCCCAAGACGCCCATACTCTATTTCAAACGTGATGAAATTCAATTCACTTCAATTACTATAATGAACATTTTTGAAAGTACAAATTCGATGATTGATAAAAGATAGTTTTGTGCAATGTTTTCTAACCGTTTTTTAAATAGTTCTATTTCCCTAAAATATTTGTTGAATTTCAGATACTGAAAACATAAAATTCGTATTTGCGGCTGTGAAGGATACAATACTTCAATCCAATCTCCGCGAGTACAATTTGGTTTAGAAGAGATTTGTATTTTTGTGATACAGGTTTGGATGGACCTTCAATTGTGATGTTAATCTAATTTACTGTCGATAAAATTCTTTTGTGTCCAGAAATGTGCGCTTATCTTTAGCGGCTGCGTTGGAATAAATCTAGTGCCATTTACTAGGGAACGGATGTGTCTACAATGGATTGAAGCCAAAGTGTTTTTAAACAGTGCGAAAGCATTCTGACTATGATTCATTATATAAATAGTATTGTTATATATAATATATTAAATTAATGTAGAAATATGTAGAATGTAAGTACTAAAATTTTTCTCTGACCTAGTACCAGGTGTCCTCGGGGTCACTAAAGGCCATTCTATCTAGAAAGTCGAGTTTGGCAAAGGAATATTTTTATTATGATTTACTAAGATACATCTGACAATTTCTTCTTTGACTTCTGCATCAAGTTGCTTTGACTAAGATCTTTTATTTTAATTAATTTAATAAGCTATGTAATTTCCTTTGAAACTACATTTGTATGCAGAAGATTCTTCATAGAATTCTTTGCTATTGTAAAATAGAAAATCAGTCATTTATGTTCATGTTTAGTCGATTTCAAAATCGATACTATTCTTTCTATTCAAAAATTATGGGTTAATTTGAATAATGATTCAAATATTGGCTGTTTTTATATACTTCAAACAAAATGAAGCTCTTCTCCAATATTCTAGGTGTTCTTTCAATTCAGATCCACTTTGTAGTGTAATAATACAATATTCGATTATTATTAATTAATTTCTGAAACTTGCCTTGCAAACTTGAATCTTTCTAGTTAGTGATCTTGGAATCTGCTCCTAACTCTTCGGCCAATTTTTGGAGTAATGTAGTCAAGAATGTAGTAGGCTGAGCCAAAATTATTTGATGTTGTGTCTTTTCCTATAATAAATTCGTTTACAAAATGAATGTGACAAAACTGCATTTTTTGTATTTCATTTGTTTTGATGTAAAACATTAATATATTTTTATTAATATCGATGCAACCTGTTTTTTTCCAAAACCAAAATCCAAGTGAAGGAATAAGTATATTTTTTCTAGTATACATATTCTAGAAAAATGAGGTTTTCTAATCCGTTTTTGCAGATCTAGTCTCATTTATTCATTTTAATCTGGTTGGCTTATTCCTTGTTATTATACAGTGGATTTCAGTTATAACACCTACTAAGGGACCACTTTAATTTTGACGCTATAGTCGTAACAGACGAATAGATATAGAATGTCTCAAACTTAAATAGTGTATATTCATTTAGTTGTCAGTTCACTACAAACCGAATTTCCTACTGTACTGGCGTTGGTCCATCAAGAACCAATTAATTTCATACCAGTGCTATATCAGAAATTGGTGTTATATCTAAAGTTGTAATAGCCGAGTGAAGATGATTTACTACGTTTGAACAGAAGTGTTACTTCGCTGTTACTGAAAAGACATAACCGAAGTCGTTATAATAGAAATCCGCTGTATACAAATGAATCAACTAAATTAACTTGAAATAATTCATAGGGGACACCTGGTACGTGCAAATACTTTTCACTACATCCGGTTTTTCTTCAAGCCATCATTAGGAGGAGAAATTCATAAACTCATTGTAACGAATGTGAAAAAATGATTACTTGATTGTTCCTTTTGCTTCTTGTTAAGAGTGATTTTATCTGGGGTCACAACTTGCCAAATTTTTGCAAAACTGTCGCATTATGATTCTATCTTTCAAATAACTATCGATTTCTGTTTTCAATTTCAAATTTTTTATAACGCGGAAGAACTAGAAGAGTTAAAAATTCAGTTATAGAAACATGTATTCAAAACTATTTAATATTTTTCTCGGGAATTTGAAAATTCTGATATCTTCACGTCAAATTCAAAGAATTTTTTTCATTAAGAAAACCATCTGGGTATTTCGCTTACTGTAAGCGATCAATTATAGTTTTACTGATTAAAAGCTCGAATTCATTCAACAAATAGTACATAAAAATGCCTTCTTTGATAAGAAAAGTTGAGTATAATTTGATGAACGTTTTTAGGCGTAATCACAAAAAACTTGAAAACCATTTCCTACTTTAACAGGTAGTCTTTTTTCTTTTCAATTTTTTTTCCATTTTAATCTGCTGTGAAGATTTGAAGCATGTGTCTTCAAATATTGTAATGATTTCTTATTTTCATACTTTGCTTTCGCGTGTTGCAGAAAAACTATAACTATGATAAGTGAGGCAGGATTCAGAAACTTCATTAGAATTGACTGGTATTTGCAGTCCTAGTAAAAAAGAATTTATAAAAAATTTAAAAATTATCTTATCAATACGTAATACGTTTCCGTTGAACGTGAGTCTTCATATAGTTTTTGAATCAATTTTTCAATTTTTACCTCAAGTTGTTCAAGATACTTCACAGTATTTACCACAAAATACCGATCAGTATTTTTGAAAGAGATGTTTTTTAGCTTGGCATGGCAAAATGTGTTTTTTGTATTTGTGATTTCCCAAGAGGGTATATTGCATTATAGCATACATAAACTATACTTGTTTGAGTGAGGTAGGGTGGTAGCCCCGGCTCTTCGACCCAGCGGTCTATTGTGGCGCACTATTTTATGAGGCTTCATCCACAAGCTACATAAACTAGAAACTTATAGTTCCTATTTATGAGAACCAAGCTTCTAAAGCGTGATCCTGCTCTCGGCTACGCTTTAGCACAAGGCGTGTTTGATTAATTCTTCATTCTTCCACATAAGGAATCTTCATGCAGATCTTCTCTAGAAACAAGTTTTGTTCAAATATTCTTGGAGTAATCAAATGAAACGTACATTAGTATTATAATAAAACCCCAAATAATTTTATTTCATTTTCATATATTGGATATTCTTAATGGAAGAATTTTAAACGGCATTTCGGATGTTTAAATCTGTGATACAAACATATTGGTACTGAGACATTGTATATCTAAAAGAAGTTAGTATCTTAAAACTATATATAGCACATTCATATTAAATTGCCAATATATTCTCCTTTTCTGCTCTTGTAAATATGTTTTGAAACTACTGAAGTTGTTGGAACTATTATTTTACTCCAAATATTTAAACATTATTTTATATTCCTTATTTTCAGAATATATGATAGTATTTGATATATTCATATTGTATAGATTCTTTTCGAAAATTTCAACACTTGTATTATTTTCTAGTATGCCTTACAGATTTCAAAAATATGAAAACATTGCTTCATTGTTGCTGGATGGTATTCGACACTTCCCAAAAAGGTGTTCTTGTCTTTACGATCTGTTAGTTTCCGGAAGTAGGTTCCCATTAAGGGTTGAAAGTTTTTATTATTTGTCTTCATATCTTGGATCCCTGAATAATTTGATTGCCTATTCACAATAATTTTGATCATTTAGGGAGTATTCAGTTCTGTTGGACGTTTATTCTACTTCAGTTTGTTTTCATTGTTATCAGTTAACGGACCAAACCTAATCTGAAAAACAAGTTATTAAAATCAAAGCAAAGTGGCAGTACATATAGTATAAATATAATAATTTGAATTGAATGTAGTGTCAAGAGGTTTGTTACAATATGAGAAGAAAAATTGAGATTGATCTAGTTGATCATTGAAATTTAAACAGAATGCACATCGTTTTCGAAGATGAAATTGTTATACTGACAAAATCACCTTATTTGCTAAGTGACCCCAGATACGCGCTTTTTAATTTTTTTTCGATTTATTGCCACTGGGTTCGACGATCCCTAAATTTCAGACTTCTGTCCTGATACTTATAAGGGCTATTTGCAATATGGGAATTTGGGATGCGATATTCAAGGAAAAATCTCTTAGTGGGCTTTTTGCATGTTGTTTTTATTCAATCTATAATTTATTATATACAGGCAAGTTATATAAATTATATATAGGCGCTTGGAATGGAAGAATGACTCGAAAATTTGTGTCAGTTCCTAGATACAATGATAAAATGTTTCTACAGGATTTTTATCTGGAATCAAATAATCGTCGTTGTCACTAAGCAAGGTTCCAGATAGATAAAGTGTGTTTTATTAATTTTTTTTATCTAGGAACCGAACGAATCTGCGACTTGCGTGTTCGTGGCGATTAGTAAAATTGTAAAATATTTTCTTGTCTGAACTATGTATAGATTTTTTTGATGGGCTTGTTTTCATTATAACCTTTACCAATTGCTGTATGTAAGTCATGTAATATGCATCAGATTCCATAACGTTTTGTAAAGAATGAACATGTCCATTTAATATTCTTATGTTATTGTTTTGATTTAATAAATTATTTTATGTTCCTCTTTAATATATTCTTTTCACCTCTTGAAAATATTCTATTTTACCACTATTTTCATAAACAAAAATTTATAGGAGAAATCAAAGAAAAATGATAACATTGGATAATTGATTTGCTTGTGTTCCATTTGTAATTGAACAAAAGGTGTATTGACTACACTCAGGGATAATATTATATAAATATTTTATTTGATTATACTGTCGCCAACAATTGATAGGGATCAACACAAATCGTATGCGATTAATTAAATAATTTCAGAAATTTTGCGATTCATTTGAATGACATAACATATGAGTAAAGACCGGATTATAAGCAAAATGCATATTTTGTGTTTTTCAGTATTTCTGCATTAAAGTCTGATTGTTAGCATATCCTGCATATTATTGTTATTTTGCTCACACTTAGAGATTGACTGAACTAGGAGTGGAATCATTTGCAGGTATAGATTATATAAACTAACCTAGACAAGCATAATGGCACCTCTAGGGGGCAAAGTTTTACTAAGGATTTTGTCTCTATTCATTCTTAATTCTATCAATAGCTTGAAATCTTTGTTATGTTCTTCCCTTGATTATTATACCTAGTATGTAATGCAGTAAAAGTAACTAAAGGAGATTCCAATTATTCTCTGCAATTTGTATACAAGTTTCGCGTGCTTTGGATTGAATCTTTTCAAATATGCCGAAAGTGACGTGTATTGCTGCTGGCTTTCCTTTATCAGACCGTATCCAGTATTACGTTTTGACAATGGAGCAATATTCTTCACTGCGTGCAGCAAAATTGTAAGTATTTCTAAATCAATTTTCAATATATTTCAAAGCCGCCCCCAAGAAAAATAGGTTTTTATAATTTTTTTTTTATTTTAAATTTTCTTTTTGTGACTTCGGATTATTTATTTCAATGTTCAACAATTCAAATATGGCAAAATATTAGTTATTATTCAATAATATTCTACTTTTGCTTGCAGATCTTGTGCAGAAGAGTATTCCAAGTTGATCAACACGTTATGACGGCTCTGTATGTCAGCAAACTAAAGCAAATAGAGGTTGGGAGGCATGAGGAACAATCGTTTAAAAAAAAGCTGTCTCAAAGAAATCAGACTACCAAGTTTTCAAAGATCTATGCTGAGCCTTACCAGCTCCGGATATTCCCTTCAATAAATCAGCCAATCTACATTTCAAATCTTTTTTTGCAGAAACGTTGTAAGTTTAACATTCCGGACGAAAGTAGTTTGAGAAAACGAGACGTTGACACTACCTATACTGTCGTCAAGAATAAAATTAGGCAAAGTATTGGAAATAATAATTTTTACATCTGTGCCGATGAAGCCACCGATTATTCAGGTCGGTATTTAGCGCACCTAATGAGTTCTTAGCGAAAGCTCATCGAACACTTGCCCTTTACTATACCCAAAACAGTTTGAAAAAACAAATAGCTCAATTATTTGAAAATTTATATAGGAGGGATCAATGAAAGGGGAAGTAGTCACTTTTGTGGCTGGCAGGGGCTGCCCACGGGGAAGAGTACTATGTCCTCTGTTGTGGTCCCTGCTAGTTGATGACCTTCTGGCATTAATTGGTGCACTGGATGTTTATGTACAAGCATACGCTGATAATATAGTCATTCTGGTTGTCGGAGATGATAGCGATATTTCCGACAGACTACAGGAGGCTATGTCTGCAATTCAGGGGTGGTGTGAAGGAGAGAAACTTAGCATAAACCCCTACAAAACCCTTATGGTACCATTTACCAGGAAGAGGAGGAACTGAGAGCTTCAACTGCCATACTAACGGGGCACTGTCGCCTCAGGAAACACCTAAATAAATTAGGATTGATTGAGGATTTTTCATGTAGGCTATGTGAAGAAGACATAGAATCAATGGAACATGTTATGTGCGAGTGCCCAGCTGGGGACAGGGTCAGGGTGGAAGAACTTGGATCTTGCAAACTGAAGCTGACTGAGCTTATTAAGCTCTCACCCACGAAACTCATCATTTACGAGAAGGATGGAGCTCGTGGATGAAATTTAGGACAGAGTGTGCCACAACAGACCACTGCGTCGCAGTGGCCGAGCTGCTAGGCAGCCCTCACTCAAATAATAATATCTATCTATCTATATAGGAGGGAGTAGCGAATGGGTTTTTGCCTGAGACATTTACGCCACGTCCTATATATTAATAGTCGATAATAATTAAAATTTTTTTATACCAACCTCATTCATATTACGTTTGGTAATAGAGTTGCAGAAGAAGTAAGAAACCAATTTCCTATCGAGACGGATTTGATATGTAGATTAAAAAAAGTTGTTCTGAAAGCTCGATTAATGATAAGTTTTATAAAGGAAAACTCCAGGACGTCACTTCCTCCGCAACTTGTGATAACGAGATGGGCAGCTTGGTTAAAAGCGGGAATATATTATGCGGATGATTCCTTGAAAATAAAAGAATTGATATTCGAAATAAATAACAATTCACAGTGTGCGTACTGGATTCTCAAATATTGTTTAGAATCAATGAGTTTCCTCAACATTTATGTTTCTTGAAATGTAACTATAATTTTATCGCTCCTGCCACCGAAAGCTTAGAAAATACTACTTTATATTCAGTTGTATTTAATGAAATTGTCGAAAAATTAACGAATGTTATTGGTCAAATGATTAAAGCGAAACTAGAATCAGTACTCCAAAAAAACCAAGGCTTTGTTTGTAGTAAAACCTAAATCATTGAATATAGCGTTAATTAAACGAAATTAAAAAAAAAGCCTAAATAACATTAGAGGATGTAGAAAGAAGCTTCTCAGTGCATAAAACATGTATCCAGATAGAGGAGCTAAGTCAGAATGACAAATTGAGTATTAGTAGAAGATATAAATTTTAGGATAATATATAATTTGATTTGTAGAATATGTATTATTTTCTCATTTGATGTTTGTCAATTCGTCTTGTATTCATATTTTTATTATTAAAACGTTCGAGAAAGCTTATTTTCTTTATTTGATGTCAAATTAATGATGTGCATATAATTGGAAAAACTTGCATATATTTGATAAAAACCTTTTCAAATTTTTGGCAGCATATAATTCGGTCTCTACTTATGAGAAAAAATTAAATTGTAAAATGAGAGAAAATGTGTAAAATCCAAAAACCAATCATAACTATCTCACTTCCTTGAGGTTCTAATATTTAGAGAGACCCCTACGAGAGTGTACAAGACTCAACTCGTCTTGACATTCCACGAATTAAATTACCTATGAAATTTCGCTTGTATCTGTATTAGGGCTACTTCACGCTTTTGAGGAATATAAATAGCAGCCCCAACATTCATAATTCGGTTCATATTTGGGAAACGTTATGTTCATTATATTCCGTGATCATTCACAAAAGCTGAGCGATGTATTTGGCCATTGTCATGAATTGAACTGAAACTATTATCAACAGCATCTAACCTAAGTATCATGAAACGGGACAATTAGTGCTTCTGCTTCAATTACCATATCGCGAAATCGCACAAGATTCATTGTTGAATTCTACAGAACATCCATGGCACTTATTCGCCGCCCTCCATATGTATGTTTGTATTATTGCATTAGTTAAATAACGCTTTCAGGCTTCAGTAGCCAATTAGGAGGGAGCGGTGCTCCTTATCGTAAGATCATCAACTGTCAAGGATTGTATATATTCTCCATTTTGATTTAATACTTTTTGCAATCTTTTTGTCATGTTTTTACGCTCATAAAATCTCTGGTGCCGAAAAACGTATGTAGGTAAAAGCTTATGAATGAGAATGAGAACTTGACTTTTCTGGCCTAGACTAGTCATATTTGAACATTAATCCAACATATAATTAATCATTAGTAACCAGGTAGGACAATCACAAACGGCTACATCTCTCTCGAATTTGAAGTGGAGATCATCTGCTGGATAGCCCAACTCTTATTCATATATGCAATACATATAGTATTAGTATAGTAGTATTACATATATTTTCCGACTAAGCTTCATATGGTATATGAGAATTTATTGAAGGAAACATCGTGAATGCACCTTTTGAAAACGGGGGGTGATTTGGGCTTCAAGGAAAACAGTCAAAAAGCGGTTGTTGATTTTATCTCAAGAACTATGTTAAGTGGATAATTCTTCCAACTTTGGCACATCCATTCTTCATGGAATGATATCTTGATAGCGGAGTTGAGAGAATTTTCAGTTTACGGTCGGACAAGTTGAAACCGCTAATATAATGCGAGTTATTTTTTCACTGCAAATTGCATATGAACACTATTTTTTAATTTGGTTGTAGAATCACGTTCTAAAGTGGGATATGCATGTTTGGATATCTATTTTTTCGTGGAAAATATCTATTTCTGATATATAATTCAGAAAGAGTGAGCTTCATCTTTTCTAATATAGATAGCATGGAACATGCAGAAGCTACAGATTCCTATTATTGGTTTCTATCAAGTAGATTTCTATAATTAATATTTGAAATGTACTTTACTGAGCTCATAGGTGTCAACTGCTGCACAATTATCAGATTCTGATTGTAGAGTAAGTGATTTATTCTTGGTAACTTGTAAACGATATTATTAAAATTAAGATAAAGTGTTATAATAACTCCATATTCAGTAAACTCGAATTTTAAAAATCCTGATTATTATCAATATGTCTTACGTGTAAATTTCGGAAAGAAAACGCATAAAATAATTGATACATCTGGAGGTCCTATTTGTTTAAAAACAACAAATTTACAATTTCCACCAAACATTTCATGGAATATATTAGCGTTGGCAACAAAAATCTTTCAGTTCTTGAAATATTCAGGAAACATGAAACATCGGTTACATGGAATAGTATTAAACGTGGTGAAATTTGCAAGCTATTCATACTTGTTTCAAAAGATCATCAAATGGAAAATCGAAATTGAATATTCGCGTCGATGTCGTTGTTTGAACAAAGGTTATGAAAATTCAAGGTGCTGTCTTTGAAAGACTATTAAATTCTAGGCAACTATAAGGGATTATTACGATACCCAAATTATAACCTAAATCAGTAACTTTCATTCAGGAGTTATCAAGAAAATAAAAAGAAGGAAAAAAGGGAGTACTATACAATACTTCACAATTTAAAGAAAATGTGGCATATGCCTTCATTTTTATGAGCCTAATAAGTGGAATCTCACCATTAGCTGCTATAATAGATCTGCACCTTCTTGTCATGCTGGTAACTAGGTTGACCAGGTCTTCCTGAGGAATATTAACCCTATATTGGCTAAGACGTGAACGGAATCATTTCCGTTTTATGGGCCATGTGACCAAATGGTTACACTGATTTCAAATGTCTCTATTTCAAATTCCTTGTCATTTATACAGTTTATGATAGTGTTCCCAAGTGGTTACCATTTAGAAAAATATGCAGAACACATTACCGACATGCAGTGAGCCCTTTTTCGAGCCATTGCCGTTACGAATTTGTGCCGGAATCAACCGGTTTCTCAGTTTACGATACAAGGTCATACAAATTATATTGCGTTGAAGGGTAAAAGTGATTTATGTCTTTCCAAAATTTGGAGGTGTTTTCTAAAAGCATCAGGTGAGCTTTTTCCTATACCATCACAGTACAGTTCTCAGTATTTGGAGTGAAAAAATGTTTCAAACATAGATGTGTCCAATTAGTAACATTGCCCACATATTTGGTTTCAGATTTCACGAATATTTATTGTCATGGATAATGATATTATGAATGATTAGCCCTCAATTTCTTCATGCTTATTTTATGGAAAACAAAAAACTCGTTTACCTCCACCACCTGCTGTATTGGAGAATTCTGAATCATCAGATGACAAAGAAGAAATAACGTTGAAAACAATACAAGAAAAAATTCGACCCTCCAAATTTCTGTTTGAAGGTGAAATAGTTACACAATATATCTTTTGATTTCGTTGAGTTGCATGTTGTATCATTGTTCCAGCAGCTGGTAATAATTCTGAGGGTGACTTTTCCATCAGAAGAAGAAGCAAATTTCGAAGTTTTGCCTTCCCCCAGATGAAAAAGAAGAAAACTCCGCAGACAACATTCAGTTGGACCAAAAAAGATCTTCTTGAAAAAAATGGGAGAATTATCAATTTTCTACCACTTGTAAATAAAGACGCACTACTTCCTATTGAGTACTTCACGAAAATGTTGTTTGTCGATATATTGAACAAACCAATATCTACAGTACTCAATTTACCAGGACATGTATCAGCACAAATGCCAATGAGATAACAGATTTTTCATCAATCCTGTTGTATATGGAAATAATTGATCTTCCATCATATAAAGACTATTAGGCAAGCTGTACACTTATCGAGCGGGTAGCCTCGCTGATGTCTATCAAGCGTTTCAAAGCTTTTAGGCGTTATATCCATTTCAATAAAAGCGAAGACCTGACGGAAAATAATAGTTAGATATTTCAAAATACGCCCTTTCATTGAGAATATTCGATCAAATTTCCGTTACTTTCATACCGATATTCGGTAGATGAAACTATGGTGGCCTACAAAGTTGAAATCTTCGGCAATATATAAAAAACAAGCCCAATAAATAGGGCTATAAGTTTTTTGTTATTGCGGGAAATTGTTGCTACGTTCTGGATTTCATTCCGTATCAGGGTGCCACTACATGTGTACAACTTAGTGGAACCATAAGTGAACTAACTGAAACAGAATCTGATATGAGTTTTGGTGCTTCGATTACACAGTGCGTGAAAATGACGCTTCAAAATTCTAACACGCGGGAGACATACCTAGTAAACCTATATCGGGTACGCTGAATCCAGTGGTAACCACCGTTTTTGAAAGTTAGCTCTTGTTTAGGAGATATTCGCCTTTGAAGTTAGCTGATTTTAGTAGGGTTCGTCGCTTATGACTTCAATACATTATTTGCTTGTAATTCCCAAACCGTTCGGAATATCACTTTACTGCCTTCGGCAAAGTTTTAGCTGTTGTCATGGCCAAGAACTTTTCTGAATATACAAACACAAAAAACCTCATTCAAACACCGTTTCTTACCAAAATGTCCAAAAAACTCCATTTCTTTGCCATTTTTTTCGTTAATTTTCATCTAAATAATAGAAAAATCAAGGGAATTTCGCTTTAAAATCTTAAAATAAGAAAAAAACATTTCCTATAGCTAAATCAAAAATTTAAACGCACAATCATGATTTTAACTCAAATTTTTCACAGATGCCACTGTTAATACGTATTTATTAGTATTGTCACTGATGTTACTACGTATTTGTGTGCCATTTTTCATAGTCTTAGTTCTGATATTTCTTAATTTGAAATTTCTTGTTGAAGTTTCTTTGTTTACACAAGTTATATATTTGGTAAAAATATCAAAAATGAATTCGTGCAGTAAATTTAATAAATTTTGCTACATTTGTGGAAAGTGTACTATAATGACAAATTGCTGAATCGTACACACAATATTTCAACCAAACTGTAATCAAAGATGTGAACTGGGCTCCAAAAATCGTTTGTACTGGTTGTGTCATAAGATTGAGTGGATGGAAAAGAGGTAAAATGAAATGATTTATCATTTATTTCAAAATTATATCAATTGAAGCTATTTGTATTACAGGTGAATTCCAATCTATGCCTTTTGGCATTCCAGTAATTTGGACAAATCCTCAAGAACATAATCCAGATGACTGTTTTGTTTGTGTTAATGAAATTGTCGGATTGAACAGAGCTGAAAAACGTAAAGTTGAACTCAGAGGAACTCGGTTTGTTCAGTTGCCGTTACCACATTCAAAATCCATTCCAATACCGAAAAGACCAAGTCCGACAGAAGAGTACATTCCATCTACTTTGGATACTATTGGCGAAACGTCTGCATCGGTTTATGTACCATCAAATGTATCTCCACAATGTAATCATGCCGAATTTTCTCAAAAAGATCTGAATAAAATTATTCGTCGATTGAAATTATCGCAGCGTCAGTCCATTATTTTGACTCAGGAATTGAAAAAAAATAATGTCTTAGCACCTGATGTGAAAATATATGGAGCAATCGGCCGTCATAGACAGTTCACTGCTTTATTCAAATCCATCGAAGACAATTAATTCGCGTACTGCACTGATATCAAGGAATTGGTATTAAAAATGCATCATGAGTATAAACCAGAAGACTGGCGTCTTTTTATCGATTCGTCCAAAACTAGTCTCAAGGCGGTTTAGCTTCATGTCACAAACTGAAAAAACAGTGTCCCGGTTGCCATCAGCACAAAATCGGAAGAAAATTACGAATCGTTGAAAAAAATCCTTGATTTGGTGAAATATGAAGATCATCGTTGGAAGATTTGTGTGGATTTGAAGGTGATAACTCTTTTGAGAGGAATGCAGACGGGATATACGAAAAAAATGTGTTTTATATGTTTATGGAATACTCGATATACCGGCGACCAATATGCCAATAAAAGCTGGCCTATTAGACAAGGGTTCAGATTGCGTCGAGAAAACGTCGTTGAAATTTCACTTGTGCCAATCGAAAAAGTGTTGCTTCCACCTCTGCATATCAAGCTTGGGATTGTTAAAAACTTCATCAAGGCCCTAGATCCTGAAGGCAATGCATTCAATGAGTTGAAGCGAATTTTCCCAAGATTGAGTGGAATGAAAATAAAAGAAGGTTTGTGTGAAACTATATACGTACCAATCAACCTAACTTATTCAATATTTAACACATATTTTTTCGAATTATTTTATTACAGGCACTCAATGGACCTGATATTCGACGCTTGATGAGAGACCAACAATTTAAAAACAGTTTGTCGAATTTGCAGCTCGTTGCTTGGGATTGCGTCAAAGGAGGCATCGAAAATGTACTTGGAATTCATCGTGACGAAAACTGGCGCATACACGTTGAAAATATGCTCGTTGCTTTCGTAACATCGGTGTAAAAATGTCTCTGAAAATTCATTTTTTACATTACCATGCAGACAAGTTTGCCGAACAATCACCATGTGAATCAGATGAGCATGGTGAACGGTTTCATCAGGTGACGGCTAGGCTTGAGCACTGGTATAGTGGAAAAAACTTGATTCTCTATTAGGAGACATTTGCTGGAATTCACAGCAAGATGAAGATGGAGAAGAAGAAGAATGAACATGAATTTATATGTTTATTTGTTGAAAATTGTTGGAATTGGAATAAAAATTTGAGTTAAAATCATGATTGTGCGTTTGAATTTTTTGATTTAACTATAGAAAATGTGTTTTCTTTTCTTATTTTGAGATTTTAAAGCGAAATTCCCTTGATTTCTCTATTATTTAGACGAAAATTAACGAAAAAATGACAAAGAAATGGAATTTTTTGGATATTTTGTTAAGAAACGGTGTTTGAATGAGGTTTTTCTATGTTGGTATATTCAGAAAAGTTGTTCGCCATGACAATAGCTAAAACTTTGCCAAAGACAGTAAAGCGATATTCCGAACGGTTTGGAAATTACAAGCATATAATATACTGAAGCCATAAGCGACGAACCCTACTAAAATCAGCTAACTTCAAAGGCGAATATCTCCTAAACAAGAGCTAATTTTCAAAAACGGTGGTTACCACTGGATTCAGCGTACCCGATATAGGTTTACTAGGTATGTCTCCCGCGTGTTAGAATTTTGAACTAGCACAGTGTTATTATTGCCCTTGCTAAATCCCTACACGAACCGAATAATAAGTACAAGTCTTTTTTTTGACAACTATTTAGCAGGTTTGCCACTGTTTTATGAATTTGTATAGTCTTCGAACTTTGAAACCGACAAAGTTCTGCTGAAACAAGGAAGAG
This sequence comes from Cryptolaemus montrouzieri, assembly GCA_013387265.2. Classification (NCBI taxonomy): domain Eukaryota; kingdom Metazoa; phylum Arthropoda; class Insecta; order Coleoptera; family Coccinellidae; genus Cryptolaemus; species Cryptolaemus montrouzieri. Next base: position 62,229,287 of record JABFTP020000124.1, on the reverse strand, counting down.
GGTTATTCGACTGTGAATGTCACAATGATGAAGGTTCGTTCATTATTGTAAAATGGATGGATAATGAAGCTGTTTTGCTGGGAAATACTCTTCATGGAATAGCACCGATAGGCAGTGTGAAAAGATATTGTAAGACTGAGAAATCAAAAAGGGACACACCGTGTCCATCAATAGTAAAGCAATATAATAAACTCATGGGTGGTGTTCATACAGCTAATACTCTTATGGGCTTGTACAAAAGGCCCCATAAGGCTAAGATGTGGTATTTTTCTATTTTTACATACCTGCTGGATGTTCCTGTGGTAAATGCTTGGCTGTTGTACCATCAAGATTGTAAAAACAACATGATGCTCAAGAAACTTAGAGTTGAACTTGGGAAGTCTATGAGCCGTTTTGGGAAAGATACAAGAAGAGGCCGACCTAGTCATGAAGCCAATGTTCCAAAAATACAACGACCACATGTTGCATCAAGGTTCGATTCGGTAGGGCATTGACCGATCCACACCGATAAAGATAGATGTAGAAGTTGTGACAAAGGAACAAGTCGCATGAAATGTGATAAATGTGATGCAAGATTATGTTTACTGCTACAGAGAACTGTTTATAAGATTTTCATACCGAAAGAAATTGATTTCTTTCATTCAATAAAAAACATTTTCAACTAACTATCGTTGTTTTATTGGGCTTCTATATTTTTATAACTAGAGACTTCATACTTATAGGATAACGAAAGTGAGGTCATCTGGGTAAGCTACTGAAATTTCATAATTTTGTCTTGATTTTTTGGCAGCATGACCAATAAGGGTTCTGAAAATTGTCGTAACCATATCCTCGAGCAATAAAGATGTATTATTCAAGAATTCCCTAACTTCTTCACTAAAATGTGCTGGTGCCCCGTCATGCATGAACCATATTATGTTTCTCACCAAAATAGGCAAATCCTCTAGCAATAAAGGTAACTCCTCTTCAAGAAATTGCCGATAAGCGGGCCGTTTGGTCTGTTAGGCAAAAAAAATGGCCCTATCAAATAATTACCAATTATTCTGACTCAGACATTTAGTGAGAATTGTTCGTGATGATGAGATTCTTCAATCAAATGGGGGTTTTCCTCAGCCCAGTAATGATTATAGTGAAAATTTGTGAAAGCAGTTCTCGAAAAGTTAGCTTCGTCTGTGAACATTATTTCACTATCAAAATGAGCATTTTCTCTAATTTCATCTAAGAACCATCGGAAGAAATTCAGTCTTAGCAATCTCGAGGAAGTAGAGTTTGGACGCGTTGAATATGAAACAGGTACAATAAAAAGTCGTGGAGAATTCTCCAAACTAGAACATGTGAAATATTCAACTGATTGTAATTCTTCTTGTACTCACATGAGGATTCAAATCAATACAATTCAAAACAGCTTCCTCAATAACTGGAGTTCTCATAGTTTGAATTGCAATTGAATGATTTTTTGCAGTAAAAGTACCAGTTTCCCTCAACCTTCTGTGGATATTTGAAAATGTTCGCCTGTCTGGGAAAGCGCACCTGATATAATCGCCTAGCTTCTGTTTGGTTTCCGTCAGCCAGACCGTACATGTAATGGATATCAGCCAATTCAGCGTTAGTAAAATTAGCTACTTTTTCTTACAGCAATAACTTCAAAAGTCTTAAAACTAATCGTTAATTTAATAAACAATTCGAGCAGACATTGGTTCAACTTTAGCAACAAAATGAATAAATGAATAAAAAAATCAAAGCCTACTAGTAATTTTTTTTAATTATAAGTGCTTTCAATTAAGCGAATGCATACAATCGTTTAATAATTTTTAGCCCGAGAACGGTCGGAGATACGAAAAAGTTACAGTTACAGTTGTCAAAAAGTTTCTAAATTGAACGAAGACGACGAAAATTGATTGTACGCTGATCAGTGGTGTACTGCAAAAAAGTTTGAAAAGGGGACATGGCTCCGGAAAAGAAAACACCTTGTAGATTCTAGTTGAAATTTAGGATGTGTAATGATGGAGGCTGTAAAAAATAGCTTGAATTCCAAATTTGGGATGAAAATCTCAAAAACTGCAGGAGTTTTGAAGGAAAAACCAATTTTTTCCGGAAATTTCAACAGCCTGTAGCTCCGTAACAAATTTCTTGCGGACCTATGTTTAAATGAATTCTGTTTCTTGAAACTGCACGTAGATTTATCCCCTCAAGTTGTGACATACTATTACGTAACACCCTGTATACATAAACTCACGCCTTGTCTCAAAGGGGTAAGCAGATGAGACATTTTCATATATATCATATCCGAACCTCCAAAACCCCCCTTTATATACGCCCATGATTGTACGAAATAATACAGGGTGTCCGCGCTAAAAAGCCAATTAGAAGTATCTATGGAACGGGTTGATCGATCAATTTTAAATTCAGGGATAAAAGTAAATGGATACTGATGTGCAATTTTGTGTCTAAATTGTGATAAATACAAATTACATAAATGGAGTACAGGTTATACGCTTTAAAAGGGCACATATCACATGGGGTACTACTTCCGGTTATACTGGACATCGGCGACAAATCTGCTAATTTAAATGGTATGGTGACCTTTTAATTTTTTCATTTAATCCTTTTTCAAGAATCATATGTTATGATTTGTCCTATCTTAAATTAACTACCGTTGAGATTTGATTTTTCCTTGAAGATTTACGGAATTTTAGTGTCATTTTCACTCTCTAAAAAAATTGACTCAATTTTATAACTTATTTTAGTTTAACGAGAAAAGTATTAATTTTGTGGGCGACATACTTTCCGAGTATTCATGGTTAATGTCAACAAATAGAAGTCAAACCTGCTGAATATTTTACGGAAAGTACCCGAATTTCAGACCAATTTGCAGAAAATGATTCGGATTACATCAACATTTCGAAGGATTAAGATGTCGTTCCTCTCTCTGTCTGTTGTGTTTCAGTCAGCCAGACCGTACATGTAATCAGCCAATTCGGCGTTAGTGAAATTAGTCATTTTTTCTTACAGCAATAACTTCAATAGTCTTGAAACTAATCGTTAATTTAATAACAATTCGATCAGACACTGGTTCAACTTCAGCAACTGTCAAAATGTTGAATGAAAAAAATCAAAGCCAACTAGTCATTTTTTAATTAGAAGTGTTCATTTCAGCGAATGCATGCAATCGTTTAATAATATTTTGCTCGAGGACGGTTGGAGATACGAAAAAACTACAATCGTCAAAAAAATTTCTAAATTGAACGAAGATGATGAAAACTGATTGTACGCTGATCAGTGGCGTACTGCAACAATGTTTGAAAGGGCAAAAGGAGACATGACTCCGGAAAAGAAAACACCTTGTAGATTCTATTAAAAATTTAGGACGTGTAATGATGGAGGCTGTAAAAAATAGCTTGCATTCCAAATTTGGGCTGAATATCTCAAAAATTGCAGGAGTTTTTTTCCGGAATTTTCAACACCCTGTAGCTCCGTAACGAAGCGTTTGCGGACCTATGTTTATATGAACTTTTTTTCTTTAAATTGCACGTAGATTTACTTCCTCAAGTTGTGACGTACTATTATGTTCTGAGAATTATTCTGCCAGTTTTTGGTGTATTCGCAGAAACAAATGCGAAAAGAATATTCCCATAGAAACTTTGTTTTGTGACACTTCGTACTTATTTACTTGTTTCCATTAGTACGTTGAGAACCCTCACAATTGAGCTTAAATGTAAATTAAAACCATTGTATCCAATAGAAACGCTAAGCTAACACCACAAAATCAACCTCCCTGCTTTAATTCCCGCCATTCTTTTTGCGTAACCAACGTTCGGAACTTTGAATGCAAGAAAAACTTTGATTAAATTTCCGCACAGGCCGCTTCACGAGGCGTACGTATTGCCAGAGAAATTGGGGCTCATTGAATTGATGCGATATATACATAGTGCAAATCATAGAACGACGGTATATTGGAAATAAGGTGTCTGACAGTGATGGATTACCAGCGCCTCGCTGAGTGAGTCATCCAAAACGGAGCGGTGATTCCCCCCGCGTCTCCTCTCTCCTCTTGCGGCACCGCGGCGCTCCTCTTTTATCCCAGAGTTCTCCAACGGACGCGTCAGCTGATCGCTGATAAGCCCCCGGAAGGCGAGGAAGCGGAGGTTCACTCAGAAATATCGAATTTTGCGTATTAACATTTTAGAACGATATCTATAGCTTGGAGAAGACTTCTAAAGGTATCGATTTCGAGTCAGATCGGAAAGTGGAGGTAAAATCTGAAGTTTAGAATTTAAACGAATTATGACAATTGTCCAATTGTGAATATTTCTTACAAGATGAAGCTTCCAGCTTTTTGAATAACTAAGTTCGATATACATGATGATCATATGTTTATTTGACTATCAAATATACAGGGATATCCACCGGGACCGTCCGTTAAAAACTTTTTGAGTTCCAATTACAATATCAAGCTGAAATTTTATACGCGGCCGTAACTAGCGACTTCCAATTGAAGTGAAATATTTTCGAAGTGATATTTTTTCCGGTTATACCGGAAGTGGGTCATCACTTTGTTATTTCAAATGGCAATCTACCTTTTTTATTATACATCTAGAACCGACATTTGAGCAAGGCATAAAATACCCAAGTTGTTGGCACTTATCTGTCAAAACTTTTGACAGATTTAATTATTTTTGTTATAAACTCGATTTTTAAGGAACATTTAAAAAAATTGTAGTTCGTAGATCTTTTGCACTACATACTCAAATTTTGCTTGGGTGGATAGTAGAAGGATCAAGGAATTTTTTAAGTAGTCTACACATGTCAAATGTTCGTTACGTTGTTTTGTATGATTTTTTCAATTTGGCCTTTCTCAAACAGCAATAACTCAATTTTTTCAAATGGCACGTGCCAATTTTTATATCGCCATCAGATGAAGCGTCATATTTCAGATGGAATTGTATCAGCATGTACTATACCCATCTCTTATAGTTCCGAAATAATTTTGGAATATATTGAATTTTGATGATTTTGCAAGAACTAACAGAGAATGCTTTGAAATATTTGAATCAAGTAACTGAACTGGCTACGCTCACCTAACAGGTGCCTAAAATTAATGTACTTGTCACTTCGTTCGTTCGAATTTGATATTTCAACAAGAATTGTTGGTAATTTGAAGTGAACATTTTTGAAAAACACCAGATTGATAATAAAATGACTGATTATTCATACGAGGATATGTTTAATCCCTTTTTAATTCATGGCGAATGTCAAAAAGTGGTGGATAGAACTTGCAGGCAATTCAATAACCAATTTCCAAATTTGGCGCCTATGAGTAAAACAAAATTTCGAAGGATTAGAAGCAATTTTCTGCAATTTGGAGGAACAAAATACATAGAAACTGGAAGAAACCCAATTCTCGTGGACGACAACAATCAAATTAATACGCTAGCGTATTTTCGTGCCAATCCACATGCGTCCATTAAGTCAGCTTCAATGGATATTGGATTGAGTTATACTTCCATTCAAAGGATCCTTAAGAAACATAACATGCACATGTATTCTTTTATCAGACTACAAAAATTGAAACCAACTGACCTTCCCAAGCGGCTAAATTTCTGTGAAAATTTATTAATTCGGCTTCAAGAAGATGAGACAATTCTGCAAAAAATTATATGGTCTGATGAAGCCAAGTTCAATGAAAGTGGAATAACCAACAAGAGAAATCGACATTTTTGGGCCACAAAAAAACGACATTTCATTGAGGTTATTGATTTCCAAAATTCAGCGTGAACGTTTTTGCAATTTTAATGAAGGATTTGTTGGCTTATCACATTAATGAGGAAAATCTCAATGGACAAAGATACCTGGAAATTTTGAGAGGAACTTTAGCAAATTTTTCAGATGGATTACCCCTTAACATACTGAGGGATTGCTATTACCAAATGGATGGTGCACTAGCACATAAAACACGAGCTGTAGATCGGTAGCTAACAGAAATGTTCGATTATAGATGGTGGGGTAATCAAGGACCAAATTTATGGCCTCCGCGTTCTCCGGACCTGACGCCCCTTGATTTTTTTTTATGGGGTAAAATCAAGAGTGAAGTGTATCTTATTCCTGTAAGAAGTAAAGAAGAGTTACTAGAGCGCATTCATAATGCTTTTCGTAATATTGATCCTGAGGAAACTAGGAGGGCAACTCATCATATTCGTATACGAGCTGTCAAGTGTATCGAGTAAAATGGGGCCCATATTGAACATTCATTCAGATCGTAAATTAGTTTTCTCGTATGATGTTGGCTATCATTTATTCGTATTAATGTAATTATCTGCGATGATTGGTTTTCGCTTAGTTCCTACAATTTTTATTCATCCGAATTGTAGAAAATTGCTTCTAATGCTTCGAAATTTTATTTTACTCATAGACGGTAAATTTGGAAATTGGTTATTGAATTGCCTGCAATTTCTACCCACTACCTTTTGACATTCTAAAATGAATTAAAAAAAGATTAAATATATTTTCGTTTGAATAACCAGTGGTTTTATTCCAAATGTGTGGATATTTTCAATCTGAAATAACGACAATTCTTGTTGAAATATCAAATCCGACTGAACGAAGTGACAAGTACATTAATTTTAGGCACCTGTCAGGTGAGCGTAGCCAGTTCAGCTACATGATTCAAATATTTCAAAGCATTCTCTGTTAGTTCTTGCAAAATCATCAAAATTCAATATATTCCCAAATTATTTTGGAACTATAAGAAATGGGTATAGTACATGCTTATACAATTCCATCTGAAATTTGACGCTTCATCTGATGGCGATATAAAAATTAGCACGTGCAATTTGAAAAAATTGAGTTATTGCTGTTTGAAAAAGGCCAAATTGAAAAAATCATACAAACCAACGTAATAAACATTTGACATGTGTAGATTGCTTAAAAAATTCCTTGATCCTTCTTCTATCCACCCAAGCAAAAATTGTGTGTGTAGTGCAAAAGATCTACGAGCTACAACTTTTCAAAATGTTCCTCAAAAATCGAGTTTATAACAAAAATAATTAAAGTGCAACCAACTTGGGTATTTTATGCCTTGCTCAAATGTCGGTTCTAGATGTATAATAAAAAAGGTAGATTGCAATTTGAAATAACAAAGTGATGACCCAGTTCCTGTATAACCGGAAATGGTATCACTTCGAAAATATTTCACATCAATTGGAAATCGCTAGTTATGGCCGCGTATAAAATTTCAGCATGATATTGTAATTGGAACTCATAAAGTTTTCAACGGACGGTCCCGGTGGATATCTCTGTATAACATAGTCAGTCAATACTAAATATGACAATCAATAATAAAAATACATAAAACAATAATAGGAACTTTCAAATAATAGTTGACGAAACAGTTCTAAAACACTTCAGGAGGTACTGAGTCTGATCTCACAAAATTAATATCACTGTTCAAAAACTCCTCAAAGGAATATAAAGTCTCTTCGTGGAGGTTTTTTTTTCGTCTCTAAGATAAACTTCTGTAGAGAGAGTGTATTTAGGCTACGCGGCAGTTTATTGTAAAATTTAACACCTAAATGATTGAAACCCAGTTGACTTCTTCCTACTCTGTGACTGTAAACGTTACCACCGTAATGATAAGGCCTGAGCGTTGTGACGTATCATGACGTCACACATCTGTAGTAGTCATAACAAACATGCGAAACGAAAGCACAGCGTAATCGAAAAGCCGGTGCATGTCCTTTGATTTCTGTATTTCATCCGAAAATAAGTGTTTCTAGTGCTTAATTTATGTAGTAATGCTTTTATAAGACATCAGGATACAGTATAGTGCTGTGTGTTTACCGAATAATTCGCGTCACATATAAATTTGAACGAATTTCAGTGAGGTATTCACCTCACTGAGTGAGGTTAGAGAAAGCGTATTAGTGTACAATTAAACTTTTCGTTTATAAACCTAAATTTTTTTGATATTTTTATTGTGAGAGTGTCTTTGAGATATTATGCCGTTCAGGTGTTGTGTTCCTGGTTGTTCAGGAAACTACGGTTATGCAGATGCACCGAAAGTGGCGGTATTTTCCTTTCCGGAAGATATCCGTTTGAAAGGTAAATGGTTGAAATCTATTCCCCGAGCTCATTTTGAACCGAATTACATTTTCAAACAGATGACTTAATCAATGATACTACCAAATTTGATAAAGAAACTGGTAAGTACTCTACTGTGCCAGTAAAACGTCTTCACTTGAAAGAAGAGGTAGACCAGCTATTTTTACGAATAGGCACACATATTTACCAAAACCTTATCAAGATCGTAAAGGGAGGGAAGAGAAACTTAGAGAAATAGAAAATCAGAACCTTCTCAAAGGTATTAATGAAAGTAAAGCTGAATATGCACTCAGCAAAGATCTCATTTCTTTTGATACTTTCGATAAAGTTTTAGTAGTTCTAGATCAAATGCCGCACAATCCTAAGTGGCTTAAAGTTATTGAAACAGAGAAAGCTACTTTTTTTCGATTAGATAATACTTCAGGTAGGTCCCACAACAACCTATGGTATTTGAATTGTGGAGGCCGTTACTTGATGTAGATCCATGATATAAATGAGATAAAAAACACAAGGTTTAACTTTAATCTACACTTTATTTGAAAAAATTCGACGACGTTTCGCTGACACAGCAGCTTTATCAAGAATGAAAAACAGAATGAAGAGTATGGTATTATAAACAAATCGTAGAACAAGTTGGATGAATAACAGGAAAAACCACACCGAGACATTGTACAGTTAGCATGAAAGGTAATAAAAACTAATTAAACAAGTCAAGTACGGGTGAATAATTCACATGTACCTGTTCATTCAAAAGCTTGTCCGAATGTTTTTTCAAATAAAGTGTAGATTAAAGTTACACATTGTGTTTTTTATCCCATTTATATCATGGATCTACATCAAGTAACGGCCTCCACAATTCAAATGTTGAAGAAAGCGAATACAAGCTTTTTGGTCCTTTGGTATTTTAAGTTGTTACTTAAAAATGCTATAACATCCCAAAACCTGTGGTTTTTAACCACGTGTTTGAAGAGTGAAGTGTGTCCTAAATACATCAAACTCAAGACCAACAACAACAGTTATGCAGCTCGAAGAGCAGTTATCTCTGGACAGAAGATATGGATCAAATCAGAATGCAAGATTTTGTTCCACAAACGAGACATCTGCAATATTTATCTCAAGGTAATTCATACCGAGTTATTGTACAGACTTGATCCACTTGAATTCGATTCATTAGATTACAATAATAGATTCAAAATTAGATCAATAATACATAATAAATATACCATCCAATACCGCAAATTAAAGTTTCTCGTGTCACGAAAACCGAAACCTACTCCACGTAAAACTAAATTTTCTGACCATCAATTTTTTGATAGATTCGTTAACCATTCTGATACTAATTTCACAACTGATGAAACAAATCTCTTGCAGAAAGGTTTCAAACACAATATTAAATCAAACAAGATAAAATCTGATTTAGAGGAACTTGGCATAGATACTGAAATTTCTCTGAAAAATATTCCTAATAACACTCACCTTAAATATTTAGCATCTAACATCATAAAAATGAATCATTAGCTGACTTTAAACCGAGTAAAGAACAAAATATTTTAAAGGCCATCAAACAAAAATCTCAACTAAATGAAGATATTTTTACAAAAGCAGATAAGGGTAATACTGTTATTGCGTTAAATAAAAATGACTACCTATTTGAAACTCTAAATTTCATTTCGTTCGGAAATATACAATTTTAAACAAAGATCCAACTATTAAATTCCAGAAAAATATTAAAATTGCAATAAATGACGCAAAATCTTTAATTAAAGCAATAGATAAATACAAATTAATTTTACCAAACCCTCAACCACCTCAACTGTATTCACTCATTAAATTGCATAAAGTGAATAACCCCGTTAGACCAGTCGTATCTTACATTACAGCCCCAGCCGTGAAATTGTCGCACTACCTTATAGATATCATTAAAAATTATTGTTCATTCAAATCAAAATTTTCTATAAAAAATTCTTTCGAATTAATAAATAACATAAAAAACGTTAACCTACCACTTAACGCAAAACTTATTTCGTTTGATGTTAAGAATTTATACCCAAGTGTTCCTGCAGGTGATGTCAAAATATTAATCGAAAACATGTTGAATTCGAATCATGTTAACCACATAATTAAATCAGAAATATTGAATCTGTTGGACGTTTGCATTGAACAAAATTATTTTTCTTTCAACAACATCTATTACAGTAGTGAAAATGTTTTGATCATGGGAAATCCTTTGAGTCCACTTCTAGCAGAGATTTTATGAATAATATTGAACAGAAAATTCATACACATCCACTCATTTCCAAATTTCTTTATTGGTATAGATATGTTGACGACATCTTAGTATGTTTCATTGGAACTACTCGTCAATTAGACTTATTTCTTAATTTCATTAATTCCATCCATTTGAACATTAAATTCACGATAGAAATTGAACAGAACGATTCCATTAATTTTTGGACTTAAAATCACTAAACAAAATAATAATCATGTTTTTTCGGTCTTTCGTAAACCAACACATACTGATACAATTATACATAACTACTCATTACATCCAATTCAACACAAAGTTGCAGCTTTAAACAGCATGGTACATCGGTTACTCAATTTACTTTTATCAGTAGAAGATTATAATAAAGAGTTAAACATCATCAAACAGATAGCCATTAATAATTCATATAATCCGGATATGATAGATCTAATCATTCGTAAAAACTATATCAGAAAGCAATAAATGAAGTATATCCTATTCATAAAGACTATAAAATATTCAACAGTTTAACATTCTGCGGTTCTGCAAGTACAAATATTAAATCCTTTCTCGTCAAACAAAATCTTAATATAACTTTCAAAACTTCTAATAACATATTAAAAATAATAAATCTCGTGTTGAAAAATCAAGTAAATCAGGAATCTATAAACTCAATTGCGGTTCTTGTGATAAAATTTATATCGGTAGGACCTATAGGAGTTTTGGCATAAGAACATCTGAACATAAACGTAGCTTCGATAAAAATAAATCTGATTCAAATTATTCAAACCACCTAATAAAAGAAAACCATTCATTCAATAAAAACTTTGACATATTACATATAAAATCAAAAGTTCAAAATTAGATCTCCTAGAAGCATTAGAAATAAATAGATACAAACATTCGGACAAGCTTTTGAATGAACAGGTAGATGTGAATTATTCACCCCTACTTAACTTGTTTAATCAGTTTTTATTACCTTTCATACTAACTGTACAATGGCTCGGTGTGGATTTTCCTGTTATTCATCCAACTTGTTCTACGATTTGTTTATAATACCATACTCTTCATTCTGTTTTTCATTCTTGATAAAGCTGCTGTGTCAGCGAAACGTCGTCGAATTTTTTCAAATAAAGTGTAGATTAAAGTTAAACCTTGTGTTTTTTATCTGATTTACCTATGGTATTGTTATCAATTCTAATTTAAAAATGGAAACATATTTTTACGGTCAGAAAATTATTGTGAATATCAAAGGAGTGAGCACACCATGCGACATTAACAACTTAAAAATGTTAAAAAATTGCTTGGAGGTAATAAATTCTGAAACAGAATCGTTGAAGAGTTCCCCAAAGCTCAATGATAAAGATGAAAATTTGCAACGCATAGTTAATCAATTGACAACTATTTTGGACTCTATAAATGGCGAAAACTTAGGGCAAAGTAATTGTTTCAAATTCCTTCCCGAACAACTGAAACTAATAATAACACAAAAAGAAAGATATCGCTACTCAACTTTCACTCTAATTTTGTCTTCTATTATGCTTACTATAAGTTCGCATACTTATAAATTTTTACGACACTCAGATTGCTTGATTCTGCCACATCCATCCACTTTAAATAACAAATGTAATAAGTTTTCAACAGATCCAAATAACTAAGATAGACATGTTTTCCTTTTCTACGCACGTAATATTTTCAAACTTTTAGAAGAACACGAAAAACTGTCATGCTGCTTATGGACGAAATTCACATTCAACCCTACTTAGATTTCAAAGGTGGAAAAATTGTGGGGACTTTATATACTGATTCGTCTGCATAATTTATTTCATTTGGGTGTCACCCCCTCCCTGGAATTTATCCACGCCCCCCAGTTTGGGAACCCCTGGTGTACGACAACCAGTTAGATGAGTAACCCCACAGAGTATTTTTAATGCCTCTTTTTGCTTTATGAGAACTTTCTGGGCACACCTATAATGCCCCCAGAGCAAAATGCCATAAGTGGCCACAGAATGAAAGTGGGCGAAATAAGTAATGCGGCAAATAGCTGGTGTCGAAACTTCTCATGGTATATAGCGATGTACTAAGCCTGCTCAATAAATCATACACGTATTTGCACCATGTAAGACCCCTTCGAATGTCACTCTAAGCATTGTCGGCGTGTTCTTACCTCGCAGTCCTAAAGAGATCCTCTGAGTCTTATCTACATTGATTTTGAGTCCATTTACACTAAACCACTCTTCTGCTTGATTGAGGGATTGGATGGACATACTCTGAAGTTCCTTGTCAGAAGATACCACATTGAGGAATGTTGTATCGTCGGCGTACAAACAAGTTTTTTCAGCCATAATGTTTTGCGGCAGATCGTTGACAAAAATGATAAACAAGAAAGGGCCAAGTATGGATCCCTGAGGTACCCCGTAGCATATCTCCGTCTCTGCTGAATAACTACTCTTCCAAAACACTTCTGCTTCCGACCTGTCAAGTACGACTTGAAAATCTCCAAAAAAGCACCTCGCACATTATAGAACTCCATTCCTCTTAATAAAAGGTCTCTGATCGCACTCCATCAATTAAATCCACCAAGACTGAAGTAGTGGACCTATCCGATCTAAAACCATGCTGGAATCCGCTGAGAGCGTTGCACCCTTCCAAATATTGTACTCATTTCAAAGCCATTCGAAGCTTTATTAAAATAGTGTATGAGAAGAGTATGTTAACGAATCTTTCCCGCTAGAAAACATTTTTTCATTTCAAACGAACGAAATTCCTCAATTCGAGATCGAACTGATTCATAAAAACCTGGAAAATTTCCAGACAGTTTTCGATTTCAATTCGTCACGTGTTATTTTAGAAAGTAAATATTGTATATGATAAAATATATCACACGATCCCTTTCCCTATTGAGACATTTGGGGTCGAAGCTTCCGGACCTGTTTCAGGAAATTCACAGAAGAATCAAAACAGCTGAGTTATTCAAGGTGAGTCCTTTTCGTTGAAACGCAATGTGTATAAACACGCTAGTTGCTACTTACTGAGGTTTTGCTTCAAATTGGTTCAAATTGATCCATAAAATCACTTCAGGATCTTATATCAGTAGCTGTAATAACCATGTCGGTCATCTTAGCTTTGTTCTTATAATATCCTAGCTCTCTTCATGTATGCAAAATAAGTACGAGGTGTGTTTTTTAAGTAGGTGCCGTTTTGAAATTGAAGAAAGACGTGTAAAGATATCTGAATAATTTTATTTTTACATGAAAGCCTGTCCCTTAATCTACTTTTCTACATAATTCTTTCAACATTGAGACATTCGTTATAACGTTATACTAGTTTTTGAATACCCTCCTCATAGAAATTGCCGCCTGTCTTTTCAAACACTCCATCACAACTGTTTTGACTTCGTTATCGTCTTGACGATGCTGACCGCTAAAGGTGTTTCTTCAAGTACAGGAACAGATGGTAGTCACTAGCCACCACATCAGAGCTGTACGGAGGATGATCTAAAGTTTCTCATTGAAAAGATGTGATGAGATCTTTGGTCTGATTAGTCACATGTGGATGGGCATTGTCATGCAGCAAAACGACGCCCTCCTCAACAAGCAACGCCTTTTATCCTGGATTCAACGGAGCAGATTGTTCAATGTCCCACAATGAGGCCACCCATATTTCATCGCCCTTAACAATTTGGCTTGAAAAATCATCACCGTCGTTACACTTCCTAAAGATTTGGTTTTGTGCACATCCGTCCCCATTTTCGGTACCCATAGCACAATTTTCGGTAATTCAAGTGCTCGGTCACAATGCTATACAAAACACTGCGAGAAACATAAGGAAAGTCAAAACACGAGTAGGAAATCGTAAGGCGTCTGTTTTCCCTCAGCTTATTGTCCACTTCGGGCACCAAACTTCCATTAACGACCGAAGGACCACCACTCGTTCATCATGCACATTTGTGAGGCCTTATTGAAACGCTCTCACCCGCTTTCTACTCATTCTATCACTCATAATGTTCGGTCCATAAACTGCAAGGAACTTACGACGAATATTGATTGGTTTTAGGCATTTAGTATTGAGAAATCTTATTTTTCGAACTACTGTCAGAATTTTGTCGCAATTTTTTCTTTACATTAAAAAAGTTCCACGTAGAAATAATATATGGGCGATGTCAACCCAGATTATTGGGTCCATAATGATTCTAAAACATCTATAGATCATAATTGGCATCACTTGGAAGACTGAACCTGGCCATCGGGGCTCTCTTGGTCAAACAGAGATGGAATTTGAGGAAATATCGCAGGTTATGTTATATGTTTTTTATTATCTCCTTAGTACCATTCATGACCTTGCTTGCTATGTAAAATCTTTTCTTAGATTTATTTAGACATATAAGAAGTTTGATTGTTGAAATATTTTTCTGCTGGTTTTCTTTTTCCTTTGTTACAGATTCCTGTCCCGAACCCCCTTCCTTTCACCCTTGTTTTTGGAAATCATGGAATGCAAAAGAGAATTAAGCGGCTAAGCAGAAAAATCTTTGGTACTCTTTATGTACACACGACACTAACACATCATAAACAGACAAGCTATTGCTAGTGCAATAGCGATAGGGAAACGAGTTTTTTCCTCAGGTTTTTTCACTCGTTTATTGAATCATGTACAAGATAGTATGGTTCCCCTGCTACATTTCCTGAGCTCACACTTGTGTTTTTTCTGACACACACCAAAATTATAGAGATAAGCACTTATTGTAAATACAATTATTCAAATTTTTGTAAATCCTCTCTTTTCTAAAGAATATATATATATATATATATATATATATATATATATATATATATATATATATATATATATATATATATATATATATATATATATATATATATATATATATATATATATACTCCACAGTTTGCAGGACTCACGATTATCATCGGAGGCATCTTAAACACTCTCTAAACAACGTAAACAAGGAAGAATCAGACTGCAATGGCGTTAGTGCGTAGACAAGAGATGTAGGTACCCAGTGTGCAGCTGAGGCCGTGATAGTTCCTTAAAATACACGCCTCGTATTTGTTAAATTTCAATAATAAAACAACCAAGTTCATAAATTAAAGCTATATATTTCATATATTTGTCGAATTGAAATTTTCAAAGTATAACCAATGTGAGCCTAAATATCTGTACAAATTAACTAAACATCAATGTTGATTATTTACATTAACAGAAATCACTATCATTCTAACTAATTTTACATAAATACAGAAAATGTATAACTAAAAACAATTATACAGACAAATCTGAATAATTCCCACGTTTGGTCTAAGTGATTATTTTCGCAGGAAATTGATCACGATGTTTTTCGTTAAGGGTATAACGGATGACAAACTTCAAACAAAATTTTTCCACAAAAGTTTTGTTCATAATATACAAATCGAATTTTTTCGTTACATAACAAAATATGAACACCTATAATTGTAAGCGAAGTTCAATTAAAAGTCAAAATATGAAATATTCTAAGATACTATTGTTTATAGTACATAATCATGTTAAAACTTGTGTTTATGTCTGACTTAATCTCAATCATCTGTACTGGGGATTGTCAATATTTCAACACAATTATAAATGTTTATACATTTTAAAATATTCATCGTACTTCAAACAATCAACATAAGTTACGTCTAAATAAAAATATCATTAGATAAAAGGAAATTTTTATGTACAATATCAAAAACAAAATCACATATTATTAAACATAAACAATAACAAAACAGACTTTAACAGTATTGGCTGTTGTCCATTGCACTCAATCAAATTTGATAATATTCAGGAGTATAATCGTTAGCTAAACTGCTGAGAAAATTAAAATCTGAAGAACTGTTGCTGTTTTCTCCTGCTGTACCAGATGGTGGAGCAGCAGTCTGCGCATGTGTACCATCGTTGCTATAGTACTGGGGATAGTTATAGTTTTCATTTGTTTCAACTGATGAATTGACATTAGCACTTAAAGCTGCTGGTGTTGTGGTGACAGGAAAAGGTTCTTGTGGTATATAATTAGGATCTGGATTTGCAGAAATTTGGTTGTTTGTATTATATGCATTATTTTCGTAGTAATTTGCTTTAGGATGATGGTAATCACTTTGAACATGCATTTTTTGGAGGTTATGTATATTTTCATTGGAGTAATAGTTAGAAGTAGCAGTATGACCCATATGTACATTTGGTGGTACATGGCCTGTTACTGTGGAACCATCATTAGGGTACATATTTGTTCCCGAATAACTATAATGATTGTATGGCCCATGTTCTCCTTGATATCCTTGAGCATAATGTGCATAAGAATCATTACTAACATTTGGATTATTCTTATTGTAATAATATTGTTGATAATTGGCATATGTCTGCCTATTTCTTGAATTTCTTGCAGATGGAATATTTGGTGTTGGAACTGTAGTAGCAGGTTCTCTGATGTAGTTTTGAGGAGTATCATTAACTACAGGATGATCTGGGTTATATAAATCTCCAGCTGTATATACTGGAGCAGCAGGCATCTGATAACCGAGCTGTGTATGTTTCTGTCTATCCGCACGGTAGTCACCATGATGTTCTATATGATATTGTGAAAAATGCGGGGACACTCTCGCACCAAATGGAGGAACATTCTGAATTGTCACTGTAGCTGAAGCAATAGCTGTAGCAGTAGTAGGGGAAGATTTTCTAATCTGAGGATACATCATATTCGGAGCCATTCCCATTGGACTTGTATTCAAACCAGGAGTTCCTGGAAGGGAATTCTTGGGAGACATTTTCATTGTGATTGGATCGGGCAAATTGGGGTTTATCGCATCCTTGTGACTTGGAGAAATCTTACTTGGGCCTATCTTTCGATCACAAGACGAGTTTCTACTACGTCCTTCGACTTTAACCGATACAGGATTGGAAGAGTTGTTTGATGATGAACTGTTCTTCTTGGAAACTCTCGGAGAGGAATGCGAACCACCAATTTCTTCGTTGGAGTGTGAATCTTCTTCAACGATTAGTTTGTCGAACGAACTAGAACTACCAACACTGCTCGCACCGTTACTATTGTTACTAAAGTTTGTATTATTATTTGTAGCACTTGGGGTATTATTGTTATTTCCTCGATTGGCGCCGATGTCTGGAACCTCGTCGTGGCTTCCGCACAAGCTTCCTACTTGGGGCATTTCACAACCTTGACAGCTCTTTTTGGAAAGGTCATCGTCGAGAAATTTATCACCGGATATTTTGCTGCTTTTACCACCATCACTATTTATTGAGTCTTCGTCGTCTCTATCGTCACCTTGCTTTCCTAATGTTTGACGTTTATGCTTCATACGACGATTTTGGAACCATACTTTGACCTGAAAATAATGAACATCTATCAGAATCAATTCATCAACCTTATAAAATAATGATATCAATATACGAACGAAGAGAATCATCGATTTTCTCCTTGGCAAAATCCAACGTACGGATCTTAGTCAAGCAATAATGAATGTAATTTTATGTACACATAATGTTGAATGATGAAATTAATACTACTAAGGGAAAAATAGCAGTAATTATAAATTTTAGCTTTTAAGCAGTATTTTCTATAGAAAACCTGAAATAGTATTTCAATATCATTATTATTTTTGTTCTGTAGAAACAGTTTAGCCCCAAAATTTAAATATTCCATCAAATAATAAAAGAATAACCACTCTCTCTTGTTCCGCATTTATTTCATCTGGTTGGATAGTGCAATAAATGTAGTTTTTTGTAAATTATATGTCAGGTATTTCACTATCGTAGTTATAAATTGCTTGATTCTATTTATCACTGTTCTGTTCGGAAATACACACATCACGAAAATTGCCGCATCACCTGGTATTCTGAATTCCACAATCGATTAAGCAGCTCGATCGCAGTTTCTTTCAAAACATATGTTTTTGGACATATGAGGGAAAAAAATCTTATCTATGAAGTAACATTTGTTTCCATATGATCTCAAACACGTCTGAAACAAGAATCAGTTTATTTGACTATCAGTATTCATTCAATTTCTCTTCAGTTTTCACGTTAGATTAATGCAACGTTTCTGTGTTTCTTGTTGAATTGCGAATGCTTGAATATATTGTAATAGCTGCTGAATGTCCTGGACGCTATTTGAGTGATCATGAAGAGGTAAGAATTGTAACACTTCTAGAGGAGGGGCGAAGCCAACGTTACGTGGCTAACTTGTTGAATGTTAACTAAGGCACTATTTCAAGAGCAATTAATCCGTACCACGAAACAGAGGAATATGGAAGAAATGCCGGACAGGGAAGAAATCGGATAACAACACCAGTTGCTGATGGTTGGCTTCGTTTAACTGCACTAAGTGTTAGGCACTGTACGGCTAGAATGCTATAAAATGAACTTGCACTTTGCAGAAATGTGCATATTTCATTGCAAACTGTTAGGAACAGGCTCAGAGAAGGCGATATCAGACCAAGGGTGGCTTCTATCGGCCCGTGTCTCACCAGAGAGCATCGAGTTGCAAGACTTTAGTTTGCGAGGGAACATGCAAAATGGGGTATACCAGAATGGTTGAATGTTCTCTTTTCCGACGAGTCCAGATTCTGTCTAGTATCAAATGATAGACGCATGCCTGTATGCAGACGACCTGGGTGACGGTATCAGCAATGCAATATCCGGCAAACCGAAAACTTCGGAGGGGGCTCAGTAATGGTGTGGGGGGGTATTTCTTTCCATGGTCGAACTGAGTTAGTCCTAGTAAATAATGGAAGAATGACAGCGGCCAGATACATCGCAGATATCCTTGAACCCCATGTTGCACCCTTTGGCCCATTGATTTCTGAAAACTTCATTTATATGCATGAAAATGCTAGGCCTCATGCAGCTAGAGTAGTTAAAGAAATTCTGCAAAATGCCGAAATTGATATTTCAAGATGGCCAGCAGAAAGTCCCGTCTTGAATCCCATAGAACATGGTTAGGACAACATGGGGTGGCAAATTCAGCAACGTAGGATGCCTTGTAGTACACTCCAACAACTAGAAAATCTGCTTCCTGAAATTTGGAACTCAGTGACCCAAGAGTACATCCAAAATTTGTTTGATAGGCTTCCGAGACGTATATTGGCAGTAATTAGGGCCCGGGGAGGAATCACTCGGTTTTGAAAATGATTAGTAACCATTCGATGCTAGTTGATTGGTCTCTTCGCGAATGTTTGAAGATGGTAGAATTTTTTAATTTTACATTAACTCGAAAATTGTTGATATTTTCCATCATAAACTCATCCCTCTTGAATGATTTCTTCTCATTTTACACTTATGAAAGTTACCAAGCTACTCTTGAATGACCAACCTAAAAGTTTATATAGTATTGTCGTAAAAGTAGGGTGATGCGACAATTTTTGTGGGGAGTGTACATGAAAATGATTGAATACTCGAATTTTAGAATTGAAAAAGTAATGCCGTTCAGGTTAGGTTAGATTACGTTAAAGTACTACAGCTATGTGAAATATTGAGAATAAAGGAAAACTACCCTCCTTTCCCTTGTTCTATTTGCTTGAGAAATTTATTGCCGCAAACAGATTCAAGCTAGCTTTTTTTGTTCTCGAATTATTTGGAAATTTCGAAAGTTTTCGGAATTAATCAAGTAGTATCTCTATAGTTATAAATGATTTAGATATTCTACAGGTACTGTGTCACGCAGAATCGAATTACGTAGGGAATTTTTTTCACAATCGTTTCTGAGTTATAATGCAAACTTGGATTTCTTCAAAGTGCATCATAAGTAACTTTGATTTCGTGGAGAAACGTTTTTTTCTTTCCACAAATATATCACATGTGCACACATTTTTTCATTCCGGACAAGTTTTAATGAAGAACCGAAAATAGTATAACATTTTCCTTATTTTATCTAATAACTTTATGGTCATTCACAGAATTTACTCTGTGATTGAAATAACGTAAGTATGTTCTATGCTGGCATTATGACAACTCGAGAATTAATTCTTGCAATGACAATTCTGATAAATTATTTAATGTTTTTCATTAAGTCACAAATTTTTATGTGAATATGGTATCGTTTGTAATAACGAAGCGACTATGCCGTACGAAAATGTTGAAAAGTTCAATATAATTGAAATAATTATGATGAGGATGATGTAGAAGCTGCTTACTTGGATCGTTTTCCTTAGACCACCTCATAAAACTATATTCGATAAATTGAGGGAAAACCTCATGAACTACGTGAAATTCAACGTCCCAAGGAAAAAATAATATAGAGTAGTTGATGGAGAAGATGAAACAAGATGTAATAGGTGGGATATTTGCCAACCCATCGATTTCGAGCAGGCAAATTGAAATGGAAACGAGGATATCGAAGAGTCGAGCGATCAGTATCTCAAGAAAAATAGATATAAGCCTTATAAAAAGAGCATATTCCAGTTTTACAGCCAGGGGATTTCTATTTCTGCATGAACCTGAAGATTAGACGTTTTTCTGAGGAATAATTTGAACTGATGTAGTTTATATCAATAGTGATGGAATATTCAATCTCAAAAGGAACATTAACGGTCGGATATAAATCCACATCACTATATAAATATTCAAAGTCAAGGCTGATATGGGTTTCAAAAATATAACTAACCTGTTGTTTTGTTATATTGTTGTTGTTGTTTTTGTTATATTGTCTTAGTTAGTTTATTCACAAAATAGATGTTTGAAGTAACGCAAAAGTTTTGATAAAAAATAAATTGGTTATACTATTTTTTAAATAGGTTGCACCTACCTGTCTTTCGGTTAAATCTAAAGATGCTGCTATTTCTATCCTCCTTGGTCGACAAAGGTATTTGTTGAAATGAAATTCTTTTTCTAGTTCTAGTAGTTGTGTATTGGTATAGGCAGTTCGTAATCTCCTGGGTAATCCATTTTCTGTAACAAAATTGCAAAGATCAGCTTGCTGAATTTGTTAAAAAAATTGTGAAGTATATTGAATTAAAAAAAATGTTAACCAAAGCATAATTCAAAGTGAAGGGAGCGAAGGTACAGATTTTCTCTGATTCGTGGTCCTCGAATGATAAATTCTAAACTAATCGAGATATGGAGATGTGGTTTCCACGAAATGGTTCCACTTTTCGATGAAACAATAGATGAGTGAACAAAACTTTCATAATACTTCGTTTTCGAGGTAAAGAAAATACACCTTATATCTTGGTTATCCTTTAACATAGTGCAATGGCGAAAAGTGCATTTCACTAAATTTCTACGGGAAATCTGGCGGTGTAACCAGATTTTCTTAGGGGGTACAGTTTTTAAGTTATAGACTAAACTTGTAGATTTTAATGGAAAACTTATATAAATATTATTACTCATTCAAATTCTATTAGTTAAAACCTTCATAAATATATATATATATATATATATATATATATATATATATATATATATATATATATATATATATATATATATATATATATATATATATATAAACTTGAGATAAAAACAATTATTCAAAATCCATAGATCAAGAATAATCCTTCCTGACAAGAGCTAGTTCCCAAATCTGCCCGCCATGCACACAGCCCCCAATAGCCACAATAGTGCAACTAAGCAGGATGCCGTGAAACGAAGCGGCAGACTGCAGTTTCGCCCTTATTAGGTACTCATTAGTGTCGAATATTGCTTCTCAGCATCCTATCAAGCTACATCGGGGTACCCTATCGATTCCAGAAAGGACGCACCTCGTACATACGAGAGTCGCCCTCTATGGACCGAGATGGCGATCCCGCTACCGGACTTCGAGAAAGATACGAACAATAACAAAAAGATTTGAGAACGTTAGAAATTCCAACACCAACATCTTTCGAAACTACAGTCTCCCGCTTCGTTTCTCGGCACCCTAACATAAATATGCCGATTAAGAATACCTTCTCTCGAAAATTTATATTCATCGGTCTATATAATGTTTTGTAAAAAGTCTGGGTTTTCTTGATGTGAACCATAAACATTTCGCAGAAATTAATCCTAACCGCCGCGTCTCCTGGATTCGTCGATGATATTAATGAAAATTTGTAGGGGAGGAAATTACTTTTGTCAAATATTTCATGAATTGATGTATGTGCTATCCTCAAATCCGCAACAGCAGTACGTATAGACGCATACGGAGTGGCATGAAAATAACCCAATATGGTAACTTCCTCGTTAGTGAGAAAACTGAAACTTTCCGTAAATAACAAAATTTAATTCTAACTTTTAAATTGTCTTCTGCAATTTGTCGTAAATTCGGTTACTTTCCGTTAAATGTTCTGAAAGTTCAATTATTCATTTGTTGACATTAAAAAACTATACACAAGGTAAATTAGTGTTATTGCTATTTTTGAATAATTTCCAAACGTGAAATTGAGGCTGAAATTCATAGTACCTTACAAAGAATATTGTGGAACATAAAAACTGGCATCGGAATTTAATCCACTCTGCTTCTATGTTTCACTGCCTAATGATTTAATTTTATCGAAGGATCTACAGGTTTTTTATGAAATCGCGAATAAAATGGAAACGAGCAATTTCAATTTTTTTCAATCTCCAATTCATTGGTCAAATCTCGATGACTCTGTTGACATTATCATCGGTGTTTGCAGTTGAATTTCAACCGACTCTCTTCCTGCTGAAAATATCCTAAACCACCGAAAAACCGGGGTCCTTGACAAAACACTTTCTCTATAGGCTTGTTGAAGTTTTTCAAATGTTTCAGTTGTATTGTGTCTTTGTTTGAAGCAAAAACTGTTGGACACTAATGCTATGGACAAACAAATGACTGTAACGCGTTCAAACTTATACTGGAGGCGTATCACATGGGCATCTGACTCTACTCAAAGCCTCTAGTCCAGGACTGCTCAAACTTGAACTGCTGGCGATCTACCTCAATATTTTTAGACTACTTACGATCGACTCTGAGAGGCTGCAAGTATGTGTGATGCAAAGTTGTCGTAAATACATGATACACCCTACCTACCTACCTACCTGGGTAGGGTGTACCGTAGCATACATAGATGTTAGCTTTCCGCACAATATACATTATTTTAGTCAAGGTTTGGGTGATGTTTAGTTAGGTTATTCTCTAAAATATCAGTGAAAAACCCCATAGTTATTCAAAATTGCGAGTTTATTGGTTGTTACAAAACAAAAGCGTTACATATGGTGTTAAACCTAACTAAGGAGTGACTTTTAATGTTGAAACGTGGCAGTGCATGTCCTCAGCATACTTTTCATAAGATGGTACGTAACCAATGAGTGCTAATCGCAAGCATGATGACATATGATCGCCAGTTAGTCGATTGCGATATTTTGACTTAATTATCTTCATTTCAGAAAATGCAGACTCGCACAAGTAAGTTGACCCAAACATTGCCGTCAGTTGAAGGACGATTTGCCTTAGATTCGGATATTTATCTTCAGATATAAAACGCCAGAAATTTGTATCAGATGCTGCAGCTTTGAGATGTATTTCGGATATAATCTGCACCAACTCATTTTCAACAGAACATCAGTTCATATTGAACTGACTTGCTATTTCAGTAGCTAATTCCTCAATGTTTTTACATGAAAAGGATAACTCATAAATGCTACTATATTTTCCAAATTACTGCAATCATAAAAACGCATTTCGTATTGTCCCAAAATATTTGATAATTCAGCCTCATACGTATCATAATTCAACTGAGGAATTCTTGTTTTGAAAGACGGAAAATGTTTTAGATCCTTTCTTTTCAATTGTTCTATTATAAGTGGCAATTTACTTTTGAATGCGTTTACTGCGCTAATCATCTCAGTAATAGTTTTTACTTTACCTTGAAGCTCCAAGTTTATGGTGGTGCATTGTGATGTTAGTCAAAAATGCCAAATCAGTCAGCAATTTTTCGTTTTTCAACATCTGATGTCATTACCTCTTTCGTCTAGAAGAGCTGTTATTTCGGACAATAATTCTTGAAACCTTTCTAGGAATTTCCACGACTCAACCACCTGACGTACATGTGAGGAACTATATCAGTGTGTTCAGCTGAATCCCTATCTTCCAACTTCAACTTAAAGAGCCGCCGTTGCAAGCTAAGTGCACGGATGGAATTCACAATTTTTGTTGCAATGCCCATAATTTCCTCCGTGTTTGAAACGTGTGAACACAAAACTTATTGATGTATAATGTAATGGAATGAAAAGATGAAGAGAAATCTTAATTAGCTTGACACAATGCCACAAAACCGTTTTTGTTTAAAGTCATTGCTGGTCCTCCATCGGTTGTAATGCACACTAATTTATATATTGGTAGCTTGTAGTTTTTTGCAAAATTGAAGAAAACGTCATATATAGCTTCGCTACGGGTCTTACCGTATAAAGGAATGGTTGTCAACAATTCTTCATTAGCGAACATGCCATTGAATACCATCCGAATAAAAATACACAGCTAGGCAGTGTCTGTCATGTCGGAGGATTCGTCGAACTGTAAAGAAAAGTATATATATTTCATGATATCATGTTTTAGTTTATCTGCCACGTCCTCACTCATGACTTCAATACGCCTTGTGACATTCGGACGAGATAACTGAAGTTCTCTAATAGTAGACATGATTTCTGTTTTATTTTTAAAATCTCCAAATAAAGTATCACCCGCTTCAATAATTGCTACCTTCACAACCGATCCATCTTCGAATGGTTTCTCGTGTTTCGCCAATATATGAGATATTTTGAATGACGCGCTCCTAGCAGCTTTTGATTGTTCGATAGTCTTGTGAACATGGTTTGTTCTTTCTTTAAGCAAGATATCAAATCACGTACTTTTCGTTCTCTTAATTCACTCTGTGGCGAAAAATTTTTTTTCTCGAGATCTACTAAAAAAGCACCCCTGCTCTAGTCTTACGTGTTGCCGGATCGGAAGCGACATTACTAGTCTCATTACTTTATTTACAAACCTCGTAAGTTTCATCCATGGAAATGATAATAATTATAACATCTATATTATATTTTCCGTGTGGAATTATAAATTATATAACGTTCTAAGGTCATCACTGACGCCAATCGAAAACCAAGGAAAATAAGCGGACGCTGTAATGTTTGAATTCATGTTTTATGTCGAAATTATCAGTTTCATAGTCGGTAAACAATGGAGAATTTTATTGTTTGGAACGAAATATTTCAACGATTAAAAAAAAACGAACTGTAATTTCAATAATGACATATTTCTATAATTCCGAACAAAGGATGCATCCGTTCGTGAAACTTTTGAGGCTTTTCAATTAGATATAATAATAATAGAGCTAGAATAGTGGGCGTAGAAAATAATTTTTTGTGTTATGATTCAACTATTCTACAGACAAAAAAATTGATTGCGGTGATATACAAGGTTTGATGAATATAAATACGTTGCGTTTATGAGTTTGAATTCAACTGTACTTCTGATTTCCTTTATTCAAGGCTTTCACTACTAGTCTAGTTCAGATATGTTGAAGAATTATTTTTCCAGCACTAAGGAATGTCTGAGAATAATGGCAATACAATGGAAATTGAAATCAAACTAATGATGAAAAATGTAGAACTTTTGGAAAAATAAAAAACCTCCTAAAAACTTGTTAAAATCGAATATTTCCACCCCTGGTCAGAATTACTGCATGACATTTAGGGATGCAACATCGCTCATAAAAAACATCGATATTAGAACATCGATATTTTGAAAACTGAAACATCGATGTTAGAAACATCGGAGTTCATGAACGACATATCGATGTATTTTTAGCAGAAATGAGACACTATTTTATGTGTTTTGATGTTGTTTTCAAGAATAATCATTATTTTATTTTTACAGAAAACAAGTATGTATTATTCCAACTTGGCAAATATTATACAAAAAGTCATCAAAGAGAGGTATATCATATTTGAATGAAAATAAAATATTATCAGAGTGACAATTTAACCAATCAATGCGACTAATATCTGGCGTGATTGGAACTACTCCATGTTACTGGCTTCCCGTCCTGAATCACATCCCCCCTCAGCAGCTGAAATAGAGGTTTTCACCCAAAGGCAGCAGTAAGACCAAGAACCCCCAATATAAGTTTTATTGCCTGTATTAACATATAAAGAAGTATTTGTGACACTATGTATCCTTATCATAATTTATGTAATTAATTAAATATCTAAGCAAAACTTTCTTGACTTTTCGTCCAAGATTTCAGTGATGAATATAGAATTAGAGTCTCATTGCTCATTTTTCTCTGGGCTTAAGCAGAGTAGAAAAGTTAATTTTGTTACAATTCCTCATGTCAGTAGTTTTAGCCAGTGTTCGTGCGAGATCCAACATAGAGGTTGCGGTTGCTTCTTCTGGAATAACAGCCATATTATAAGGATGCCGTACTGCTCATGCAGCATTAAAATTACCGTTAAATCTTCAAACTATTGAAGAACCAACGTGTATAATTGCACAACACTCAGCAATGGCCAAAGTTCTATCGGCATCGATTATCATTATTTGGGACGAATGCACAATGGCGCATAAACGTGCATTAGAAGCACTCAACCAAACATTGAAAGATTTACGCAATGACTCAAGATATTTTGGAGGAGCCATGATTTTACTGTCTGGCGATTTCCGCCAAACACTGCCAGTAATACCGAGATCTACGGCTGTCGACGAATTAAACACTTGCCTCAAACCGTCGAATCTATGGCGCTATGTGAAGAAACTGCAGCTGATACAAACATGAGAGTTACACTGCTTAATGATACATCTGATGATTTCTCGGAGCAATTGATTACCGGTAATGGTCAAATACCTGTCGATGAATCGAGCGGATTGATATCATTTCCAAATAATTTCTGTAATTTTGTCTCATCAAAAGACGAACTTATCAACAATGTATTTCCAAACGCTATTTCTAACTAGAAACAAAGACAGCGGCGATGGACATGGCAGAGCCCGGACGGGAATACTAGGAATGAGATCGATTATATACTAACGAATAAAAAACATATTGTAAAAGACGTAGCAGTTATCAATAAATTTAAAGTCGACAGTGACCATAGGTTATTAAGAGCAAAAATAGAAATCGTGGCCAAAAAAGAAAGAAACAAGCTGATACGTCCAAAACTCTTGCCAACAAATGAAGACCTAAAGCAAAATATTGTTCAATATCAATCAGAACTAAGCAAAAAACTAACACCTGAAGAAAACTTAACTCGACTAGACATTAACAGTCTTGAAAGAAAGATAACGGAAGACATACAAGTGGCAACAGAGACCATATGCTACAGGGCAAGAACAAAACCTAAAAAATTAAGCCAAGACACGCTAAGGTTAATGGAAGAAAGGAAAGTAATGGATAGATTTAATCCAGAATACAGAGAACTGAACAGGACTATAAGACGAAAGACTAGAGAAGACATACGAAATTACAACACAGACTATATACAACAAGTCATAGAAAACAACAGTAACATGAAAGTCTTAAAGAGAATTACTAACACCGGTAGACCCAGAATACATCAATTGAAAAACAACCAAGGTGAAATAAAATATGAAAAAACGGAGATAATACAGATTGTTGAAGGATTCTATACTGACTTGTATTTGTCTAAGAAACCCAAACCTGAAACAACGAATCTTAGTAACATAACAAATGTCGGTTCCGAGGACATGCCTGAGATTAACATTGATGAAATACAACTAGCCCTCAACCAGATGAAAAACGGCCGGGCACCAGGCGAAGATAACATTACAAGCGAAATGCTAAAATTGGAAGGACAGGTCACTTTGGAAGCAATAAAAATATTACTAAATAAATGCCTAACAGAAGGTAGTGTTCCGGAAGGATGGAACAATGCACACGTTGTGTTGTTGTACAAAAAAGGTGACAAATTCAAGATAGATAATTACCGACCTATTAGCCTTTTACCACACCCTTATAAATTGTTATCAAAATTATCACAAACAGATTGACAAACAAATTTGACAGCTATCAACCGGCAGAACAAGCAGGGTTTCGCAGATGATATAGCACAACAGAACACCTACAAACTCTTCGTACACTTATTGAAAAATGTCACGAATACAAAGTGCCAATACACCTAGCCTTTGTAGACTATAACAAAGCCTTCGATTCTATAGAACTGTGGGCAGTATTTCAAGCCCTCGATAATGCTAGAATAGATTCGAGATATAGAAACATCCTACAGAATATATATGAACGAGCGACTATTCAGGTGAGACTAGACGATGACATGCAAACCAAAAAATCCCGATAAATAGGGGCGTGAGACAAGGCGATGTGATATCGCCAAAATTGTTCACACTTGCAATGGAGGACGTGTTTAAGAAGTTGGAATGGGATAGAAAAGGTATAAATGTGGATGGTGGAAAATTCCTGAACCATCTCCGGTTTGCAGATGATATAGTTCTAATAAGCGATAACCTAGAACAACTCCACGAAATGATGCTAGAACTCAAAAGAACATCGGAAGAAGTAGGATTGGAAATGAATCTGACAAAAACTAAAATAATGACAACGGAGGACGCAATATTGGAAGGCGACGGCAATGTTATAGAGAAAGTGAATGAATATCTATACCTTGGACACACTATAAAGATAGGTAAAGACAATCAAACTGCAGAATTGTCAAGAAGAATAAGAATGACTTGGGCTGCTGTTGGAAAACTAGGATTTGTCTTGAAAAACAAACAAATCCCCATTAACCTCAAAAGAAAAGTTTTTAATATGTGCGTTCTCCCAGTGTTAACGTATGGCATGGAAACCATGACTCTCACAATAAGATCTGCTAACAAACTTAGAACCACACAACGCGCAATTGAAAGAACTATGCTTGGAGTGAGCCTGCGGGATCACATACGTAATGAAGAAATAAGAAGGAGAACAGGCGTAGAGGACGTAATCACGAGAATAGCTGCATTGAAGTGGAGATGGGTTGGACATGTAGCAAGACAACATGATGTAAAATGGACTAAGCGAATAACTCAATGGAGACCACGCTTATACAAAAGGGGAGTGGGGCGCCCCCAGAGAAGGTGGCTGGATGACATAAAGGAAAAAGTAGGAAGAGGATGGTATAATATAGCACAGGACAGAGAGAGATGGAAGCTAGAAGGGGAGGCCTATGTTCAGGAGTGGACAGAGAAGGGCTGAAAAAGAAGAAGAAGAAGAAGAAGATTTCTAACTACAAACGGTTGGGTGAGCGAGCAATTTTAGCGGCTAAGAATAAAGATGTAGATGACTTGAACTACATAATTCAAAAATAAGATTATTGGAACAATGCATTCATTCAAATCTACTGACTGCGTCACAAATGAAAATGAAGCCACCAACTATCCAATTGAATTTTTAAGTTCCTTGGATGTGCCTACCATCGCACAATTTACGCCTAAAGGTTGGCTCCGTCATAATCATGCTTCGAAACATATACCAACCAAAACTGTACAACGCTACGCAATTGGTGGTTAAAAAATTGATGAACAATGTAATTTACGCGACGATACTGAAAGGAAAATTCAAAGGTGAGGAAGTTTTCATTCCGATGATCCCAACCGATATGCCATTTGAATTTAAAAGACTTTAATTTCCGATCCGTCTTGCATTTGCCACGACCATCAACAAATCACAAGGCCAATCCTTAAAAGTTTGTGGTTTGAATCTAGAACATCCATGTTTTCTCATGGTCAATTATATGTGGCATGTTCACGAGTCGGAAGACCATCTGCGTTGTTTGTTTTTGCGCCTGTTAATAAAACAAAAACTGTCATATATCACAAGGTACTTAAGTGAAGAGCAACCTATGTACTAAAAACAGAAACAATAATGATGATTAATGTAGGTAATTTTTTTTGTATTTTTTCTAATAAAAAGTAATTAATAAATTTCAAAATCTGCATATTTATTGCCTTTAAGGCGTAACAGTGTTCACCGGGTCAGCTAGTTATGAATAAAAGTATATTTGACATATAATTCATTCATATATTACCTTAATATATTTCTTTTTCAATTGAAATATCTCAAAATGATCAATTCTAACAATCCTCGAAAATTTCCAAAATCCCTGAGGTAATATTCAAAATATCGGGTGATTCCATATAAATATGGTTGTGTGTATAATATACATTTGAAAATAGATAAGAATTTTTAAACGATCCAAAATATAAGGAAAAATTTGATAGCAAAAATATGCGGAATTGGTTATTCCATCAAAACATCTTTTTGATGTTCTCCTTATTTTCTTCATTTCTTATAGCTTAACAGTGCTGAGACATGAAATTTCACCCACACTTTACAACCATTTATATCCTGAAAGAAATTATTCTACATGTTATGAGTGTAAGAAAAATTTTTTCTATTTGTACCTTTTGCAAGAAAAAAATATTATTCCATCCGTCATAGCAGCTCGAAATTACATATCAGCTGTCTTTGTGCACTCCTCTGATAAATGGAAGTTCCTAGTAAGATGATGCCCCTCTCATAACGTTGATTTAATATAAGAGCAAGGATGTCACGGCTCTCTCCGCGAGTTCAACGACGCGATGCGGAAAAGTGATGAATGACGGTAGTGGATACGTGCAATCTGCATGGGAATCGTTTGATTTGTTCCCCTCACGAACCTACGGGAACGTGGAAGGGAATTGTTGATTTAAATGATTTTTATTGCACGAAGTTGTTTCGGAACAGGTGGAAACGAAAAGAAAAATGTTTGAATTAAACTGAATCAATTATTTACTTTTGAATAGATCTCGAGGAGGGAGAAAAAATTTTTTAAATAAGTAGGTAACTAAACTACAAAAATTTATTACGTAATAAAATAACACTCTGCTAGTAGAAAAGGGCGGCTTTATCAAAGGAACGCGCGGTACTTGTCAAAGAAAAGCCGCATTTTGTTCTTTTTCTAGAAATTTTAGGCGGCACATTTGACGGGAACATTCGAGATTTTCGTTCACGCCGATATAAATGTTGCGTCTGCAGGAATTGGAGTCATTCTGAATTGTAAGTTGAAGGCTATACTACAAAGTTTATTATAAAATAGTACAAAATGAGTGCAGCGAAGAAATCTAAAACGTATTATTTTAATAACGATTAGGAGGCAGAATTTTTGTTCTGTATGGTGAAGGATAAGTGAATTTGTCTTATTTGTCGTGAGTAGGTTGCAATATCTAAGCGTGGTAACTTAAAGAGGCATCATAAAACGGTTCATAAAAACTATGAAAAGGATTTTCCGCCACAGAGTGAATTAAGAAAACGAAAAGTACGTGATTTGATATCTTCCAATTGACGAGGCTTTTACGTGATAGAAATCCATTTTCACGAAAACAAGTAAACGATGATTTCTACTAAAATATATATTATACTACAAATATATCTTACTAACAAATTTTTATATATACTAAAAAGGCAATCCACTCAGAGCTATCCGTACTTTAATTTATGTTCAGGAAATAAATTTAATAAGGGTGAGTTATTTATGTCTACCTGATCATTGAGAATTCCCGGTGAATTCCTAAATCTGTTAATTTCAAGTGCTTCCAGAAGGTTCAGTTTTATACCTCTCTTCTCAGAATGTTGGATTTTAAATTCTGAATTGAAAGAGTGACCATTTTCCCCACGATGATTTGAATAATTTGAATCGGTTTTTCCATTGATGAAATTGCGTTTATGTTCAGAGATTCTAACATGAAAATTTCTTCCTGTTCTACCTCTATAAAAATGAATAATGGTTATGATTAATTAGCTTTACAACATATATATCCAATCGGGTAATACCAAGATGAGAAATTCAATAGTTTAACATATATAGGCAATATTAGCAATAATGTGAAATCCCTTCTAAAATTCAAATTTAAATATAGCGTTCAAAACATCAACAAATTTAGGTTTATTTATCAGGAATTATAAATCTCCAATTAATAAAGAAAATGAATCAGGTTTTTATAGATTGGATTGTGCAGATTGCAATTGTTTTTATATAGGTAGAACAGGAAGAAATTTTAATGTTAGAATTTCTGAACATAAACGCAGTTTCATCAATGGAAAAACCGATTCAAATTATTCAAATCATCTTAGGGAAAATGGTCACTATTTCAATTCAGAATTTAAAATCCTACATTCTGAGAAGAGGAGTATAAAACTCAACCTTCTGGAAGCACTTGAAATTAACAGATTTAGGAATTCACCGGAAATTCTTAATGATCAGGTAGACATAAATACTCACCCTTATTAAATTTATTTCCTAAACATAAGTTCAAGTACGGATAGCTCTGAGTGGATTGCCTCTTTAGTATATATAAAAATTTGTTAGTAAGTTATATTTGTAGTATTCATTCACTCTTGATAAAGATACTGTGTATCGAAACGCGTCGAGCATTTAATAATATATTTTAGTAGAAATCATCGTTTACTTGTATTTGTGATTTGATATCTTCTTTGAAAAAAGAACAAACCCCGTTTACAAGACCAGCCAAACAATCAAAAGGTGCTACGATCGCGTCATTTAAAATATCTCAGATATTGGCGAAACACGAGAAACCATTCGAAGATGGTTCGGTTGTGAAGGAAGCATTTATTGAAGCCGATGAGACTTTATTAGGAGATTTTAAAAATAAAACAGAAATCATGTCTGCTATTAGAGAACTTCATTTATCTCGTTCGACTGTCACAAGGCGTATTGAAGTCATGTGTCAGGGCATGGCAGATAAACTTAAACATGATATCATGAAATGTACATACTTTTCTTTACAGTTCGACGAATCCACCGATATGACAGACACTGCCCAGCTGTGTATTTTTATTCGTATGGTATTCAATGACATGTTGGCTAAGGAAGAATTTTTGACAATCATTCCTCTGAAGGGGAAGACCCATAGCGAAGATATATATTACGTTTTCTTCAATTTTGTAAAATACTACAAGCTATCAATATATAAATTAGTGTGCATTCAAATCCGGAGGAAATTATGGGCATCGCAACAAAAATTGTGAAATTCATCCGTGCACGTAGCTTGAAACGGCGACTGTTTAAGTTGCAGTTGGGAGATAGGGAGTCAGCCGAACACACTGATTTAGTTCTTCATACGGACGTCAGGTGGTTGAGTCGCGGAAAATTGCTAGAAAGGTTTCAAGAATTATTGCCCGAAATAACAGCTTTTCTAGACGAAAGAGGTGATGACACTCAGATGTTGAAAAACGAAAAATGGCTGACTGATTTGGCATTTTTGACTGACATCACAATGCACTTAAACACCATTAACTTGGAGCTTCAAGGCAAAGTGAAAACTATTATTGAGATGATTAGCGCAGCAAATGCATTCAAAAGTAAAATGCAACTTATGATAGAACAACTGAAAAGAAAGGATCCGTAACATTTTCCGTCTTTGAAAGCAAGCTCAGTTGAATTATGATACGTATGAGGCTGAATTATTAAATATTTTGGGACAATTCGAAATGCGTTTTTATGATTGCAGTAAATTGGCAAATATAGCATCATTCATGAGTTATCCTATTTAATGTAAAAACATTGGGGAATTAGCTACTGAAATACCCAGTCAGTTCAATATGAACTCATTCTGTTGAAAATGAGTTGGTGCTGATTATATGAGATATACATCTCAAATCTACAGCATCTGATACAAATTTCTGGTGTGTTATATCTGAAGCTAAATATTCGAGTATAAGGTTAATCGCCCTTCAACTGACGGCAATGTTTCGGACAACTTACTTGTACGAGTCTGCATTTTCTGAAATGAAGATAATTAAGTCAAAATATCGCAATCGACTAGCTGACGATCATATGCCATCATGCTTGCGATTAGCACTCAATGGTTACGTACCATCTTTTGAAAAGTATGCTGAGGACATGCAGTGCCACGCTTCAACATCCAAAGTCACTCCCTAGTTAAGTTCAACACCATATGTAACTCTTTTGTTTTGTAACAACCAATAAACAGAGTCGATCGTTAATAGTCTAAAAATAACCAGCTCTCGCGGAGTGAACATCGTGAAATACACTCTGTATACTAATTATTACGTATTAAGTTGCTTTCTCTGTTTGTGTTTGGTCATACTTCCAATATTCGCGACAATTTTTCCTACGTTTCTGGGACTTCAGTATTACTTACAAAATAGTAATTAATATGCATATTAAGACATTAAACCATATAATAACAAATACTATATAGGGTGCAGCAATGAAAACGGAACAAACTTACTAAGGCAAAACTATTCATTTATGAACAGTACGCAAAAACAGATCGATTTTTTTTAGAGAAGAATATATTCCAGCTTAATATGTTTATTTATCAACCATACGAGTAAATGACAGTTTAGGGATTTTCCAATTCAAAAACCATTGCTCATTCTCTAAATTGTTCGAGCATGGAATAACCTTCAATTAAGTATCAAATCTTAGATACCAATTTCATGGATATACACGGTACATACGCCACTCAGTCGAAAAGTTTCGAGGGTGGGATGAGACGGCAGTTCGATATTAAACTCCACCTGATGGTGGCAGATGGCAACGTAATTTGTCATTCGCAAATAGTAAGCATGGGAAAAGTTCCTACGAGTGGAAGTTTGCTGAACTTATGCTACACATTGGAAATATTCACAGAATCGATAGTTTTTTCTTATAACATTCGTTTCTTTCAATATGCATATTTTACAATTAACTTTTTTACTGGCTTAAAGTACATGTCGCCGAAAAATTGACGAACGAAATTCAAGTTTATTATGAAGAAGTTTAGATATGTTGTAGAAATATCTTTCTCTATATACTGGGTGAAGTACCAGTGGCGCGGTGCTCTGTACTCGTACACTCTTGAAGAATTCATTTTTGTTCGAACGGTGTTTTGTATTTAGAAAGTAAGAATCTACATCAGCAATTTATTTTGCAGTAAACAGGGTGTCCCAATTTTCTATAAAAAAATCTTGTGTGGTTTTTTCATATTGGAAGACTACTTTTTTGTTCAAGATTCACGAGTGGCCTAAACTCTGCTATAATGTCTTTAAGTTATAAGTTTTTTTGGTAAGTAGTTTCGTCACAATATTTTTTTTTTCGTAAAAATTCATGAAAATAGGCTCTCACATCATCGCATGCTCCTTCGGCCAGAGAGAATGAATACTTTTTCCCTTTCGTTTTCTTATTGCCCAAGGATAGCTTCATTGATGAATTGAAATAGATTATCCCCATTTTATATAAGAGTGACTCAAACAATTATTGAATATTGTAATTTTGAAAATATCATGATTTTTTCAAATGAAACACCCTGCATTTTATTATTCATGTCAACGCATAAAATATTGTGCTATATTTTTGCAGAAGTAACCTTATCTTTATCTTCGACCATTTTCGAAATAAAAAATAATATAATCAGAGGTTGCGAAAGAAGATTTTATTAGTATTTATCATTATACTTGATCAGAGAAATGGAGATATTTTAAGGTAGTCGTGTATGAAATACGAAAAGATTGGTTTTTGGTGAGATGATCAACAAGGTGTTGAACTATTTCCATAAGTGTTCGAAATGTTCCCCGTTTCTTTGCAGACACAACTCAATCCTTCTGGAAAAGACCATTGAACCTCGACAACATTTGCGGATTAACTGACTGAAAGGCGTCGACTATTGTGTTTCTCATATCTAACTGTGTTGTAGAAGGAATCGGGTAAACCATGCCCTTAATATAACCCCACAAGAAAAAATCTAGACTTGTAAAGTCCGGAGACCTAGCTGGCCATCTAACAGGACCACCACGTCCTAGCCATTTATTTGGGAATACATGATTCAATGAAGCATGTTGCATTAGGATGCCTCTTGTATATAAACCCTACTTGCCAACAAAGAGTTTATATCACAATCACCCAGAATAAAAATCAAATCAAGCATTTCTTTTTTGGAGAACTTCATAACGAAACACTGATAAGTTCACCATGTAAAATGCAAAATTTGATATGTCCGGACACCTGACAGAAGGCACAAATAAGAAAAAATATCAACACATACCTCGATTTACGTTTTAATCATCTTGATTTTATCATTCGTTAAAAGAATTATCTTGTTTAGGTGACATGTTCGCCTCAACGAATTGAGATGAGTAGGTAAAAGCATAGCCTGATGTTACGAATGGGTAGGCAATGCTGACGAGGTCAAACTAGACCGAAACTGCAGTTCATTGTTCTTATTCGTGACATCTGACCGTGCTGTACCACTGCTCTGTGGCCCCGGTTGACAGTGATTATGAAGAGTAGATCGGAAAACTAGCTCCTTCGAGGGAGGATATTTAACATTTTACGGAAGGTTGAATATTGTTTCTTGAATAATAATTTTCTTCATACTTAAATACAAGTATTATGTATCCCTTTTATGGTTTCCAAGAATTCTTAGAGGAGGAATTTTGAAAAGAAACAGTAGACATGAATTTACATGCATCACTCATTGAATTTCATTGAAATTCGTTCAGATTGACTGTGAAAGATCAACAAACTGACAGGTAGACATTCGATTTAACATTTAAAATATCAGTTTGGGTTTACATGTGCACCTACTTCCTTTTCCATTTCAAACGAGCCTCCCCGTATAATTATTACCTCGTAGTGTTGCCGAAACATGTCAAGTGTTTTTATTCGGGGGATATCTTTTGACGTAAACAATTTTGGAATGCATTTCTGGATTTTATGGAAAAAGTGTTGAAAGAATGTAAATATATTTTTTACGTAACTTAATTACTACTCAAGATATGGTTTTGCCTAAATCCCGGAAAATCGAAAATTCTGAAACAATTTGAAAACAAAGAATGATACCTGAAATTGGTTTTCACTTATGAGGTTTTCTCTAAAATAGAGAAATGTGTAATTTTTTTCTATCTGTAATGTTTCACATTTGAGACACCCTGTATATGTAATATTCAACTTTCTCAACAAAATTGAGAACTTCGACTAGAATGACTGAAATGCATCTGCAATTTATTCCACTTAAATTTTTAACCAGAATTTATCGAACTTAAAAAAGCATCTGCTTTTGTATTCTTTGGATGAATTTGGTTGATAATCAAAACTGACTATTCAATTCATGTGACCAGTCAGATATTCTGTGGAATCCTTTAGAGATGTACTATCCAGCATTTTGAACAACGGTTACTAACCTTTAAGAATTTCTGTAAATAAAGGAATGTATCTCAGGTCACTATTCACGAATTCAAGAAATTTCCCCATAAGTTTTTCTTATTGTTTCACTACACCTTCAAAGCAAATTCTGCATGGGGAATTGAAAACACTACGACAATGAAACTGGTCTATGTTGGTTGTCAGATAAATTTAAAAATACTGCTATTGAAAGAACAGATTTTATATTATCGAAACGAAGCTAAGACTAAGATAATAGTCTCAATTCCATCTGGCTGAATGAAAGTGACCTTAACTGTAATTAAAAATTCACTCGAAACAACTTTAAAATTGAAGAAGTTTACTTTACAGATGTAGGCAACGTGTTTTTAAATATTTCAAAAAAAGAAGGTGTGAACCTAAAGTCTGATATTTTAGAACAGTCATATGCTAACCCGTTAATAAATTGCTTTCATGGTTTTTTAAA
This sequence comes from Cryptolaemus montrouzieri, assembly GCA_013387265.2. Classification (NCBI taxonomy): domain Eukaryota; kingdom Metazoa; phylum Arthropoda; class Insecta; order Coleoptera; family Coccinellidae; genus Cryptolaemus; species Cryptolaemus montrouzieri. The sequence continues at coordinate 62,191,320 of JABFTP020000124.1, read as the reverse complement.
ATTAGATATAAAGAACATCGTATACCATTCATTGAAAATGAAAAAGATTCAGCATTGGCCAACCATTGCATCCAAAATGGTCACGCTTTTCCTAGAAGTCCAAAACTTTACAAAGATTTAATGATAAACTAGTTTTTGTCAATGATTTAGGCTGAAAAAGGCAGATTTCTAAACTCTAAACTCAGTCAACTAGAAATTACTTAGGAACATCAAAATGCATATAATTAAAAAAAAATCATAGTAAAGTGCTCAAGTTAAAGCTAATTAAATATTTCAGAATAATTCTGGGGTTACATGATAGAAAAAAAATTGTTGTTTTCCACAGACGAGTTTAGAGACTAGCAAAAATTTGGAAATTTTGTTTTGTTGGTGATTGGATGATTACTTGAAAACCGCTTACGTTGAATAATTTTACTATCCAGATCTGCAAACCTCTGTTGCAATACCTAAGTGTGGTAACTTAGAGAGGCATCATAAAACGGTTCATAAAAACTATGAAAAGCATTTTCCGCCACAGAGTGAATTAAGAAAACGAAAAGTACGTGATTTGATATCTTGTTTGAAAAAGAACGAACCATGTTCACAAGACCAGCCAAATAATCAAAACCTGCTACGATCGCGTCATTCAAAATATCTCATACATTGGCGAAATACAAGAAACCATTCGAAAAAGGATCGGTTGTGAAGGAAGAATTTATTGAAGCGGGTGAGACTTTATTTGGAGATTTTAAAAATAAAACGGAAATCATGTCTGCTATTAGAGAACTTCAGTTATCCCGACCGACTGTCACAAGGCGTGTTGAAGTCATGAGGCAGGACATGGCAGATAAACTAAAACATATCATGAAATGTACATACTTTTATTTACAGTTCGACGAATCCACCGATAGGACAGACATTGCCCAGCTGTGTATTTTTATTCGGATGGTATTCAGTGACATGTTCGCTAAGGAAAGATTTTTGACAATCATTCCTCTGAAGGGGAAGACCCGTGGCGAAGATATATATGACGTTTTCTTCAATTTTGCAAAAAACTACAAGCTACCAATATATAAAGTGTGGCATTGTCTAGAGCTCATGAAGATTTCCCTTCATTTTTTTCATTCCATTGTATTATACATCAACAAGCTTTGTGTTCAAAAGTTTAAACACGGAGGAAATTATGGGCATTGCAACAAAAATTGCGAATTCCATCCGTGCACGTAGCTTGCAACGGCGGCTCTTTAAATTGCAGTTGGAGGATATGGAGTCAGCTGAACACACTGATTTAGATCTTCACACGGACGTCAGGTGGTTGAGTCGCAGAAAATTCCTAGAAAGGTTTCAAGATATATGGTCCGAAATAACAGCTTTTCTAGACGAAAGAGGTCATGACACTCAGATGATGAAGAACGAAAAATGGCTGACTGATTTGACATTTTTGAGTGACATCGCTTAAATACCATTAACTTGGAGCTTCAAGGTAAAGGAAAAATTATTATTGAGATGATTAGCGCAGTAAACGCCTTCGAAAGTAAATTGCAACTTATGATAGATCAACTGAAAAGAAAAGGATCTTAAACATTTTCCGTCTTAGAAAGCAAGGATTCCTCAGTTGAATTATGATACGTATGAGGCTGAATTATCAAATATTTTGGGAAAATTCGAGATGCGTTTTTATGATTGCAGTAAATTAGCAAATATAGCATCATTTATGAGTTATTCTTTTTCATGTAAAAACCAAGGTAAAAACATTGAGGAATTAGCTACTGAAATAGCAAGTCAGTTTAATATAAACTCATGTTCTGTTTAAAATGAGTTTGTGCAGATTATATCAGATATACATCTCAAAGCTACAGCATCTGATACAAGTTTCTGGTATTTTATATCTGAAGATAAATATCCGAATCTAAGGCAAATCGCCCTTCACCTGACGGCAATGTTTGGGTCAACTAACTTGTGCGAGTCTGCATTTTCTGAAATGAAGATAATTAAATTAAAATATCGCAATCGACAGAATGACGATCATATGTCATCACGCTTGCGATTAGCACTCAGTGGTTACGTACCATCTTATGAAAAGTATCCTGAGGACATGCAGTGCCACGCTTTAACATCCAAAGTCACTCCTTAGTTAAGTTTAACACCATATGCATTAATTTTGAATAACTATGAGATTTTCATTGATATTATAGAGAAGAACCTAACTAAACCTAACCCAAACTTTGACTAAAATAATGTATATTGTACGGTATTTTTTATGCTACGGTACACGTACCATTCAAGTTATGAAATGCTATCCCCAAATCTGTATCCTGAGGACATGCAGTGCCACGCTTTAACATCCAAAGTCACTCCTTAGTTAAGTTTAACACCATATGCAACTCTTTTGTTTTGTAACAACCAATAAACTCGCAATTTTGAATAACTATGAGATTTTTCATTGATATTATAGAGAAGAACCTAACTAAACCTAACCCAAACTTTGACTAAAATAATGTATATTGTACGGAAAGAAATATTTTTTTATGCTACGGTACACCCTACCTGCATCACACATACTTGCAGCCTCTCAGAATCGATCGTAAGTAGATTAAAAATATTGGGGTAGATCGCCAGCAGTTCAAGTTTGAGCACTCCTGATGTATATGCTATCCCCAAATCTGCAACAGCAGCGCGTAGAGAAGCATACGGATCGGTATAAAAAGAACCCAAGATGTCTTCAATGTCTTCATCGTTAATAATGAAACTAACTCCAACCGCTTTCCTCTGTCAGTTTTCCATAATTGACAAAATTAGATTGTAGTTTTCAAAATGGCTAATAGGTTGTAAATTTAGGTACTTTAACTTAATTTTTCTGCAAGTTGGACTTATTATTTGTTGATGTTAGCCATGAATGATGAATATATTCATAACAACCTCGTTTGAGTATATATTTGACTTTTAATGTAACGAGAAAACTATACACAAACGAAATTAGTGTTATTGCTATTGTTGAATAGTTTCTAGACGTCAAATTGAGGCCGCAATTTAAAGAATCTTACATGGAACATAGAAACTAGCATCGGAATGAAATCCACTCTGTATGTTCGTATGTTCTACGCAACTGCAGGTTTCTGATAAAATAACAAATAAAAGGAAATGAGTCATTTTAGGCAGAGTGAAATCTTGTACCATTCAATACTATTCAAAATAAGGTTTTAATGCATTGAACAAAATAAGTACTCATATTAGAAAAAAAAGAATTCTTTTGAGAATTTAATTAAATAGAGTTAACACCCTGTATATGAAACAGCATCGAAAAGGACGTTGCTTCAATAAATAACATTTTTCTCCCTGAACTAAAAAAAGGTATAATTTTCTCAATTCTGAGTCAAAGGAGATGACAACTGAAGAAGCAAAATTGTAGTCGAAGTCCGGTATAACCGGAAGTGGTGCCGCTCTGAAAACAAAAGCAAATTGTAGATTAGTATCCATTTATTCTGATGGAAATAAAACCTGCTCACCAGATACTTTTAACGGGCCCCTTAGTGCGAACACTCTGTATAGAGGAAATAGCCTATAATCCTTACGTTTCTGACATAAAATAGATACAAGCTCTGTGAAATGCAATTCGCACAGAATCCTAGAAACATAGGGCAGGAAAATCAGTCAGCTATCCTTTCAATCCATCCCGCTGTACTGTAATGATATCCAACGCAAAAGCACATTAATCTTCTTCAAGTGTTGCCACTATCTCCGAGTGTAGGAGAACGTTCTTTTTTCAATAGGAAACGACCACTTCCTCTTCACTCGTCGGAATAGTAGAGAATGATGCCGAATTGTCTTCATAGACAGATGTGTACCCCTCATATAATACTTGGCAAATAACCGCGCTGGTATTTTTAATAAATTTCATCTTATTCGTTTATTAAAAGTGTTTTTAGTATTCAATAATAATAATAATAATAATAATAATTTATTGATCCCTTAAGACTTCACAAGTATGTATAGGACAGGTCAATAGAAAAGACATTTAGACATTATCTAAATCAACACATAGAAACTCATTCACAGTATAAAAACATTTTGCTAAAAGTAAATTCTTAACTGCTACCTTAAATCTATTTACACTTAGACCCTGTATATGCCGTGGAAGATGATTGAACAATCTGATACCCTGGTACAGGGGCGACATTTCAAATCTAGAAGTTCTGTGTTTAGGGATACATAATGTTTCCTTATTTCTAGTATTGTGGGAATGAAAGTTAGAAAGTTTAGTCATGTTACTTTCATTCTCTTTAATATAAACGAGGCATCTCAAAATGAAAATAGACGCCAATATGAGGATACCATTCTTCAGGAACAACGGTCTACATGAAGATTGTGGAGCTGTATCGAACATCATTCGCAGAATTCTTTTCTGGATGATGAAAACTCTACCTACGTCTGAGGAATTTCCCCACAGTAAGATATTATAGGACAGGTAACTATATACCAAACTGTAATAAACGTTCAAAAGGGAACTTAGAGGTAGTGAACTCTTGATTCTATTTAGGGCATAATAGGAACTATTCAGCCTCTTACAAATCGCATCGATATGTGCACTCCACTTCAGATTCCTATCGATGTGAACGCCGAGGAATTTAGTGGTGTCCTTCGAAGAGATGACTGTATCTAAATACCTTATTGTTATGCTACCCTGATCACAAGACGACAGAGTGAAGTGAATGCATTCCGTCTTGTTGACATTGATCATAATAGCATTAAAATGGCACCATTCTACGAAACTCTCCACCAGCAGCTCACATAACTTTTGAAGCTCCTCAAGAGTCTCAGCAGTAATAGCTATGGAAGAGTCATCAGCGAACAGTATCAACCAGATTATTTTTGATAATAAATTGCGAATATTAGATTTTCTGTAGAATATTTTTTCAAATTTGGTGGCAGATCGTTGATGAATAACAGAAATAGAAGTGGCCCCAAGACAGAACCCTGGGGTACTCTAATTTACAGTACTGTTCATTTGAGAACGAGTCGTGAACCCTGATTGAGGCAGTTCTGTCCTCCAGATAACTACGAATCCAGTTCAAGAACACGCCTCTGAATCCAAGATTATAACATTTATCCAATATAAACTGGATAGCAAGACTATCAAACGCTTTAGACAAGTCAAAGAACAATCCAGCAACATATTGACCATTATCAAGGCAACGATAGACGAACTCCACGAACTGCAATGCTCCAGTTTGAGTCGAGCGGCCGGTTCTGAAACCATGTTGTGCAGTATCAAGTATTTGAAATTTATCTAGGTACTTCATCATTCTATCAAACACTATTCTTTCAAAAACCTTGGGAAAAACACTTAAGATAGATATAGGTCTATAGTTCATGATATCGTGTACATCATCCTTTTTATGAATAGGAATGACGATTGCTTTTTTCAGAATACGAGGAAATACGCCTGTGCTAATTGACAGGTTAATAACATGAGCGAAATGTCGGCTGATATTGGTACCTATCATCTTCAGAATTCGTGCTGAGATGAAATCAACACTAGAACCTTTGTTGTTTTTGAGTGATCTTATAACATCATGGATTTCATGCTCCAGGACTGGGTGGAAGAAAAAGGTTGTGTCTAACATACGTGACGTCGTACATGAGGATGACATTGAGTCTTTATAATAACTGTTGAGGGAAGATTCGGCAACTATAGTGAAATGATTAGCGAAAATCTCAGCCAAATCCTTGGGATCATTATGCGTAACATTATCAATAACCAGTGCAATAGAATTTTGTTCCATACGTTTTCGACCAGTCATAGTATTTACTAGATTCCACATAGTTCTATTTTTATTTACAGATTTATCAATGAGTTCACTGTGAAAATTGTATTTGGTTCTTAGGATTAAGAATTCATGATAGGATTTGGCTTTCTTATATAAATCATTAGAGGATTGAGTTTTTATATTAGAATGTAACCAATGAAGATTTTGTAGGTCACATTTGGCCAAAACAATTTCTGGAGTAATCCAGTTTTTCCTGTTATGAGTATAATTGGTACTACGCATAAGAGGGCAACAAATTTCAAAGATATGTTGAATGGTATCTATAAATGCCCCAAAACTTTCATCAACATCAGAATCTATGTATAAGTCCTGAAAATTACATTGAGAAATACTCGATGCAAACTTATTAAGATTTTGATCGTTTAAATTTCTGACCATTCTCGATACAGTTTCGGCTTTTTTATGGAAGCTAATACATAGATCAAGTGAGAGGGCAAGGTGGTCACTGATATGGGCTTCATAAGTTTGTACATTACAATTTGATAATTCTGCATTGGTCAAAATATAATCAACCTTAGAAATTGATGTGTGACCTGTGATATTCGTGAATAATCTGGTAAGATTATCTGATGAGACTTTTAGATTATAGCAGTTCATTAAATCTACAAGTAACTTACGGTTCATACATTCTGTTTTAAAAAAATCAACGTTCAAATCACCACACAGGAATATAATGTCAGCTGAATTGCAACAAAAATTCAAAGCAAGCGATATCCTGTCCAGAAACACCTCGAAGGTACCAGAACATGGCCGATACACACTAATAATGCCCAAGCGGATATCACGAGCCATCACTATTGTTCCACTTATTTCACATTCCATTTCTTCTGAAAAGCGTGACACACATAAATTTTTCACTAGTAATCCAGCTTTAATGTAAACCATTGATCCATATTCTCATCATTTAGGTGCACATCGAAACAATTAAGTAGGTATAAACATGTATACTAAAAAATTGATAAATATTATTGATGTCAATCTTGAGAATCTTGGATGTATACTGCCAATCTCCATGTTGTACATCTGCCTAAATCTAAATTAGCTAATATCGGCAATAACTTTGCATGTTTGATTGTTTCTACACGTGATTTATTATACGACTCTCGATCATCACTTTTAAAATTCCTACTTTGGAAATCCCCTCATTTGCCGTTTGATTACGAAGATTAGTATATTAGTATAGTTATTACAAACAAATTTATCTGAATTGTCGTTACAAGAAATTTTGAACTGTTAAAATATTATATCTCATGTTTTTATAATCAAAATTGTTGCAATTAATCAATTTTCGAATTATTTTCATGTTGTTTCATGTTCAGTATCTATTAGATACAAAAGGGACCAATCGTGCCAGTTTTTTGAAGAAATTCAATTCGTATAACAAAGCCTTGCCACTTTTATAATTGTTATGAATAATTGGCATCAACAATTATGAAAATTAACATTAAAATGATTTAGGTTAGGCTTTACGAGTTGAATGATGAATCTTAATTTGCGAAAGAAATGGTGGTTTTCCATTGAAATGAAGAAATTGGTGGTTTAAGAAATTAACGCACAAAATCGAAAATACAAATTTAATTTGAAGAAGTTTACATATGCTGAAGAATTATTCTTCCAGTAATCCATCAGCACTAAAGAATGCTTGAGAACAAGTCCCTAAAAACCTGTTGATACCGGATCTTTCCACCCCTGACGAGTATTACTGCATGACATCTACGATTTATATTCAAAATCAATGGGATTATAACATTCTGATCCATTTCGTTCTAAATTTCGATCAGTCTGTTTTCGATTTCATTCATCGTAGCTGACTGGTTTTGCTAGCTTCTTAATCTTCTATTGAGAATGTCCCAGACATGATCGATGGGATTTAGGTCTGACCTTTATGCAGACCACTCTATTGAAGTGATTTCGAGATCTTGAAGGTACTTCCTAACGATTCGAAATTGGTGAGGTCTGGCGTTATCATGAATACTCAAAAAGTTTTCACCCATGTTTGCCACAAATGGAACATCTTCTTCTAATATGTCTGTAACGTACCTCTGAGCGTTCAGGGTTTCAGGCAAAAACTTGAGCATATCTCTCTTTTCGACGTCTATACACCAGAGAACGTCGATCGCAATGAAAAAGACAAAATCTCGACTGATTTGTAAACACAACTCCCTCACAGTCAGATACTAACCAAATGACATGTATGTTGTTCAAGCAGGCCTTTCGATGTGGTTCGATAAGATCAGGGCCTCGAGCTGCGACAGGAGGCCATACCATATTTTCTGAGACGTTGTCGTATCGATTCAGTACGAATTTGCACTTCACTCGAAGCTATAGTCTGTTCACGTTAAGTTTAAAGTGACGTCATAGCTAGGGATGCAATGGACAAGAAGAAAATAACTAGTCTCGCTCAAAAGAACTACTAGTGACATATGGTGATATTTGGTTATGACAGTAGGCATTTAAATGCGTTTATTTTTTAGTTTATTTTAGTTCGCTTTCTCGTGCTGATTGAGATTGGATTGAAGTGTTTTACTCCAAGTTTTGATAATATTTAAATCATCACTTTAAAATTAGTTCTCTTCAGAACTCAGTGTTTTGAAGATTTATTCTATATAAATAGTGGAAATGCCAAGAGCTTTTTTGAGCCAAGCCCAAAAACATGATTGTATCATTATGCAATTATTTCCAACAAGAACGAGATAATGGATGGCATCTTCTCCCCCTTACAGTTGTGAGAGATGTAAGTACCACTAAAATTAATAACAGAAGGGACCTTCACCCTTAAAAAACAAAATATTATGATACAACTTAACTTGTTCAGCTGTTGGTTTCCAAATTGTCTTAACATCTACATACTATGAGCTTTTTTGCTTACAGAGGGTAGCGAGCGCTTTACAAGTAAGCATTTCATCCATTAACAATATTATGGCAAAGACAAAGAGTGGTGATCCACTGAGAAGTCCAAGAAAAGAAAGGAATTTGTAGTGCGTATGGATGATTTTGATCAAACTGCCATAAGAAATACTATCTTTGACAAGTTCCAGAACAGTAAGTAGTCATTGAAACATTTGTCTAAATTAAGTTTAATATTATATTCCTTGTAGAGGAACATTTTACGTTGTCTGCATTGAAAGAGAAGCTCTACGAAAGAGGAAAGAGATATTTTCATTGGGTGTAAGACTGAATTTGTTCATCTTGACGAAACATGGATTTTCAAGGATGGTACTATTGTGGCAAACAATATCAAAAGTGTGAATAAAACAAAATTTGGTGGAACCAGGTGAGGTTATCAACTATTGTTTGTACTATTTCAAGATATTTTAAATTTAATACTCGTTTCACATTCATTGTACTTCATGCAGGCAACAGGCATGGTGCAGAACTTGTTTTTTCCTCAAAAACTTTGGACAGTGATTACCACGGGGAAATGAATCAGGAAAACTTCAAGCATTGGTTTGTACACCAACTATTGTTGAATTTGAAAAGCCTTCAACAATTATACTCGATAATGCAAGTTATCATACAACTATTTTGAACAAAGCAACTAAAAAGGTTGATATTCAAGAATGGTTAGGAAATAATAATATTGTTTATAAAGGAAGTGATTTGAAACCACAATTATTGGATCTAGTTAAAATGTAAGTACTGAATTCAAATAGGATTGCATTTCAAGGAGTGTTTTCAATTTGAATATGTTTAACAGGAATAAGCCAAAACCAATATATGAGATTGATAATCTAGCTGAGGAATATGGACACGAAGTATTACGTCCTCCTCCCTACCACTGCATTTTCAACCCAATTGAAAATATTTGGGGTATAATCAAAAACTATTATCGGGACCATGTAGGGAAGGAAGGGAGTTCCGCTGAACAATCTCTTTCTGTATGGAAAGAAGCTTCCCTGAAAACTACTGCAGAGGTATGGAGTAAAACTATTGAGCATACATAAAGAGAAATTCAATATTGGTGGGAACGCGAACTTCATTTAGATCTTGAAGATGTTCCCCCTTTGATAATAAATATGGACGAGCATGACAGTGACAGACGAAGTTTCAGAATAAAATGTAGTATTTATTTTTCCAGTTGATTTTAACTTTTCAACCTTCCCTTTGTAAAATTATTATTAAATAAATGATTTTGTTGATTTCTGTTATTAGATAATGTTAGCTGTGCTCCTTATTTGAATCTGCAAGTGCCAAGTAGACTGAATTCTAGTTTCTGTTGAAAGATTGAAATATTTCGAAAATAATTATTATTTCATGGCCTAGTAAAATGGTTTTTTATCAGTAAAAAGTAACGTTTTAGTTAAAATTTTGGACTTATTCAAAAACCTGATTTCTCTAAAACCTTTTTCATTATATTCCAAATTCAATGAGATGGCCAGTTCTCAAAACCTTTATTGAACAAAGTGCATAATGAAAATTTCTTCTTTTTTCCTATTTTTATAATAAAGAAAGGTGAACACAGTTGAACTGAATTATGCCTCATGTGTTGTATTTACAGGTAAGTACTAGTATTCTGAAGATCCATCATGATCATCAGGTCGATTTTAATATGAATTTTTTTTTACGTTCCTTGAAAGGTACAGAGATTATTTTTCTGAATGTTTCGATACCCCACACTAGGGTCCTGAGATGCGTAGTTTTCGATATACAGGATGCTCCATTCAAGAGGTATTGATATGAATGATTATTCAAAAATTTTATTTTCAGGAAAGGAAGGTTGCGAATTAATTTTATATGCCTCAAATTGACATCAGACAAAGTTTTCTCAAGAAAAAGACGAAGTGACAATCGAATTTATTCTGAGAAAAATTCATACCACTACCTCTTGAATGAAAGAGCCTGTATTTCAGAAAATACGCATCTCAGACCCTTACTATGGGTATCAAAACATTATCTGTAGAATAATGATGAAAAAATATGGGTTGCAATTTAAAAAAATGATCGATGACGTCATATCTTGCGAATTACAAAAGAAAAAACTTTTTTTTCTTCCAAATAATTTCGAGTTAAGTATAAAAATCGACTTGTCAGAGCGTTTTGCACGAAAATCAAAAATAAAAAAATTATGAATTTTACTCCATACTTTACACTGAACAGGAATTTTGGGAAACATCGGCAACATCCGAGAAAACTGATTGATGACGTCACTTTAAACTTAACGTGAACAGACTATACATTCGCGGGCATTTAGCAATAACGAACTGACGTCTCAACGAGAAAATTCTCAAATAACGGTAATGGATAGCCGAAGTTGCTGGAGGTCGTCCTTGACCAGAGCTCCTTTCATGACTATTAGTCTTCCTGTACCTGCAAATCATTCTGGAAACTGTTGAATCGGACACTCTCAAGCCTTTGACCTATTCTTGTATAAATCCAACTTTGGCCGGCTCTGTGGCGTAGAGGATATGACGCTCGTCTCCTGCGCTGAGTTATCTGGGTTCAATCCCCACAAAGTCGGTGCGATTTTTCGGATTCTGGAAATCGCTCGAGTGTCCATCTTTCGGAGGAGATGTAAAGCCGTCGGTCCTGTCTCCCTTCCCTCGACACGAGAGGGGTTCAGCAAAATTCCCGGGTTAGTGAGGTGACAGAATTCCCCGGGGTGTCATTAGCCGAAAGGCAGAAAAAGAGCACGTTAAAGGATCAAAAAAAAATTCAACTTTGGTTTTTAACACCACTAATTTAGCACATTCTGTCAAGCCAAATTTCGTGATTCGAGTTGCATTATTACCGAAAATTAAAATTTGCGATACGAACGAATGTTACTCATGAAAATTGATATAATGCAGTTATGAATATGTGGTGGTTTCTTGAAAAATTCCAATTTATTTATTTCGATTTATTTCTCATGGGAGGAAGATGTGTGACTAGATAAAACTTCAAATATTGTTGACATATATCCGAAAAAAAACTTGTGTTAATGATTAGTTGTTTACTGAAAAAGAAATCTGAAATATTGAAATTGTTCGTTTATTTCTTGTAGCAGTGTTCACGAGAACATCCCCTAAAATACCTGTCGAAAAATTTTCACATAACTCATTCGATTCATTGGCAACATACTGAAAACTCCAGGCACATAAGTATTTTTCCATCCAACCGTTTCAAACAGTTTCAAAAGCACCTTTGTTACGTTTCATGGCTAACCAAATATTCCTCTATCCAAGCAAGTTATAAACGTTCTGAATCAATTTCATTCTGACTCAGACTCAGTCAGCAACGGAGAGAACTTAATTCCATTCAATTTTAAAAAACGCGTTTCGTTTAAAAACGGGGTATGAAAATATATTCCAATACATCGAGCACGATAGGGAGGTTCTGCAGTTGCCGTTCTTCGAGGGTGGTTGGGCGGCAAAGGGTGGAAAACTTTTTGATTGACAGCTCCGGTTGTCCAATCACGAGGCCGGAATACTGATGAGGAATACGTCAATCACGCACACATAGGGCTGACTGTGCCGAGACGAGAGGCGCGTCACAGGCAGATGACCCGACGAGAAGAAGGCGGAAAGGATATTTGGGTGGTATGTCCATCAAATGTTTCTATTTGTGACAGACGAATCCAAATTCAAGTTAATGAATTTAGTGCGATAATTCAAATATTCTAACCGAAGTCACCGGTCTGACCAAAGTGTAATTTCAATCTCATTTCTGAAAGGAGGACTTTAAAAGATCATAATCTCTGATATACTAGGATTTGATAATCTCTCTTCAATATACGTTCACAACATTGATGAGCTAGCTTATCGTGTAACGTTATTCTAACCTATCCAAACCAGAAATCAATTTTCAATTAGCTCAAAACGGGAAAAACGGATGTGGATTTAATAAGTAGCCAGATAACTGTGCAAAATAAATTCTATGAACCTTAAGAAATGCAAAACTATAAATTAAAGACATCAAGAGCCCCTGCACACTGGTAACTTTCGACTTTAACTTTTTGATGACAAAAATAGAACACATTAGTTATTATGCGAACACGCACACAGGCGATTTTTTAGTTTCGGAAACTGACAAACTCCAACACGCTCGATTTACAAAGTAACTCAATAATGTTCGGTAAGAAAGGAAGACACTTGTTCATTCCTGTCTCCGCACATTGGCGATTTTAAAATTGCTCAGTTCTTGAACTGTTTATAGAAGAAATTAAAGCCCGCCTGGCGTTATATGTCAAAAAGCGAAATAATATGTAGATAAAAATTTGAAGAAAAAGCTGTGGGTTGAAATATGCAAGTAATTTGTGGAGAAATGGGAAGAACTGACTGGCATGGAGAAAAAAGAAAAAGACAAGATAAAATTTATTAACGTACATTGGATTTCGGGTATAACCACGATGAAGGGACCTTTAAAATTTCGTCGTTATATACGTAAGTCGTTACAGGCAAAGGTAGAGAAAGACTAATTCATAGTTGTAGTAGGAAAGAGTTGAAAATGTGGTTATTAAGTTGTACATTTAAAAAATTGTGTTATATTGCTTTGCTCTAATTTACTTTGTCTTGCTTTTGTACGCTCTATGGTGTACCCTATTTTCATTACTGCTTCGATGTCAATATTATCTTTTCCGTTACTAAATAAACAAAAATCTAAATTACTAACACTCAATTCTTGAATTTAATTTTATCGTATTGCTAGGAAGTACATCCTTGCGACGAAATGAAGTAATCAGAAAAGTAAACTCTCGTAGAAAATCCTTGGGCATTGTTTCCAACCCCAAGAGAGTTAAGATAAACTTTGTATAATAAACTTTTTGAACATAATAATAATGAACTGTTTTAACATAATTTTTTAAAAACAGATATAAGAAGTATTAATTTATTCATACAAATTTTTATAAATAAATTCCTACACAAATGGAATTCTTCACAATGTTTTTACTACCAACAAATAAATTAAATTAATAAATCATTGTTAATGCGGTGACATTAAATATCTAACGAAATTTTGGCGAAAATAGCTGAGATACCTAAATTTTTGATTGGACGGAACCAATTTCTGAGCTGGTTCGAAGTATGTAAAATCAACCCCCTAGCTAAGTCAAAATTCAGTATAAGGACAGTGTGTCGAGTAACCTATCTTCCCAAAGGTCTTTTAATTCTCTACTCAAAAATAGTATCTCTATGAACACGAAAATTTGTATTTCCACTAAATATAAACAATAATCTGTATAATACCTGTTTTTCTTACGAGAGTACCTTTACTCTAATGAGAGATTAAGCATAATTGTCGATATTAGGGTACCCAGAACCATGATTGGTTCACACATGTACAGTGTGTTCCAACGAAAATTTGACCCCCCCTATAACTCCGAAATGAGTAACATTAGCGAAAAACACCAAGACACGTCGATTTTTGTTTCGAGGGGGAGCATTTTTCGAAATAATTCGTAACTTGTCAGATCAACCCCCTACCCCCAGCAACCCTAATTTCGAAATTCATCATAGAGAATAAGGGTCGAGTGGCACCTTACTGTAAAGGTCTGTCAATTCTCCATTCTGATTTGTCATTTTTAGAATTTTAAATTAACATACAGGGTGTCCCAACCGAGGGTAAAGTTGAATTCCTGCAAATCCCAAATACTAAATGAAATCGATTTATTTTGGCATAATGCAAGCGCAGGTTTATGCTCGGTCTAGAAAAACGACCTACACTTGTGAATTTGGAGTTGGTGCAATCAACCCCTATTTCCAGCATCCCCAACTCAAAAATCATTCGATCGAAAATAGGTCAAGTGGCACCTCGTTGGAAAGGTATTTCAATTTTCTCTTCGAATTTGGTATTTTCGAAATTCAGAATCAGCATACAGGGTGTCCCGGAGCAGGAACACTGAAAACCCAAATAACTTTTTGAAACTGGTTCATTTCGGTATAATACGAGAACATGTTTATGTTTGATTCGAGAATAAGACTCTCTTGCGTGAATATGGAATTTTTGCAATCAATCTCTTCCATTCAGCATCCCCAACTCAAAAAATCATACAAGTGATTACAGGTTGAGTGGCAAAGTTCCAGAAAGATTTTTCTATTTTCTGAATCACTGAGGCATTGGTTTCAGTTTGGCAATCGAGGTTTTCTGGCGTGATTATCAGGATGAGGGGATGATGGAGAAACTGATTGGATGCTCATCTAAACAGGAAAACGAGATTTATTGAACTTGTATTCAATTGAAAACAAAAAACTAACTTGATTATTACAACAATTGTTCAAAATGACCTCCGCCCACCTCCATACAGTTATACAGACGATTTTCGAACTCTCTTCTCACATTAGCGAAAACTTCAGGAGTCAAAAGTCGGCATTCTGTGATAATCCTCATCAGCAGCTCCTCCAGGTTTTCTGGTCTTGTGGCATAAACTTTAGATTTTAGATGGCCCCACAAAAAAAAATCTAGGGGATTTAAATCTGGTGACCTGGCTGGCCACTCAACAGGTCCTCTTCTACCAATCCACCTTCCTGGGAAATTTTCGTCTAAATATTGGCGCACCCGAGCATCATAATACGGAGGAGCACCGTCTTGTTGAAAACGCATTTCGTCCTCAGAAAGAGTTGGATCGTTCTGTAAAATTTCTGTCAATCTAGGATGTATGTGTTCCTCTAACAACTGTAGGTAGCCATTTCCATTCAGATTACCCTCAATAAAGAAAGGCCCAACTAGATGATTGCCAAAAATTCCTGCCCAAACGTTCAACTTCTGAGGCCTTTGCGTGTGGGCCTCTCTAAACCAATGAGGATTCTGTGTGTCCCAATATCGACAATTATGTCTATTCACTTCACCACTGAGCATAAAGGTGCTTTCATCAGAAAAACAGATGTTATTCAGAAAATTTGGATTAGCGTTTAGGTTTTCACTTAGATTTTCACAAAACTGTAAACGACGATCTGGATCATCTTCGTTTATTTCATGCACTAATTTTACCTTGTAGGGTGAAATTTGTGATGTTTCACGATTCTATGGACAGTTGTAGCTGATACACCAGTCAGACGAGATAGTTTTCTGATCGAAGTAGTATTCTCCATTTGTAGATGACCCACTACTGCCACTTCCGTTGCCTCATTTCTGACAGCACATGCCACTTCATGTTTTTTGTTTACCACCGAACCCGTAGCTAGGAATTTGTCAACCAAATATTTGAGATAAAAACACAAGGTTTAACTTTGATCTACACTTTATTTGAAAAAATTCGACGACGTTTCGCTGACACAGCAGCTTTATCAAGAATGAAAAATAGAATGAAGAGTATGGTATTATAAACAAATCGTAGAACAAGTTGGATGAATAACAGGAAAATCCACACCGAGCCATTGTACAGTTAGTATGAAAGGTAATAAAACTAATTGAACAAGTTAAGTAGGGTGAGTAATTCAAATCTACCTGTTCATTCAAAAGCTTGTCCGAATGTTTGTATCTATTTATTTCTAATGCTTCTAGGAGATCTAATTTTGAACTTTTGATTTTATATGTAATATGTCAAAGTTTTTATTGAATGAATGGTTTTCTTTTATTAGGTGGTTTGAATAATTTGAATCAGATTTATTTTTGTCGAAGCTACGTTTATGTTCAGATGTTCTTATGCCAAAACTCCTATAGGTCCTACCGATATAAATTTTATCACAAGAACCGCAATTGAGTTTATAGATTCCTGATTTACTTGATTTTTCAACACGAGATTTATTATTTTTAATATGTTTACCTAAGTTATTAGAAGTTTTGAAAGCTATATTAAGATTTTGTTTGACGAGAAAGGATTTAATATTTGTACTTGCAGAACCGCAGAATGTTAAACTGTTGAATATTTTATAGTCTTTATGAATAGGATATACTTCATTTATTGCTTTTTGATAGAGTTTTTACGAATGATTAGGTCTATCATATCCGGATTATATGAATTATTAATGGCTATCTGTTTGATGATGTTTAACTCTTTATTATAATCTTCTACTGATAAAGGTAAATTGAGTAACCGATGTACCATGCTGTTCAAAGCTGCAACTTTGTGTTGAATGGGATGTAATGAGTAGTTATGTATAATTGTATCAGTATGTGTTGGTTTACGAAAGACCGAAAAAACATGATTATTATTTTGTTTTGTGATTTTTAAGTCCAAAAAATTTATGGAATCGTTCTGTTCAATTTCTATCGTGAATTTAATGTTCAAATGGATGGAATTAATGAAATTAACAAATAAGTCTAATTGACGAGTAGTTCCAATGAAACATACTAAGATGTCGTCAACATATCTATACCAATAAAGAAATTTGGAAATGAGTGGATGTGTATGAATTTTCTGTTCAATATTATTCATAAAATCTCTGCTAAAAGTGGACTCAAAGGATTTCCCATGATCAAACCATTTTCACTACTGTAATAGATGTTGTTGAAAGAAAATAATTTTGTTCAATGCAAACGTCCAACAGATTCAATATTTCTGATTTGATTATGTGGTTAACATGATTCGAATTCAACATGTTTTCGATTAAGATTCTGACATCACCTGGAGGAACACTTGGGTATAAATTCTCAACATCAAACGAAATAAGTTTTGCGTTAGGTGGTAGGTTAACGTTTTTATGTTATTTATCAATTCGAATGAATTTTTTATAGAAAATTTTGATTTGAATGAACAATAATTTTAATAATATCTATAAGGTAGTGCGACAATTTCACGGCTGGGGCTGTAACGTAAGATACGACTGGTCTAACGGGGTTATTTACTTTATGCAATTTAATGAGTGAATACAGTTGAGGTGGTTGAGGGTTTGGTAAAATTAATTTGTATTTATCTATTGCTTTAATTAAAGATTTTGCGTCATTTATTGCAATTTTAATATTTTCTGGAATTTAATAGTTGGATCTTTGTTTAAAATTGTATAGTTTCCGGACGAAATGAAATTTAGAGTTTTAAATAGGTAGTCATTTTTATTTAACGCAATAACAGTATTACCCTTATCTGCTTTTGTGAAAATAACTTCATTTAGTTGAGATTTTTGTTTGATGGCCTTTAAAATATTTTGTTCTTTACTCGGTTTAAAGTCAGCTAATGATTCATTTTTATAATGTCAGATGCTAAATATTTAAGGTGAGTGTTATTAGGAATATTTTTCAGAGAAATTTCAGTATCTATGCCTAGTTCCTCTAAATCAGATTTTATCTTGTTTGATTTAATATTGTGTTTGAAACCTTTCTCCAAGAGATTAGTTTCATCAGTTGTGAAATTAGTATCAGAAAGGTTAACGAATCTATCAAAAATTGATGGTCAGAAAATTTAGTTTTACGTGGAGTAGGTTTCGGTTTTCGTGACACGAGAAACTTTAATTTGCGGTATTGGATGGTATATTTATTATGTATTATTGATCTAATTAATATTTAATGTACTGGTGACTGACTCCCCTTTCTCTTTCAGGATGGTTCCTATCGAATATCCTTGCCGTTTCTTTGGCACAACTGTTATTTCGAAAATACGTCGATACAATTTCGACCCTTTCCTGAGTGGAATGAACCATTTTCAGATTAATTTCAACTGACGAACAACAACAATAATGAGGAACTGATCTGAATAATAATAATATTTCATTGCAAAAATGAGAAATAACAGATGACTGCACGCCAGATGGAAATGAAAAAAATGTGAACATTTTCAATGCAGAAATCAGCTTTATTTCTTCGTAATTGATGCTCAACACATCGTACCCCAATACTTTTAACAGTTTCGAATTAATTTTAGTTGATAATTTCAAATGACGATATTGAATTTTTCGAAAGCGACATCCTGTATGGAGAGCCGAACTGAATGAAATGCTTTAATCATTCTGGAATTCAAAAACCTTTCTGAAGATATGCCACTTGAATTATTTGTATGATTTTCAAGTTGGGGATGCTGAATGGAAGGGGTTGATTGCAAAAATTCTATAACCACACAAGAAAGTCCTATTCTCGGATCAAACATGTTCTCGTATACCGAAATGAACCAGTTTCAAAAATTATTTGGATTTTCAATGTTCCTGCTTCAGGACACCCTGTATGATGATTCTGAATTTCGAAAATACCAAATTTGAAGAGAAAATTGCAGTACCTTTCCAACGAGGTGCCACTTGACCTATTATCGATCGAATGATTTTTGAGTTGGGGATGCTGGAAATAGGGGTTGATTGCACCAACTCCAAATTCACAAGTGTAGGTCGTTTTTCTAGACCGAGCATAAACCTGCGCTTGCATTATGCCAAAATAAATCTATTTCATTTAGTATTTGGGATTTCCAGGAATTCAACTTCACCCTTGGTTGGGACACCCTGTATGTTAATTTAAAATTCTAAAAATGACAAATCAAGGTGGAGAATTGACAGACCTTTTCAGTAAGGTGCCACTCGACCCTTATTCCCTATGATGAATTTCAAAGTTAGGGTTGCTGGGGGTAGGGGGTTGATCTGAGAAGTTTCGAATTATTTCGAAAAATGCCCCCCCTCGAAACAAAAATCGACGTGTCTTGGTGTTTTTCGCTAATGTTACTCATTTCGGAGTTAGAGGGAGGGTCAAATTTTCGTTGGAACACACTTTATATTTATGGAACTTCAAAAGTAAACGAACACTCAGTAAGTTTGGAAAAGGGAAATCTATATACCGTTGATGAAAAACTCAACATTAAAACTTTACATTTACTGAAAAAATGAGGTCGTTTCTCGAATTTTAATAATTTTCACGGAAATTGTACAAATTGAAAAAAGAACTGTTTGTTCATTTCGTTCACTATAAATCTGCCAAGGCAAAAATTATCTGGACATTATAATTCTGAAGCGTAGCGCGCGAAGGAAAGAAAGAAGCCAGCATAAAACTTTCGAAACATTAAAGTTCCCAGAATAAGAAAAACAAATTTCCTGATAATTTGAATATGTGGCTGAAGAAGTAAATCTTTCGCTACAAGATGTTTTTATCGTCGTAGTCTTTACTCGGAGTTCCTGGGGGAAGACTTTGCAAGAGGGCTCTCGGGCAGGGGTAAAAACCCCGTGCATGTAGATTAAAATCCACCGCAACGAGGAGCCACCGCCGCTCGGAACCGCCAACGTTAAATATCGCCGCAGCCGCCCCCTTCCTCAGCCACCCCCCGGCATAAATCTCCGGCAGGTCCCACTCCCTTAAACCACGATAATATTTAACTAAATTCTTGCTCCATATAACCTGACGATTACTTCAAGTTTTTTTGTTTTGTCAGCGATGTCTTATGGATGTTTGACAACATTTTAACATCGTTACAATAAGTATTTTGCAAAACTAAATGATACATAAACTGTGTACATAACCAAGAATACACGGCCATATATCTTGAAGTGAATGAGAAAATAATTGAGGACTCTAAAAATGGCCACACACTTCAATAAATACTTTACCAATGTAGGAAAAACATAAGAGCAAAAATAAACGTTAATTCCGACAAATTGAACTATAACTTATATCTAACACTTACCAATATAGGAGAAATAACTCATATAATTGTGAATTTAACAAATGAAAGGGTTGTGGAATTGATGCAGTATCATCGAAAATCCTTAAAATGGAATTGATTTTTAAGTTTCACTAATTGCGCATATAGTTAATATACAGACAACTAAATTTATATGGAATCATCTGATATTTTGAATATTACCTCAGGGATTTTGGAAATTTCGAAGGATTGTTAGAATTTATCCTTTTTGAGCGACTCTTGCCGCCTGTAGTAAAAAAATTGAAAATTGTTTTCTCACGGAGTAGGTGTTTTTTTCTTGACCTCAGTAGCATGTATTACCTCTTCTTTCCCTGATACAAGTCTGAATCCTTCTAGGCATGCTTTGGATTAAGTTTTCGACCTCCTCTGGGGTGATATTCTGCCACTCTTCTATGGCGGTTAAGATAAGCTGTTGTGAGGTTCTTCCGTTTGAGATTATCATATAAATGTTCAATAGGATTTAGGTCTGGAGAGCAAGTTGGCCAGTCCAAATAGTGATTCTCTCAGCTTCAAGATAATGTCGCGCGAGGTTGCTGGTATGCGGAAGAGCATTATCTTGCATTAAAGTTCTCACCGTGGGCATCTCGCCAGAGTCTCACTATGGGCTCCAGCACTAGGTCCACGTAATTTCTAGCCGTCACACTCGCAGGAAACGAAATTAAATCTGTTTTGCCTCTCAGCATAGTGCCACCCCAAAACATCACACTGCCGCCTTTGTATTTTGGAATTTATCTTGCTGCTCATCTGATCTAACACCAATTCGGGTCTCATCCGAAAAAAGAACATTTCGCCAATTCTAAATATTCCAATTTTGGTGCTTGATACACTAATTAAGTCTGTTACTTTTGTAGTCTAGCTAGCTCTGGAGCTCTTAAGGGCCTTCTGATGTATAAACCCCTTGAGCGAAGTCTTTGACGTATCGTTTCCAGAAATTACCTTTCGAGTATGGGGTGCGACACCCCTGGGTCTCTTTTTGCGATTTAGCACAAAAAACAGTCTTTTCCTTCAGAAATGATCTTTCTACGACTTCTTCTAGGCCTATTTTGCAGAGATTGTAACTCCACGTATCGGGAGAAGGTTTTTGAAAGCACCTCCTGTGATACCCCCGTTGTGGCCACTATATCCCAATGTGTCACCCCTTCTTCAACGAGAGCAATTATTAGACCCGTCTGCGCATCGGACAATCCAACGTAAGGCATTCTCAATTATGTTTATAGGCTCTTTTAAATTTTGAAATTCACAGTTTCAAATCTCAGTAACATTTCTTATCATTCTATCCAGTTTTTTACAATAAAAACTTCATTTTTCACAAGTAGTCAAATATCCATGGTTAAAAACAATCAATTTATTTATTTATTTATTTATTTTGGCCCTTTAGGGTACAACAGGCCAAGGCCCAAAAAGTACCCACTTAATAGATATAAAAAAGTGAACTTAAATTATCTTAACGCTAAAAATTTAAAAGTACCTATAAGTATATAAAAGTCTAAATAATATGATATTAAAAATCTAACGGTTAGTTCCAAATTATAGTTATCAACAGCAGTGTGAACACATATAGTATAACAAATGAAAATGGAGAGACTATATCTTCTCATTTGAAACAACAGTATGAGAAGAATAGAAAAATATTACAGAAAAACTAGATAAAACAAGAAAAATATATAAAACACTAGAGAGACTATATCTTCTCATGTAAAAACAACAATATGAGAAAAATATTACAGAAAAACTAGATAAAAACAAGAAAAACTTATAAAACACTAGATCTTATATGTCTGAATCAATAATGTGAAATACCGAGGATTCCATAAAATTTGGTTGTGTGTATGCATACAAAACTATCAAAATTCATGAGAATATGTATGAAAATTGACGAATATGTAAATGTGTTTTTCTTTGATTTATACATTCATTGGTGTGAACATGTCGAAATTTTTGTGTTTATATTATATCGATTCTATTGTAGCCTTTTACCTAAGCACGGCAGATTACCCCATAGGTTTTAATTAATTAATTAATTGGTACGCTGCAAAATTCATTTATAGGTAATAATAATGTTTCAAAATCAAAATTGATCTCTTTCAGAATAAGAGAAACATTTTCCCTGACTTATTGGCACTTATTTGACACATATCCCCAAAACTTACGGTGTATATAAATGCTAATTAGCTCTAGTATATAAAAAGTCATTTTGAAGTAAAATGAATGTTTTACAATTTAAAATGATAATAATGAAAATGAAGAGATCTTTTTCTGACTTTTTTCGAGACCCATTTGTCTTATGATCTCAAAATCTACTGTACTTATTTACCCATCTGATTTTGAGGTTATGCACCAAATAAGTATCTAAAACGATGAAAAAACTGGTTTTTGCGTTTTTTGAGTATGACTCACCCTGAAAATGTCCATTCTGGTGGCGGTATTCGAAAGAACGGAAAAAGGACACAAAATAGCACTAATTAAAAGATTGCTCAAAATTTCGAACATAACCTGAAAAACAGTTGAAAATTTCAATTAATTTTCCTAGGCGCATATTTGATCGGAAAAATTCGAAAAAAATCTTGCTTGTTTATGACCAGAAGATGAACCTCCATGAATTTTTTCAGATTTTTTTCATTGAAACTGCGCTCGTAAAAAAAAAATAATTGAGAGAAAGAGAACATAACCTATAATATCGACTGTAGAGCTGCTAAAGGGCTGAATTTTTTTTGTAGGCATCTTTTTACATCCTCTATCGAATGTGGTACCTTCTGTATTGATTCGTTCTTAGGCAATTTGGACCATCTCATCCCGCTATAGCCTTTAGTAATTTATTATTTGGACAGAATAACGTCTGTTTGATCAGTTAGTTGAAAATAAAATGTCGTACATATTTCCAAATTAAATATTCCGAAAAGAACCTCGCACGACATTATTCAAACTTGTAGGAAAAGTGTTTCCGTTTGTAGCCCGCCTCACAGGAAATCCTCTGTGTGGTCAGAGAGCGAAAAGCGGTCAAGATAAGAGCCATCGCACACATAATTATGTGGAGAGTCCGTGAAGTAAACGCGGACAAGAGTAGCCATCTAGATTGTAGATGCTAATAGAATGGCCGAGACCCTACCGGGGCTGTGGACAACCGGAAGCAAAAACAACTAGAATGGATATATTTCCTTTTTGTTCCCAGGACCTCGCGAATTATATATTATGTCGGGACGAGATGGGACCCGCGATATCGCGCGCAAACTGAACTTCTGTAGATGGTAAATTGAAAGTCGACGGCACTTCAGAGCGTCGAATATTCGAATCGGACAATTAACGACGAGATAGCGAAACGATAAATCGAATGATCAATGATCGGTACTTCAATTTATGGCGTGGATATAACTACGGAAAGTTCGAAATGAGAGCGATTTCAAACAATGTTTAATGAAGGTTTTTATTGTCATAAATAAAGTTCTGAGCAAATAATTGAATAATTTCAATTCGTTAGTTTGACTCACCTTAATTTCATCTACAATTACTAGGGTTTTATGAAAAGTTCTTATCTTGTAGATAGGAATAGATTGTTTGTTCCCGTTTTTTCCTAGTATCTTGTATGTTCTTCTTTGAAGATCACAAGACACAAAATATATACTAAAGAACTCAATGAATACTTTTGATGTCAACTCCTCAACTAATTCCTATGTGGAATACAGCAACTCAAAAATCTCTGGTATATACCGCCAATTGATATCGCTGAGTTTCACATCAGTCAAAATCATCTTTCTGTGTCGACATCAGCGTTGCAATAACCGTGCTTGTTTGTTTCATCAACTCTTAAGTCATCTCATAGTTTTCGATTCTCATACTCTTTATTTCTTAGGTTGACAATCTTCTCTATCTTAATCAAGACATAATTTGATAAATACCTGTATGGAAACGTTAAGTTGAAGCAGCACATACGTTAGCCATGGTAAAAAGAGATGACAACTCCCATACATTGTATATGAAATTAAAATATAGTCTCGATAAGGCTATTGAGGATTATACAAGAAAAAAAGATGCTGAATTTATAGACAAGATTTATAAGAAAAGTCCTGTAATTTGGAAAGTAGTACAGACGAAAATTGATAGAGGTAATACAGCAAATCTGGCCAGTGATATGAACAGTTGAATTGCTTTTTATTAGAGAACGGAAAATCCCACGACCTGGAAAGTACCACAAAAGAAATGTAGACATTACTAAGAAACAAGGAAGAGCATATGCGATACATATATGCTTTATGTTGTGTACTAATAAAGTAAGTTTCACTGAATCCGTTTTCTTTACTCTCTTGATAGAGATAGCCGCATTCAGTGTTGAGGTATCCGTACTGCCTTCACTCGAACTTGAGGTTTTATGGTGCTTGAAGAGCCAAGAGTGCAAGATTCTATATAGTGGGGCTGCTTATTTCAAACGTTGGGTCTCGTGAGGCTACAACTCAGTTTCTGTCATTTCCTTTCTATCGCCAGATGTCGAAGTGAAATCATCATTAAACGACTTTATTATATCGGCGCTGTTTCGCAGAGTAAACAGAAATTCTTCATAAATTGTTAACGTGGTCTTATCAAACTCCATGAAATTTTCATTCAGGAGGAATGAATACATTATAAAGATAAAAACTGATCATAGTTATGTAGAATTTTGAGAACGTCAAAAATAGTTGGACATGACTATTCAACAAGCTGGTGCTAATAAACTTTGATACTTAGTTTGTACAACAAGGATGCTATATCTCCATGGACTGTCTTTATTTCATAATGGCTCCCCTTAAAAATATTTTTAAAGTATAAATAGGAAATATTAACTCAGTATTTGTAGCATTTTGAGAGGAAAATACAAAAATCAGGAATTAAATTTATCATATTTTGGGAAATAAGACGTGAAACTGAATTAAAGTTTGTTTCTAATCACATCTTGACATTATTCTCAACTAGAAATGAGTGATACTGGTTCAGTATTTGAAGCATTTTGTGGATGAAATTAAAAAAAGCTGGGATTAAAGGGAGGACATCACTACTAGATAGAACAACCATAAGATACGATAAGATAAGATATTTATTCAGTCCAGTGATCACAGTATGGATATAAGACGCGTCAAGACTAAATAGGAAAGAAACACTCTTCCCGAACAATATTTGATACATGTTTAAAATCAAAATGATTTAGACAACAATCTTACCTATTCAGACAAATTTAAAAATTGGAGAACCGTCATTTAGCTATTTACACAACAATATCTTACGAATGGAAAATATCGAACACGTGACAGTTCCTCAAGAGAAATATTTAAGAAACTCATCCGCAGAGTAGAAAGCGTTTCTCACCGGTATCTCTTACATCGATCAAAAACTCTAACGTAATCTACCCATATTCAGGAGAGGACATTAACGGCTGTAAAAATAATTTTTGAGGTTGAAAGTTTCACCGAATATTGCAACACATCTCCTGATAATGTTTTCAAGGATTCAATTTATTATTTGTTGGTGGATATTGACTGAAAACTGAGTTGTGGATACTTTCTGAACGAAATGAATCGACACTCATTTCTGGGGCTATTTCCTTTTAGTATGGAGATATAGAAATGTAGGTGGCATATGTTGCTTCCTACCTGAATATTTTTGGTGACAACATTGGCAGAAGAAATGGGAATCAGTAAAGTGTGTTACAAGTATTATTTGGCAACACTGTAATAAAGTGAATGGAAGAAATATCAGCATCTCTAGCGTCGAAGTTTGGAGTTCCTCAAGGGACTGTGTTGGGGCCGGACCTTTTTTTGCTGTATATCAATGATCTTGTTCGGTGTGTTAGTGAGTGTGGTTTTTTGGAAATGGTAGTTAACGAACAGATAGTTGATTACATCGAGAAAAACAAACTACTCACCAGATATCAGTCTGGATTTAGAAGATATAATTCTTGTGAGAGTGCGTTGCAGTCAGTTCTTCTTGAGTGGAAAAGTGCCTTGGAAAATAGGAAAATCATTGGAGTCATATTTTTAGATTTTAGAAGGGCCTTCGAAACAATTTGTCGCTTTGGTAAGACTGTAATAAAGCGGATGGAAGAATACCTGAGTGATCGTTCACAGGCTACTAGATTTGGAGAGAAAATATCAGCATCTTTAACGTCGGAGTTTGTAGTTCCTCAGGGAACTGTGTTTGGGCCGGACCTTTTTTTGCTGTATATCAATGATCTTGTTCAGTGTGTGTTAGTGAGTGTGGTGTACAGTTGTTTGCCGACGATACATTGCTCTTCTGTGTTGGAGATGATTCACAAAGGGTCGTTGATGTTTTGAATAGGGAACTTTCAGTAATTGGTGAGTGGTTGGATTGTAACAGCATGACTATTAATATTAAGAAAACGAAATTTATGATTATCAATGAACATAGTTCATTGTTTTATAAGTATAATACTCAACCATAATCCTTATATGTGCAATTTTATGCTGTCAAGATTTTACAACAACATTATCGTTAGAAGTCACAATTGCCAGTTTTGGTCTGCACAAAAATCCGTTCTGGGTTAGAGTCTAACTACACTCTGATTTCATTGATATGTATTATTACTGCTCGAATTTCGAGTTTTTTTTCTATTCAAAACCGCATAAATTTCATTAAAAAAAAATTATTATCACCTGAGTTGAAAATTTATTATGCACCCCTCGTACTTAAACTGAAAAAGATAACGGCTTCCAAAGGATATAGAATATTTCCATTTCCATCGTTCGATGAACTATCTCCACTTTTTTCCTGACGTTTAGGCGGAAAACTTGTCAGCATAGACAAGCGTCAAGAAATCCCACTAGCCGGAAGACCGTGACTTGGAGATTTTATAACAAAAAGTGGTGGAAAGCTTCCACCGAACATTGGATTCGCCGATGATTCTTTTTAGGGATCCACATCGTTTTGTTTTTGTAGAGTTAGATAGCTTCCTGAATTTTTTCCGATAGAAAATTGTGTAATGTTATATGAGATTGAAGGGTTCAAATTCTTGGCCAAAAGCAAGGAGAATACTTTTGTAGACTCAAGAAAATATAGAATCTTATGAAATCTGAGGAGGTTACGATATTTCAATGAAATTTATATTTGTTGGAGTATTAGATCATTTGCAATGATAATAATAATAACAAATCATGATCCCGAAATATATGATAGAAAATGTTTTTCTATTATTTCAAATTTATGAGTATAAGAGCTCGAAAATGTTTATATTTATTAAATTACGTTAAAACTATATTTTTTTGGATGCGTTCAAATTCAATATATCTTTATTAAATTATCAACTAGAGATACTTAAGAAAAATTCCATATTCACTTTGCAATATTCTACAGGTTTTGTGTATATTCAAATGTTTCCCACACACTACTTGAAGAAATCATTAGATTGATTACTATTTTTTCATTATTAACATCAAGTAATCGGTTTGATTTGAGAATTTTAGAAATTGAAAAGTAGACTACAGATTTAGAAATCGGCGAAGAAAATTTTTTAAGCGACCCTACAATAAAAAAAGCAACGGCGACAAATTGTGGAGGCCATTCTGTAAGGTCCAGTTTTCAGATTTAACGACAACAAAGTTTTGATCTAAATATTGTCGTACTGATGCTTCTCTAAGAAATAATTCGGATTATTTTCAATTATATCGAAAATTCCTGAGTAATTTTTTCCAATAGATGGCTATAAATTTCTCCAATTAAATTGTTAAGTTCAAATGATCCAATATAAGATGATCGCCATAAATACCAAAGCCAACGTTCGATAATTGGGGTTTCTGGTTATTTACTTCATGGAATATCTCTGTATTAGAATATGCTCAGTAATTCCAATTGTTGCAGTCATTATTCAGCCAAAAATAAACATTTTGAAGAATGGTTTCGAGAAAATACAATCTTTGGTGATCCACATACAATTCTTGAACCGTTCAAATTTTATATGGATAAAATTTATGATTTCTTAAAACTAGGTGAATACTTTTTTCACTCATCACATTTGGGTTGTACCACCGTTTAAAAGTATCCTTTTCTACAAGCAGAGATGATTTCGTTTTCCAGTCCAGCTTATCAAAACTATTCAACTTTTGTTAATTATTTAACTTTTGTGGTATAGAAAGACATAAGAGAAAGCTTTTCAAACAAAGGTCTTTTTTAATGATAATTCTAAGGATAGTATGAAATATGAACAGGTTTATCCTGGATATTACCGGAGATATGGCGATTTGAAGATTTCTCTACTGGGAAATTAAGGGTCGAATTAAAGAAATATAAAGACAAAGTCTTTGATCATGAAATGCCTCAGGGTGATATAAGAACTGCATGGAAGTATCTTGGTTATTACATGTAATATGGCAATTTGAAAATTTTCAACCCCTCCTTCCTGATTCGGGATATACCCCTCCTATAGACTGGTGTTTAGAAACTGTCTGATGATCCTTGTGGTACTTAGCATCACTTCCTTTTGTGCGGTCGATATCAAGGAAGTGTCAAGCCTCAGCCTCACAGTGTTTTCCTCCAAATGTCTCTCAACCAAGCTGTTGTCCGAGATCACAAGAGGCACAATGCTCACAGATCTTAGTAGGTGAACCACTCTCATATCTGACGCCAGATATTCGTATTAATTAATCTTTTCTGCATAGGCCTTCTCAATGTTATCATCCGCAGGTATAGTGACATCTATGAGCAGCGCCGTATTCTATTCCGTATGCATCAACATCAACACTAGATCAGGTCTGTTATGCTTGATTGTTCTATCGGTTTCCACTGTCGCATCCCAATAGAGTTTATATCTATCGAATCGATTGAGAGCTTATCAAGAATTAATTTGCTAGAAAAATGATATTCGGAAAACGTTTTCTTCACATTTTGGGGACAAGATATGTCAACAATTTCCTTAGGTTAGGTTAGGTTACCTAACCTAACTTTAGCGTGGTAACTTGAAGAGGCATTATAAAACTGTTCATAAAAACTTTGAAGAGGATTTTTCTCCACAGAGTGAATTAAGAAAACGAAAAGTACGTGATTTGCTGATCACAAAATCAGCCAAACAATCAAACGCTGCTACGATCGCGTCATTTAAAATATCTCATATATGGCGACACAATCTAACCTAACCTAACCATTCGAAGATGGATCGGTTGTGAAGAAAGCATTTATTGAAGCAGGTTAGACTTTATTTGGAGATTTTAACAATAAAACATAAATCATGTCTGCTATTAGAAAACTTCAGTTATCTCGTCCGACTGTCACACGGCGTATTGAAGTAATGAATGAGGACATGGCAGATAAACTAAAACATGATATCATGAAATGTACATACTTTTCTTTACAGTTCGACGAATCTACCGATATGACAGACACTACCCAGCTGTGTATTTTTATTCAGATGGTATTCAATGACATGTTGGCTAAGGAAGAATTTTTGACAATCATTCCTCTGAAGGGGAAGACCGGTGGCGAAGATATATATGACTTTTCTTCAATTTTGTAAAAAACTACAAGGCACCAATATATAAATTAGTGTGCATTACCGATGGAGCACCAGCACTGATTGGAAACAAAAACGGTTTTGTGGCATTGTGTCGAGCTAATGAAGATTTCCCTTCATTTTTTTCATTCCATTGCATTACGCATCAACAAGTTTTGTGTTCAAAAGATTCAAACACGGAGGAAATTATGAGCATTGCAACAAATATTGTGAATTCCATCCATGCACGTAGCTTGCAACGGCGGCTCTTTAAATTGCAGTTGAAAAATGGGAGTCAGCCGAACACACTGATTTAGTTCTTTACACGGACGTCAAGGGGTTGAGTTAGAAAGGTTTCAAGAATTATTGCCCGAAATAACAACTTTCCTCGACGAAAGAGGTGATGACACTCATCATATATACATCTCAAAGCTACAGCATCTGATACAAATTTCAGGTGTTTCATATCTGAAGATAAATATCCGAATCAAAGGCAAATTGAACTTCAACTGACGGTAATGTTTGGGCCAACTTACTTGTGCGAGTCTACATTTCTGAAATGAAGATAATTAAGTTAAAATATCGCAATCGACTAACTGACGATCATATGTCATCATGCTTGCGATTAGCACTCAGTGGTTACGTACCATTTTATGGAACGTATGGTGAGGACATGCAGTGACACGCTTCAACATTCAAAGTCACTCCTTAGTTAAGTTTAACACCATATGTAAGTCTTTTGTTTCGTAACAACCAAGAAACTCGCAATTTTGAATAACTATGAGTTTTTTCATTGATATTACAGAGAAGAACCTAACTAAAAACAATTTCCTCTTTTACAAAAACTTTCGATTACCTGAAAACTTTCGAGCTTGAATTCGAAAATTCATACAGAGTAATGCGGAAAGAAGTATATGGATTTACAGTGTAAGGGTTGACGTTAAAACACTCCATGCTCAATCCTCAAAGACAAAACGACCTATTTTACGTTTTATCCAAAAATGAATAGTGTTGAGGATCGCAGGAGTATCACAACTTAACCGTTGATTTCCTCTTAAAGCGAATTGAATTGTTTTGTTTTGTATTAATAATATTGCACTTGATTTATTTGAGTAATGGTTGTTTTAATTAAAGTTGAAGCACTGCTTTACCAACTTATTCATTCAATCCCCTTCAATTAAATATTCCATCCGATATTTGTTTAGCCGATCCGACATTTAATACATCTTCAGAAATAAATTTACTAATTGGATCTGCTACGTTTTGGGATCTGTTAAACTTGGTGACAATTTACCTACCTTACAGAACACTAAATTTGGTTGGATCATTGCGGGTAATTCAAAAATTGAGTCAATCAAGAACAATACAAAATTTATAAATAACAAACCATTGTATCAAAGAATGTAAGAGGAAATCAACGGTTAAGTTGTGAAACTCCTGCGATCCTCAGCATGGTCCTTCAAGCCGGATTCTGAAAAACGAGTGCAGAAGAAAACTTCAATCTAATCAAAGCAATACTACAGGCTGAGAACAAAAGAAGCGAAGAAAACTACTCTAATTTGGTGAGTTCCTATTCAAGCCGTCCTTATTAATTTCCTATTTCAATTGTTTATTATTGCTTCATTTGTGTTAATATGTCTGAAACAATTAAATCCTTATCTACAAAAAGGGGCTACCTTAAAGCTAAATTAACGCGATTCAATACCTTTCTGAATAGTCTTGATGGCAAAATTACGGCAGGTAGTTTCGTCGATACTGAAAATCGTCTCGACGGAATAAAGCCACTTCTATCAGAATTTAATACTCTCATTATCAAATCAACAGAAATTTATGATCAAGAAGAAACACCTATTCCTGAAGAATTAATGTTTGATTTAGAAAAATTTGAAATGGATTATTATTCCACTATTAAAAAGGCAAAATTAATTATAAATGCTAGAAATTCTGGTTCAGAAAATAAAACTGCTTCCATTCAATTGCCATCTATGCCTCTTCCTAGTTTTGATGGAACGTACGATAAATGGTTAGAGTTTCGAGATACATATAAGTCATTAATTCACGAATCAAATAGCATTAGTAATATTCAAAATTTCACTACTTACGTTTCTGTATTAAAGGTGAGGCCGCTGAAGTCATTCAAAATATTGAAATTGCATCTATACATTACGATAATGCATGGGAAATTCTTTGCAAACGCTATGATAATGAAATCCAAATCATTTCCAAACATATACAGGCGATTTTAGATATTCCTTCACTAAGCAGGAATGCGCAAAGGAATCAAATTAATTCATGATGAAAGTATCAAACATTTACGTTCATTAAAGTCCTTGCAAGAACCCGTAGATTATTGGGACAGAATAATAATGCATATTTTAGTTATTAAATTAGATCAGCGTACTCGACGCGATTTAGAAACAATTCGTGGTAGAGATAAATCATTTTCACTTTCTTCATTTTTCAACTTTTAGAAAATAAATTCAACGTTTTGGAAACCTTAGATATTTCTAAACCTATCTACAAGCCAGTAAATAATAAACATATTAACAATGCAAACAAGCCATATTTTCAATCTAAGGCAAATCAATGTTATACGTCAATTAACACTCAAATACAATGTACATTTTGTAAAATTAATCATCCAACTTCTACTTGCCCAGACTTAATTAAAATTCCAATAAATCTAAGATATAATGAAATCAAAAAACGTAAGCTTTGTAGTAATTGTCTGAGAGCAAACCATTCTATCAAAGAATGTAAGAGGAAATCAACGGTTAAGTTGTGAAACTCCTGCGATCCTCAACAAATAGTTTTGAAGTTATTGAGACTATTTCTTTTTTGTTGGTGCACCTTTTATAGACGAATTCAGATAGATCATATATCATTTCATCATACGAGAATTGTTGGTTTAGATAATCGAATTTGAAAATTTTCGGGTAAAAATAACCGATGAAGGACGAATCCTCATTGTTCGGTGATAACACATAATGAATAAAATTTATGCTTATCTGGGTTAGCATCAATACAATATAATGTGATTGATAGTCTAGTGATTGTTTGCGATTTGCCTCATCACCAAAATCAGAGCCATATCTTGTCATAATCCAAGCGCAACGATGAACACGTTGAGAAACTGAGAGAGACGATGCTTCAATGCTGGCAGGAGATATGATACTATCATTAATAGTGGTGTCTCTGCAGTAGCTGTTTGGCTTGGAGGATTTGTGCCAGTCATTCTTGTTGTCCCTTGTCGATCCACCGACGATGGTATATGCGGTGTCTGATCAATATTTCATTTCAGATATTCGTGCGGCATTCACAGCGCTATTGGATTTTAGGGAAAATTCATTCCTTGCTCTCTTTCCTTCGGTGATTATATGAAATGCTTTCATGTACAAAAATAATGGTTGGATTTTTGGTAGGAATTTTTAGCGATCTTAATACATAAATTGTAATATGTCGCGTAATATGTCACACGTGCCATATTGCAGTTTTGGGAATTTAATATTGATGTATTGTCTGACTCAATTTGAGGAAAGATGTTTTTATACATGTATATCTGTTTTTAACGAACTCCCACAATATCTAAAAATTTTAAACAACTTTAAATTGTTCAAAAGTCAATGTTTGTTGTAAATAGAGATTTTTCTAGTCACGTGACCTATGCTCTGCGCTCTGCACGCTGTGAATATGAGGAATCAATTGCTGCCTCCGACAATAACAGAAAACTTTACAAATTCATTCGTGCCAATTTGCAATCGAAGGTCAGTGCCCCTTTGCTACGAAAAGACAATGGGAGCATGTGTGGCTCTGATGCCGAATCGGCGGAAATTTTGGCAGATGCATTTGCCAGTTGCTTCACAACTGAGCCCAATAACGATCAGATGCCCCATTCTGCAACTAGACGTCTTGAGAATAGTCTAACACACGTAGAGTTTGATTCTTGCACAGTAAAAAAGCACCTACTCAAGCTACAAAATCATTCGTCTCCAGGACTGGTATCAGTCCTTTTTTCTTGAAGAAGTTTGCCGAGTCCTTTCTCATCCTTTGGCTTTGATTATGAGAACATCTTTCGAGACCTCCCGCGTTCCTCTGGACTGGAAGAAATCAAGTGTCACTCCTATATTTAAAAAGGGTGATAAACTGCACCCATGTAACTATATATATAATAAGCCTTCTGTCTGTTGCATCAAAAGTGATGGAATCCATAATAGTCGAAGTGACAACCGAGTTCTTGACAAAAAACTTTATCATTCCGTCAGAACAACATGGCTTGGTAAAGGGAAAGTCAACTACCACAGATCTTTTGTCTTGCGTTAATGATTGGACGCATGCCTATGATCAAAGGATCCCTACTGATGTCATTTACCTCGATTTCGCCAAGGCTTTCGACAGTCACATTAAGAAGATTAGTTCACAAATTAGATATCGTTGGAATTCGCGGGAAGTTGCTTCTCTGGACTACTAATTATATGTCGCAGCGAACATTCGTGGTGAGGGTTGGTGGTGTTCTTTCGTCGGAAAGAATGGTTGTGAGCGGAGTGCCTCAGGGATCCGTCTTGGGGCCACTTTTATTTGTCATTTTCGCCAGCGATCTTTCATTACACATTAAATCTCGCAAGTCATTCTTCGCTGACGACACCAAGTTGTATGCAAACCCGCTCACCGAGAGACAGATTCTCCAGGACGATCTTGACGCAATAAACCGATGGTGCAACGGCTGGCTCCTACCACTAAATGTTGATAAATGTGTTGTGCTCCATATAGGACCCAATAATCCATCCCATCAATACTCGATTGACAATCATCCACTTCGCTCAGTTACTTCACATGTAGATCTAGGAGTAACCGTTACTTCAAACCTTACGTTGTCGGGACATGTCCTAAGTGTTTGTAAACGTGCTAATTCCTTAATTTATCTCATTCGTTATCCTTCTCTAGTTCGGTTACACTTTATAAGACTTATGTGCGTCCTATTTTGGAGTATGCAGGCTCGGTTTGGTGCCCGGTTCTCGCTCGGGATAAAATCATGCTTGAGTGTGTCCAGCGCCGTTCTACACGTATGACTTTTGGGGTCGTTCGTCCCTCATATAATGAAAGATTGGCTAGAGCTGGTCTCATAACCTTCGAGCAGCGAAGACATCGCGGAGATCTAATCTTGTGCTATCGTATAATTAAATACAATTACGCCAACCTGAGATGTTTGTTTAGTTTGAGTGCTGATACTCGTTTGCGTGGTCATCATCTGAAGCTGAAAAAGGAAAATTTTCGTCGAGACAAAGACAGTATTTTCTTGTGAATAGGGTGTTCGATGATTGGAACAGGTTTTCTAGTGATATGGTGGACTTAAATTCGGTTAATGAATTATAAAATAAATTGGACTTTCTTTTGTTTAATTAGATTTGATTTCGTTTTTGACATAAGTGGATTCAGTTATTATATATGTGTGCATATTTAATTATGACTAAGCTGTGCTTGCAATACTATAGAAATTATTTTTCTGTTATTAGGCTTTTATAGGACTTGTCCTCAGCCTTAAATTACTTCAATAATAATAATAAAATAATAATAACTTGTCCGAATATTTAAGTCATGAATTTTAATGTGTATTGTGTTCAGTATATTTTCTTTATATTAATTTTATCTTCATAATCATGTTATTTTTTTGCATGGTAGTAATTTATGAAATATATGTTATTATTATCATCGTGGACTTGTGCACTATCTCAGCTTTTAGCTGGATATAATTTACCTTTCCCTGATTCAGCAATCAAGGGAAATAGGCTCGATTACAATATACTTGACATAAATTTCCTAACTATCCTACATGTATTGAGAATTACAGCTTTTTGCATTTCTATATAAGTATTCTTATGCAATTCTAATTTCTTAAGGCTATCATGCAAACTTTTGGGTATTAACCCAGTAGAAGAAATGATGATAGGAACGATATCTATTTTATCGAGGTTTCACATCTGCTTGAGCCCAATAGGTCTGTATATTTGGACTTTTTCTCCTGGAACTTGTTCAGCATGTTTTTATTATTCGGTATGGCGACATCCACCAGTATTGCTGTTCTTGCTCTCTTATCATACACCACTATGTCCTGCCTATTATTCGTCACTATTCTATCAGTGATAACAGGCCTATCGTAGTATAATCTCATAGAGTCATTTTCCAATACGAGCGCCGGTTGATACTTGTAATATGGCTGGAAGGCATTCAAAAGTCCGTACTTGTGTGCAAGTTTCTGATGGATAATGTTGCACACTTGATTATGCCTGTGAAGATAGTCCGTATTGGCCAGTTGTTCGCAGCCGGACGTAATATGCTGTATAATCTCCGATCGTATATGGCATTTTCTGTACTTATCTGTTTATAATGTTCCGTCTTTAATTATAAATTTTTTGTAATTGTTTTAGGTCTGAAGAGCAAGCTGGTCTGTCCAAAATTGCGATTCCCTCTGTTTCAAGATAATGTCGCGCGAGGTTGCTGATTGTTGCTGGTATGCGGAGGAGCAATATCTTGCATAAAAGTGAAATTCCCACCGTGGGCACCTCGCCAGAGTCTCACTATGGGCTCCAGCACTAGGTCCACGTAATTTCTAGCCGTTACACTCACAGAACACGAAATCAAATATGTCTTGCCCTCCAGCATAATGTCACCCCAAAACATCACACTGCCCCTTGGTATTTTGGTTAATTTTTGTTGTCTGGTTAGCTCTGGAACTCTTAAGGGCTTTCTGCTGTATAAAGTCCTCGAACAAAGTCTTTGGTGTATCGTTTCGACTGATAAATTGACGCCTTTGCCTTCGGAGTGTGGGGTGCGACGCACTAGGATCTTTACTTGCAATTTGGCACAAAAATCGATCTTGTTCTTCAGAGTTGATCTTCTTACGACTTCTTCTAGTCCTATTGTGCAGAGATTGTAGCTCCATGTATCGGGAATAGGTTTTTAAAAACAGTCCTGTGATACCACCATTGTGGCCTCTATATTCCTCTGTGTCACCCCTTCCTTAATGAGAGCAATTATTTGACTCCTCTGCACATCGGACAGTCCAACGTAAGGCATTTTCGATTATGATTATAGGCTTTTGTAGATGTAGAAATTCACAGTTTCCAATCTCAGTGACGACTGAGTACATTATCCCGAACATGTGGCTATAATTCAACATTTCTTATCATACTATCTAGTTTATTTACAAATAAAAAACTTCATTCTTCACAAGTGGTCAAAGATCTATGGTTGAAAAAAATCATCAATAATGTGAAATACTGAGTAATTCCATATAAATTTGGTTGTGTGTAGATACGTGGTTGATATATTTGTCTTAACGGAACGACCAGACATATAATCATTTTCTCAAAATCATAAAAGTGTTCATCCAAAATGAAATTTAAATGAATGAATGATATTATGAAGAGAAGCAAACCATCAAATTTCATTTGTAGATCTCTCAATTTCGCACTCTAATAGCAAAATCCACTTTAATATCTTTAGAACACCTACTTGTAAGGATATATGTATTCTCGAAGATTCCAACCACCCACATTCATATGAAATTTTGGCATACAATTCAATGATCCAAGCAGAATTCTCGATACCTTTATCATTAGAAAATCTTGACAAAGAAATTGGAACCCTTTGAACCATAGCTTGCAACAACGGCTTTTCTAGTGACTAAATTGACAAAATAGCGAAATGAAAAATAATGCGCAAGGCCATTAGCCAAACATATCTTTTTGCAAGTATTAAAAAATCAGAAAAACAAATCCCTTAACATATTTTGGATAAATGAGTGAAAATATCCGAGATAACCTTTTCAAATTGAAATTTAAAATGGCATTCAGACCTCAGAATAAATTGTCATCTTCCTTATTTAATGCTTAAAATCTGATAGAGAATTTAAATAAATCGCTTTCAAAATTGTCATCCTAGTATTGACATTTCGAAAATCCCACATATTACAATGAAAACTTAAAGATAATGAACGACCAGACTGATTTATATAAATGCCAAATTTTCGAAATTCGTAAAATATTCATTAAATTTATCATCTTCATCGAATAAAGGTAATGATAATAGTGAAAGCTAGTACAACTTTATGAAAACTTACTTTCCATCCTGAAT
Source organism: Cryptolaemus montrouzieri (assembly GCA_013387265.2). Classification (NCBI taxonomy): domain Eukaryota; kingdom Metazoa; phylum Arthropoda; class Insecta; order Coleoptera; family Coccinellidae; genus Cryptolaemus; species Cryptolaemus montrouzieri. The sequence goes on along the minus strand of JABFTP020000124.1, from coordinate 62,153,462 downwards.
GAAACCGTTGAAAATGCAGAAAACGTATAGCGGTACCTAAATGGCAATTTGGGAGTTGTTAGCAGTGGTTAGTAAAGAGGCACGAGTGGCTTCGTCGACAGCGGGAATTTATTATGCCCCAACTCTCGAGTCCGGGAACGGGGAACAATCCGGGTTGAGAATACCCGAAGCAGCAAGCAGCTCGTGCTTGTAGCCACCTCAGGCGACAATATGTTATACAGGTGATGGCAGATCGCGTCAGATGCCACTCTGATAATTTATTGGGTGCTGAAAGTTAGAAGGAACTTTTGCTTAACGTATTCAGCAGTTGAACATCGTGATTTACATGTTATTTTCACTTATAGATAATTTTTTCGATTATTTATAGGTTGGTAGGGTGGGTTAATTTATTCGAAATCATTTTTTATAAGATTTCGTCCAGCAGATACCTTCACTGCATTGGTCAGAGCAAGCTTCATACTTAAACTGCAGTTCCATTCTATCTTTTGAGAGTTTAAAGAGCAAGTTTTATTTTTGGAGAAGTTTGTTTCACCTTATGCAAAGAATTTGAATTTTGTTCCTGCCAATTTGATGTGAAAACAAATTTGTTTGGATACAGGGTGGGAATGTTTTAGTGAGGAAAGATGACACAAGTAAGATACGTCGTATTGCATCTGAATCTGAAATAGCCAATTTATGAAAATCACTTCTCATTCTCTTCGCTATTTGTTCAAAGACCGTCGTGTTTTTCATTCACCTGATATATCCTCACATATTTACTACCAGAACCTACGAGGACTTCGTACCAAACTAAATAACTTCAGGTTGAGCTCAATGGCAGGTTTTTCTGATGTAATGTGTGTAACCGAATCATTTCTGAACGATACCGTTTTCGACAATGAATTGGTCGATACTTGTGAATATTCTGTGTTTCGTCACGACCGAGATTCATCGGTGTCTTCTAAGAAGGATGGGGGTGGAGTTTTCATTGCCGTTCGCAACAAATTCGGCCCACGGCTCTTGGATGACTCGGAGGATATCTGGGTATCTCTGAACGTATATAGTTCGAAGTTATATATTTGCTGTGTGTATTTGCCTCCTGGGGATTCTGTGGCAAGTGATGTGTTCGCTAGTAAATTGGAGAGCAATATAGTGAATATAAAATGTCCATTTCTTGTGTGTGGTGACTTTAATTGTCCCTCGGTTGATTGGGTGAGCTCTGATAAGAGTTACTTAATACCTACTAATATTGAAAATAAATATTCAAATATATTAGATACACTTGCATTTGTCGAACTGAATCAATATAATCATGTGAAGAATAGTAACGATAAAATTCTTGACTTAGTCTTGTGTAATAGAGAAATTGTCTCGAATATACATAAAAGTGCTCATCCGTTTGTAAACGAGGACACACATCATCCCACACTGGAGTTTATAGTTGCCTTGTCTAAAGAGAAGATGATGAAAAATACGAAAATCCAAAGTTTTTATTACGATTTTAGAAATGCAAATTATGAAGCTGTTAATGCTTCATTATCGCTGGTGAATTGGGAGTTTCTGCTCAAAAGCAGTTCTAAGGGAATTGATGAAAATCTGGATATTTTTTATGAGAGAATCAATGATATAATCGGTTCTGTTGTTCCTAAGAAAAGAGTCACTAAGTGTTTTCCTTCATTCTTTTCGAGAATTACTATTGCTACAATAAGAGAAAAGCAAAAATTTCATAAAAACTGGAAAATTAGTAAAAATGTCAATGATCTCAATATATTCAAACAGCTTCGTGCTCATTCGAAGGAACTTATTGAACTTGATTTGAATAAATTCACCTCTAACATTGAGCGGGAACTGCCAACGAACAGCAAATCATTCTGGAAATATGTGTCTCTGGGACGGGGCGGCTCTAAACTATCTAATGAAATGAGGTATGGGGATATTTCTTCATCAGTTATTTCGAGAGTGTATATGTTCCTGTAAGTCAGCTGCGTAGTCGTAGTGTAACTGTTAAAAACTGCAACAATGATGTACTATCAAATATTCACATTGAAGAGGAAGAGGTTCGAGAGGTCCTCTTATTCCTTGACATGTCGAAGGGTTCAGGTCCAGACAGCATTCCACCAATTTTTCTCAAAAATTGCGCTCACAAATTAAGTAAACCACTGCATATTTTGTTCAATCAGTCTCTGATTAATGGTGTATTTCCAAAAATGTGGAAGGAGTCCGCCGTTGTCCCAATTTTCAAAAGTGGAGATAAAAATGATATTTCTAATTATAGACCTATTAACAAGCTTTCGATCATTGCTAAAGTATTTGAACGTATAATTTATAAGTATCTTTTCTCTCATGTGAAAAATTTCATTATCCCACAACAGCACGGATTTTTTAAGGGTAGGACTCTGGAAACTAATTTGATCGTTTATAGTGAGTACCTGCAGAGTGCAATGGATTCTCAAATTCAGACTGATGCTACTTACACAGATTTTTCTAAAGCCTTCGACAAAATAAGTTTCGATATTCTCATTTTTAGACTAGCCGAAGCAGGTGTAAGTGGTTGGTTGCTTGAGTGGATCCAATCGTATCTACTGAATAGGTCACATTTCATTAGTTTAAATGGTTTTAAATCTGAATCTTTCATTAGTACTTCTGGGGTACCGCAGGGAACTCATCTCGGTCCTCTTCTTTTCTTAATTTATATAAATGACATAAATAAATGTTTCCGGCATTCCAGATTCTTGCTCTATGCAAACGATCTTAAAGTTTTTAGATCTATTACATGCTTGAGGGACTGCCTTGATCTTCAACTAGATTTGAATAACTTGGTTGAGTATTGTAGAGAAAACCAATTATTTTTGAATTTAAATAAATGTTTCACGATAACTTTTACTAGAAACCATTCCCCTATCACTTTTCAGTACTCAATTGGAAATTCATTGCTGGGACGTGTGTCCACGGCTTTTGATCTGGGTGTCACTTTCGATTCGAAGTTGCTCTTCGATGCACACATAGATCGCATAGCAAATAGTTCAAATCGAATGATGGGTTATATTTTCAGGAAAAGTAAGGAATTTAAATATGTAAAATCACTCATCACTTTATATTATGCTTACATCTACAGTAAATCAAATTTTGCCTCATGTATTTGGAACCCTCGTTATGATTGTTATTCCAACCGACTTGAACGCATTCAGAATAGATTCATACGGTTCATGTGTTTCAAAACTAACTTTGTTATTCTGAACCACGACTACGCTCCTGCCCGTAAATATTTCAATTTATTGTCACTTGAAAATCGTAGAACTATATCTGATATTTTGGTTTTGTTTAAAATATTGAACTGCGTATTTCAGGTACCTGAGATCTTGCACATGGTTACTTTTAATGTTCCTATGAAATCATTGAGGCACCACGACTTCTTCTCTATAACTTTTAGAAAAACTAATAGTGCACAGAACTCCCCTATCGATAGGATGCTACGTGTCTGCAACACGCATAGGAGTATCAATTTGTTTGGGGTCACATTGGCCTCTTTGAAGAGAACATTACGCTTGCTCTTTAGTGAATACAACTCACTATTAATGTCTTATGTAATACTTTTTTTTTTAGAATACTAGATTCTATGTAACTAATATTCATCTAGTGAATGTCATTTTGGCTTCGGCTGTGGACATTCCTTATATTGTACTTAAATAAATAAATAAATAAATAAATAAATAAATAAAAACGTTCTGGTAGATGATGCAAATAATCAAAATTAATTAATAAAATATTCAATGAAGAACTTTCATGAATTGTGCTACATATTTTCCTTACCTGATTATTTGTTCTACCCTCTGTACGAGGTATGTCAATTAATTTCGCGGAAGTTGGCAATGCTGACGGCGGTTGGTAACTCTGCAGCGTTCGCATTGGTTTCATTCGAAACAGAATTCATTTTTGCGTCAGCCTGTGCAAGTTTCGTCTTGATCGGTAGTATACTTCGTGTTTTATTGTCCTTTGAACATCGACCTGTTTTGACCCACCGTCGTTCAGGGTGTGCAATCAACAGTGAGTTTAACGGTGGCGCCGGTGCATCGAATTCGAGAGAGACAATTGCGAAGGAATATAAGGTATTTATGTATTTTCCGGACCGTCCGGCCACTTTTCCGCGAACTTAATTGACATACCTCGTATAATTTTTTCAGGTGCCAAAATTTTAAGCTCAAAAAAACAACTTGGTAATAAAAGTCAAAACTGATAAAAACATACGGTCATGGTGATGAAAGAAAAAGATCCGAACTGAGTAAGTAATTGAAATTGAATAAAACGTTCATGAATGGAAACCAATAGAGGGTTTTTAAATTGGTCTTCTACTCTTTTGAATCAACATCACAAAGAATTGAAGTCATTCAGAAAATTCAATGAATTTTATGGATAATATAAATATTCTTCGGAAAGCGTATTGGTTTAATTATTCCAAAATATGAAGTGGTCGGTTTTATGCAAGAATCAAAAAGTAGTGATGTAGTGGTCATATTTATTCAGTTGCCTTTGCGAAGAACTTGATTTTAGCTCCAAAAGGCTTCTATATAACACAGGCCCTAAAATAATTGTACTATTCAAAACGTCGTTTGCCAAATCTATTGAAGAAAAATCATAGATTTTTCTCAAGAAATAAAATTAGTGGTTACGTTGATGAACCTCCATATGTCACTATGTGCATTATGACCAGCTGGTGGAATTGGACCATATTTCTTTGAAAATGCTGATGATAGTGCAATGGTGTTCGATATCATGTGATATTGACTGAATTTTCGTGGCCTCAAATGAGCGACATTGATCATAAGATTTCAAAAGTAAGAATTTACATCTCATTTTACAACTGTTACAATTGCTTCGTTGAGACAATAATTTTCTGAAGGAAGTTTTACAGGAAATTGTATTCATATTTAGCCACAAAGATTTTGTAACTAACTTCTCCTGAGTTATGTAAAAAGTCAGGTCTACAATAATAATGCACAATTAACTTCTGTACTGAACGCCATTTTCCACTGTACCAACTGTAAAGACAACTGTGGGGGGACAATTGTTGGTCACAAGATCATCTTTGTTTTGTATTACTTCGTCCGTGCCAGTGTATATTTGAGCGGTGTTGTATTTCTTTCGGTAATTTTCGGAGTGACAATTTGAATTTCAAGTTTGTTGAGCTTTGTGAGGAACAAATGAGACTCAGATCAGATTACTGATGTAACCAATGTAATGATAACGTCTTCGCGTTAGCGTCTGAAACTTTCGAAAGTCGAAGGTAGAGGAAAAGTTGGGTGACTTTGCGTTTAGGCAGAAGAGGCGTGGAAAGGTTAAAAAATGGAAAACAAAAAGGCAGAAAATACACGTCGTACCAACTACTGTAAAGTAAAACGGTTATTATAACGATCCTTATTATCTCTAAGAAAGTACTTGCACTTTGGTAAGACAGACAGTGGATTAAAATCATCATACTTAAAAATCAAAATATACGTATTAAAATAAAGAGTGATACAACCTAGTTTAAGTACTTAGTATTCGGATATTTATTGTAGATTTTTTGTTGTTCATTTGTACTGTAGAAAATTTTAAAATTTTGTAAAGTTTCAATTCCTCATACAAGGGATTTTCTCTTATCTATTGAGAGAGAACTGTTCGAGGAAATTCTAACCCTGATATTGTTTATTGACGGAGGATGCATGTATATGCATAATACATTTGAACATTGTATCGAATGTAGTATTCTAATTAATGTTAGTGGAAATATTAATGAACCCCGACTGTGAATTTTATAAGCTATAAACAATATTTATCATTTATTTTCAGAAGATACTTAATCCAATTTGAAATTATAGTGAAATAAGTATCAAAAACTGTAATCAATACTTATTAATAGATATTTTGTATGGTCGTGGTCAACCTTAAAGTTCATCATAAAGACATCATAGAGCTGTTTATATCAAATGCACAAATGCAGATTCTCAGCAAATTCAACATATTCATAATCACCATTGTCCTCATTTGTGAAATAACATTTTCAAATGTGCGAAATTCAGCGAACTGTATCAAATTTTCTTTAATTAATTTCTGAGCAAGAAGATGATGAACTTCAAGCTTTGCACAATATGCCACTATTGAATGCTTAAACAGGAAATCCATATTTTATGGAGGAATAATGAATTTTACCTGCAGTATAAGAAGGAATAATTTCTGTGCTCCATAAAACATCTGTATTTATTATAAAAAAGCATTGAGCAATAGTTCTGTGGAAAGGCGAATTGATAATAAGGCTCAAAATATTCGGAGATCATTATGCAGAATCGTCAATTTTCAATTGAGCTGAATGAGTCTACTTTATCCACCAATGAATCAATACAATTGCTATTATGGTGATGAAAATATATCTGGAGTTATTGTTTGCTATAAATTTGGAACCGGTTGAAAAAAGAGAAACTATATTTAATACTCCGGAAAAATTATGTTTGACAAAGCATTCTTTTAAGCATGTTCTCAGTCATTTACAGGCATGAAGCTTTGGTCCTCATTGGGCATCGTGAATGCTTCATAGAGTGCTTAACTCTAACATAACAGTCTCCGATTGTTATGTCTTCAGATTATTTAATAAAATCAGAAACAACTGTGGAATAATATTTACAGCTGGCTGTGCTCATTCCTACAACTGTCCAGAGATACTTGACGACAGTTGTCTTTTCAAAAAGAATTATCGAAATAATTCTCAGAGGATGAAATCAAATGACATAATTAATTCCGAGCAATAATTGAAACAAAATTTAGGTAAATCTAGGCGAATTGCTGAGTCCGATTATAAAAAACAAGTACTGTGTTTTAAGGAATTTTACTTAATAATTGCGATTCGTAACGCGTTTCACTACACCGTAGCTTCTTCAGACGAATGAATGCACAGAAAATAAGAATGAGAATATAAATATAAATGTTCTTGAGTAATTAAAAGCTTATTGGGTTGCTTCTTCTTAAGTGGATTAAAATAATCATACTTAAAAATCAAAATATACGTATTAAAATAAAGAGTGATACAACCTTGTTTAAGTATTTAGTATTCGGATATTTATTGTAGATTTTTGTTGTTCATTTGTATTGTAGAAAATTTAAAAATTTTGTAAAGTTTCAATTCCTCATACAAGGGATTTTCTCTTATCTATTGAGAGAGAACTGTTCGAGGAAATTCTAACCCTGATATTGTTTATTGATGGAGGGATGCATGTATATGCATAATACATTTGAACATTGTATCGAATGTAGTATTCCAATTAATGTTAGTGAAAATATTAATGAACCCCGACTGTGAATTTTATAAGCTATAAACAATATTTATCATTTATTTTCAGAAGATACTTAATCCAATTTGAATTTATAGTGAAATAAGTATCAAAAACTTTAATCAATACTTATTAATAGATATTTTGTATGGTCGTGGTCAACCTTAAAGATGAAATTTCACATTTATTTCACTTGAAGGGCTTTTATTATCATTTTATAATATTTTCAATTAAACTAAAGGAAATAGATCGAATTAAATAAATTCTTTGTTCGTCAATATAAAGGCAATTATTGTTGATTTTTACTTTCATTAGAGCTCAATTGAGATTAGTTTAAGAAGCGGAACTGAACAAAAATAAATTTGTAAAGTGAAAATCATGTCTTAAGTGGCGACATTATAGTGCTGTTTATATCAAATGCACAAATGCAGATTCTCAGCAAATTCAACATATTCATAATCACCATTGTCCTCATTTGTGAAATAACATTTTCAAATGTGCGAAATTCAGCCAACTGTATCAAATTTTTTTCAATTAACTCCTGAGCAAGAAGATGATGGACTTCAAGCTTTGTACAATATGCCATTATTGAATGCTTAAACAGGGAATCCATATTTTATGGAGGAATAATGAATTTTACCTGCAGTATAAGAAGGAATAATTTCTGTGCTCCATAAAACATCTGTATTTATTATAAAAAAGCATTGAGCAATAGTTCTGTGGAAAGGCGAGTTGATAACAAGGCTCAAAATATTCGGAGATCATTGTGCAGTATCGTCAATTTTCAGTTGAGCTGAATGAGTCTACTTAATCCACCAATGAAGCAATACAATTGCTATTATGGTGTTGAAAATATATCTGGAGTTATTGTTTGCTATAAATTTGGAAACGGTTGAAAAAGGAGAAACTATATTTAATACTCTGGAAAAATTATGTTTGACAAAGAATTTTTTTAAGCATATTCTCAGTCAATTACAGGCATGAAGCTCTGGTCCTCATTGGGCATCGCGAATGCTTCATAGACTGTTTAACTCTAACATAACAGTCTCCGATTGTTATGTTTTCAGATTATTTAATAAAATCAGAAACAACCGTGGAATAACATTTACAGCTGGCTGTGCCCATTCCTAAAACTGTCCAGAGATACTTGACGACAATTGTCTTTTCAAAAAGAATTATCGAAATAATTCTCAGAGGATGAAATCAAATGACATAATTAATTCCGAGCAATAATTGAAACAAAACTTAGGTAAACCTCGGCTAATTGCTGAGTCCGATTATAAAAAACAAGTACTGTGTTTTAAGAAATTTTACTTAATAATTGCGATTTGTAACGCGTTTCACAACACCGTAGCTTCTTCAGACGAATGAATGTACAGAAAATAAGAATGAGAATATAAATATAAATATTCTTGAGTAATTAAAAGCTTATTGGGTTGCTTCTTCTTAAGTGGTTATTTATGACAGCTATATCCAATAGAATTAAGGAATAGATTGCTCCCCGAAGAGATTCAATAGAGGTGAAGGGCTTAAATCGACTTGTTCATTGATGTGTTTACTAGAGTGTTTGTATTTATTGATTTCTAAAGTTTCCCAAAGATTTACCTTCCAATATTTATTATCTGTATGCAAAATTTCAAACTGTACGTCGAAATGACGCACAGTTTTATTATTTTGCTTAAATTATTATTAGTTTGGAAAGCTATGTTGAAATAATAATAATTTAGGCAAATATATAAAAATAATAAAACCAAACCAGGTAAAAACAATAAATCAGGTGTTTATAGATTGAATTGCAATGACTGTGATAATTTCTACATTGGTAGAACACACAGAAATTTTAATATTAGAATATCGGAACATAAACGCAGTTTTTCAAATAGAAAATCAGATTCAAATTACGCGAATCATCTCCTGGAAAATAGTGACTCTTTCGACCCACAGTTTGAAATTTTGCATACAGAAAAGGAGCAACCCAATAAGCTTTTAATTACTCAAGAACATTTTTTTTTATATTCTCATTATTATTTCCTGTACATTCATTCGTCTGAAGAAGCTACGGTGTAGTGAAACGCGTTACGAATCGCAATTATTTTTTTGACGATATACAGAAAACTAAATTTATTTGGGTAACCCTTGTACAATAGCTAATTCATTCATTTTAATACTAGAAGAACGTTTAGGTAGGTTATAAACCAATCCACAACAATTTGTTACATGCCTCTCAAACCAATAAACGTCAGGAAGATGTATTCATCCCATACGAAACAGTATTAAAAGGATATTCGTCAAGTATAAAGGAAACGTCGAGGAACAGGACTATCACAGATTGGAGAGCAAGGTGAAAGTTCGAGTTGAACACTCACCACTCTCTCTGGTCAGTCCAGGCCGCTTGGATCAATTCATTACACCCCAGAGAGGGTGAAAATTTGCACCGTCATCCCCCAGACTTTGCTACATCCCTTTCAGAGCGAGGGGATGGAACTGTGAGGCGGTAGGCAGCCTTGTCTTCGCTTTTCTCTCATGACCAGTCATCGGACGATTACGTAGTGAAAAATTAATGATTGGGGATGTATGGGTTATCTTTTATCTTGCGATTTTATCCGAGAAAAATGATGCATTGTATGTTTTTATGTGAAAGATATTTGCTAATTTTGTACGTGAATCTTTACTTTTTAATATTCTACACAGTTTGAAGGCGACTCCTAATAATTAGGTAGATTTAAGGTGTTACGAAAAACGATCGAACATATACAATAGCTCTAGTCACTTTTTATCCTGGCTACTTTTACTCCGGTTTAAATACTCCAGAAATTTGGCTTCAGCAGGACGGAATCCTGAATTACTATGCAACAAAATTTAGGGACTACCTCGATCTGATGTTTCCAGAAAATAAATTGGTCTACAGGATGTCAAGTCATTTGAGACGTCATTCCTGGACTTCTTTCTGTGGGAGTTTTTTCAATGCACCAAGACCTTTCATTTTGAAATAATTCTACATCAGCTCTTTACCTCAATACTGACAGTCAATAAGTAATTTTGATAGCATTGGGCACAAAAGAATAAAATTCATCATGAACATTGACGTTGTTTCAAAATGAGCTTATCAAAATTAGTATTCGTAAACATAACGTTGGTTGATCTTCACAGCAAATACAAATAAGAAACAATAGTAAAAACATAATTTTTTTACGAAAGTCTATGCTTGAGAATGAATTTAAGACTACCCAAAGATATCAAACATATCAACCTCGAAGAATTTTTCATTGTAGCTGCATAACATTCTGCAGATGGGTGAATTTTGAGAACTTTTCGTCCGCCTGAATGGAGTATAGAATAAATCGTTGGATTTTAACCTTGAAACACAAACTCTCAGTGGAATACTCTGCAAAATCTCAGGCACCACCAAATAGTTATTCAATATTTTGTACAAAAACACATCACCAATTCTCCTACATTCATTCAGAGTTATCAATATAAATCTTTTTCGTGCCTCAACATAATCATGTTCTTTAATAGTAATATTATTTTTTCTATATGCTAAATATCTTATAAATTATTTTGGACACTTTCCAATCTACGAATATAACAGTTATATTGCCGATTCCATCTTATGGATGCAAAATTCAGTCTACTGAACACAAAGGAATAATAAAGATTCAAAAATGTTGCGTTATTTCTGAAAAGTCCACAATTTCGAAGGATAAAGCCGAGCATTCTATTAGTGCTGTTCAGAAACCTTTCGCTTTCCTGGTCAAATATAAGTTTAGAGTCAAATGTTACTCCGAGATACTGAATGCTATCAATTCTTTGGAGCTGTTGATCACTGATTGAGTAAATGTTTTCAATTGCGTTAATGTTTCTGCTGAAAGTCATCCTATAGCACTTCCTGAAGTTGAAAAATAAGCTGTTCGTAGAGCAAAATTCATAAAGCCTGTCAAGATCTCCCTGCATTCTCTTGCAATAATTTAGGTCCTAAACTCTTCCAAATATTTTAAATCATTCGCATATAATAGAAATTTAGTATTGTGGAAACATTTGCTTATATTATTGATATAAATTATGAAAATGAGTGGACCCAAATGAGAACCCTGAGGGACACCCGACGTATTGTGAAATATGTTGGATGACGTTCCCTTAATCGAAACAAATTGCGATCTTCCTACTAGATAAGATCCAAGCCACCTCAGGAGTACACCGCCCATACCGACCTCTGCTAGTCTCCTGATCATAATGAAATGACTTATTTTGTCAAACGCCTTTTTGAAATCGGTGTAAACGGCATCAACCTGTATGTGGCCATCAAGAGCCAACTGGAGGTACTCTGTAAAACTCAACAAATTCGTCTCCAAATTTCTTCCCCTATAGAAACTGTGCTGCTGCTCGATGATTATGTGCTTAACCTGATTTGATATGTAATTGTATATAAGAGATTCGAATAATTTAGGAATTGATGATAGGATGCTTATTGGTCGGTAGTTCAGTATGTCGTCCTTTTTGCCGCTCTTAAATATGGGAATAACCGAAGAAATCTTCCACTTTGCCGGGAAAATCCTGCTGCGAAATGAGTTATTGAAAATAATGCACAGGGGGACAGATAGACAATCTGCGCAGCTTTTAAGGAATATTGGCGAAATTTTGTCTGTCCAGGACAAAGGTTTAAGTCTTCAGAAGAAGCTGTTGATATCTTCCAAAAGGCCATTTTGAATGTAACGACAAACGATTGGAATATCTGCTTCCCAAATTAGTTCTAACGAATGCAGAAGTGTACTAATCTTTGTCAAGAATACTTCGGAAAACAATAAAGTCTTCAAATGTTCCCAATTGTTTCATTCTATCTTCATACGTGAAACTTATAGGACATCCCTCGTATCAAGCCCAATTTACTTTGTTCCTTTGCGCCTGCAAGTATAATCACTCAAAAAGGTAGAATATTCAAATATACAGAAGGCTGTCATTTAATGTTTAACCTACAAAGTGAGCCTCACCAATTTCACGCATTTCTATAGCCATCTAATACCATCCAAGTTGTTGAAATGTATTGTATGTTTTTCGTTTAATTGAAAGTAAATTCTTTTATGGCTGTTGGGAAGGCTGTCGGCCGAGTGATGGATTGCATCGGACGAGGCTACAATCCCAACTTCGTCTTTTGTGAAGAGAATCGCTCTCAGATCAATGACTGATGTTACAGCTACTGGGCTTCCGCTTTTGTCGCCACGGTTTTCTATAACGGAAACATCTTAACGTATGACAATCAAGGAATTCCGTTTTTAAGACGAGGTTTATTATAGAAATCAAATGTACAGAACGTATATTGTACGATAAGGATTTTACTATGAAAGATTTTATTTCAAAGAGAAAAAATTAAGATTACCTTCCTAGAAGATATGAGACCTTTTTATTTTGTCTACACATCATTGCAGGAGACATTTATGTGAATAATACAGGGTGCCTCCAAGCTCTGTGACATAATCCGGGAAGTGATTACTGAAGCAATAAATGAAAATGGAAAACATGTTTTCGCAATTTACCATAAGCCGTCACATACAGACATTACACTGGTCTACAATGGTTTTGTTGCCCTAGATATGAAAATGATTTTGGGTCTATTTATGCACACAATTCGTGAAACTATCAATGATTTTGTAGGATTTGCTCCGATTTCTTTTTAAATCTTTATTTTCATTTTACATAACAAAAATCGTAAAACTAGAAACAAAATAACAGATATATTTATAATGTCAGTTATGTTTTGAGAAATTCGGATACATCGAAGTAAATAAAGAGGAAAATGTCGAAAATATATTTCATATTTCCATAAAACGCCTTTTATGAGCTTTTCTTCTATAATTTTTAGGGACAATCTCTTTTCAAAGACCAGCAGTAATCTGCCATCATGTGACAATCCCATCGACCTTGATACCTTTCTTCCATCACTTTTAGATCTTGATGAAACCGCTCTCACTGTTCCTCACTATAATTTCCTAAATTATCCGGAAATTTATCTAGATGATTGCGGAGATAGTGTAACTTAATACTCATATTTGCTCCTAAAGTCTGAAAGATTGTCAGCATATTTTGCACAATTTCTTCATAATTTGCTGCTTTATGGTTACCTAGGAAATTTTCGACAACCAACACAAAACTTTTCCAAGCTTTACATTCCGGAAAAGTCATAACTTTGATAAAATCTGAGTCTTTCATCAATTGCCGTATTTGAGGACCATCAAATATTCCACCTTTCAATTTTTCCATACTAAGCTTCGGAAATTTTCTGCAAATGTAATTAAAACAATTCCGTCTTTGTTCAACGCTTTTACAAATTGCTCAATCATACCTAACTTAATATGTAATGGTGGAAGTATGATTTTGTCTCTGCTCACCAGCGGCTCCCTTATTACGTTGGCTTTATCGACAGTTAAAGAATTTCTCACAGGCCAAACATCTTGTTCCCAATGAAGTTGCTTTGCTTTACTATCCCACATACAAATAAAGCAAGGGTATTTTGTATATCCACTTTGTTGGCCAAGTAAAAAATTAACCATTTTTAAATCCACACAGATCGGCCATTGATGCTCAGAGTATTTAATTTTCTCTAAAACTAATTTTACATTTTCATATTCTTCTTTGAGTTTCGTTGAATGGGCAATTGGAATTGATGCAAATTTATTTCCATTGTGCAATAAGACGCATTTTAAACTTCTTTTGCAACTATCAATAAAGAGGCGCTATTCAGTAGATTTGTACTCTTTTAAACCCATGTCTATAAGCAGCTTCGCGATATCATTACAATACACTAATCCTTCATTTTCACAAAAAAATTGTAATAACTCTCTTTCTCGCGTTCTGTATGTTGTAATTGTTACTGTTGGTGCCAATAAATTATTTTCTTTCAATCTTGAGGCTAACAGTTCTGATCCTTGTTTTGATAAATTGAGATCACGTATTAAATCACTGAGTTCATTTTGAGAAAATAACTTTGGCGTAGATGTTTCACCTTCCCATTCACTTCCACTAGTAGATGGTCCCGATTTCTGTGAATTTGGTAATATCATCGTTTCTTAGGGCATGCGAATTACTTTTGAAATGTATATGGGCCGAGGGAGATTTTCACTGTGTAGAACCGGACATTTCGTAGACTGTAAGTCTGGGTATCTCCACGTTTGATTTCGATTAAAACTTTTAACATCTACTACGCAAAAGTAACAATCATCTAAATGATTCGTAGGCTCCATCCAGATCATAGGAATACCAAAGTCTAATCCAGAACGTTCACCTTTTTTCCACAACCGTAAAGACTCAACACAGGACTTACAAACTTTATTAGGAACCCATGGTTTACCTAATTTGTCCATTTTGAAACCAAAATATTCAACATAAGTCTCCTTGACAAAGTCTGTGATATTTCTTTTTGTTTTTTGGTATATAAATACCGCAAATATAACAAAATAAATCACTACAATATTTACACTTTTTTCGTGACGAACTCATATTTTAGACTAGAAGACAAATATATAAGAATGGACATTCAGTAATTGAAACAAAATATTAATCCATGACACTTTATCCAGATTTACGTGTATATGTACTTCAATATTGTCAAATATCTGAGATCTCAGCTGTTCTGTGGAGCAAGGGGTCTGAGAGTGGGGATCAGGTGATGTTTGTATGCGCGAAAAAGTTGCGCAGAAGCCTAATGATGACTGGAAAATTAAATTTTATTTCTAACAAGCTTATAATTGTTCAAAATATAAGAAATGCAAAAATCATGAAAATACGAGCACATTGAGAACTTTCATGAATATATTCGTAATCTGGGCACTTGAAAACATAAAAATTTGGGATGATATCCAGGGCAACAATAAAAAAATTTTTTTTGTAGAGCTGTGTTATAATACATAACTCGTCGTGTTATCTGTATCGACATAAAATGTCAGCATTCTACAGTTTTTTCCATAGATTGATTAACATCCCGTTATCACCAGAAAATTTCAACAAAGAATTGAATTTGATTAAACAAATTGCCAAAAATAATGGTTACAATCCCAAACTAATAAATAATATTTTAAATAAAAAACAAAGTAGAATCGCATTGAATGAAGTTTACCCTGTCGATAAATTGAAACAAAAATTCAACACCTTAACTTATGTTGGCATTACAAGTGAGAAAATGAAATCATTCTTGAGTAGCAATATAGCAATAATTTCAATATAGCTATCCAAACTAATAATAGTTTAGGCAAATATATAAAAATAATAAAACCAAATCAGATAAAAACAATGAATCAGGTGTTTATAGATTAAATTGCAATGACTGTGATAATTTTTACATTGGTAGAACACACAGAAATTTTAGTATTAGAATTTCGGAACATAAACGCGGTTTTTCAAATAAAAAATCAGATTCACATTGCGCGAATCATCTCCTGGAAAATAGTCTCTCTTTCGACCCAAAGTTCTGCATTTTGCATACAGATATAGATATACCTGTTATCAATAACCACTTAAGAAGGACCAACACAATAAGCTTTTAATTACTTACGAACATTTGTATATATATTCTCATTCTTATTTTCTGTACATTCATTCATCTGAAGAAGCTACGGTGTAGTGAAGCGCGTTACGAATCAAATAATTAAGTAAAATTCCTAAAAACACATTACTTGTATTTTATTATATTCTACAAAAGGTTGAATACTGTTCCTTGAATAAAATTCTTCGAAGTGTGTACACATAAAGTGATAATTTCTCATTTTGAGATATGAAAACAGTAAACATTCCCTCGACTTTTGTCAACTGTCAAACAGGTAGAAGTTCAACGAACATAAATGATCAGACGAGAAACCACCAATATTTGAGCACCTTTACTCAAAAAACCACACAACAGGTTTAGATAATGTCAAAGTCCCTCACAAATACAGTGAAGGAAGAAGAATGAATGTGTTGGAAAGTTTGGAAGTTAATAAATTCAGAAAAACACCACAATATACTACTCTTAATAGCCATCTTAAAATCAATAACTGTCCCATACTCAACATCTTTTACATATTTTATAATTTACAATTTAATTTTTCGATGAATATTTACAGAAAAGCATTTCATCAAATTATGTGGAAGAAATAATTTCAGGATTTTCCGGGATACAATCTTTTCGATTATGTACATTTATTTCAGATATATTTATCATTAATTATCATCAGTTATTTCGTGAGTGAGTAATCGTTGATAGTTATATACGATAACATTTTAAACTGTCAAAATGAGCTATCATCACATATGAAAAAACTCGTTAATAGGAATTTTAAAATTATTCTGAGTTTAGATATCAACTTGTATTGTATATTGTTACTAGCTTCGAATTTGCTATAATATAATGGAAGATATATTATGTATTGTGTGGTATCAGTAATTTGAAGTGCAATTGCTCTGGAAATCGGTGTCAGTATCACTAGGCTAATTATATAATCATATAATTTTACCATCATTGAACACAATAATGTTCCATAAGAGTAAATGTAATTCTCTGCTGGCATTTATGTGCTCATATTCCATGAGAATTTGCGCTACTGGATATTTGTGACACTTTAATTGATTCAGTAGAGGATGTTTTGCTTCTTATGTATGTGAATATTCTTCAAGGATATAATGATCATTTGAATTTTATTCCTCGAGCTTTTTTTTTCATTATCACCGCACAAAAGCAATTCTGATGATAGAATTATGGAATATGATATCAGCCTAAGTTTTAACCCATATAACCCTGAAACTATCGTTTTTTAAAAATAGAGCTTGTTTCATGGATTGACGTAGAAAGGGGGACTATAAAGTATAATATATATTTTTTTGAAGTGTTCGAGTTTGGTCGAAACCAGGGAATGCCATCTCGGTATACCAAGATCTTGCAATACCGAGATCTCGCACCTATTCTTCAAGATCAATCTCGCACCCAAAATCATGCGCGATCTCGCAAGATTTGCAAGATTGGTATTATGTCAATTTTGGTCAGCAATGTACCTATTCCCGGCGGCAACACGTGGCGCTAGGGCCACAGAGCGATAGGGATGAGTAAGGCGAGACGATACCGGTTGTCGTAAATTTGTCATTGTTTTGCGAGCCTGGACGTGTCAGAGTGCATGGCAATCTGCAGATTTATAAACAATTCTAATAACAGTTGAAAATAATTCCTTGTGTGTTTAAGTTCTCCCGGTCTATTCGTTTTGTGTTAAATGAGAACAAGTAGTTTATAAAGAGTTTCAGCATCATCTAACTCCATAAAACAGATTGTTATAGATTATGACATGAGTTTGAAAATGAAAGTTTCGAGGATCTTATGAATCTAAGAAAGAATAACCATAGATTCAGCCTTACCTTCGATGAATGGACTTCATGCAAAAACAGGCGCTTCATGAATGTGAAATGTCCATACATTTTCATAGAATAAAAATATGTTCTGGGATTTGGGTCTTGTGCTCATAGTAAGAAGCATGCCTGCTATTTTGAAGAAGAAATTATCAGAATATGGCTTGTCATTAGATGAAGATATAGTAGGTGTTACTACAGGTGGGATCAGTTTAATGGTGAAGGTTAGGCGACTCATGAATCCTATTCACCAGCTATGCTACGCTCACGGCATTAAATTGGGAGTTATAGATGTGATTTACATATCAAAACGTGGAACCGAAACGCAAAAAGAAAGTACAAAAGACACAGTCGTAGCTCAGTCAGATGTGGAGGAGTCTGACGATTAAGAATTTGATGGCATTATTGATAATGAAGGATTTTACTGCAGATTACCCACTGTAGATGAAGTTGCCAGAATTTGATCACCTTATCAAAAAAGTAAGACAAGTAGTCAAACTTTTTGAAAATCACCAACGAAGAATGACATTTTTCAGAAATTTATGAAGAACGAATTCAGCAAAAATGTGGAACTCGTGCTGGACTGCAAAACACGCTGGTCTAGTCTTGCAGATATGATTTCCACATTCAATAAGGTGAAGCAATGTGTAAGCAGAGCCTTGATTGATTTGAGTCTTGGTTCGGATACAAATCATAGATTTTCAGACGAAGAATATCGTGCTTTATCAGATTTAGAACTCGTATTTCAGCCTATAGAACTGGCAGTGGAAGTACTATGTCGTCGAAATTCAGATTTGTTAACTGCCGAAACTACTCTGCAATTAATGGTGAAAAAGTTAGAAGAACTCGGAACACCAGTAGCTCAAAAACATTCTGAATCCATGAGGGTTTGGATTAATGAACACCGAACATTTATGACCGCAGCATTGTATTATTTGACAGACCCTGTCCAATACGACATATATTTCAATCAATCTGCAAGTAATTAGACTTTAAAACTGCCCCTAAAATCTTCAATCAAAAAAGAAATAATAAAGTTGATCAGAAGATTACATTTATTACAACAAACCCTCTACATCTTCAGTTGCAGATGAAGCCATGAATGAAAGTGGTGATGATGATTCAATTCCATTAGCTGCAGTGATAAAAAATTTAGAGCGAACGCTTCTCTTAGTCTTGATGAGGAATAGGAAATGGCATTGAAAGCGCGTTTGCAAAAACATGTGGCACCTTTGTCATTGTCATTTGATATGATTTTGAAGAAAGAAATCAATTTGTACGAGTCAGGAGGGTCAAAAGGCAAAATCTTCAGTTCGCTCACCAATGTCTTTCATCTGTAGTACCCACAAGTGTGGAAGCAGAACGGGCGTTTTCCTCAGCTGGTTATCTGGCATGCAGCATTCGGAGTCGGCTGGCAGATGAAACCCTAGATACTTTATGCTTTTTGCGGAGCGATTTCCAAGTTTTAGAATAATATGTTACTTTCTGAATAAATTACTGGTTAGCTTGAGATTTCATTTCTCTATTTTGTTCCAGAAGAACAATCAGATCCAATAGAAATATAAGTGATAGGAGATTTCGTACATTTTCGATGATCATTTCTTTACAATGCGAGATCTCGCACAGTATCGAGATTCCGCAAGATTAGAATTCCTGAATCTCTCGAATACCGAGATTGATATTTTGATGCCAGATTGCATTCCCTAGTCGAAACTATGCGTCCTTTTAAAAGGATAGTAGTACTATAGCATAGTCATATGGAACTATCAATTGATTTCAAATAAAGTCTTTATTTTCATCAAAAGAACATCTAAACATTAAATAGTATGATAAGAAACAGAACAAATTTGGATGTAAGCCAGTATCACAATTTTGGCAGAGAAAATTTGCTTTTTTATGGCATCCTGCACAACGTTGCTGATTTTTATTATAAATAATGAGATGATCCAGTCTGTCATAACGTGAAAACTCGCGTAAATTTCTTGGAGCTTTGGAAGGTCCTTTTTCATTCTCTTGTGAGATTCTAATAGTTCAGGTGCTGTAGATCTTTTGAATTCTAGTTGATAGAGTTTTCCGCCATTGTCCTTATGTAAGCGCCAAGAGTTTTGCACAGCCATGTAAATGCAATGAGCAAATGAAGGAAAATACTATTTTTTCGTCTGATGAGTGCCACGGTCCACCTCTTCCATTTGTTCATTGTAAGATTTTATCAAGCCTGGTTTATCTATATAAATATATTTCTTCCCAGATTGGGAAAACCTCTTTACTCTATTTACCGGAAACACTGTTGAAGCATGATCCTACATTCACAACATTGTTGTCATTCCATTTGGTGCTGATGATTTTGTCATCTGCCAAAGTATACTCAAAATAATCTCGACGTTTTTTTTTTAGTACACTCGAACTAGATAGGGGTGATGAGGGAATTCGTTTTTCCTCTCAGCTTTCCAGTACCTTTTAGGCCCCTCAATTTCGATTCTTTGAGGAACGAAAGTGAGGTGAAGTAATTTTCAAAGTATAAATGAAATCCTTCAAAGGGCATATTTTTCAATGTATCTGCATATTGTGAAACTACTCATGCGCCAAGACCCATATGTTTGTACTTATCTGGCAACGTACTTGAAGAACATTTGAATTTGGGAGGCTTTCACTTGGTAAAATTCCATTATCAATAATGAAAAACAAGTACTGTGTTTTAAGGAATTTTACTTAATAATTGCGATTCGTAACGCGTTTCACTACACCGTAGCTTCTTCAGACGAATGATTATGCAGAAAAATGTAAATGAGAATATAACTATAAATGTTCTTGAGTAATTAAAAGCTTATTGGTCGCCTCCTCCTAAGTGGTTATTTATGACAGGTATATCCAATAAAATTAAGGAATAGATTGCTCCCCGAAAAGATTCAATAGAGGTGAAAGGCTTAAATCGACTTGTTCATTGATGAGTCTACCTGAGTGTTCGTATTTATTTATTTCTAAAGTTTCCCAAAGATCTACCTTCCAATATTTATTATCTGTATGCAAAATTTCAAACTGTGGGTCGAAAGAATGATTATTTTCTAAGAGATGATTCGCGTAATTTGAATCTGATTTTTTATTTGAAAAACTGCGTTTATGTTCCGATATTCTAATATTAAAATTTCTATGTGTTCTACCAATGTAGAAATTATCACAGTCATTGCAATTCAATCTATAAACACCTGATTTATTGTTTTTACCTGGTTTGGTTTTATTATTTTTATATATTTGCCTAACTTATTATTAGTTTGAAAGCTATGTTGGAATTATTGCTACTTAAGAATGATATCAGTTTCTCACTTGTAATGCCAACGTAGGTTAAGGTGTTGAATTTTTGTTTCAATTTATCGACAGGGTAAAGTTCATTCAATGCGATTCTACTTTGTTTTTTATTTAAAATATTATTTATTAGTTTGGGATTGTAACCATTATTTTTGGCTATTTGTTTAATCAAATTTAGTTCTTTGTTGAAATTTTCTGGTGATAGCGGGATGTTAATCAATCTATGAATAAAACTATTGAATGCTGACATTTTATGTTGATATGGATGACACGACGAGTTATGTATTATAATATCTGTATGTGACGGCTTATGGTAAATTGCGAAAACATGTTTTCCATTTTCATTCGAAATTGTTACGTCTAAGAAATTTATCGAATTATTGCTTTCTATTTCGGTTGTGAATGCAATTTTGGATGTAATGAATTTATATGATTTTCGAAAATTTTCAACTGTCTATCTGTTCCTGTGAAGCAAATAATGATATCGTCTACATAGCGATACCAGTATAAACAATATTTACTGAGTGGATGATTATGAATTAATTTCTCTAAGTTATTCATGAAAATTTCTGCTAACAAAGGACTCAACGGATTGCCCATAATCAAGCCGTCTTCAATAGTATAATATTTGTAATTGAAATCGAAATAATTTTGATCTAAACAAATTTTTAATAATGAAAGAATATCTGATTTAATGATAGTATTGACATGATTCCTTTCTAATAATTCTTCAACTAAGTAATACGTATCTTTTGGAGGAATGTTGGGAAATAGATTCTTAACATCGAAAGAAATAAGTTTGGAATTAGGTGGTATAGTGGTATCTTTGATATTGGCAATAAGTTCGTATGAATTTTGACCGAAAATTCAGATTTAAAATTGCAATGTTTTATTAGCAAGTCGTTGAGGAATTTTGAAAGTTTGAACTAAGGTGCCGTTACATAAGAAACAACAGGTCTAATAGGGTAATTAGGTTCATGAAGTTTTATCAACGAATATAATTCGGGGGATTGTGGATTGGAGTTAATGAATTTATATTTTTCTTGGTCTGTAATTAATGATTTTGCTGTCGAAATTATGTTTTAACAATTTTCTGAAATTTTGCGGTAGGATCCTTAGTTGATGTTATATAAAAAATAGTACCAAGAACGATTTAGTATTCACTAAAGCAGATAAAGGTAACACCGTCATTGCGATTAGTAAAACCGATTATATTTCTAAAACTGAAGAATTCTTAACAGCCGGAAACTATATAACATCAACTAAGGATCCTACCGCAAAATTTCAGAAGGTTGTTAAAAACATAATTTCGACAGCAAAATCATTAATTACAGACCAAGAAAAATATAAATTCATTAACTCCAATCCACAATCCCCCGAATTATATACGTTGATAAAACTTCATAAACCTAATTACCCTATTAGACCTGTTGTTTCTTATGTAACGGCACCTTCGTTCAAACTTTCAAAATTCCTCAACGACTTGCTAATAAAACATTGCAATTTTAAATCTGAATTTTCGGTCAAAATTCATATGAACTTATTGCCAATATCAAAGATACCATTATACCACCTAATTCCAAACTTATTTCTTTCGATGTTAAGAATCTATTTCCCAACATTCCTCTAAAAGATACGTATTATTTAGTTGAAGAATTATTAGAAAGGAATCATGTCAATACTATCATTAAATCAGATATTCTTTCATTATTAAAAATTTGTTTAGATCAAAATTATTTCGATTTCAATTACAAATATTATACTATTGAAGACGGCTTGATTATGGGCAATCCGTTGAGTCCTTTGTTAGCAGAAATTTTCATGAATAACTTAGAGAAATTAATTCATAATCATCCACTCAGTAAATATTGTTTATACTGGCATCGCTATGTAGACGATATCATTATTTGCTTCACAGGAACAGATAGACAGTTGAAAATTTTCGAAAATCATATAAATTCATTACATCCAAAAATTGCATTCACAACCGAAATAGAAAGCAATAATTCGATAAATTTCTTAGACGTAACAATTTCGAATGAAAATGGAAAACATGTTTTCGCAATTTACCATAAGCTGTCACATACAGATATTATAATACATAACTCGTCGTGTCATCCATATCAACATAAAATGTCAGCATTCAATAGTTTTATTCATAGATTGATTAACATCCCGCTATCACCAGAAAATTTCAACAAAGAACTAAATTTGATTAAACAAATAGCCAAAATAATGGTTACAATCTCAAACTAATAAATAATATTTTAAATAAAAAACAAAGTAGAATCGCATTGAATGAGGTTTACCCTGTCTATAAATTGAAACAAAATTCAACACCTTAACCTACGTTGGCATTACAAGTGAGAAACTGAAATCATTCTTAAGTAGCAATAATTTCAACATAGCTTTCCAAACTAATAATAATTTAGGCAAATATATAAAAAATAATAAAACCAAACCAGGTAAAAACAATAAATCAGGTGTTTATAGATTGAATTGCAATGACTGTGATAATTTCTACATTGGTAGAACACATAGAAATTTTAATATTAGAATATCGGAACATAAACGCAGTTTTTCAAATAAAAAATCAGATTCAAATTACGTGAATCATCTCTTAGAAAATAATCATTCTTTCGACCCACAGTTTGAAATTTTGCATACAGATAATAAATATTGGAAGGTAGATCTTTGGGAAACTTTAGAAATAAATAAATACAAACACTCAGGTAGACTCATCAATGAACAAGTCGATTTAAGCCCTTCACCTCTATTGAATCTTTTCGGGGAGCAATCTATTCCTTAAATTTATTGGATATACCTGTCATAAATAACCACTTAGGAGGAGGCGACCAATAAGCTTTTAATTACTCAAGAACATTTATACTTATATTCTCATTTATTTTCTGTATATCCATTCGTCTGAAGAAGCTACGGTGTAGTGAAACGCGTTACGAATCGCAATTATTAAGTAAAATTCCTTAAAACACAGTACTTGTTTTTTATTATTACTTGAAGAACCTTGGTATGTGTCAAAATGAACTATGTAACCTAGTCGGAGAGCACCAATCCAAAATGTATATCCCCATCTCATAGTTTTTTCACGTACGAATTGCTTTCCACTGTGACGTCCAAAATATGGTATTATTGACTCGTCTATACTATGATTTTCTTCGATAGGGGCATGCTCAAAAAATGTTGAGTTGAGAATGTCAAAAAGTGGTCGCATTTTAGAATATTTGTCCTTCAAATCCAGGTTTCTATTATCATTGCAGTGAATGTTGCTCATTATATGCTGGAATGTATCACGCGATATATCTTCACACACCATTTTATTGTTGGTGTCATCCCTATTTTGTCAGAACATCTTTTTCGTGGAGGTACATGCCACTAAGCAATAGAACTCCCATAAAACAAAGTAGCTCATTTGCACGATTCTTCTGCTGGGCTAAGGTGTTTGAGAATTGAAGAATAAGATCCATCACTTTCTGATAGAAAAATAACTGGAACGTAGCAGCTGGTGAAGGATTGTTATCCGCCGATGATATTGGTGTCCATTGCGGCAGAGGCGACTTTTCCAAATCCAAATCACTTTCTTTGTGATCGAAAGTGTTCAAAAGTTTTGGTATTAGTTCTACAAACTCTGAGAGAGGTTTATCATCATCGCTATCCCAGTCATCTTCAGTTTGCATCCGTACTTCAGCTGGAGCTCTGAGTTGAGTTTCAGCTAAAATTGTCCAATAAGACGGTGTTTTCATTTCCGGGGTCTTCATCTGTATCGCAGTCAGGAGAAAAAAATTGCTATTTCTTCTGGAACCTCATTCTCAATTTGTTCGATCACTGCCATTATTTCAGCTAATATTAAAGGTCTAAGACGATCATCTTTGTACCTGAAACAAAAATATTCCAATTAAGTCGACGGTAGTCGATGAACCTACTGTATTTTCAAAAGGACAGCTGTTTATATTGTCTCGTATTTAGCGCAGTATGAAAAAAAGTGAGGTTATGCAGATGGAAATGTTTGGTGGACTATGTTGAACTCAAATATCAGATGAAATGAAATCATACTTCACAAAAATGAAAGAATTTACTTACCACCTCTTGGACATCTCGATATATAATTAAACTTCACTTCACAACTGGCTATTCAGAAAAAATTTTACGTCTGCAACAGTTGCGCGTTTTAACTCGTTTGAATAGATCACTTGTTATGCCATACAGGTGGCGCCATCTAGAATCGAGTACTTTATCCGAAACGAGTTAGGTTGACAATCTGAGTCCTTTTGAAAGGACAGTAGGGCTAAATGGTTTAATGACGGTTTCAAATCCGTGCTTAAATCTTCTGTATCAGCTCTAGTTTAGAAAATACATAAAATAGTCCATTTTGCAATAAAACACAACTTCTTCGAAATTGATCGAATTTTATTAGATTCTGGAATTGAAGAAAAGATTCCTTTCGTAAGATTTTCTTTCAGATGTTGTAGTCAGTGAGATGACTCCAACAATAGTCAGCCATCATGTGTGCGTTTCAGTAGCCTCGAAATCGTTCCTCCATGGTCTGAAGGACTTGCTGGAATTGGTCGACCTGTTCTTCACTTAGATTCCCTAGATTAACCGGAAAATAGTTCAGGTGGTTGTGAAGAAAGTGAAATTAAAAAGTGATTCTTTAGTGGTTCAACGTGTTAAGAATAGTCAGGACTTCTTATTTCCTCATAAATTCTGAACAAACTCATTCCATAATTTTTCTTAATCTCTGTACCCGTGATACTTGTGCTTTTTATTAATGATCTAATATGTGGGTCCTCGAAGATGCCAGCTTTCATCTTTCCTGCACTCAGTTTCAGGAAATGTTGGGACAAGAAAAGGAAACAATTTCCAGTTTTCTCAAGAGCTTCAACAAATTGTTTCATGAACCCTGTGTTTAGATATAACAGAGGCAATTTGCGATTCCTCAATACTAAAGGTGAATTATTCACGTTTTGTTGTCCTGGAATTAGGGCTTTCCGCAGTAGGTCAATCCTTTTTAACTCAGTGTTGATTTTAACTCTACTATCCCACATGCAAAGACACTGGGATATTTTAAGTACCCACTTCGTTGGCCTATAAGAAAGTTGACAATTTTTAAATAAACACAACCAGTTGTTCATTAGTAAAATGTGCTATCGGCAACGAACCCAATTTATGCCCTTGTGTAAGAGAACACATTTCAGACTCCGTTTTGACGAAAAAAACGCCATTCATTTCAAACGTAAGTTCGTATTCTCATTGCTGCCTTAAAACTAGGCACATGTTTACAAAATACAAAATCATCTTCTTCATCAAAATATTTCAGGAAATTCTGTTCTCTGGTGCGGTAATAAGAAACTTTGGTTTTATTAGACGATTGTATGCATTCGCTGAATTGAAAGCACTTCTAATAAAAAATGTAACTAGTAAGCTTTGATTTGATTTCTTCATTTATTTATTCATTTTGATAGTTGCTTAAGTTGAACCAGTGTCTGCTCGAATTGTTTATTAAACTATCGATAAGCTTCAAGACTTTCAAGTTATTGCTGTAAGAAAAAATGGCTAATTCAACTAACGCCTGATATCAATTACATGTACCGTCTGGCTGACGGAAACACAACAGAAGCTAGGCGATTATATCAGGTGCGCTTTCTAAAACGAGTAACACCAGACAGGCGAAAATTTTCAAATATCCACAAAAGGTGCTACTCAAACTATAAGAACTCCAGATATTGAGGAAGCACTTTTGAATTGTATTGATTTGAATCCTCATGTGAGTACAAGAAAAACTGTAAATCAGTTGAATATTCCACATGTTCTAGTTTGGAGGATTTTACACGACTTCTTATTGTACCCGTTCCATATTCAACTCGTCCAAACTTTACTTCCTCGAGATTTTCCTTCAAGACTGAATTTCTGCCGATGGTTCTTAGATGAAATTAGAGAAAATGCTCATTTCGAAAGTAAAATAATATTCACGGACGAAGCTAACTTTTCGAGAACTGCTATCATAAATTTTCACAATAATCATTATTGGGTTAGGGAAAACCCCCATTTTATTGGTGAATCTCATCATCAAGAACAATTCTCACTAAATGTCTGGGTCGGAATAATTGGAAATTATTTGATGGGGCTATTTTTTTTGCCTAACAGACTAAACGGTCCTGCTTATAGGCAATTTCTTGAGGAGGATTTATTGCTCGAGCATGCGCCACTTTTGGAGAGAAACATAATGTGGTTCATGCATGACGGGGCACCAGCACATTTCAGTGGAGAAGCTAGGGAATTCTTGAATAAAACATACAGATAGGTCTGGGTGGGCAGGAATTATGGCCTCTTAGGTCCCTAGACTTAAATAGTTTAGACTTTTTCTAATGGGGATATCTCAAAAGTTTAGTTTATACCATTCCAGTGAACACTGTAAAAGAATAGAGAAATCGAATAATAACCTTTCATGACACGATAAGAAGTACCCCAGGAATATTTCAAAGAGTGCGTGATAATATGCGAAGAAGGACACAGGCCTGTATTCTCGCAGGTGGACGACACTTCCAGCAATTTATTTAGTTTTTAATAGTTTTTTTTTCAGCTTGATATTGAATAAGTATATGTTGAGTCTCAGAAGACGAGCTATCAGAATAAAAGCAGATTTTGGGCATACCCATGGAGTATTTCTATTATTTTTTCTTAATTAGCGAATAAACTACAATTCAAATAATTCAAATTCAATAATTTTTTACTCGAAAACGGTTGGAGATACGAAAAAATTACAGGTGTCAAAAAAGTTTCTAAATTGAACGAAGATGGCGAAAATTGATTGAACGCAGATCAGTGTAGTGCAAAAAAGTTTGAAAGGGCAAAAGGAGACATGGCCTCGGAAAAGAAAACACTCTGTGAATTTCAGTTAAAATCTAGGACGTGTAATGATGGAGGCTGTGAAAAAAAGCATGCATTCCAAATTTGGGCTGAATATTTCAAAAACTGCAGGAGTCTTGAAGAAAAAACTATTTTTCCGGAAATTTCAACACCCTGTAGCTCCGTAACAAAGCTTTTGCGGAACTATGTTTATATGAATTTTTGTCCTATAATTGCACGTAGATTTACCCCTTCAAGTAACACCCTGTATATACTCTCCACAAATGAAACAAAAATGATTTGAATCATTTACACAAACTCGTTTTCACGCGCCATATCAAATTATAATAAGTTAAATGAATATGTTTTTAAATAACAGCAAATTAGAACGGTAAAATAGTATTTTTTTAATAAAAGCTATAACTCGTGAACAAGAGGTGTTAAAAACATCAAGTGACATAAGTCATTCAACAGCAATTCTGTTGAATGAATTTTGATACGGACCTGCACCCTTATTTAAAAGTGCAACCCAGCTCTTCTCCCTCTGCTCAAGAGTATGTAAGGAATTAATGTGATGGGTAATTAACTGCAATATTTTTAAGCGGAAAAATGTCAGAACACCGATAAAAATACACGGCACATCAAGCAAATAAGGAATACGCTGCTACCCAATCAAGAAAGTCACAATTATCAAGTTGTACGCGCCACGGATGATGTATGACTCTCTAAGGGTTGTCCTCGCCAGGTTTTGAACTTGGGGTTGTGTTTGCCATGAAAATATATGCTACTTGAATTCTCTGTCGTAAACTCAGATTTAGGGTTCTCATTTACAGGCATTTCTCCAGAAATTCATTCGCTTTACTTATGTGTATAGTTTGAAGATACCGTTCTAATTTCTCATTTGATTCGAATTGTACAGGGTGGAACGAATTCGATGTTTTAGTATGACAGCTATGTGAAATATTGTAGATAGAGAAAAATGATCCCCTCCCTCTTGAGTTCGATTTTCGAGAAAAACTCATTGGTAAAACATATTTCAGCTATAGTTTTAGTTTTCGAATTATTCCGAAGTTCTGGATTTTTCGGAATTTCGACATTTTTTTAATGCGCGCGAACCTGTTACACCACATAAGTGGACGCTTGGGAAGAATTGAAGTCGCTTCTTGAAGAGGGCCAAATTGTGGGATGTTGGGAAGATGTTAGACGGAAGCGAGTTCCACAACTTTCCGACCCTGTAAACGAATGACTTCTTATAGAGAGAGGTTCGAGGGGTCGTTAAATGTACCGCCATTTGATGAGAATTCCTTGCCAGTCTAGTGTTGCGGCAAAACATGAGTTTTCCCGGAACAAGATCTTTCAGCTCCTTGGAGCATCTTCCGTGGAAGTATCTGTAAAATAGAGAAAGGTCAGCAACTTGTCTTCTGAGAGCCAGCGGTTGGAGATCGAGAGTGATCTCAAGTGGTCGATGAGGCGCACAGCCCGTTTTTGCACACTATCCAACATTCGCAACGAATGTTTGGGCGCAGATCCCCATACATGGGAACAATATTTCGAAGCAGGTCGAATCTGCGCCTTATATAGAAGCAACAGCTGAGATGACGTGAAGTATCGCTTGGCTCTGAGATGAAAAATAAGTTTAGTTGATGCCAACTTAGCTATTGCTGATACATGTTCATCCCAGCAAAACCCGGAGTTGACCGTTATTTCGAAAAGGTGCATCGAATCTTCGGATGCAATTCATTGGCCTTGAATAATTAGAGGAGGTTCTCTAGCGGGGACCTTTCTAGAAAATGTAGTTTCTTGCGTCTTGCTCGCGTTGAAGCTCACCAGTTTCAACTGACCCCACTCAGATATCCTCTGTAAGTCAGAGTTTAAGTTATTAATTTGTTGACATCTCTGACACTGAGATTCCGCAGCTGTGATTGGTCGCAGATCACTGAAAGACGAAACCAGGGTACAATCGTCTGCAAAACCGAAGATGTTGTTCTCTGTAGATGACAGAAGATCGTTTATCTGCAACAGAAACAAGGTTGGTGAAAGAATGGATCCTTTAGGAAACAGAGGGATTCCTTATGGCCATACAAGACCAAGTGATCGCTACAAACAACTAGAAAAAATTATAAAGGACGGAACATTACAAACAGATAGATGCAGAAAATGCCATATAAGATCGGAGACTATACAGCATACAACGTCCGGATGCGAACAACTGGTCAATACGGACTATTTTCACAGGCATAATCAAGTGTGCAACATTATCCATCAGAAACTTGCACACAAGTACGGACTTCTGAATACCTTCCAGCCATATTACAAGTATCAACCGGCGCCCGTATTGGAAAATGACTCTATGAGATTATACTACGATAGGCCTGTTATCACTGACAGAATGGTGACGAATAATAGGCCGGACATAGTGGTGTATGATAAGAGAGCCAGAACAGCAATGCTGGTGGATGTCGCCATACCAAATAAAAACAACATGCTGAATAAGTTCCAGGAGAAAAAGTCCAAATAAACAGACCTTGCTATTGAGATCAAGCAAATGTGGCACCTCGAGAAAATAGATATTGTTCCTGTCATCGTATCCTCGACTGGGTTAATACCCAAAACTTTGCATGATAGCTTTAAGAAATTAGAATTGCATAAGAATACCTATATAGAAATGCAAAAAGCTGTAATTCTTAATACATGTAGGATAGTTAGGAAATTTATGTCAAGTATATTGTAATCGAGCCTATTCCCTTTGATTGCTGAATCTGGGAAAGGTAAATTATATCCAGCTAACAGCTGAGATAGTGCATAAGTCCACGATAATGATAATAATATATATATTTCCTTCAATAAATTACAAGGACTGTCACGCATAAACTCCTTCACTGATCAAAAATAACAATATCAGTCAGGAGTGTTACAAAACAATTTGTATATAAACTGAAGACATGTACATTACAAACACATGGCTTTTGAATTAACTTGACAAAAATTCTTCAACCGAATAGTATGCACTCCGTATCAAAAAATTTCAAACAGATTTTTTAAAATGATTTTTTGACATGATTCTGTATTCAGTGGGCAACTTGTTGTAGAGTTTGGTACCAATGAAGGCAAAAGCATTTTGGGTCTTGTGCAGACGATACCTAGGGGGAACGAAATTTTCCCTTCTCCGAGTGAAATGGTTGTGATTTTCCTCATGTTTTTTTGTAATTTTTATTTTTGTGAAAGTGGCACAAGGTGGCTAGGATGTAGCATGACTGAACGGTAAGTATCTTGTATTGTTTGAAGATTTCCCTGCAGCTTGTTGTAGGTGGAACTCCTGCTAGCAATCTGTCAGCATTCTTTTGTTTCAAAAATACTCTCCCTGCATCGGCCGCAGCACCCCACAGAATAATGTCATATGTACATACACTATGGATTGTATCAGATATACATCTCAAAGCTACAGCATCTGATACAAATTTCTGGTGTTGTATATCTGAAGATAAATATCTGAATCTAAGGCAAATCGCCTTTCAACTGACGGCAATGTTTGGGTCAACTTACTTGTGCGAGTCTGCATTTTCTGAAATGAAGATAATCAAGTCAAAATATCGCAATCGACTAACTGACGATCATATGTCATCATGCTTGCGATTAGCACTCAGTGGTTACGTACCATCTTATGAAAAGTATGCAGAGGACATGCAGTGCCACGCTTCAACATCCAGAGTCACTCCTCATTTGAGTTTAACACCATATGCAACTCTTTTGTTGTAACAACCAATAAACTCGCAAATTTGAATAACTATGAGCTTTTTCATTGATATTATAGAGAAGATCGTAACTAAACCTTACCCAAACCTTGACTAAAATAATGTATATTGTGTGGAAAGCTAATATCGATATATGTTACGGTACACCCTACCTAGGTAGGTAGGTAGGTAGGGTGTATCGTGCAAGTACGACAACCCTGCATCACACATACTTGCAGCCTCTCAGAGTCGATCGTAAGTAGTCTAAAAATATTGAGGTAGATCGCCAGCAGTTCAAGTTTGAGCACCTCTGTTGTAGATCATATATAGGTAAATTGTTGTACCTTAGTTTAGCATTTATTTTATATTTGCCTGATTTCGCAGTGTGGTCGAAACGTGTTACAAATATAGTAAATAAGTGTGAATCAAATTTTGCTTATTTGTTATTTAAAATGAATGGTTTAATTTATGTAAAAATCAAAAATGTGTTATAGATCATTATTGGTTCGGATATAGAACAATGGTCAAGCGGAATCGATGAGGACTTCTGACATAGTCGATTACGTATTTAAGATCTTTACGAAATTCCAGCTTATTGTGAATAAATGAAAAACTGGAAAGTCGAATATGTCTGGACTATACAAATTAATACTTTCTATGAATGTTGATTATATGTAGATTTAGTTAATAAAATCTGATAATTTGATTCAAGATGATAAATTTATCTGATTCATAACTGAAATTGAAATTACTTCGTTTATCGTTCACAACCGTCTTCCAGCTGTCGTCAGCGGAAATTCCATTATGAACTATTGATTTTATCCACCTCGGATAATCGTCTTGCATGGAGCACCTCCTTCAAATTTCCCCCCGTAAAACAAAAACGCAAGGAACCATCGATTTCCTAAAGAATGAATTATTTGCCCTGAAAAGATAAAAAGAGACTCAGAATTCAGAGCCATTCAACCATTTGATTCAACTTACCGAAGCGATGGCGGAAATCACGGTACTGAATTCGATACCTACCAATTTGGAAAAGGGATGTATTCGCCGCCCATTGACGATTCCGTGCCATTGAACGCGGTTCGAAAAGTTTTATTTTTATCAGCCAATGAGTGTATTGTGAAGAGAGTGTGAAATGCTAACTAGAAATATGAGCAATGATTACGTGATATTGCCCAAAATCTTAGACGATGTCAACAGCATCGTTTCAATCCCTTATGTTACACATGACAATAAAATTGCACTTTTCATCTGATAAATGTCATTTGATGTTCACTTATTTGAAGTCGTTGTTTCTAAATGTACCCCCAATTGTTTATTAATAGCTCTTTTTACGAGTTATAGCTTTCATTAAAAAAACACTTAATTACCGTAATAATATAATTTGGTATGGCATCGTCAAGAAGAGTTTGTGTGAATGATTCAAATTATTTTTGTTCTCTTTGGGGAGAGTTATATAGTTTGCGACAAAAGTCCGCGCACTGGGTCGATATCTCTGAAACTAATAGAAACTCATTTCTGTCAACGGAGTGTGATTTGTCAGGGGGGGGGGTCTACCCATTTGAGTTATGTTTGAAAATTTCAGCTAACTTGAGGTGGGGGTGGTGGTAGGTAACCCTAAAATTTCAAATGGCAACCCCTATTATGTGATACATCAATAGAAAGGCATTTAGAATACGTTTTCAAAACAGTCCTTCAAACTGAAATTGGATTATTAGTTCAGAAGTTACAGTCAAATATTTGGTTTTTTCCGGTTCTCTTAGCTTTATTCAAAATATTTTCTACATTATTTTAGCTTCGAGTTGCTGAGGCTCAATTCCAGTAGACAGTTCATTCCACAAGATTGAATACTCGCTAGGGATCCCAATTATACAAAGTGTATCGAAAGAAGCCGCCAAATCGAAGTACATTCAAAGACTCAAAAGTCCGAATTTTCAAAACGGAAATTCAAGTAATTCACTAATTCCCGCTGTAGGTGACACAAGCCTGTATATAGCCGTAAAGGAGCTGTCAGAAACTCGTACCAGTGTTTAGAACACTCATTTGGGCGAGAATATCTACGCCACTGAATATTTCAAATATTTCCGTAGGTTTTTGAATAGACCATATAGTTTCAAGTGAAATAATTATTTCTGCGGCTTACGAACGACATATGGTTTTCAAAGCATTTAGTAAGAGCACAAGATATCTGTGATATTTTGGTTTCGAGATACACGATACAGAATATGATGTTCTAAACAAAATATCTGTTAACTTTAACGCCTTGAACTTCGATTTTGAACTTTGAAACGATTATAAGGAACATTTTAGGCAATATCGTTTGGTGAACAAACATTCAGGGACCTTAACATTCATGGTAAATCGCAGTTTCAGATTAAAACAGTATTCTTGACCTTCTTTGTACCAGGCGTACTGTACAAATTATGAGATAGACGAGAAACAAGTACACACCAAATAAGGCCTCAGAACATTTTTCTTGCCACTGAGAGATTGTTCATAGAATAATTCTGTCAAATAAACTGTTCTCACAGAGTTTTCTTGGATTGTCAAAGAAATTAATATCATACTTATTATGATGCATGAACTGAAATGCTTGTCTACTGTAAGTTAACCCACGAATTTCGCCAGGTAAGTATAATCCTTGAATCTCTATGTTTTTATTTTTGTACTTAGGTATACCTAAGTGTAAATGAGTTACACTAAGGATGAAGGATTATAGATAACTACCTGTCGTAAAGTCAAATTTGAGAGGGATTACCCTAGTCATTAGGTAGTTGCGGTCAAAAGTGGTGGGGTGGTGGTAAAGTTTGATTCTTTTCTATCCACTCAGTGATTCAGAGGCCTTCTCTAGTTAGTGTATTCAATTAAGTTTTTTTTCTTGTGAAAAATAACGCATTCATTCAGTAATTTGGATTATGCTGAAATGGTTACCTTATGGTTCCGCAATGGAGAAAAATACAAATTATTTACGGAGAATCATATCGATAAACCAGTGCGAAGTGCTCATACCGTCCAGAAAGCTGTGCAAAGATTTTTTGAAACTGGTTCAGTAGAGGAAAAAAACGCACTGGAAGACCTAAAAATACCACTTCTCCTGACCAAACTATTAACGTTCTAGCCAGTGCGGAAGTGTCTCCAAAATTATCTGTGCGAAACAGAGCTGGAATGAGTGATAGATCGGTACGAAGGCTGAAAAATTGAGAACAAAACAAAGTTTGTGCACCAACTGTTTGATCGCGATCCAGCACAACGTTTGGAGTTTTGTCAATGGGCTCTACAACAATTCGAGGAAAATCCACTCTTCGGCAGAAGGATGATGAATTCACATTCAAGGCATGGACAAGTGAGTCATCATTGGACATACTATTGAAGTCGAGAAAATCGCCATGAAGTGCTACCAGCCCTTACGCAAGTGATTGAAAAAAACTGAATGTATGGTGCGGTATCTGGGACAATATTTTGATAGGGCCGTTTTTCATTGAAGGAAATCTAACAGGTGCGTCATGTAGGAATCTATTCAATGATCAAGTCTGTCCTGTTTTAGAGTCTTTATTAGAAGCAAACGCCGACATTGAAGCATTATTTATGTTGGATGGTGCTCCGGTACACACCTCTCAGATGGTGACAGAATGGCTCACCCAGAAACTTGGTGATAATTGGAATGGAGCAAATGGTCCCAGCCACTGGCCGGCGAGATCCCCGGACCTAACTCCATGTGATTTTTTCCTGTGGGGTTACTTAAAAAACCAGGTTTATCCCTGCGATAAGATCGAAACATTGAGAGAGAAAATCATCAAAAACTGCAGAAATATTGCTCCAGAGGTACTACGACATGTAAATGAAGCTTGGAGAAGAAAATTGGAACAACGTGTTCAACAAAAGCATACTAACATGATCTAATTTAGAAAAAGAAGAGTCTTTTCCTCCATATTTTTGGTAATGCTATAGGGATGGCATGAAATTCATGGGTTAACTTAAAGGTGCATCTTTTCAGTTAAGCGAAGACGACGTCCATAACATACTTAAAACTAAGTTATGTATTTGCGACCTACAGCGGGAATTAGTGAATTTCTTGAATTTCCGATTTCCTGCAGAACTTTCCCAATTGAATATTGAATTACATTTTCACTGATTTGTCCGAAACAGTATATCAGAGATCCTTTTGACAGTCAATTTCCAGAACAAGCGTATTGAAAATAAGGAACCAACGATGTGTAAAAATATGAGTATTTCCATTTAAAAATTCGGACTTTTGAGTCTTTGAATGTACTTCGATTTGGCGGCTTCTTTCGAAACACTTCGTATAATTGTGAGCTCTAGCGAGTATTTAATCTTATAGAATGAACTTCTTACTGGGATTGAGCCTCAGTAACTCGAAGCTGAAGTAATATAGAAAATATTTTGAATGAAGCTAAGAGAACCGGAAAAAACCAAATATTCGACTGTAACATCTGAACTAATTATCCGATTTCAGTTTTAAGGACAGGTTTGTAAACGTATTTCTAATTTCTTCCTATTGATGTATCCCACGATTGGGGATGCTATTTGAAACTTTGGGGTTACCTACCCCCACCCCCACCCCAAGTTAGGTTAGATTTCTATTTTCTATTCTTAGTTTCAAAGATATCGACCCAGTGCGCGGACTTTTGCAGCACACTGTATTTGAAGAATACCGTTTAGCAGTGACAGAGTTCGTAAGTGAAGTTCGCAAAAATCACTTTCGGCATCCACTCGAATGGCTTGTTAAGCCTCGAGATCCTCAAGGTTTTCAAAACGTGCGTTGACTTTCCACGTTCATGGACAAATAAAAAAGAAAGAATCCGTTAACCACCTTAATAACTGCTATTTTTGTTTGGTGAACATAGATGGCATTAACCGAAAAAATCGAGCCAAATGTATCTTTTCATACAATCAGCACATATACGAATTCCCCTGTACTTCATGCTAATGTTTCATAGCAGAAGTTAATTGACATTGTGACGAAAACTGATAGTACTTGGACTTTTTGAATAGAACAAATTTTTTTCGGCAAATAAACATTTTATTTTTCTACATAATCACCTTTTAGCTCGATACAATTAGTCCAGCGTTTTATTATTTTCTTATTCCCTGCAACTAATCGGTTTTCTCAAGACTCTCAAAATAAGCGTGTGTTTCGGTAATGACTTCTTCATTCGACTCAAATCTCCTACCGCCCAGCCATTTCTTTAGGTTTGGAAACAGAAAATAGTCGCAGGGGGCTAAACCTGTAGAATATGCTGGATGGGGTAGCAGTTCGTATACCAATTCGTGGATTTTGGCCTTCGTGACTAGACAAGCGTGCACACGTGTATTGTCTCGATGGAACAGCACTTTCTTCTTCGACAAATGCGGCCATTTTTGCTTCAAATCAACGTCGAATCGAAATATTCGAATTATATTTGCCGGTCATCGATTTACCTTCATCGAGGTAATCTATGTGAATGACCGCGTGTATCCCAAAAAACTGTGGCCATGACCTTGTTTTTTTTATGCGCGCTTCCCAGGAATACGCGAACCTGTTACACCACATGAGTGTAATAATTGAGGTGTCTGTTTACTCGCTTCTTGAAGAGGGTCAAATTATAGGATGTTGGGAAGATGTTGGACGGAAGCGAGTTCCACAGCTCATCGGCCCTGTAAACGAAGGAATTCTTATAGAGAGAGGTTCGCCATATGATGCCAGCCTAGTGTTGCGGCAAAACATGAGTTTTCCAGGAACAAGGTCTTTCAGCTCATTGGAGCATCTTCCGTGGAACTATTTGTAAAACAAAGAAAGGTCAGCAACTTGTCTTCTGAGAGCCAGCGGTTGCAGATCGCGGGTGATCTCTGGATGGTCGATGAGGCGCAAAGCCCGTTCTTGCACACTATACAACATCCGCAACGAATGTTTGGGCGCAGATCCTCATACATGGGAACAATATTCCAAAGTATGTCGAATCTGCGCCTTATATAGAAGCAACAGCTGAGATAACGTGAAGTATCGCTTGGCTCTGAAAAGAAAAATAAGTTTAGCTGATGCCGACTTAGCTATTGCTGATACATGTTCATGCCAGCAAAACTCGGAGTTGACTGTTATTCCGAGAAGGTGCATCGAATCTTTGGATGCAATTTGTAGGCCTTGAATCATTAGAGGAGGTTCTCTAGCGGGGGCCTTTCTAGAAAACGTAGTTGCTTGCGTCTTGCGTTGAAGCTCACCAGTTGAAACTGACCCCACTCAGATATCCTCTGTAAAACAGAGTTAAAGTTATTGTAGCTTGCTCAGATTTAGAAAGTTGCCCACTGATAGATTACAGTTGACGGCAGCGCTGTTGCATTTGAAGTAAGCTGGAAAATCAAAAAGTCATTGATGCTACCGGGATGGGGTCACACACACGATGGAAACACTGATGGTTAACACAAACACTCTTTGTAAACGTAGAATTAAAAATGAAATAAAAAACACGTGGTTCGTTGGTAAACAACGGCGGTTTGGCAATATGGCGTGGGTACGGAAAGCCGGCTCGTGGCAACGCGTGCTGCAGCCGGTTTTCTGAGACAGTGTGTATTCGAAGAGGTCGATGAAGAGTAAGTGAGTGAGTCTCCGAAATGCACGGATATTTAAACCCTCGGTTCAGGTATGTCCAGAGCACGTTCTGTGCCTAGCCTGATCGATGGGCCTACTTGGCGATCTGTGATTAAGAAAGCGTAGTTAACACGGTAACACGCTTATTCGGAGGGACCTAGAGTGATCTATGGTGAGATACTGCAGTGGAAACGGTAACACTGACTTATCAAACCTCGTCCTCGTACAAAGACAATATAACCGATTCTGCCTTTACTATCGATCTCTTTCTTGTTTACGAGTGCTGTTATCTTCTCGTAGAGGTTGGAAACTTTTCAGACTATCCTGGTATATTCCCAATGTCAATCTAAATATCGAACATCAGTTTTCTCCTAAATATTCCCTCAATGCTTGAAATTGATAAAAAATACGGCCGTGTCAAAATAATCATTCATTTAAAGTGTCCATAAATGCGACTACGCAGTCGGATCCTCCCAACCACCTGACAAAATAACAATGAGAAAAGTGAGTGAAAAGTTCCCATTAATGTCCGTCATAACAATACCATTAAAGTAAAATATAAAAGTTTTTCCTTGGGATATCCGGAGCAGGGCGATGTCGTTCAACCTGCCTTCTGAGAAACGTGAAGAAGATTCAAAGCCTTAATTATTTTTTCACAGCTGCTGAATATTGACGTTCATTGTTCTTGAACATTCGTCGAAGCATATGAATGGGATGTGAGGAGGAAACATAAAAATAGTATCGGAAAAATGATGTTAAAACTGAAATGTTATGAATAATGGAAGCGTATATTACCACATAAAATATTGCAAAATTTATAAACAATTAAAGTTAAAAAAAAGGTATTTAGTTTTTTGTTAATATCTCAGAAACTTTTAGAATTTGATTTGAGAAAATAATTCTTAAAGAAGAAGAAATTACCAGTAAAGAACCCTTGATTTTCAGACCTCTGTCTTCATTATTTATAATTTTAATTTTACCTTAAAGATAGGGTTTCGCCTGTTAGTTTTACGTAGGGCTTCACAGCGCCGAAAGCGCATGCATCACATTAAATAATTTTTAAGGTATTAAATATTATTTAAAGTTCAAGAAAATAATTTAATTAGTACGATTTTCGTGAGCTCTCACTTTCATTGTTTACCGAGAAAAATTATTAAATAATAGACGTTGAAATGTTTCACTTCGTGAAGCCTTTCTTGAACCTATAGTTGATTAAATCACTTCATGTGAATTGAGAATATAGCGATGTTTTGGATATTTTGTTAATAGTTCTTTTGAATTACCAGAAATTTTCGGTTTCATGGAAATAAAAAGAAATATTTTAAACAAAGTATTCATATTTTTTAGTTTCATGATTCTTTAACTATGTATTCAAGAAGAACCACAATAAGCAATAAATTTTCCCGCCAATTATTCAAACATTTTTGTTGTGTTAAATTGAAGACGAACGTTCGTGATATTATGCTGATTAATACTCATCCACCTTTGTGGAAAATTCAATTTAAGATAAATTTCCAATGGTAGTGAATCCTTCAAATGTTCAAACTAATTGTTACAATTTTCATGAGCTTTCCACTTCATTCTATTCCAAAAAAAATTGTCTTCTGAAAACTTGGCGTAAACATTTTTCGCTTCTGACAGCCTTTCTAAAATACATGATTTAAACCTTCTCATACAGATACGTTCATTATACACCCGCACATCCCTACCAACATAAAGTTGCAGCATTTAATAGCTATATACATAGACTTTTAAGCACACCGATGAATTTGATAGAACAGATAGCAATAAATAATGGTTATGATGCAAATTTAGTTAGCAGCATATTATATAAGAAAAACAAAATTGCATATATAGGCAATATTAGCATTAATGTGAAATCCTTCTTGAAAATTCAAATTTGAATATAGCGTTCAAAACATCAACAAATTCAGGTTAATTTTTCGGAGATTATAAGTCTCGAATTAATAATGAAAATAAGTCAGGAGTTCATAGATTGGAATGTGTAAATTGCAATTGTTTTTATATAGGTAGAACAGGAAGAAATTTCAATGTTAGAATATCAGAACATAAACGCAGTTTCATCAATGGAAAAACCGATTCGAATTATTCAAATCATCTCAAGGAAAATAGTCATTCTTTCAATTCAGAATTTAAAATCCTACATTCTGCGAATAGAGGTATAAAACTCAACCTTCTGGAAGCACTTGAGATTAATAGATTTAGGTATTCACCAGAAATTCTTAATGATACGTTATACATAAATAACTCACCATTATTGAACTTGTTTCCTTAACACTAGTTCAAATACAGATAACTCTGAGTGGATTGCCTCTTTAGTCTATATAAGTATATGCTCATCTGTGGAACAGGGGTGGTCTGCTGGAATGGATAAGGGCTTTTCTTAGCGATCGTCAATTCTCAGTTGGAGTAGGCTCCTCCGTTTTATCCACCAAACCTGTTACTAGCGGGGTGCCTCAGGGCTCAGTTCTAGGGCCTATTCTCTTTCTGGCATATATGGCAGACTTACCATCAACCATTTTCCCTGCTCACGCATCGTATGCTGACGATCTCAAGCTTTACGCCAATGCTTTGACGTCGTCGTTGCAACTTCAGAAAGACCTTGATAATATATGTGAGTGGTCCCGAGAATGGCTTCTTCCCCTAAATAGAAGCAAGTGCAAGGTGTTACACCTGAGCAAGAATAACCCTAGGTACCGGTACTATATGGATGGTCGAGCATTCAGTCCACGCAATCACAGAATGACCTCGGTGTGACATTTCTGAGGACCTATCGTGGTCGGCTCACGTCAGCCATGTTCTATCGAAGGCGAACCGGACTTGCTATCTCCTACGCAAATCTTTCACCGAATGCTCCATCAGCATGTGCAAGTTACTGTACACGTCTTACGTTGGATCTATCCTTGAGCACGGTGGTCCTGTTTAGCACCGATCCTTGGTTCGAGACAAAAACTTCCTCAAGTCTGTCCAGAGAAAAATGACAAAACTTCCCTTTGGTTTTGTTCGACCTTCATACGAAGAGAGGTTTGAACTTTTTGGTTTGAGGCCATTCTCTAGCACCTATCGTGCAATGAACGGCATATTTGGGACGGACCTTAGCGATCTCCTTCGCATCAACAGAAGCTATCTTCCATAAATGGAATTCTTTACCAGAAGCTGTAGTGAGCGCTTCATCAGTGAACTCATTTAAAAATCTTTTCGACAAAGTGCGTGCGTAACACTGGTGCCTCCTTTTCATTTTCATTTTTCTGATATCATGCTTTCTATCCATGTCATCATTTATCTTTCCTGTTTCATTCTTTTTTTTAGTTCATCTCGATTTTCTTATTGGTAAATTTAGGCATTATTGTTAATATTATTTTTACCCTGTTTCCTTTTCTTTTTCTGTGAAATCACATACCATATTGATTATGTTTTTGAGATTCATGGACCCTTATTGTCCCATCTCTTACCTTTGTTAAACAAATAAAATAAATAAATGTTAGGACGATATTTTTAAGTATTCATCCGCTCTTGATAAAAATACTGTGTATCGAAACGCGTCCAGCATTTATTAATATATTTTAGTAGAAATCATCGTTTATTTGTATTTAAAACCATTACTTTCAATTTTGTATTCATTAGTACAGTTCACCCCGAATTCTCTCAAGTCTACATACCAACAAGATCACTGAATGAATTATCAGTTTTTCCAGAAGCATGAACTCCATCCTTATAAAGCATACACAAAGAGGTTATGGAATTTATCGCCTATCATTCAGTGGTTCACCACTGACTAGCCGATTCATAGGCACAATAACAATGAAAGAGTAGGTGGTCCAGGAAGCGACGAAATATCACCGCTTGCTTTGATCTACAGCTACTGCATGACTGGCTACAAACGGGCGCGAAGGAACACAATAGACAGGGAACACTTTCGGAATCACAACGTGTAAAGTTTCACAATCGTCTAAATTAATTCATTTCATTCGATGGGTAATAATCAACGCGAAGGTGGTGAAAAATCGTTGTGTAATATCCGTTTTGCCTGGGTAAGGTACCAGATGGACTACTTTCTTGGAACGATAAGGATTTGGTTTGATTCTTTTATAAGTGATATATATGTACACATACTGAGTGTTCCAAATAAGATGTCAGAATAATCCCAAAATTG
Source organism: Cryptolaemus montrouzieri (assembly GCA_013387265.2). NCBI lineage: Eukaryota > Metazoa > Arthropoda > Insecta > Coleoptera > Coccinellidae > Cryptolaemus > Cryptolaemus montrouzieri. Next base: position 62,111,168 of record JABFTP020000124.1, on the reverse strand, counting down.
AGGAAAATCAATGATTTCTATTGAATTAAGCCTGGGGTGAATGAGCATTAGCTCATAATTCTGAAGGAAATGAAATTATTCAGGCATGAAAATAAACATTAATTATTTTAATCTAAATAAAGTTAAACACTTTTGTCTGATTTCCACAATATTTAGTTTTAATACAGACGACCGGTTTCGACAGTTATATCATCTTCAAGTGTCTAGAGCTAACAGTTATAAGGAAGAATGTGAACTATACATACAGGGTGCTTCAACGAAAACTAAACAGATGCTATATCTACCAAGATATTAATGTCTGATCAAAACGCAAAAACAGGTCTATTTTTGTTTCAAGGGGGACATCTTTTGGGGTACAATACTTACCTGAAATATCAACCCCTAAGCGGGGGTTGCAATCCTTGGCCATTTTGAATAGGGAAGATGGGTCGAGTGATGACTCAAAGGAAAGGTGGTATCTTTGTCTACATGGCCTTGAACGAATTTCCATTTTTAATTGAAAACTGTAAGAGATACAGGGTGAGCAACTGAAAGATAGGGAAGACTATTTCCCTGAGACTATTCAAGTTTCAATGAGGTAAATGGAACAGATCCATGCTGATCAATGGCAGAATGGCAGTCATCATCAAGTACCATCCTTATCTAGAATTTCAACCCCTGGATCAGGGGTGACAACCCTTGAAAATTTGGAAGAGGGTAGATGGGTCGAGTGATAACTCGAAAGGAAGGTTTTATCTTTGTCTGCATTCCCGAGAAAGAATTTTCATTGTTGATTGAAAACTGTAGAAGATACATAGTGAGCCACTGAAAAATAGAGAAGACTATCGCCCCAAAACTATTGGGGTATTAATGCGAAAAACTGGAATAGATTCATTTAGATCAAAGATGACAGCCTTTGATCTGAAATGAATATGTTCCATTTTTTTGCACTAATAGTTGAATAGCTCAGGGCGATAGATAAACTCCTCTATTTATCAGTAGCTCACTCTGTATCTTCTACAGTTTTCAATCAAAAATGAAAATTCGTTCACGGGGATGCAGGGATACCATTTCTATCGAGAGCCTTAACAAATTTTTATTAGCCCGAATATTATGTGCAATGGGGGAAGAATGATTTTTTCTCTTGAAACTAAGGGTTCATTTATAAAATTTCTTTCCCCACAGTAGCTTTTCTCATAGGTCAATTTTTCGAGTTCAATGTTGTAATTTGGTTCAATTGTGCCAGAGACAAATAAAGTATGGGTATTTAGTATAACCATTCTGTTAAAACAATAAAGAAATTAACCATCTTCAAGTCGACGCAGATCACCCAGTCTTGATAAGAATATTTTCAGTAAAAGAATTGAAACTGCCCCATACTTTTCTTCCACGCATGTTGAGTGGGTAATTGGAACGGGAGCATGTTTATTTCCATTGTGTACAAGAACTGCTTTGACATTTCGTTTACTATGGTCAATAAAGATACGTTATTCATTGGAATTATAGATCGTCTAATCCTTGAAAGTCATCAAACCACTCACATTACAACAATGCACAAAATTTTCGCCTCATGAAAAAACTGCGATAAGCATTGTTCTCTCGTGCGATATGTAGACACTCGAACGTCTGAAAATAGACAATTTTTTTCTTTTAATATTAATGCTAGTAACTCAGCGTTTTCAATAGAAAGATCTAAGTGTCTGAAAAGGTTAGGTTAGGTTAGATATTCATAGCAAATGGCTATGGATTTGTTGTTTTCCCGCAGTATTCAAAGGCATCACCCTCTTGAGAAGAGATGGGTATTTCAGCTTGATTGCTGCACTATCTGGTGAAAACTGTTATTGGATCATTTGCTGAATAAGGAATAGTTCTTCGTGCTGAAGAAATATTAAGGTATTTCCATTGATGACGATTGTGTTTGTTAACACTCACTATATTAGTAATACAGAAGTAATAATGATTTTTTTGTTCTGGTCATATCATAGACACTCCAAACTTCATAGGCCCTATTTCCCATGGTCGCAAATGTTCAACATATAGTTTACATATACTACAAGGTATTTCAAGTTGAGTGGCCTATTAGATGTTTATGAAGAACTAATAATGAATCGTTCTGAAATTTTGGTAGTTGATTCAGCTGGTCCGAAACTATATACCATACCAACTTTGTTACCTGATATACAACACCCTGTATATTGATGACTGGTTCGATAACACTTGTTATTCCAATTACAAAAACACCTAACACATAAGTTAGCTTGTTTGAGAGGTGTTTTGCGAACAAGAAATCACACAGTTGTGTTCTGTGAAGAAGAATCCCACACAGTTTTATTTGAAGCTGTGGATCGCCAGCTTGTAGAGTTTGAACCAATAAAAATTTATGGGTGCCGTTTATGTTTTTTAGAGATCTGTGAATATTACTATAGGTAAATTCAGATCCACACAAATTTGAATAATTGTATTTACAATAAGTGCTTATCTCAATAATTTTGGTGTGTGTCAGAAAAAACACATACTATCTTATATATAATTCAATAAACGAGTGAGAAAACCTGAGGAAAAAACTCGTTTCCCTGTCGCTATTGCACTAGCAATAGCTTGTCTGTTTATGTTGTGTAAGTGTCGTGTGTACATAAAGAGTACCAAAGACTTTTCTGATTAGCAGCTTCATTCTCTCATTCTCATCTTGCACTCCATGATTTCCAGACGAAGACAAGGGTGAAAGGAAGGGGATTTCGGACAGAAAATCTGTAACAATGGAAAAAGAAAACTAGCAGAAAAATATTCCAACAATCATACCTGACTCTTATGTTGAATCTAAGAAAAGATTCTACATAGCAAGCAAGGCCATAAAAAGGACTAAGGAGATAATCAAAAAGTACATAAGCTGCGATATTTTATCTTTCGCGGAGATGTTCTTTCGTCGCAGTGAAAGTCTCCTGAAACATAATCACTTCCTTGTTTATGCTTGCCAATTTTGAAGTATAATCGCAACCCTTCAATATTCAAACTCAACAAAACAATTTCCTCTCTGTTTGACCGAGAGAGCCGCGATGGCCAGGTTCGGTCTTCTGAGTGATGCCGATTATGATCTATAGATGTTCTAGAATTATTATGAACCCAATAATTTGGGTTGACATCTCCCATATATTATTTCTTCGTGGATCTTGTTCAATTTAAAGAAAAATATGCGAAAAAATTTCGACAGTCGTCTTAAAAATATGACAATATATGTAATGATGTATGTGGATTAACATCAAAAAAAGCTAGAAGGGCAATTTCATTGTCTTCATTATTGACTACAGGCGATAAAAATGATGTCTTATTCTGGACACTTCCAGTCGAAAAAAATTGTAACGTATCTCCCGAAGTTTTTAGCTGTAATAGACGGCATCTCATTATTTTGGTAGCTCACGCCGTTATCGAGATATATCAATTTTTTCAAAAAGAAAAAAATCCATAATTTTCAAATATAAGTAGGATATTTCATGAACGAAATAAACTATACTTATGAGTTGTCTTTTTGTTTTTGGAATAATAATAAGTGTTATCGAACCAGTCGTCAATATACAGGGTGTTCTATATTAAATAACGAAGTTGGTATGCACTTCCGGTATAAGTGCTATTGAGGTGGAAATATTGTGGAAATAGACTTTCGGAACAGTTGACTCAATTACCAAAATTTCAGAATGTAAGCATTATTAGTTCTCACTAAACGTATAATAGGTCGCTCAACTTGGTATACCCTTTATAAGGCACCCGCAGTTTATCTTGGTGTCAAATTTGAATACCGAAATAAGCAAAATACGAATGACTCGGCATATTTGTAATCGATTTACGATGTTCTTTTAGAATGTATTCACCACAAACATAACAAAATATATAAGAATCGTTAACATAACATCTGGACGTACTAGCCACAATGAAATTGTAACTTTATCGATGTTATTGTAATAATGACTATTCAAGAAAAAGACGTGCAATAATTTGAAATAAGGATAGATGTTGAACTATGGCTGATCAGTTAAAATAACGTATGGCAATATGCTGTACAGTACTTATCGACCTTAGCGATAGAGCTACATCAGAAAACAATTTTTTACAGTAAGCTTGTATGATCCATCCAGTTCTCCATTTTTTCTCAATCCCTTTTTCATTCATTCAAATAAATAAATAGATAGAATTTTCTTAATTTCCTTGGATATCATCAAAATAGAATCACATAATGGTTAGTGAAATTTGAATAAATCATACTTATACGAGTAATACAAGTAATTTTTGTTATTTTTGAATTGTGGAGGCCGTTACTTGATGTAGATCCATGATATAAATGAGATAAAAACACAAGGTTTAACTTTGATCTACACTTTATTTGAAAAAATTCGACGACGTTTCGCTGACACAGCAGCTTTATCAAGAATGAAAAATAGAATGAAGAGTATGGTATTATAAACAAATCGTAGAACAAGTTGGATGAATAACAGGAAAATCCACACCGAGCCATTGTACAGTTAGTATGAAAGGTAATAAAAACTAATTGAACAAGTTAAGTAGGGTGAGTAATTCAAATCTACCTGTTCATTCAAAAGCTTGTCCGAATGTTTGTATCTATTTATTTCTAATGCTTCTAGGAGATCTAATTTTGAACTTTTGATTTTATATGTAATATGTCAAAGTTTTTATTGAATTGATTCAAATTATTCAAACCACCTAAAAAAGAAAACCATTCATTCAATAAAAACTTTGACATATTACATATAAAATCAAAAAGTTCAAAATTAGATCTCCTAGAAGCATTAGAAATAAATAGATACAAACATTCGGACAAGCTTTTGAATGAACAGGTAGATTTGAATTACTCACCCCTACTTAACTTGTTCAATTAGTTTTATTACCTTTCATACTAACTGTACAATGGCTCGGTGTGGATTTTCCTGTTATTCATCCAACTTGTTCTACGATTTGTTTATAATACCATACTCTTCATTCTATTTTTCATTCTTGATAAAGCTGCTGTGTCAGCGAAACGTCGTCGAATTTTTTCAAATAAAGTGTAGATCAAAGTTAAACCTTGTGTTTTTATCTCATTTAATTTTTGTTATGTTTAGTTTAAATTGTTCCGGTATTATCTAGTTATCGTGTTGACAAGTTGATTATTACAGATGGTTTTAAAGTAAATACAGTATGTATTCAACTTCTCAACTTGAAGTAATTTACTAACGATACGAATCTCATATCTCCAGAGAGCGAAGAAGCTAGACAGTCCCTCGGCGGTTCTTCTCATGAACCAAACCGCTGCTCTTTGAATTAAATTCTTTCAATCAATCAACGGTCGTCTGGGTCGACTGCCCCGCCCGTAACTAATGAATTTTTGTCTTGACAATATTAATGTTTGGGAGGAATTGGACTTCGAAAAAACTTATTTCTGTAATTTGAGAGAACATATGCCGCCCGGTTCAAAACATCGCTCGCGGAAGGGCCGGTCAATGATGTCGATATGATGACGCCGCGTCACCTTGCGCTCCCTAGTTGATGGGAATTGATTTATGACTCTGGGATTAATCATTATCAGAGGGCAAACGTAGAGACATGCATTTTCCCACTCATTGCTTTCCTGATACAAGCTTTCTGGATTTAGATGAAGATATTCTCTAGAACCATCCATTCCCCACAATATACACATATCAGAATAATATATGAGTGAAGAAGTGAAAAGAAGAAAAAGATTTAGGTTATCGCGATTAGGAAAATTGAAAATTTTGTTTTGTTTAATATTGAGTTGTCACAACTATTTTATACAGGGTGTTACATTATAGTGCGTAACAACTTGAGGGGGTAAATCTACGTGCAATTTTAAGAAATAAAGTTCATATAAACATAGGTCCGCAAAATTTCGTTACTGAGCTACCGGGTGTTGAAATTTCCGGAAAAAATTGTTTTTTTCTTCAAAACTCCTGTAGTTTTTGAGATATTCAACCCAAATTTGGAATGCAAGCTATTTTTTACAGCCTCCATTATTACACGTCCTAATTTTTAACTAGAATCTACAAGGTGTTTTTTTTTCCGGAGCCAGTTCCGGAGTCTTCTTTTGCCCTTTCAAACTTTTTCGCAGTACGCCACTGATCAGCGTACAATCAATTTTCGTCGTCTTCGTTCAATTTAGAAACTGTTTGACAGTTGTAATTCTTACGTATCTCCGACCTTTCCCGAGCAAAAAATTATTAAACGATTGTATGCATTCGCTGAATTGAAATCACTTCTAATTAAAAAATGACTAGTAGGCTTTGATTTTTTTTCATTTATTTATTTACTTTGACAGTTGCTAAAGTTGAACCAGTGTCTGCTCGAATTGTTTATTGACTTAACAATTAGTTTTAAGACTTTTGAAGTTCTTGGTGTAAGAAAAAAATTGCTAATTTTACTAACGCTGAATTGGCTGATATCCATTACATGTACGGTCTGGCTGACGGAAACACAACAGAAGCTAGGCGATTATATCAGGTGCACTTTCCAAATCGAGTAACACCAGTCAGGCAAACATTTTCAAATATCCCCAGAAGGTTGAGGGAAACTGGTACTTTTACTGCAAATAATCAGTTAAAAGGTGCAACTCGAACTAGGAGAACTCCAGATATTGAGGAAGCAGTTTTGAATTGAATCCTCATGTGAGTACAAGAATAATTGGAAATCAGCTGAATATTTCACATTTCTAGTTTCATATTCAACGCGTCCAAACTCTACTTCCTTGGGATTCTCTTTCAAGACTGAATTTCAGACGATGGTTCGTAGATAAAATTAGAGAAAATGCTCATTTTGATAGTGAAATAATGTTCACAGAAGAAGCTAACTTTTTGAGAACTGGAGAAAAGCCCCATTTGATTGAAGAACATCATTATCAAGAACAATTCTCACAAAATGTCTGGGTCGGAATAATTGGAAATCATTCGATTGGGCAATTTTTTTTTTGTCTAACAGACTAAATGGTCCCGCTTATCGGCATTTTCTTGAGGAGGAGATACCATTTCTGCTCGAGGATGTGCCACTTTTGGTGAGAAACATAATGTGGTTCATGCATAATGGGGCCCCAACATATTTTAGTGGAGAAGCTAGGGAATTCTTGAATAATACATTCAACAACTGATGGATAGGTTAGGGTACGCCAGAACCATGGCCTCTTATGTCCCCAGACTTAACTAGTTCAGAATTTTTCTTATGGGGATATCTCACAAGTTTAGTTTATACCACTCCAGTGAACACTGTAGAAGAATTGAGAAATCGAATAATAACCTCTTGTGCCACGATAAGAAATACTCCAGGAATATTTCAAACAGTTCGTGATAATATGCGAAGAAGGACAGAGGCCTGCATTCTTGCAGGTGGAGGATACTTCCTGCAATTTATTTAGTTTTTAATTATTTTTTTTAGTTTAATAATGAATAAGTATAAGTTGAGTCTCAGAAGACGAGCTGTCAAAATAAAAGCAAATTTTGTGCATACCTATCGTATATTTCTATTATTTTTTTTTATTTAGCGAATGACATACAATTCAAATTCAATAATTCAAAAACTGTTGGAGATACGAAAAAATGACAAGTATCAAAAAAGTTGATGACGAAAATTGTACGCTGATCAGTGGTGTACTGCAAAAAAGTTTGGAAGGGCAAAAGGAGATAATGCACCATTTTAAAAGGCTATCATTGTGAATGAATTTCTGACCAAAAACTAAACAAACATCATCGAACTACCACCGCATTTATCTGATATGGCTCCGGCTGATTTTTTCTTCTTCCAAAATGCAAATTACCAGTTCAAGGTAACTGACTTGAATCAACAGATAATAAAAAAAAAGAATTCGCGGCGAAAGCTAAAATCTATGCCTGAAAAAGCGTTTGAAAATGTTGTGATGATAGGATTATTCGTTGGTGTATTATTTCGGAAGAGTCCTTTTTTGAAGGCGCTACAATAATTTTGGATGGAAAATAAATATTTTGATTCATTACCATCTTTGGTACTTTGATAGAATGTAGACTCAATTTTTCTATCAGGAAAATGATCAGAATCACATCGAATTTTTCAAAATTCACGAACATTTTCAGTCAAACAGTTTTCAGCTTATTATTTGTGAATCAACAATGTGTAATATATATAATAATGGATTAATTTCGACATCCATTGTTGTGAGCATATAGAATTGAATACAATTGGGGTGTTTTGTATGAATTCGTTCCAGCGTACTAGATGAACCATATAATGTTCAAAGAATTTTAATTTATGGAGAACTTATTGAGAAAATTTGTCAGGCATGTTATATATTTTTCAAAACAAAAGCAATACTTTCAACAAGACAGTGCACCTGCACATAATGCAGACGACATCCTGTGAGATTACTGTTTTATGGCCCGCGAGATCTCTTGATCTCAGCCCATTAGATCTTTTCGTATGGGGTTTTGTCAAGAACAAAATTAACTTCACGTGAATATAAACAGAAAGGACATTCCTGGAATCGATAGGATACCCCGATGTAGCTTGATAGGATGCTGAGAAGCGATATGCGGCACTGATGAGCTCCTAATAAGGGCGAAACTGCAGTCTGCCGCTTCGTTTCTCGGCATCCTGCTTGGTTGTACTATTGTGCCTCTTGAGGGCTTGGGGAACTAGCTCTTGTCAGGAAGGATTATTCATTGATGTACGGATATTTGAATAATTCTTCTTGTCTCAAGTTTACATGTGTAGACATGTGTAGCAATTTTAACACATCAAATATGAATTATTGTGTCACATGTAATAATTAGTGATCATAGGTAACTAAAAACTCTGCAGAAAACACGATATAGGAATTTGTTCGTGTTTCAGTTGACAAAAACAAACACAGTAGCAAAAATCATAAAACACTTTTGGTAACGCGGTTTGTGTTTGATTCATGTAATTTATGTCGCTTGTCGAAAGTAAAACAACAGAAATAATATCGCGAAGTCGACCAAATTGAAAATCAGTACTAATGATCTATTACATTTTGTGACTACGATGTATTCTGTACTCCAACGCACACACTCACACTGTTCTGATAGATATGATTGAATTTGAACTATGCGCAGTGGTAATAAGGTGCAAATTGACTCTTTGACGTTAGGAACACACCTACATTGCTTAGATAACAGTGAGTGCTTGTAATTGAATATGAACTTTATACAATAGTAATAAAGCTCAGATTGACTCTACGTTTCAGTTAGAAAACGTTTGTATGGGAAAAAAGTACAGTTTTTAGGGTTTAACGGCATTTATTTGAATTTTTCTCGCCGTAAAAACCATCCTTAAAATGAGATAAAAAACACAAGGTTTAACTTTAATCTACACTTTATTTGAAAAAATTCGACGACGTTTCGCTGACACAGCAGCTTTATCAAGAATGAAAAACAGAATGAAGAGTATGGTATTATAAACAAATCGTAGAACAAGTTGGGTGAATAACAGGAAAATCCACACCGAGCCATTGTACAGTTAGTATGAAAGGTAATAAAACTAATTAAACAAGTTAAGTAGGGGTGAGTAATTCACATCTACCTGTTCATTCAAAAGCTTTTCGAATGTTTGTATCTATTTATTCCTAATGCTTCTAGGAGATCTAATTTTGAACTTTTGATTTTATATGTAATATGTCAAAGTTTTTATTGAATGAATGGTTTTCTTTTATTAGGTGGTTTGAATAATTTGAATCAGATTTATTTTATCGAAGCTACGTTTATGTTCAGATGTTCTTATGCCAAAACTCCTATAGGTCCTACCGAAATAAATTTTATCACAAGAACCGCAATTGAGTGTATAGATTCTGATTTACTTGATTTTTCAACACGAGAGATATTATTTGTAATATGTTTACCTAAGTTATTAGAAGTTTTGAAAGTTATATTGAACAGAAAATTCATACACATCCACTCATTTCCAAATTTCTTTATTGGTATAGATATGTTGACGACATCTTAGTATGTTTCATTGGAACTACTCGCCAATTAGACTTATTTCTTAATTTCATTAATTCCATCCATTGGAACATTAAATTCACGATAGAAATTGAACAGAACGATTCCATTAATTTTTGGACTTAAAATCACTAAACAAAATAATAATCATGTTTTTCGGTCTTTCGTAAACCAACACATACTGATACAATTATACATAACTACTCATTACATCCAATTCAACACAAAGTTGCAGCTTTAAACAGCATGGTACATCGGTTACTCAATTTACTTTTATCAGTAGAAGATTATAATAAAGAGTTAAACATCATCAAACAGATAGCCATTAATAATTCATATAATCCGGATATGTTAGATCTAATCATTCGTAAAAACTGTATCAGAAAGCAATAAATGAAGTATATCCTATTCATAAAGACTATAAAATATTCAACAGTTTAACATTCTGCGGTTCTGCAAGTACAAATATTAAATCCTTTCTCGTCAAACAAAATCTTAATATAACTTTCAAAAGTTCTAATAACTTAGGTAAACATATTAAAATAATAAATCTCGTGTTGAAAAATCAAGTAAATCAGGAATCTATAAACTCAATTGCGGTTCTTGTGATAAAATTTATATCGGTAGGACCTATAGGAGTTTTGGCATAAGAACATCTGAACATAAACGTAGCTTCGATAAAAATAAATCTGATTCAAATTATTCAAACCACCTAATAAAAGAAAACCATTCATTCAATAAAAACTTTGACATATTACATATAAAATCAAAAGTTCAAAATTAGATCTCCTAGAAGCATTAGGAATAAATAGATACAAACATTCGGACAAGCTTTTGAATGAACAGGTAGATGTGAATTACTCACCCCTACTTAACTTGTTTAATTAGTTTTATTACCTTTCATACTAACTGTACAATGGCTCGGTGTGGATTTTCCTGTTATTCACCCAACTTGTTCTACGATTTGTTTATAATACCATACTCTTCATTCTGTTTTTCATTCTTGATAAAGCTGCTGTGTCAGCGAAACGTCGTCGAATTTTTTTCAAATAAAGTGTAGATTAAAGTTAAACCTTGTGTTTTTTATCTCATTTATATCATGGATCTACATCAAGTAACGGCCTCCACAATTCAAACCATCCTTAAACTTCAACGAACATTTAAAAAAAGAATTGGCCAAATTGATCTAGGCGTTGTTGAGTTATGCGCTTAGCAACACATTTTGCGATTCATTTTTATATTATAGATATTGACATAGAGGATTATTTAGCGAATGGCAAGATTCCCATTTCATAACGATATTCGGTTCGAATTAATTTCATTTTCAGAAAAAAACACCATGATAATATTATTATCATATATACTTTCGAGAAACTAAATAATCACTCAACTCAACGCAACCAATTTCGCGTATGGTTTGAATTGAAAAAAAACACTAATTGCCTGAAGAATGTGAATATTCACCTAACTTAATCAGTATCCGAGATATCATTTGCTCAGATCCGGAATAACTCGAAAACGAAAATGAACACTGAAATTAGTTTTCACGGAAAAAAGCTCTGTGGAAAAGCAAGACCTAGGAAGGAGGGTGTCATATTTTCTTTCTGCATTGTTTCAAATAGATGCCCCACAAAACCTTCGAATTTGGAACAAACTGTACAGTTTATAAGTTGTACAGCTATGGAAAACATAAAGCTAGTTTTATTTTTATTGTTAAAGTTTATTTAGTCCTTTGGTGTAAGTGTATTATGTTATTAAACCGTTAGTGCATGAAATAACAACCATTGAAGGAGGTACCAGAGTCGCCATGCATCGCTAGCCCGTGTCTTTTATATCGTAGATGGCGCATAGCATGGTGGTTTTATTCATTGGAATGAAACAAATGCCTGTGGACGTAATTATGTGGTTGGTAATGGGTTATCCAGTATACCCATCGTGATTGGTTACCTGAAAAGGGACACCACCATAGTTGGTACTCCACGGTGGGCTTCAGTATCAACATGGTTGTATTATTGTTCATGCAGTACATTGATATTAAATTCAATTAGGGGTTTATATTGAATATGAATGATTTTAATTTTTGTATTACTGAAATATTCAGTATCAATATAATTAATTTCAAGAGGAATTTAATTTTCGGATAAATACTTTGTTGAACAACTTTTAATTAAAAAAATAAAATAATTCAAAATTTTACTTTAGAATTTGATCTAATACAATCGTCCACATTGTGTATAGATCTCACTTATTTCTATGTCTGCTCACTCTATCGGCCTATTTATACCGTTTGTCTATTTGGTGCGTCTTTGTTCGTTACCTCTGAAACTGTTCATTGTATCGAAAAGGTGTGAAGAGAAGATATATAGAACTTAAACCGTTGTAAATTTCTGGATTAGTTTTGAATATACCAGGCGTCCATTTTAGAGATTCATATTCGTATCGTTTCGGGTTTTTTTATACTGAAATCATGTGAGTTTTCTGGGAAATTTATGAATTGCAGTAAGTATAAGCTCTTCATTAACTGGGTATATTTTCCGTGAATTTGATACGAATACAGAATCAGTGAATATGGAATAGTAATTTATGTGGAACTATAGGGGATACGTTCTTAGGTGACAAAGTAAATATATAAAAAATTAGTTTAATTGAAGTTTTCGCCAAAACCGTTCGGAATATCTCTCTACTGTCTTCGGCAAAGTTTCAGCTATTGTCATGGCCAACAAGTTTTCTGAATATACCAACATAGAAACACATTCAAACACCGTTTCTTAACAAAATGTCCAAAAAACTCCATTTCTTTGCCATTTTTTCGTTAATTTTCGTCTAAATAATAGAGAAATCAAGGGAATGTCGCTTTAAAATCTCAAAATAAGAAAAGAAAACACATTTCCTATAGTTAAATCAAAAAATTTAAACGCACAATCATGATTTTAACTCAAATTTTTATTCCAATTCCAACAATTTTCATCAAATAAACATATGAATTCATGTTCATTCTTCTTTTTCTCCATCTCCATTTTGCTGTGAATTCCAGCAAATGTCTCCTAATAGAGAATCAAGTTTTTGTTCCACTATACCAGTGCTCAAGCCTAGCCGTCACCTGATGAAACCGTTCACCATGCTCATCTGATTCACATGGTGATTGTTCGGCATACTTGTCTGCATGGTAATGTAAAAAATGAATTTCCAGAGACATTTTTACACCGATGTTACGGAAAGCAACAAGCATCTTTTCAACGTGTATGCGCCAGTTTTCGTCACGATGACTTCCAAGTACATTTTCGATGACTCCTTTGACGCAATCCCAAGCAAAGAGCTGCAAATTCGAGAAACTGCTTTTAAATTGTTGGTCCCTCATCAAGCGTCGAATATCAGTTCCATTGAGTATGCCTGTAATAAAATAATTCGAAAAAATATGTGTTAAATATTGAATAAGTTAGGTTGATTGGTACGTATATAGTTACACACAAACCTTCTATTATTTTCATTCCACTCAATCTTGGGAATATTCGCTTCAACTCATTGAATGCATTACCTTCAGGATCTAGGGCCTTGATGAAATTTTTAACAATCCCAAGCTTGATATGCAGAGGTGGAAGCAACACTTTTTCGATTGGCACAAGTGGAATTTCAACGACGTTTTCTCGACGCAATCTGAACCCTTGTTTCATAGGCCAGCTCTTATTGGCATATTGGTCGCCGGCATATCGAGTATCTCATAAACATACAAAACACATGCTTTTCGTATATCCCGTCTGCATTCCTCTCAAAAGAGTTATTACCTTCGAATCTGCACAAATCTTCCAACGATGGTCTTCATATTTCAACAAATCAAGGATTTTTTTCAATGTTTCGTAATTTTCTTTCGTTTTTGTGCTGATGGCAATCGGGACACTGTTTTTTGAGTTTGTGACATGAAGCAAAACCGCCTTGAACCAATTCCTTGATATCAGTGCAGTAAGCGAATTAATTGTCTTCGATGGATTTGAATAAAGCAGTGAACTGTCTATGACGGCCGATTGCTCCATATTCTTTCACATCAGGTGCTAAGACATTATTTTTTTTTCAATTCCTGAGTCAAAATAATGGACTGACGCTGCGATAATTTCAATCGACGAATAATTTTATCCAGATCTTTTTGAGAAAATTCGGCATGATTACATTGTGGAGATACATTTGATGGTACATAAACCGATGCAGACGTTTCGCCAATAGTATCAAAAGTAGATGGAATGTACTCTTCTGTCGGACTGGGTCTTTTCGGTATTGGAATGGATTCCGAATGTGGTAACGGCAACTGAACAAACCGAGTTCCTCTGAGTTTAACTTTACGTTTTTTAGCTCTGTTCAATCCGTCAATTTCATTAACACAAGCAAAACAGTCATCTGGATTATGTTTTTGAGGATTTGTCCAAAGTACTGGAATGCCAAAAGGCATAGATTGGAATTCACCTGTAATAAAAATAGCTTCAATTAATATAATTTTGAAATAAATGATAAATCATTTCATTTTACCTCTTTTCCATCCACTCAATCTTATGACACAACCAGTACAAACGATTTTTGGAGCTCAGTTCACATCTTTGATTACAGTTTGGTTGAGATATTGTGTGTACGATTCAGCAGTTTCTTCAGAAATTGAACGCTTGCTTGTCATTATAGTAAACTTTCCACAAATGTAGCAAAATTTATTAAATTTACTGCACGAATTCATTTTCGATATTCTTACCAAATATATAACTTGTGTAAACAAAGAAACTTCAACGAGAAATGTCAAATTAAGAAATATCAGAACTAGACTATGAAAAATGGCACACAAATACATAGAAAAATACGTAGTAACATCAAACAACAAATTTGAGTTGAAATCATGATTGTGCGTTTAAATTTTTTGATTTAACTATAGGAAATGTGTTTTCTTTTCTTATTTTGAGATTTCAAAGCGAAATTCCCTTGATTTTTCTATTATTTAGACGAAAATTAACGAAAAAATGGCAACGAAATGAAGTTTTTTGGACATTTTGTTAAGAAACGGTGTTTGAATGAGATTTTTTATGTTGTTATATTCAGAAAAATTGTTGGCCATGACAATAGCTAAAACTTTGCCGAAGACAGTAAAGCGATTATCCGAACGGTTTGGGAATTACAAGCATATAATGTACTGAATTCATAAGCGACGAACCCTACTAAAATCAGCTAACTTCAAAGGCGAATATCTCCTAAACAAGAGCTAACTTTCAAAAACGGTGGTTACCACTGGATTCAGCGTACCCGATATAGGTTTACAAATATGTTTTCCGCGTGTTAGAATTTTGAAGTGTCATTTTCACGCACTGTGTTATTACCTTCAGGCTTAGGCTTTTTCTTGCTCAACCTTCATAAGGTCTTTAATTTTACAAAGGTTGCCGTGTTGTGGGTCAGATGTGACCCAAGAAATAAAATTATACTGAAAAATGAACAAAAAATAAATTGTTCAATGGATTTATTTGGTATATATATTTATTTCTACAGAATTACTATCAATTTTTGTAAAAATTATAATTTTATATATACTATGTTGTTAGATATTTTTATAAAAAGAGACTGAGCAGTAATTAAAAAAAATGTGAATAAAATTATATATTATTACACTGGGTACATAAAACAACTGTATTAGAATTTTTTTTACATACGAATTTCTTACAGCGACTTCTTTTGGGAACCTTCTTAGCTGTACAAGTGTTGTTTACCTCTTGTTGGGTGGAAGTTGATGGAATTTGTACATTGTCACTAGATTGAGGGAGCTTTTTTGCAATTTCTATTCAGAAAGGTGCCCTCGGTAATGACTTCCAGTTTTTTCTATACAGTGTAACCAATTGCATACCTAAATTCTCCTAATAGGCAGTCTTCCTTCCAGCTGCTATTGGCAGCCGTGAATAATATGATAGCATTGTAGGCTGATATGTCTCCCATGTTACTAAATACCACTTGAGGCCAACGTTTTGTTTTTTTTTGGAACTGTAAGGAGCTTTATCCAGTGTATCCACGCCACCCTTACATTTGTTGTAGTCTAATATTATCACAGGATTTTTGTCTGCGCGATTACCCACTTCTGAGTTGTGATGCAAAGTGCTGAGAAGATTCACTGACTTATTTTTTTTGGGTATGTAGTTTCTGTTCAAGTTGATGTGATCTAATTTGAACTTTTCTGTGAAATCTCCTCAGGATTTTTGAAAAAAAGGTATTGTTGTAAAGCTTATTCGAGAATGAACAAAAAACGAGAAAAAGATACAGTGTGTTACATTTGAAAACATAGATTTTCATGTCTGAAAAATTTCATTTTCGCCGAGTTACTAGGAACACTCGGCTTGAAATTTTTTTTTTCTATATTTGATAAGAAGGTACAACACTTTCACCTCAAGAAAAGAAAATATCATGCGTTAATTATGCGAAATGAGGCATTTGAGAACTTTTGAAAAAACTTCCAAATTCCCGAAATTATCGATTCTTTAATTAATTTAAAATCTACCGATGGTTTTTTGGGCACAAAACAGATATCGTTGAACAGAACATCCAAATTGTAATCAGAATATGATAAAAAATACAGGGCGTGCCTTTTAAAAAAAATCTATGTTTGTCCCTGGAGCAAAAATGGAACACCCTGTATGTACGAAAATAATTTTAAGGAATGCACACATACTTATAAAACAATAATCAGAAAAAATCTCGTTTCTACCTCAAATAGTTTCTGAGATATAGAAGTTCCTCGCCCTATTGACTCACCCGGTATACCGTGTGACCTTTTAGGAGATTTTTGCCGATTTCGTAGACCTACTAAGGTTTATTCTCCACCCTCAATAATTGGATTAAGCTATAAGTGATTCTTTTCAGAAAATAATATATCAGAAAACCAATACACAATCATAACATTTTCAAATATATTGAAAAAAAAAATTGCTTTATTATAACTCATTGGATTAATTTTAATTTTGAATTAATTGAGCTTGGATTTAATAATCAAATGATAGTCTCCATGTAACTAATTTGTTTTTAGGTTCGCTGAGGGACATTAATTCAAACGGCTTTCCATTGTGAAGGTCCGTCCCTACCTCGAGTGTAGTCTAAATAGTCATTGGGGTTGTTCAACTCAACTCTAAAATCAGTTATGATGATAAAGTGGTTGAAATATTTAACTAGTGGACATGGATTATTTAGAAATCAAGGAGCTGTTATCATTATTTTATATTATTTTTCAGAATATTTTCATCCAAAACTAATATGCTTCGATATATCAACCCGTTCAAAATGTACAGGGTGGACAGATGTCGATGTTTTAGTACTGCAGCTATGTAAAATATTTTGAATAGAGGAAAATGAACCGTCTTACACGTATTCTTGTTTGCTTAAGGAATTCATTGCCATTATTTGGAAATTTGGGAAACGGTCAATTGTCAATTTCTCGGTTGTTTTTGAAGTTATGTACAAATGGTTGTGATTACTAACTCTAACTTTTTCACGTTTAATAGAACTAAGTGTGCATTTTTCTTGTCCAGCGGTTTTTGAGCTATAATGCGACTTCCATTTCTTCAAATATAAACCATACGTAACTTTGATTTCTTTGAATAAGTTTTCTTTTCTTGTTCAAAAGTTATCACAAGAAAACTTAATTTTTCTCATCAACACGTGTTTGCATGAAAAACCGATAATTTTACAAGTTTTCCCTGATAATATCTAGTAAATTAAATAGCTTAAGAATATTCTGTGCTCTCACAGTCGAAAATTAGTTCTTGCAATCTTTTCATTAAGTTACAATTTTTTTGTGAATATAGTATCGTTTGTTATAACGAAGCGATCATACCTGTCGAAAATTTTTAACAATAACTTGCAATCGTTCTTTTATAGCTGAAAACTAGCGAAATATTCTATTATATGTGATGAAATTTAAGGGAAACTAATGAAGGTATTCAAATGTGTTGCCATTATTCTGTATCTTCTTCTTCTTACTGTGCCTTATCCTTACTGGACGTTGGCGAGATCATTTTGGCCCATATTACTCTATTGACTGCAGCTCGAAATATTTTCTGAGATGTTTTCCTGGTTCATTGTCTAAGATTGGCTAGCCATGAGATTCGTCGTTTTCCACGTCCCCTCTTACCGTCCATCTTTCCTTGCATGACCAAATGGAGGATTTCATACTCATCATTCCGCATTGTATGTCCAAATTATGCGAGTTTTCTCTCTTTAATAGTCCCCATAACCCCTCTTTGTTCATGCGTTCCAGAACTATTTCATTCGTCACATGGTGTACCCAAGATATTCTCAACATGCGACGGTAGCACCACATTTCGAACGCCTCTACCCTCTTACAAGCAGCATCAGTCAACGTCCAAGACTCCACAGCATACAGCAATATAGAGAACACATAGCACCTCAATAGACGAGTTCTTATTTGTTAATTCAACTTAAGATTACATAATACAGCTTACATCTTGTTGAAGTAGGCTCTGGCTTACTCAGTACGTATTTTGATCTCTCTAAACTGTTCCCAGTTATTATTCAGAAGCGCACCCATATGCTTTATGGTTGTAACTGTTTCAATGGGAGAACGTCCGGCATAAAATTGTAGGTTGGTTATGTTTGCTCATTATCATAACTTTTGTTTTGTTCGTATTAAGCCACATGTTGTATTTTTCGCAAACTTGTACCATGCTTTCAATAAGCCTTTGCAGTCCATTCATTTGTGCTTGCCAAAAGAATCGTATCGTCCGAGTATCTCAGATTGTTGATCAAAACACCATTAAGGAAATGCTGTCCTCAATCTCGCCAAGAGCTTCCCGAAACAATTTTTCAGAATAAACATTAAAAAGCAGTGGGGACAACACACATCCTTGTCTGACGCCCCGACGATTCTGGAATCTCTGCAATTCCACTTCCTCCACTCGAACAAACGCCTCCAATAAAGGTTAGAAATGATACGAAGATCCTTATCGTCTATTCGATACTCCTGCAATATTTCTATTTCCCTCTGATGGTTTACTCTGTCGAATGCTTTTTCTAAAACAATGAATCAGGCATATACATCGCAATTTACATCACAATTTTTTTGAATTAAAACATTCAAACCGAACAATGCTTCTCTAGTACCTAGACCATTCCTGAAGCCAAACTGCTTATCACTAATGTCTTGTTCTAGTTTTGGGTAAATTCGTCCATGTATTATTTTAAGGAATAGATGGTTTCCTCGGTATTCGAATAAATGATGATATCAGCCAATCGTCAGGAATATTTCCTGTATCGTAGACATAGTTGAAAAAGTCAGTGAAAATGTCCAAATGATCTTCCTGAATTAGTTTGAGCAAATCTCCACAAATTCCGTCTGGGCCAGTAGCCTTGTTCCTTTTCAAATTATTTATTGCGTATGCTACTTCGGGTTTTGTTATAGAAGGTCCTGTTATTGCCTCATTTTCCGCAAGAGGCTCTCTGTCTTAGTCGTTATTCTGTAAACATAATTCATAATGCCTGAGACACACAGTGGAAATTGGAAACCGAAATTTTGTTTCATTCCTCCAATATTTCGACAAGCTCTTCTATATAACAGATCCTTGATATATCCCCAAAAAAGAAAATCAAGAGGCGACACATCCTGGGAACGGGCGAGCCATCTTCATGGACTACTAGTTCTAATCCAATTATTGCTAAAATTTAAGACAAGTAAATCAGCTAAGACCATAGTTTTAATGAAGAGCTCCATCCTCTTGAAAATAGATATTTTTCCTTCCAAAAAGGGACAGTTTTTCGAAATATTTATCGATAATACTGTTATCTACACTTTCATGATATAATTCACCACAAAGGTTTACATGATAAACTAAATAACCTAAGAGCGATTATCTTTTCATGGCTTTTAGGGTTCAATTTGAGATGAGAACTGATACCCAGCCAAATGGTACTTTAAGCAATCACTCAAAAGTGCAGAACATGTTGTTTCCCACAAGTAGCTCAAAAAGTTAAACTAAAGACATATAATACCTGATTTTCTGCAAGAAATGAATCGCCAAGTGCTAATAAGTTGGTTGAAAGAAGTTGGAAACATCAATATCACAAGCGGACCAATTTAAATTTTCAATATACAGTATACAAACAACTTTGCATCTGAAAACGTGAATTAAATTCACTTCTTAAAACTGAAAATAGATTAATACCTAATGAACCTCGTAATTCCATAACATGAATTTTTCGATAGATTCGCAAATTTGACAAACACACATTTTTTAGAGGAGGAAACGAAATTATTCAGTAAAGCTCTGGAACATGTTCAAAAATTTCAAACACGTAAAAATGCAGATCAACTTGGTGCTAATATCGAATAACCCCACGAATGTTCAGAGTAATAAAGAGGTTATTAAATGACACTTCCAAATTACTCAAAAATAAATTCTACGGTTTCCAAAAAGTCAAGATAACCATATCATAAAGAATCAAATCAGTTCAGGATGAGATAATTTTTACCACAGCAGATAAATCTAATAAAGTTGTAAGATTAAACTAAATTGAAATCAACTCTCAAAATCTATCCAAAATTTCTTTTCGCCCAACAATCAATTCCAAAATGAAATTAAGAAATTATATATAGATCTTTCACTAGATGACGCAACCAAAATCAATTTAATAATAAATAACCCACTAGAATCCCAATTAAATTCACTCATAAGCCTGGATACCCTATTAGATCAGTTGTATCTTATATTTTAGCTTCTCTCTCATTTGTTAATTGATTTGATGGATATTGTCGATTTAAACACAAACACAACACATTGTTATTATTAGTTGTATGTCTAAATCGAGCGAGGCTCTTATTTTGGGAAATCGGCTCAGCCCCCTATTAGCAGAAATTTTAATGGATAGCTTTGAGACTACAAAACATAACAACTCTTAAGCTAAACAGTTTTTATATTTGTTTCGATATGTGGATAATATCATTGTATGTTTTATTGGTACTGACAGTCAGCAAAATAGTCTCCAAAATTTGTAAATTCAATTCATTCGAACATAAAATTCACTACCAAAATTGAACAGAACGATTTGATCAAATTTTTAGATTTAACTTTTACTAAATTAAATAGTAGATATGAGATCTCCATCTTTCATAAATCGTATCATATGGATATAGTAATTCATAATACGTAATTTCATCCTGTTCAACATAAAATAACAGCTTTCCACATCACGATTCACACGATTATTAAATGCCCTTCATCTTTAGATAATTTCAATGAAGAAAATTGTATTTTTTCTAATAGCTCTTAATAATGCATACAATCCAAGTTTTATAACTGAATTATTTTGTGAAAAATGAAAACACAAGTCGATACAATTAGTGTACCCAAAATTTAAAGATCAACACAGATATATTAGCCCCACATACATTGGGAAAGTATGCCCTAATTTAAAACATTAACTGGAAATGTTCTAATTATATATCTCATTTCCAGAGAATAATAATCTATCCGAACACATCCAAACACGATAAAAATAAAACAGACGAAGAAAAGAAATCTTGTATATATAAACTTAGCCGCGATAGTTGAAAAAATATGTTTATTGGGTAGATCTTACACAGAAATTAAAGTCAATGAACATTAAAGTTGATTCATCAATAAAAACTCATTCTGATTACGTGAACCTTTTAATTTAAGAAAAGCATAATATCGACCAGAACTTTAAAATCTTATATTCATCAAATAAAAACTTGAAACCACTGGATCGAAATTTTTCAACATATTGAATCACCACGTAGATTGTGAAAATAATTTCCCTATATGTTTCCGGCTGAGTGATTTAAATAAGAATTCTGTAAATTTTCTGTAAGTTTTTCCCACTTTTAATCCGATTGTGATCATATATAAATTGTTGTAGGGGAGGGCGGGGCTGGTTCTAACAAATTTTGTATTATAGTTTATATTTTCTTTGGTAACGAATTTTTTAGTTTAATTTTTAATTGAAAACATGCTTTGGTTATTCAGCTATGATATTAGTAGCAAAATACATTCAGTATGTAAGTGCTTTTAGAAAGAGAGCCGTCAAAACCAAAAGTCATTTGTTAATATGTGCCCCGCATTTGGGGCAAATATTAACGGAGCTGAGTACGTTTTAACGTAAGGCAATTATTAACAGAGACAATTTTTTAGGAAATACTTAAATAAAACATCATTTACTCAAACAAAAATATTGTATTATAGATAATATATATATTAAAATATATAAACAAGTTAACAACAAATTAAACTATACGTTTTAAAGTTACTAAAGTTTTCATAATCAATCTTTAAAGTTTTTATCAATCAATACTAATTAACCACCATATCTACTGAGTATTAAAGCTTTTAAGCCTAGAAACATTAATTGAAATAGTTTAAGCTTAACAATTAAGTATTACGTAATCAGTCGCATAAAGTTTTTGGTAAGTATCAACAGTTTTAAAGAATCTAAATGTTACCTTAAACAATTAAGTATTTAAACAAGCGTTCTAACAGCGTTAAATAATACTTTTAGTATCAGTCTTTAAGTTACACTAGTTCAAATGATCTTTATCTAATTTGTACTTAAAAGTAGACAAGAAATGTGTGCCTGTATAGTTTGTTTTGTCAAAATTAATCAGAATACTCATCATCTGAGAAACAGTTGAGGCATATGTATTTTCTGATATCACCCTTAATACAGGTAATGTGAGCCCATCCTTTGCATGAAATACATTGTATCCAGTCAAGTCCAGATGCATCGTCATTATAAGACTCAGCGCAAACTAAACGGCAGCAGGTATCTTCTTCACTGTCATCCTGAAGAATATGTTTCTTCACCTTTTCTACTTCTACTCGCCGGGTTGATTTACCTTTAGCTTTACCTTTCCCTTTACCCTTATTTTTAATTTCAGTCTGACTAGTTTTTCTCTTTTTAGATGATTTTAATTTTTCTTCTTCCTCTAAGGCCAATTTTTCGGGAGTATCAGTGAGAATAGTGGATTTCCTTGAACGCTTTCGTTTAGATTCGACTCGTGGAGGAGCTTTTGGAAGGGGTCTTACTGTTTCTATATTAAATTTTTCTGTAGGATTCTTTGATGGTCCTGGATCATTTGACGGTCCTGGTTTATTTGGCGATGCTGATATATTTGAAGGTCCTGGTTCATTCGATAGTCGATGCTTATCTGATGGTCCCGGCTCATTAGAAGGAACATGCGATAGCTGATCAATTACCTCTGAAATACTTATGTGAATGTCAGGCATGTTATCTAAAATTTCATTTTGAATTGAAGATTCTAGATTAAGTGATACTTCTTCTGGATTGACAGAACTATCTCCTGGCTGAAGTGATCCTGGTTTCCCATCGAAGCAGTATTTGGATCAGGACGATCAGTTACAAATGATGGTGCGAAGTCACAGTCTTGAAATACATCTTCATTGCACGGCCAAATGCCAGCTTTTTAAACGAGTTGATGATATTGTTTTGAGTGAATGCCAGAGGAAATGCTTCTTTCACAATGCCAGGAGATCGTAGATGGTCATTGTCTTCCCGGATGATTAACCATCCAGTTCGTTTGCTGCCGGCTAATATAATTCTTAAACGGTCCATACACACCGACATCCAGTGGTTGGAGATTGTGAGAACAATGTGGTGGGAAAGACAAAAGAATGATATGGTTGTTCTTTGTCTTCGTGACGACTTCCACATTGACATGAGAATGATGGTTATCCAACAACAATAAAACTGGTTCCTGCTCTGATGTTTTAACATGTTTCAAAAAGTGGTCAATAAATTTCGAAAATTCTTTTCTGACATCCACGGAACTATTTCCTAGACCAACACACCCGGGCGGTCCATTTTGGATGAATAAATCACTGTATCTGATCCGTGGAAATATGAACATACATGGTATGAAATTACCAATAGCATTTGCCGCTGCCGCAATTGTGACGAGAGTACCCCGTTCCGCAGACGTAACAGCTCCTACCTGCTTGGAACCTCGTTGAGCTACCACTTTCTTGGGTTTCTGCACCGTCGTCACTCCCGTCTCATCTACGTTCCAGATTCTACTCGGAGATATATTGTATCGTTGAAGAACTTCTCGATATTTTTCAAAAAATGAATGAACATTTGTACGGTTAAATGATGTTGCTCTGCTTAAGCTTGTCGCCTCAGGACTCCGAATAGACAAGGATGCGTTGCGTTTCATAAAACCAGCGAACCAATCTTTGCCAGCCTTTCCGTCTCTTTTCCAAGATTCTGGAATATTATCTATTTTGTATGCAATGGCTAGCTCATAAGCTAATTTTTGACATCATCTGGTAGCAATCCAAAATAGATATTAGAACATTTCACTAAATAATCTGCTATCATTTTTCTTGGTCAAGATTGAAAACGAGACGATTTTTTTATAACCCACATCAACAGGAATCCCCGCCTTTTTTTTCTTTAAGTATTTGTACAGTGTTACATGACAGATGTCATACTCCGCAGCAACATCTCTAAATTTTCTATTATTTGTTATAATTTCTTCGGCTGCCAGCTCAAATACTTCTTGAGACGTGGAACCTCGTGCGCTCTTCCTTTTGTAATTTCTCATCCTATAACAAAACACAGTTATTGCACAAAATAATCGTTTAATATCAAACACCTACATATGGGGTAAATATTAACATGTTAATATTTACCCCGCTCAAATTGTTAATTTTAGCCCCAAGATCATTTTTATACTTCATCAATTACAGAAAATAATCTAGTAAGAATAATTACAAACAATTATTATAGTTTTAAAGTCTATAGAATAGAGATTAAATTAAGATAAAGTTTGATTCAATTTAGTGAATAAAAATATCTTAAATCAATTTATTACGAAGTACAAAAGTTCGCTAACCTGTAAATCCGAGGGTCCTGTGCACAACTATCACTAGCGACGGCCGGTCGAACACTGACAAGTCTGGACACGATCGGCTGTGTTTATAGAGTATTCTAAACCGAGTATCATTCTTTTGACACTTCGCGTTTGGCGGGAATAAGCTTGTTAATACTTACCTCCGTTAAAACCAGCCCCGCGCTCCCCTACCTTAGTTTAGTTTTTATTTTATATTTGTGTATTAGTGCGAATCAATTTTATTTAATTATCATAATTAATGATATTTATTATTTCTATCTTTTCACACTAATATTTCCTATTTCATTTTCCTACATTTCAAATTTTCCAGTGGTTATCTACAACTTTTCTTTCCATAAAAACCTTATGGATATTTTAAAACAAGGAGCAGCAATTCATTCATACTTAATATTTGAACGAGTTAATTTAAGTTAAATCGATGAAAAAAGGATTTCAGGTAGAAAATCACAATTTACGTAATATCAATAATGAAATTGTTATACTGCAGATAACAATACTACTTCATACAACATTACCAAACCCCTCCTAACCAGAATAGGTTCGATGACAACCAGTGAGGAGTATTTAGAGCTAGAGGGATTACGCTGGAGTTATCTCTAATTTAGGGCGGATTTAATGCCCCAGGAATTCCCCAAATTGGATTTGTCTCCCTTGAATGTTCTGCTTTCCCCAGTCCACACAGATTACGTCAACGTGTTGAATTTTTGCGACCGACCGACGTTTGAATATAAATCGAATTTTCAAAATTCGTTCGCAGTGGTATCGAAAATATAGAGTTTATAATGAACCGAAAGTTTAAATGATAATTTAGGCTTTACCGAACTAATTGAAATTAAAATAACAAATATATATTTAAATTTGACATAATTGAATCGCATTTTGTAAATTTTCTATGTTGGGATTGATAATAAAATCGTTTAATGAGTAGCACAATGAAATTTAAAATGAATAGGAGCTTAACATTTAAAAAATTGGTATATTGATATATTCGATAATGTTTTTTTGTTTGTTTCTGTAGTTGCTCCCGAAGAAATTGTTCAAATAGACTGCGCTAAGAAATCAACGCAAAAAATCGAAAAGTCAAATTTATTCAGGACAAGTTTGAATTGTTGAAGAATTATTTTTCCAGTAATCTACTAGCATTAAGGAATGGTTGAGATGTATTGAATTTCTTTGAGGAAATTTAAATCATGTGGTACATCTTGATGCCCTGAATTTGAAAGAGTGCACTCTGTTTGGAGTGGCGTACCTACTCTGATTATAAAATGAAGTAAGATTCAACAGAACATATATGGTTTATTATGTGTGAGCTTACTAGCCCGACTTTACAGAAGGAAAATTAAATTCTTACTTAGCTAAACATTGTATTTTTTATCTTCTATTAGTCACAGAGGGAGTGGGAGACGCACGAATATGTTCGACCAGTGGTGGCACTTCGGTTTATTACAGTACCATACAGTTAGAGAAAAGATCTAACCTAACCTAACCCCTAACCTGTCTATGTAGATGGCACTAATTTAAGCACGTCAAGTGTCAAACTCTATCAATCAAACTTCAATCGCCGAAAACTGAATTGTCGATTGTCTGTCAATGTTTTCAGTTTCCCGCTAAACCCTTCTATTTTTGGTGTTAGCGCTTCCAAAATCATTTTCCTTTGAGGTGTTTCCGTTGCTAGTGTCTTCGAATCAAGTTTAGTAATTCTCTTGAAAATTTGTGAAGTTATAGCTGATACTTTGTGCATCTTGAGCTTTGAATGTTTCTACTTTACCTAATCTAACGGCGGGAAAGGAATACCATAGAAAAAGACAACTGGAATGGCGAGGAAATAAAAGTAGCCGAGGAAACCTTTTTTCGAGATCCGAAAAGATAAGTTGATTTGAATCATATGAATTTTCTTGAGTTTCTCAACTTTCCAATTGGTCAGGATGACTTCATCAGGGATTAAATATCACTGCAAATTTCCCACATGCCCCAACAAGTTTTCCGAGCTGAAAATAACAGTTTTCATGTTTTCCCTCGACAAGATCCATCAACTTGTTTGAAGGGGAAAGAGTTTTGTTCTATAAGTGAAAATATCAAGACTGCCAACTGTTACTAATGTAGTGATCACTTCGAAGAAGACGACTTTGTTAATGCAAATCGAAAAAGATTAAACCGTGGCGTTATACCATCTCTTCCTATTTTGAATAACGAATCATCGTGTTCTTATAATAAAGAGGATCAGTCAAATGTAGGCAGTATTACTTCTTGGCCAGGAGTCCTCAACGAGCAATATCATTTATTATCAAATGGTCACTTGAATGTTGGTAGTAAATCATCTTTGCCAGGGACTTCCAATGAACCATCTTGTCCGATTTTCAACGTAGGGCACCCTGCAAACATTCTTTATGAATGGCATATTAGCAATGTAACTCGATCTGAGTAAGAAAACAAAAAAAAAATTTCATTTGGTAGTTATGGATACGCCAGAATTACTATATGCTTGATCGTGATTTTCATTTTAATTGAAGAACGTTTTAGGTATTCCCTTTTTAAAGCTTTTATCTTCGTTTATTTGTGGTCAAATAAAACAATTGATTCACAGAAATGTAGATTTTGGAATCAGCTTTCTACTCAACCTATGTTCTCTGTTCTCAGATTAAATTTCTATATTTTTGTCATTTTGATGAATAATATTGCAAGAAATAATAAATCTGAGAGGTTTAATACACTCCCCACAAAAATTGTTTCATCACCCTACTTTTACGAAAATACTATATAAACCTTTAGGTTGGTCATTCAAGAGTCGCTTGGTAACTTTCAGAAGTGTAAAATAAGAAGATATCAAGCGAAAGAGATGAGTTTATGATGGGAAATATCAACAATTTTCGAGTGAATGAAAAATTAAAAATACCATCTTCAATAATTCGCGAAGAGATCAATCAACTAGCATCGAATGGTTACTAATCATTTTCAAAACCGAGTGTTTCCTTCCGGGCCCTAAATACTGCCAGTATATGTCTCGGAAGCCACTCAAACAAATTTTGGATGTACTCTTGAGTGACTGAGTTCCAAATTTCAGGATGCTGATTTTCTTGTTGTTGGAGTGTTCTACAAGACATCCTACGTTGCTGAATTTGCCACCCCATGTTGTTCCAAACATATTCTATGGGATTCAAGTCGGGACTTCTGGCTGGCCATCTTACAATATCAATTTCGGCATTTTGCAGAAATTCTACCTGCATGAGGCCGAGCATTATTATGCATATTAATGAAGTTTTCGCCAATCAATGGGACAAAGGGTACAACATGGGGTTCAAGGATATCTGCGATGTATCTGCTCGCTGTCATTCTTCCATTATTCACAAGGACTAACTCAGTTCGACCATGGAAAGAAATGCCTCCCCACACCATTACAGAGCCCCTCCGAAGTTTTCGGTTTGCCGGATATTGCATTGCTGATACCGTTCCCAAGGTCGTCTGTATACAGGCATGCGTCTATCATTTGATACTAGACAGAACCTAGACTCGTCGGAAAAGAGAACATTCGACCATTCTGGAATACCCCAATTCGCAAACTGAAGTCTTGCAACTCGATGCTCTCTGGTGCGACGCGGGCCGGTAGAAGCCACCCTTGGTCTGATATCGTCTTCTCTGCACCTGTTTCTAACAATTTGCAATGAAATATGCACATTTCTGGAAAGTGCAAGTTCATTTTGTAGCATTCTAGCCGTACAATGCCGAACTCTTAGTGCAGTTAAACGAAGCCAACGATCATCAGCTGGTGTTATCATCTTACCTGTCAGGCCCTTCTTCCATATACGCCCCTCCTCTAGAAGTGTTACAATTCTTACCACTTCATGATCACTCAAATAGCGTCCAGGACGTTCAGCAGCTATTACAATAAATTCAAACATTTGAACTTCAACAAGAAACACAGAAAACTTGCATTAATTTAGCGTGAAATCTGAAGAGAATTTGAATGAATACTGATAGTCAAATGAACTCATTCTTGTTTCAGACGTGTTTGAGAACATATGGAAACAAATGTTACTACATAGATAAAATTTTTTACCCCTCATATGTCCAAAAACATATGTTGACAAAGAAACTGCGATCGAGCTGCTTAATCGATTGTGGAATTCGGAATACCAGGTGATACGACAATTTTTGTGGTGTGTGTCTTAATCCTGATGAACAAATGACAAACATATAGAAATCGATTAGAATATCGTATATAAACAAGATTCCGCAGAACATGAAATATGAGTCAACTTACCCCATGTAAGGGGATGTTGGCTTTTCCACAGGGGTAAGTATTGGGTGACTCAATAATTTCGAACCTAAGTTTTTTTCTACAATTAGTCAACCTACCCATTTGTTTTCATTTTTGCATTCGTCTATTATGAAGAAAACAAATTTTTATATGTGTCCGCCTGCTTGTTTGGTAACGTTGGAAAAGCTGTGTATTGTGAAAAATTGCCAAAGAAACTATCAAAATTTTCGAATGTACCGTCCAAGTATATACGAGTCACATTATTCAAAAAACAAAAGTTAGAGTTACAAGAGAAAACTATTATATTGTTCTCTTCACTAGGTATGCACAAAACTCACCCCTGTTTGTTTAAATGTCGAGCGTTATATAAATTTATTTTAATATAACTAACATCACATGTATTAATCGAAGAAGGAATATCAGCTTGGGAAACTATGGCTGACTTTACGGACAACTCGTTAACAACTTTGTATACTAAACTCGCAATTGGGCGGTTCAAAGATTGTAATTTGAAATTATGGCAATCTTCTCAGGTATGTTTGGTCACTGTTATATTGGCATCCACTAACTCCATTGTAAGAATGAATGTCTTACATTTTTATCCATACATGTTATTCATTATTCGGCCTTGTTCTTAAGATTTTTCGAAAATATGTCGATGGTTGCAAGTAGACATGAATCCGTCTCGTTGTAATCTTCGAATTAACCGCCACCCAGAAAATCTGAGAGGGTTGAAGTTGTGGATAAGCACTTTATATGGAAAAATGTCATTGGAAGAAAAGTTGACTTCGTTCGGCCCCAAAATTGATTCGAAATTATTTAATTTATTTTTTTCGTTTATACACCCTGTATACTTATCAAGATTAAGCGCAAGATACAGAATTTAACTTATTTTGGAGAAAGTAGTGAAATTTTACGTACTCAAACAACTCAAACAACAATATAGCGTTTGAAACCACATAAAAATCATTAATCAAAAACTAAAAAGTTAAAAAGCATCTTTAATTCAAAACATTGAAATTTTTGGGTTGCAAACAATAATAAAAACAAATACTGTGTTTTAAGGAATTTTACTTAATAATTGCGATTCGTAACGCGTTTCACTACACCGTAGCTTCTTCATTCGTCTGAAGAAGCTACGGTGTAGTGAAACGCGTTACGAATCGCAATTATTAAGTAAAATTCCTTAAAACACAGTATTTGTTTTTTATTATTGATAATGGAATTTTACCAAGTAAAAGCCTCCCAAATTCAAATGGGTTGCAAACTTTAATGTTATGAGCGGTAATTGTAAACTGCAGAAACCTGTTTCATTGACATGTAAATTGCAGCGTTGAATACAGAAATCTGAATGGCGGCGACATTAAGCATACCTTCTGGGGATATTAAAGTATGTACTACTTATTATTTATTGATATAATTTATCATAAGTTGAGAAAGAAAGAGTAAATAAGAGTCATTAACGACTGCTAAATGAAGTGTCTTTACTTTACTTCACACTACACTGAGGCAACGAAATGAACGTACAATTTCAATATTTCAAATCTATATTATGGTAAGCAACTAATTATTTACACATGTTTTTTTTCGAATATGTCCGGACCTATGCCAACAAAATTTTATATTTTTTCTTGGCACACGTGTTTTTTTCAAGGAAAAAAATTAAAGAAATGAATAGAGATTTTGCATGAATCCACCACATATTGATAGCAGTTATTGATCAATTTGCGGAGTATCGTTTTTACCCCGGCAGAACGTGATGAAGCAATGGTGTTTGATTACCTACGTTGGAATAGACCAAAAGCCTATCCTATTCAACTGTTTCCATAATATTCCACAGCTACCGGGAGACTGGAAATCATGAAAGGAGACCTAAACTTGAGCGCTACTGCTAGGAACTATCAAATGCAGCTTCAGCAGAACAGTGGAGTGAAATTTAGCACTGAAACGATACGATAACGTATCAGGAAATTTTGTTTGAGGCTTAATGTCGCAACTCGAGGCCCAGCTCTAATTGCAGTTCATCCCAGAGAATTGAATTCCGCCATAGAGCTTCTCAGTCAAATAGAAGCAGACTGGGAGAGGGTTTTGTTCACAATTGGGTAGATATTTTGTCTTTTTCATTGTGATCGATGTTCTCTAGTGTACATATGTAGAAATGGGAGATTTGTCCAGTGCAACGTTTCAACTACCTTCAACTTATTCTTAAGAATGATTCTGGAACAGATTTCATTCGCGAACTCATTCGAAAAATGCATGTCACTAGGTAGAATAGCTTCTATACCTGGATAGTACGAATAGAAGCGTGATTTATTGAATTCAAGGAAACGAACATAACCCACTATGAAGATTTGTGTGGGTACGACCAATAGAGTCAAGTAGCTTGGGCTTAGTGAGCAAATGATATTTGAATTAAAAAAGAATTGGTATCTTCATGAACCAACTAAAACCAAATGGTTCTTCGCTTGGTACTCTAGTCCAGATGGTCTAGATTCCTAGACACCTCTAAGTCTCTTCAAGTATGAGCGCTTAATTGTAACGGAGTTAACAGTAACAGTTTTCAATTTTTTTCTTATTATCACATAGAAAAATTGATATGTCGCTTCATAGATTTGGTAGGAAATTAAATGTTCTACAGAAAAGTCTGCTACGATTTTTTCGTTAACCTAACCGTTTGAAAGATATTAACGGTTGAAGTTTGATTATTTGAAGATAAAGTTTTTCTTTTCTAATGTATTTTATAAGCCAATGAAAAAAAAACATAATGAACCAAGAGACTCACAATTTTGTAGAAAGTTCACTGCTCTACAAAAATGTTAAGCGATTTAGTTAAGCGTTTACGAGATATTCATCGTCGTCAAACATCACTGACTATCATTTTTTCCAGTTTTTGATTAATAATTCGAAAAATTTTAATTGAATCTATGAGTTTTGCGAAAATTTACACAAATTTGAGTTTTTAGAAACAAAAAAATGATATGAACTATTTAAATTTTTTTTTTCAGTCATGAGCATGTTGGGTTAGGTTAGATGTGTATAGGTAGGGATTTGTCCTTGTGTGGAAGACGTCCTGGGAGCGTCCGGGCGGGGTTTAGATGAAAGTCCGGGTTTCTGATCAAATCCGTTCCCATAATTTATGTAAACGAAAACTATGGGTTAGGTATTTCACCGCAAGCGTTGACGACGCTTTCAAAGTTTAAAGACATTTTAATATTATTACTTTCAAAGTTGCCAAATAATTAAGAAGTATAGCTTTATTTGATTTTAATATTGATTTAATTTAGTTAAATAGATCTATGGATGAAAACGACAAATTGTGTTTTCTTTCTCGAAATATAAAGTAATAAACATGTAAAGCTGCTAAAATTGTTCCTTAGTATAAGTTGTTATAACTGTATAAGATTTAAGTTGTTTTGAAACTAAATATTATAAATTGTATGAAAAATAAAAAGTTAAACAAGTCCTCATTAAATTTTTTAACTGCGTAACTAATATTGCGTTTGTTTATTTTTATTTGATACCCAAACTAGGGAGGTTAAAAATAAAGCAAAAATTACTAAGTTTTTTCTTCTATCAAGTAGAGAATAAAATATATTTTAATCAAGTATAAGTGAATGAAAAAAGTATTGAAATGTCCGGGGTGAAAGCTCCTAAATCCGGGGAAATTACGATTACGGTCCTAGGGGATAGGTTTTAGAGATGGCAGCCCTATGTATAGGTATACCGATAAAAAAGATTTCTTTATTCATTGTGAGTTAATTAATGATGACAATTTCAGTCATGTGTCAAAATGCACGTTTAAGAACACAGAAATTCGAGTTTGATATAGGATAAATTGCATAGAAATAGGAAGGAAGGTAGGATATTTGTAGATAAATTTGCCCATAGAGAATCCTTGCGTTTTCATAGCAACGCAACACTCACAACAAATAGCACGGTTTTAAAACTGTCAAGAACAGCCATTTTAGTACTTGTTGTAAAGTTTCTGCCGATATAAATTAAAATTTCTTGTTGTGGAAGCACCAGTGAAGCAGAAATAAATAGTTCTATACAGAATTCTATCCCCAAAAATACAAGAAAAACGCACAGCAGATTTGGAATCAATTCAGTATATTCTGCAATGAACGAACGTTCGATTTGGATATACAGCGTTCTATTGAAGATATTGCAGAAATTCTTATGGATTGGGGTTTCAATATGAAACAAATGAATGGACAAGATTACAAAGAATACGTTGTCAAAACAATGTGAAACACAACTGCGAAAATGATGTAGAATATGTATTTCGAAAAATTCAACATGAGTTTCAACCCTTTTACCGATTCAGAATTCCGAAAGGCTCGTGAAGCTCGCATTTCTAAAAGGAAGATGTTACAAGGGTTGTGGAAAAGCGCAAAGAAAGTTCCGTTGCATTAACAAGAACTGAAATTCCTTGCATGGCTCTGTACTGGGTCGAAAATGCTCCGATAGGTTTGTTGAAAAAATGTTTCCATATTGTTGCTTATGAATTAGCATGGCGTGGCGGTGAAGCAGCAACTTGCAAGGTACACTTTTTTTAAAGAGGAAAAATTTAATAACGGAGAAGTGACTGGTCGTATTGAATGTAATCCAGTATTCTCGAAAACTTGCCAAGGCGGCTCAAAAAAATGCTGTGATAGTAAATGGCTAGTAAAAAAATAAGGAAAACCCAGATTTATGTCCTGCGAGGTTGTTTCATAAGATATTGTCGAAAAGACCTGATCATATTACAAGTGAGAGATTATTTCTGGCTCCCATTCAATTTTGGAAAAACAGTACTTCTAAGGGTTGGTTCAAAAATATGCCTTTGGGAATGAATGAAATATCCAAATGGACATAAATTTCAGCAGAGAAAATTGGACTGGATACGAAAAATAAAAAGATCACAAATCATTCTCATAGATCCAGTGCTGTTTTGAACTTATCTGAGGCAGGTGTCAGTGAAGAAAAATTGATCAAACTAACCGGACACTCTACGTCAAGCTCTATTAAGCCCTACCTACAACTGAACAATGAGCATCATTCGAATCTTGTTTCAAATCTTCGAAAAACTTCTGCGAATGCTGAATCTTCCATAATTCCTTAGGAATTGTCCCATATAGAATCGACCCGGAGTGTATATAGTAATTGCGTTTTCAATAACTGCACATTCCAATATAACTAAACATGTTTGTAATGAATGCTTTATGATTTTCTCGTTGAGTTTGTGTGCATTTCTGAATAAAGTTCATTTTGTACATCTTGTCATTCGCGGTTAGATCTGCCGATTTGGCAGGATATTTTTTTAAGCTCGTTTTCTCATACTAACTTTTCGGTAATATTAACTCGACCAACTCGACAAAATCACTCGAGCTACGCTCTTTTGATTTTGTCGCTCAATTCTCGTTGAATTGCCTGCACGTAAGTATTCGAAAACGTGCATAGAAAAATATCCGGCCAAATAAATTTATATGCTGATTATAAGACTTATTTGGAATGAATTATTTTATTACGTATGCAAGATGATCACTGAAAATACGGTATTAAACGGGTAGATACTGAAGATAGTTGAAAGCAAAAAAATAGATGGTGTTAACTTCAGAAGACAAACAGAAGAAGTAACGGACTTCAGAATAAAAACCCCTCAAAAATAGTTTATGTATATTTTGTGGAAAAATATTTTTTGAACATAAAACTTCTATAGGAGTTAAATAGTTAATTGATTCCACGGTTATTACATGTTAGTTAATTATGATGACAATAAGAAAATTAAATCATGTATTATACTATCACAGGAGACTTATTGACCATCGACCATCTTCACAGATTCTTCTTGTGATAGTATAATACAAGTGTTAGCAAACGAAGCATGTAAAGTTTAACATCCCTGACATCCACAAAATCTGCCATTCTGCTAAGAATCGTACTGAACAATTTTTCACCTCGGAATTGAGTCAGATACTGACCAGACTTAGCTTTTTTGAAGGATTTACTTTTCGCTGGAAGAAAAAGGTCGCTGTTATGAATACTCACTTACTTCTCCATACGAATATGAGAACTTGCTTGTGCCCTTCTGGAAGTATAAGGATCCGCTCGAAATTATTATGAGTACAGTGAGAAAGATATCCTTTTTATCTTGCCACTAAAAGCATATCCTTTTTTTATGAACACAGCCCAATATTGCATTGTAATTTGAATGAAAAACCTAAGAAAAAACAATATCATTACTTTATTCACACCCACCGTAGACTCTCATTGTGTGGAAAAGGATCTAATTTATGTTGAAATGAAATTCCCTACGATTTACAAACTTCTATTCTCTCGAACTCTGAATTCATATAACTCAACATTTAGATTGAGTTGTTCTTTACAAGAATATAATTTCGAACCACGAACAGAGTGCGTATGGGACAATGCTGAGTTCATAGCAGGAGGTCCCGTTGATAGTCGATCTGCGGCAACACGACGTGGTCGTCCCGACGGCAATGAGTTATGACCTGGCTCGACGTCCGACACTCCATTTACAGATGGTTCGGCGAACCACGCTGCCCCTGTTTGGCCACTTCATCTTCCGACGTTTGCTACGTCCTAAGAGAACGTCGTTAATACCCCACGTCAATTGGCACAGTACACGGTAAACGTCTTGATAACAGATCATTTGTTAACAACATCCACTAAACTTTATTGGTTTATTTATTGCTGAGGGTGAAAGTGAGGGCAGAAATGGATGAACACGTATTCAATCTTTATACAACGCGAATTGATTTTCTATGAACAACTTGGATAAAGATTGATTAGTTCATTTAAACGTATTAATTCAGTAGATAGGGGTGGTATGCAAACGTTTTGTTCTACAATTTCGATGTACAGCTGTTCGAGTTACAAGAAAATGAGTGGTCCGTTTTTTATATCAATCTTGGTGAAAATGAGATAAGTGAAAATATTATCCTGTTCGTTTTCGTGTTATCAATGAAAATTAAATTTCTGTAATTTTTAGATATGTTAAAATCTTCGGTATTATTTCATGAGAATGCGATGAAGGAAGTAATTTTTCTGAGACCGTAAACATAATTGATATTTAATCTTCTTATGATAGATTCCAAAAAATAAGAAATTAGTTTGTTCCCTGATATATTTCGGATGTGCAAAATGCCGGAAGTTATTGCTACTACAATTGTTGAACGATTTTGATAGAACAGAAACTGCATTGCTTCTTGAATGATATTCTAACAGCTCAAGACATTATCATTGGTCTTTCAGTTCCGTGACAGAGGAGGTGAATGTTAACTCCATATTCCCTTTTTTATGGTAAATTCAATTTTGAGTAGCTTCTGTGAAAGAAAAGAAAAAGAGAAAAATAAAATAATCGAAAAATTTCGAAAGATAACTCTCATACTGTAAGTAGTCTATAAGTTTGTCTTCATTACTTAAATCTAAAATATCACTTTTCATTTCATCCTATTTAAATGAAATTTCTTCCAAACACACTCTTATCCAACATACATAAAATGTCCAAAATATTCGTACTTCTAGTTGAAAATGTGCACCTGTTTATTTTAATTCGAAATAGAAATACATCCCCTAAATGAAATTTTCTTTTAGTGAAAACTATCGAAAATTTCCAGTTCCCACTTTCGAATCTTGAAACCCCAAACTTTATTCGAATTGATACCTAATCATGAAAGTTCTGAAGATTCATGGAGAAAACTGATTACAGATTTTCTATATACGGTGTTTTAAAAAGATACGGCAATATTTAAGGAGGGGGTTGCTGAAGTCATATAGATATAGGTCAGCAAATAGATGCAGTTTAATTTCAATTTTTCGTAAACCGCTTGAGATATTAAGGTAAAATTTTTGGGGTATCAAAAACTTTCAAAGACGCATAGTTTTCAATACCAAACAATATTTTGGACTCATCAGTGGGCACAAATCAGGTTATTCACAAAGAAAGAACTAGGAAGTTATTGATTTTTTCTGAAGAATATATTTTTTAATTTTCCAATTATTTTTCATGACAAAAGCTCTATTAACATCTTTCTGCACGACGCCCAGTTTTCGAGTAAAAAATATGAATTTTTCTAGGAATCATTGCGATTTCATCGATAATACCTGTTTTATGCTCAGTCATAGATGTGTTCAAAAGTGTTTAACGTCAGTGTCATTCGAGTGTGTCTGTTCATCAATAATTTTGAATATATTGAGTTTGAATTTCGAATCGACTATCATGAATCGTACTTCATGACCGACATGCACTTCATGTATGGACGTGGTGATGGAAATGCATTAGAAGCTCGGCGTTTGTATATTGAAAGTTTTCCATACCGTATTGCCCCGATAGAGAAACTTTTGAAAGCATTCATCGATGCTTATATGAAAAAGGCACATTAAAAAGGAGCAGGAAGCTCAAAGGAAGTAAAAACGATAGAGCTGGAAAATGAGGATCTTCGATCGTGGACCTTCATTCGAAAAATTGCTGACGCCTTAGGTGTCAGCAATGAACATTGGTTGTATCTATTCCAGCTACATTGGATACAAGCACTTCTTTTTCCAATTTTCTCACCCGTATTGTGTATTGTCAATGGATAAATGAGATAGAAACACAAGGTTTAACTTTAATCTACACTTTATTGGAAAAAATTCGACGACGTTTCGCTGACACAGCAGCTTTATCAAGAATGAAGAATAGAATGAAGAGTATGGTATTATAAACAAATCGTAGAACAAGTTGGATGAATAACAGGAAAATCCACACCGAGCCATTGTACAGTTAGTATGAAAGGTAATGAAAACTAATTAAACAAGTTAAGTAGGGGTGAGTAATTCAAATCTACCTGTTCATTCAAAAGCTTGTCCGAATGTTTGTATCGATTTATTTCTAATGCTTCTAGGAGATCTAATTTTGAACTTTTGATTTTATATGTAATATGTCAAAGTTTTTATTGAATGAATGGTTTTCTTTTATTAGGTGGTTTGAATAATTTGAATCAGATTTATTTTTATCGAAGCTACGTTTATGTTCAGATGTTCTTATGCCAAAACTCCTATAGGTCCTACCGATATAAATTTTATCACAAGAACCGCAATTGAGTTTATAGATTCCTGATTTACTTGATTTTTCAACACGAGATTTATTATTTTTAATATGTTTACCTAAGTTATTAGAAGTTTTGAAAGCTATACTAAGATTTTGTTTGACGAGAAAGGATTTAATATTTGTACTTGCAGAACCGCAGAATGTTAAACTGTTGAATATTTTAAAGTCTTTATGAATAGGATATACTTCATTTATTGCTTTCTGATAGAGTTTTTTACGAATGATTAGATCTATCATATCCGGATTATATGAATTATTAATGGCTATCTGTTTGATGGTGTTTAACTCTTTATCATAATCTTCTACTGATAAATAAAAACTTTAAAATATTCAACAGTTTAACATTCTGCGGTTCTGCAAGTACAAATATTAAATCCTTTCTCGTCAAACAAAATCTTAATATAGCTTTCAAAACTTCTAATAACTTAGGTAAACATATTAAAAATAATAAATCTCGTGTTGAAAAATCAAGTAAATCAGAATCTATAAACTCAATTGCGGTTCTTGTGATAAAATTTATATCGGTAGGACCTATAGGAGTTTTGGCATAAGAACATCTGAACATAAACGTAGCTTCGATAAAAATAAATCTGATTCAAATTATTCAAACCACCTAATAAAAGAAAACCATTCATTCAATAAAAACTTTGACATATTACATATAAAATCAAAAGTTCAAAATTAGATCTCCTAGAAGCATTAGAAATAAATCGATACAAACATTCGGACAAGCTTTTGAATGAACAGGTAGATTTGAATTACTCGCCCCTACTTAACTTGTTTAATTAGTTTTATTACCTTTCATACTAACTGTACAATGGCTCGGTGTGGATTTTCCTGTTATTCATCCAACTTGTTCTACGATTTGTTTATAATACCATACTCTTCATTCTATTTTTCATTCTTGATAAAGCTGCTGTGTCAGCGAAACGTCGTCGAATATTTTTTCAAATAAAGTGTAGATTAAAGTTAAACCTTGTGTTTCTATCTCATTTATATCATGGATCTACATCAAGTAACGGCCTCCACAATTCAAATATTGTCAATGGCTTTAGCGTAAGTTGATTCAAATTCCTCAACTTCTTATGCTGATGCTGTTCACTGATGAAGCAGGTTTTAAAAAAAATAAATAAAGAATTTTCATAATAATCATATGTGGTGTGGAGAAAATTCACATCAAACATATAAAGATCGATTTCAACATCAGTTATCGTTGAACGTTTGGTTAGAAGTGGGTGACTGCCTAATTGGACTAGTATTTATATCAGGGAGACTTAAGTGGGAGGTGTACCGCCACTTTTTGGAAGATGTACCTTTGGCAATAAGACAAACGATGTGGTTTTTGCATGATTTTAGTCAGCTTACTCGTGACTTCCTAACTAAAGAGTATGGAAATCGCTAGATTAGTCTAGGTGGACTTCAATTATGACCTGCACTTTCCCCACACTTAAACCCTTCGATTTCTTTTTGCGGAGTCCTTTGAAATCTTTAGTTTACACTATCCCCGTGGCAAATGTTGAGGACTTAAGAAATAGAATCATCGCTTGGTGCAACTCGATAAGAACAGATACTGGTGTTGTGAAAGTGTTCACAAATCAATGAGGAG
Source organism: Cryptolaemus montrouzieri (assembly GCA_013387265.2). Taxonomy (NCBI): domain Eukaryota; kingdom Metazoa; phylum Arthropoda; class Insecta; order Coleoptera; family Coccinellidae; genus Cryptolaemus; species Cryptolaemus montrouzieri. The sequence continues at coordinate 62,071,352 of JABFTP020000124.1, read as the reverse complement.
AAAGCTGGAATCTTGCATCTCAGCTAGAGGAAGGTAACTTTGAACAGTTTCAGTAATGTTTAAGAGTTATTGGTGGTACTCAAAAGTCTCTGTTTTGATCTTGAATTAATGTTTCGATTCTCAAACGAAGGTTATTTAATGATACGATACGATAGTTCTTTCAATCGAAGACTACGTGTCGTACAATGAAAACTAATTGGAAAATTAAAAGATATTTCTTATTTATGAAAAAATTAGGAGCGTCCTAGTTTTTCCATTGAGAATAACCTGCGTGTTGCCCATACGGCTACTGGTGAATTCAAAACATTTTCGTATTGAAAATTAGGCCACTTTGAACGTTTTTGATACCCCCGAAATTTTACTTCAATATCTCGAGCAGTTTACAAAAAATTCAAATTCAACTGCATATTTCGATTAAACTTAAACACCCTGTACATCAGTTGCGAAGTATTTGCGGACCTATGTTTATATGAATTTTTTTTCAAGTGATGACTTCAGTATTCACCTCCATGAATACCTACTTGTTCAATGAGACTCTAGAATTGAGATTATTTTCAAATGTGTCCTAATTTCTTGGAGAAATGATATTCTTGATAGATTGATGTCGGGTTATCACATGCTCCTGGACAGGATAACTGGAGCAAATAGCAGAAGAATCGAGCTCACTGATATTTCTAAAAAGCAGATTTGATCGGCAGAATTACAGAAAAACTTGAGTTGACCAAAATATCCTTGATAGAAGTTGCTTTTAATTACTTCCTTTATAACAAATTATTTTCAAGAAGTTTTGTGGGATTTTATTGAACTTCCATTTAGTGGAATTATAAATCAAATCGTTAAATTTAATTTCTGATTATGTTGACTTCATCTTATCTGTCAGCTACATCCTCAACTTCCTCGGAGCATTTTTTTAAATTATAGAAATACAGAAATCAATAATTTAAAAATATTTTGCGGGAGAGATAGCCAGTCGAAATATTTCCTAGTAACATTTGCTAGATGGCGTTGTGTTGCGATTAGTTCATTTCGTTCAGAGCGCGGGAACATACGGTGATCGAAACTACGCACAAAATAAAATCAAAACGTAAGTATATAACGATTTAATTTACATGGTATTGCTAAAATTTTATACTAGCGTCCTATTTAACCGTGAAATGGTATCCTTTCAATTAGTTGTTATTGTGTATTTTTTGTACTTTTCATAATCATGTGTTCGTCCTAATCTCTCCCATAAAAATGGGAGAGATGGACGTATGCACTAGGGGTTAGATGGCCATATTAGTTCAGATATTTTTTCTTTTATTATAATTGTTTGTTTGATTGTTATAGATGCATATAAATACCAAAGAAAGGCTGTTGCTATTCGTGGTTATTGGAGTGAAGAATCACTAAAAAGCGCCATTAACTGCATCAAAAGTGAAGAAAATTCAGTATACAAAGCTTCCATCATCCAAAATATACCTCGAAAAACAAATACAATAGATTCAACAAATCGAAACAGAGGGCCGGTTTTGATTGGTTACAAATGTTTCTTTGCAGAAATGCCGACATATTTCTGAAGGAGTATCAATAGCTCGATGTCAAAGTATGAACCGGGTTGAAGTGAATGCCAATTTCCGCATTATGATAAAAAACAATTCAATGTCAATGCATATTCAATATGGACGAATCAGGGTTGTATTTGAATAATCGTCCCGGACATGTACTCGCTGAAAAGGGTTCTAAGGCTGTAGCCACTAAAACATCTACAGAAAAGGGGAAAACCAACATATCATAGCTTGTTGTAACGTAGAAGGCATGTTTTTGCCACCAGCGTGCATAATGAAGGGCAAGAACAAGAAAAGCGAATTTGAAGATGGTATGCCCCCCGGATCTCGTTGTTTACGTCAGACAGATCTGCTTACATAACCTGAGCCTTATTTTTATAGTGGATCAAAATATATTTTCTGCCAAAGAAACCAGCTGGAAAAGTTTTGTTGTTGTTTGACGGACATTCTACCCATCGTAATTCAGTAGAAATGCTCGAATATGCCAATCAAAATGAAATAATTTTGATATCCATCCTAGCAATACTTCACATTATTTAAAACCCCTTGACCGGGCACTGTCCAAATCTTTGAAACATCAATTTTACGAACAATGTCGGCTATGATTAAATCAAAATGCAGGTCGCCGAATCACAAAATTGACATTTAGTTCTCTGCTGAATCAGGCCTGGGGTAAGGCTGCGTTTACCTAAAATGCCATTTCTGGATTAAGGGTATGCGGGGTTATGCCTTTTAATCCAGAGGCAATACCGGATTATATTTTCCTTCTTCAGCTGCGCCTAACTCGTCTCGTCGTTTATCTACTCCAACTATAACTAATGCATCGTCATTTGAACCACTCGAAGTGCAACAAATTATGGTAAATGAACCTATGGCGGGTACATCCATAGATCAAAGTGAAAATAGTAGAAAAGAAAGGACTCCTTCTCAAATTCTAAAAGAAATATCTCCTATTCCACAAAAGTTAACAGAGGCCCGTAAACGTAGCAAGCAAGTTGGCAAGCTTTTAACTTCCAATGAGCGTATAGCATTAAGAAGAAGCAAGGAAGAAGACAAATATCTGAAAGAAAGTAAGCGTAGAGTTAAGCTAAAAAAAATAATTAAACTAATATCAAAGAGAAAAAGACTGATGAACCCTGCAATATTCGAAAACGTAGAGCGGTTAGACAAATTACGATGAGTAGCTCCGATGAAGAAGGTGATGAACCAATGATATTATGAGATACTTCGTATGAAGATGGTAAAGAGAATGAAGCAGATAACTGCGTGGGATATGGCGAAAATTAATATAAAATACAACTTACAGAAGATTGGGTACAATGTTTTATTTGTCAAATGTGGATGCATGAATATTGTACAATATGTGTTCCGAATGTGGTAAAAAGAAAGAAATTGATGTTGAGAAAAACAAAAATATGGAAAAAGGCAAATTTGGCAGTGGTCATCTCTGCCCTACTACTAAGGCCAACTCCCCCTGATGTGCCGGGAGAGATGGCCAACTGAGGTTCATTGAAAAGTGCATTTTATTTTTTGTTATTACCATTAAAATCGATAGCATTTGTTGATTTTTAGAAAACTGATTATAGCTGATCATTTTAGAAATAAAGATTTCATAATAACATAAACATTTTACATTTTATCATACTTTAAAAACCTATGGCCATCTCTAACCTATATGAGGATGAATTGAGCAGCATATTGAATGGGATTGGTATCATGTGGTACTTCAAATGTATCCACTCAACGTAATGAAACCAAACCCCCAAAAACTTGGAACAAACTTGATTAAACCATTAATCTATAAGAGAAAACATATGTTTTGCGCAAAATTTCTCCGAAATATCGTGAATAAAAATAGGAGAGGGCGCTTCGCATTACTATTAAATAAATGAAAGAGAAGGCCATACAAAAGTAAGATTGCGTGCAGAAATGTCAACGCCTACTCGGGAACATTGCATGCTCATAGGCAATAATATTTTAATGTCCTACTGCAATGTTACTGGTGGCGAGCATCACGAACGTTGGTTTTTTCTTTTTTTCCTGTTCATGGCGTACAAAATAAAACGCTGAATTTTTTATGCCAGGAAGACGCTATAATCTACATAATTATTTCATTGTCAATTCCACGTTGTGGTTTCTTCTTCGCCTCTATAATTCAAGATGAGCTAGAGGATGTCGGTTATTAAAAATGATTATGGATTGGACGAGAATACTTGACTGGTGTGCAAGCTAGTACATAACCTCAATTCTATTTTCAGTCACACTTTTTGCACAAAATACGAATGTCATGGGATCCGTTTTGTGATAAAGACAATAAACAATTTGTGAACTTAGTTTCTAGAACATGGGAGATCTTGAAATACCATAATTTTATTTTAAATTCGACTGTAGATCTTAATGACTTTTCACTGAATGATATTTATTGAGAGTGCGGAATGAAAACGAAATAAACTCAAAAACTGCTGCAGTGATCGTACCTCGATATATCAAAAATGGTAAACATGTTGATGCAAGTGACTTATTGAAGGTACACTGATGCCTTAGCATGTTTGTCAATTGCACAGATAGGGCTAATCCAGGACAGTATCTTCAAACTATATATCGGCTATTCAATTATTTAAATCGAAGTTTTAATATTAAATCATTGATTTTACTGATATAAACTGCTATTTCTGAGGTCACGAGTACCATTGGTTACACGGTTCTAAGAGAATTTTCGAAGACGACTACAATTTGATGAAGATTCAGGTTCCATCACCCAAATATTTGGAAGTGATATTCCTACATTTTCCATAGGAGTACGGATATTTGTGTCCGTTCTGACTACCTGATTCACATAAATTGATTGAAATTGTAATTTTTTCAACAAAATTCCCAGTATTATCCTCTTGAGATTCACGGTATCAGTAGTGATATCTTTGTCTTAGACTTTCTTTTGTTTTCTCAACCGTTACTTTACTTGCTAGCTGTCAAAATTAAACAGTTTAAGGTCAGTGCAAGTGGCGAATTCACGGAAAGGTAAATATTAATTTTTGTTATAATCTTTGTGTTTTTTTGTTGAAATCTTAAAGTTTTAATTGTAATTTAACATTTTGGGTAAACATTTCGTGATCAATCTTATTACAAATTCGAATACTACCTAGTAGTAGTAGGTCCTCTTTCTGACATAGAACGGGCGATCAATTACGATGAGTCAGATATGGAAGAAGAAAACAGTGATGGTGAAAATGACCTTCTAGCAGGCCGATAGGAAGTCCCCAGTGAAGGAGCTCCACTCGCAAATGAGGCGGAATGGAATGAATCGGACGACGAAACCCTTCCATCTTTTCGCATACTTTCTCAACAATCCAGGAACCTAAACTCACGATGGTAACACACCGACATCTTCGATTTTACTCCAGACGAAGATGATTTGGACGTGTCATTCGATTCTTACGTAACTGTCAAACGTTGCTTTGATTATTTTGCTCATTATATTGACAACGGTTTGTTTGAAATAATGGCTGATTGTACAAATGTTTCCGGCGTATTAAGAACAGGAAAATCATTGAATACGACTCCTGACAAACTGAGACAATTCTTTGGAATTTCAATGGCCATGAGTGAGCTTGGTCAGCCACGAATAAGGATGTATTGGGCATTGGAAACAAAAGTATACTACATACCAAACACTATGACTCGTAATAGCTATTTTCAACTGAGGACAAATTTAAAAGTTGTGGACGATGGATTAATTTCAAAAAATGCCAAACGAAACGACAAATTTTGGAAAATGCGTCCGATTGTTTCAGCGATAGAATAAGGCTGCCGTGAAAATAAGCGAGTCGCCATCAATAAGCAAATAATTCCTTTCACTTGTAAGTGTAAACAAAATCCGGAAGGTATAAAAGTTTTCCTTATGGCTTATCCTTATGGTATTCCACTTGATTTGTACTTATATCAAGGGACAGGCACAACAATTGAATGGGATTTGTACCCCACACCTGACAAACTGGATCTCGGTGGGCGTTTTGTGCTCAAACTTGTAGATACTTTACTCCCAGGTTCTTCAATTTTTATAGACCGTTCATTCACATCTATTTCACTTCTTGATTATTTATTGGAAAGGGAAATCAAGACAACTGGAACATTAATGAAAAACTTGAAATTGTTCAAGACCGATGCCTCGTTACGAAAAGCTGGAGGAGATATTTCCGATTGTGTTGTAAGGAGTGACAAAAAGATTGCCGTTCAGAAGTGGTTAGATAGCAAATCAATTTATGTTGCATCAACTGATACGGCTATTCAACCATTAGGAACCTGTCGTCGCTTGAGTAAACTGAAGGAGGTACACGTCGAAGTGCCACAAGCTGTAGCTATAAGAAACTATAGTAATTTGAAGAGAGGCATTGACATGCTAGTTCGTATTATTGGCAAATATCCCATGCGAGGAAGAACCGGTAAGTGGAATATTAGGACAATATTTCACTTCTTCGACTTTGCAGCAGCAGCGGGTTGGGTACAGTATCGACTAGATTCCGTGAAATCTGGATGCCGTAAAAAAGACATAAATCAGTATATGGACTTCAACCTGAACTTAGCGAAACAATTAATTTATTCAGGTTCTGATCAATCTCAGCCACTATTATTAAGTGTCCAATCATTCATGACAGTCCTGTTATTATGACATTTGTCATATTTTTCGAACGACTGTCAAAATTTTTTCGCAAATTTTTCTTTGAATTAAACAAGATTCACGAAGAAATAATATATGGGCGATGTCAACTCAAATTATTGGTCCATAATGATTCTAGAACATCTATAGATCCTAATCGGCATCACTTAGAAGACCGAATCTGGCCATCGGGGCTCTCTCGGTCAAACAGAGAGGGAATTGTTTTTGTTGAGTTTGAATATTGAAGAGCTTTTTGCGATTGTACTTCAAAATTGGCAAGCAAGAACAAGGAAGTGATTATGTTTCAGGAGACTCACAATGCGACGGAAGAACATCTCCGCGAAAGGGGAAATATCGCAGGTTATGTACTTTTTGATTATCTCCCTAGTCCTTTTTATGACCTTGCTTGCTATGTAAAATCTTTTCTTAGATTTGTTTAGACATATAAGGGGTATGATTGTTGAAATATTTTTCTGCTGGTTTTCTTTTTCCATTGTTACAGATTCCTGTCCCAAACCCCCTTCCTTTCACCCTCGTCTTCGTATGGAAATCATGGAATGCAAGAGAGAATGAAGCTGCTAAGCAGAAAAATCGTTGGTACTCTTTATGTACACACGACACTAACACAACATAAACAGACAAGCTATTGCTAGTGCAATAGCCATAGGAAAACGTGTTTTTTTCCTCAGGTTTTCTCACTCGTTTATTGAATCATGTGCAAGAACGTATGGTTCCCCCGTTACATTTACTGAGCTCATACTTGTGTTTTTTTCTCACACACATCAAAATTGTAGATATAAGCATTTATTGTTAATACAAATATTCAAATTTTTGTATATATATATATATATATATATATACAGTCCTGTTTCCACAGTAAACGAAAGACTTTCCACTTCAACTGGAAAACATAGACTCGTTGAGCCTTCACCTTACGCTGCCGAAAGAGTGAGAGAAGCAAAACATTTGACAGTTTGTGCTAAGGAAACTCAAAATAACAGATCAAAATGTCGTAATAGAGGATGCAGGAACTTGACATTTGTGAAATGTTCTGAATGTAAAATATTTCTTTGTTTTAATGTTAATAGAAACTGCTTTTTTGATTATCATACTTGCCAATAGATTTTTAACGTACAATTTTGATTTTTTTGTCATTCTTTGATGTGAATTCAAATCAAAAATAATATGAATATAATCTTGTTTTGAAGTAATATAAACCCAAGGTATCACCTACGACACCATCCCTTATATCAATTGGGAAGGGGGAGGATTTTTTTTTTCGTGGGTTTCAGTATCAATGAGTGGTACTCATCATTGAAAGGTACCAACCATAAATGTGGAATAAGTATTTTAATCTTGGGTCTCAGGAGGTTAAAAATGTCGCGTTATAAAGGCTACAAGCAAAAAATCAGGGGGTGATTTTCACTGCACGAATTACATTTAGTCTTGTAGTATCGGTTGAGGAACTAACTTTAGGCACTATGCAGTCAAGTCCCGAGATACAGATGAGAGCACATCTGAGTTTAAATGTCGTTCCAAAAAAAAACCTGAACTGAAACCTAGTGCCGTCGAAAAACGTTACTTCGTGAAATGATTTTTTGGATGAATGCGATCTGTCATTTGATTCGTTTACAGTGCTCGATTTTATCAGTTCTCACAAGTGTGTTATGACTTTTTCACAATGGATAAAAATATCGAACAAAGAATTTGTATCGAATTTTGTATTGCAATTGGAATTTCGTGTGCCTAATCACTAAAAATGTTACAGAAGGCTTACGGAATATTACCTGAGCGTTATGCGGCGTTTGAGAGAGCAAATTATACGAAAAAGGCCAGTTTGTGGAGAGAAAACTCATGAATTTTTCATGATTCTGAATAAATTTCTGACCCAAAACTTAACAAATACCATAGAACAACCACTGTATTCACCTGGAATAGTGGGTACCCGTTTTGAATCGATAGAAGACATAAGAGAGAAAAATGTTTTGACCTAAATGTATTATGTCGGAAGGGGGCTACTTTGAAAGGGATACAATTTCATCATCGACCAATTCCCAGCACTTTTTAGACATAATGTATGTATGTAACAAGGTTGACCGCCTGGGCGGCGGCATGTTTAGTGCGCATGGAATATGCTAGCCCTGGTGCTCGAATCGAATCCAATTTCGAGTCATGGATGTTGTTCTTGAACAAAAAAAAATGAATTTTCCTAAGATATCACATTTGAGATTAGAAACATGGCCTACAGCTAAATCCATAACCTTCAAAGGCCAGATAACTTGTAGTGTACTATAAATTGTAGGTCCTTAGAACGAGAAAACAAACAAGTAACAAGGTTGATCGCTGGGCCGCGACACGGTCGTTGCGCAAGCATGTAGGAATATGCTAAGTCCGGGTGCACGGTTTGAATCCGAGTTCGAGTTATGGATGTTATCCTTAAACAGAAAAGTAAATTTGTCAAAGATATACCTCGAGCTTGGGGTCATGGTCTAACGTCTAAACCCATAACCATCGAAGGCCAGATAACTTATAATCCAGAGTGGTGGCAAATATCATTGCACGGTTTAGGTGAGTGGTTCGGAGTTCACTATAAACTGTAGGTCCTTAGAACTAACAACAACAACAACAAGTATCAAGGTTAATGTATCATAAGAGTTTTATCCGGAAGCGATAAGAAAGACAAGGACAGATTTAAATCAGATAGTTGAGTTCTAATAAGAGGATTTCTCCTAGCTTAGCCGACAATAAAATTACTTCCAAATCAAAATCACAAAATCTTTTGAATTTGTACATTTACTAATGATTTGCATATTAAATCAGATATCATTTATCATACAGATTCATTGGCGAAACAGCTATTCATGGAAACAGTTAAATGAATATGCTACACTTCCAAATAAATAAGTCCTACTTATAACTATAGCTGCAACAAATATTGGATTTTGTGTCTAGTCCACACATATTCTAGAGTGAGCTGCTGTGAAAAATACTCAACACATTTTATATACAGAGCCAGTGAATTGAAATTCATCAAAATTTTATAAAATAATGATTTCTTAGACTCTCTAGCAATTGCTACATAAATATACGAACTTGATCTAGTATTATTAATATGACTATCTACAACAAATGCAATTCTTTTAAATAAATCAGCAGGCAGCAAATTATGAACAACTTTGAAATGAAAACGAGATTTGAATAGATATGTCGTTGATTTGCACTAAGACACGGGTGCTCAAACGGTCGATCGCGAGTGCTTTTTGAGTAGATCTCGAGAAGAAATAATTTTTCAATAAGTTGGTAGCTAAACTACAGAAATTTATTACGTAATAAAATAACACTCTGCTATCGCCAAATGGCAGCTTTATCAAAGGAACGCGCGGTACTTGTCGAAGGAAAGCTGTGATTTTTATTCTTGCCGCTGTTCTAGAAATTTTGGGAGCGCGTTTGACGGGAACATTCGAGACTTTCGTTCACGCCAATATAAATTGAATGAATTGAAACATGAAGGCAATACTACGTCGATACAAAGTTTATTATTAAATAGTACAAAATGAGTGCAGCGAAGACATCTAGAACTAATCATTTTAATAACGATTGGGAGGAAGAATTTTCTCTTTTGTATGGTGAAGGATAAGTGAATTTGTCTTATTTGTCGTGCGTCAGTTGCAATACCTAAGCGTCGTAACTTAGAGGCACCATAAAACAGTTCATAAAAACGATGGAAAGGATTTTTCGCCACAGAGTGAATTAAGAAGACGAAAAGTACGTGATTTGATATCTTGCTTGAAAAAAGAACAAACCATGTTCACAAGACTAGCGAACAATCAAAAGCTGCTACGAGCGCGCCAATTAAAATATCTCATATATTAGCGAAACACAAGAAACCATTCGAAGATGGATAGGTTGTGAAGAAAGCATTTATTGAAGCGGGTGAGACATTATTTGGAGATTTTAAAAATAAAACAGCAATATGTCTGCTATTAGAGAACTTCAGTTATCTCGTCCGACTGTCACAATTTGTATTGAAGTCATGAGTCAGGACATGGCAGATAAACTAAAACATGATATCATAAAATGTACATATTTCTCTTTACAGTTCGACGAATCCACCGATATGACATACACTGCCCAGCTGTGTAGTTTTATTCGGATAGTATTAAACGTCATGTTGGCAGGGGAAGAATTTTTGACGATTATTCCTCTGAAGGGGAAGACCCGTAGCTTATATTTGATGTTTTCTTCAATTTTGTAAAAAACTACAAGCTACCAATATATAAATTAGTGTGTATTACAACCGATGGAGCACCAGCAATGACTGGAAACAAAAACGGTTTTGTGGCATTGTGTCGAGGTAATGAAGATTTCACTTCATATTTTTCATTCCATTGCATTGAACATCTACAAGTTCTTTGTTCAAAAGTTTTAAACACGGAGGAAATTATGGGCATTGCAACAAAAATTATGAATTCCATCCGTTCACGTAGCTTGCAACGGTTGTAGTTGGAAGATAGGGGGTCAGCTGAGCACACTGATTTAGTTCTTTACACGGGCGTCGGGTGGTTGAGTCGAAGAAAATTCCTCGAAAGGTTTCAAGAATTATTGCCCGAAATAACACCTTTGCTAGACGAAAGAGATGATGACAGTCAGATGTTGAAAAACGAAAAATGGCTGACTGATTTGGCATTTTTGACTGACTTCACAATGCACTTAATCACCATTAACTTGGAGCTTCAAGGTTAAGGAAAAACTATTATTGAGATGATTAGCGCTGATCTATCCGAACAAAATATTGAAGCCCTACTTTGACAAGAAAAAACTTGATATGAATTTTTGGGAATCTCTTATAATTATTAGATATAAACTATCCAAAATAATATTGAATGAAGCGGTAGATTTTGACAGAAATTCCTCTCACTTAATTAGACTTAAGACTCAAGTAGACTATAGTTTGAATATCACTTGAAAAGGTGTATTTTCAGAGGAATAAGAAAGATTTGAAAATTGGGGAAAATACACATTTCAAATTTATCGATATAATTCATAGAATGAGTTCAATCAATTAATTTCTCGCAAATAATAGTGAATGACATCCATTATTTTATGAAGATTGCTCTGTGATTTTTAATAGTATTTCACCATGGAGCTTATTTCCTGATTCATTCAATCTTTTGTTTTTCTAAGAAATAGTGTGAGTTATTCGAACTGAAATAATAACCAAAACACTTTCTAGGATAGAAAAATTATATCACAATTTCCAAAACTCGCCGATTGTGCGAAAATATCTATGAATTGGAAATATGAGATTTTTCAGAAATTTTTCGGAAAATACACCGTTTTGAATGATACTTTTTCGTAGTAGGTACTTAAAATTGAATGAGCAGTTTAGAAAAGAAATGGAAATATGGGGTTACTATTAAGTTCAAATGAAAGCTAACTTCCTGTGTCTTTGCAAGTGATAGACCAATTATAATGAGAAAACGCCTCGCTTCAAATCTCGTCTCGCCTCGTTCCTAGCGAAGAATTGAGTGATACTCCTCGCTTCGCCCCTCGCCTTCGATCTCGTACATGAAGCCCGAGACGGGGCAAGCTTACGTCGTCCTACACTATAATTTCTGCACATAATATATTTGAAAGAAAGTCGTACGGCATACAAGTATGTTTCAATAAAACGTAAATTTCCCGTATATCCCAAACATTCTGGGACTATTAGGAAAACTTTCTTTTTTCTTTCAAAATTAAAATAAAATCTGCAGTTAATTTAAAAGCACTTCTTTTCTTCAAACATCAATATTTTTGATTGTTCGGGTACTAAACATTTGAATGGTTCACCTTGTATATATTACAGGAAGTATTTAAGGATATTCAAGTCAAATTATTTGTTACGTTTCTGCAATACTACAGAAAAATTAGATCATGGCACCTTGTTATTGCTCAACTCATTACCATAATAAACGTTTGCAACATAGTTTAATTGACTAAATTAGACGTCAACAAGAATTATATTTAGTTTTTCTTGAATTTCAATTTTCACTTCAAGTAGTTCTAATTTTCTCTTATGAAGTTTTACTAAGTAGTAAACTATTGGACAAATTCATTACATCATAAATGATATTTAATGCGTTAGGATGGTGCTGAAGGTAGTATGGTTAGATTTCACTCTAGAAGAATAGGATAAGGGCGAAAACAATATACCATTTTCAGGAATGAATATATTCTTAGACAATCAAAGAAATAGAGAAATCACTAAAACAGTGTTAACATAAGTTAACAAGTACTGTAATATCGTCCCAAATAGTTAGGAGTTTATGTTAGAATGGATTAAGCAGTAGAATGTTAGCAAAAAACGATTACTCAACAAATAGCAGAGAATTACTAAATCGCGATTTTCACGAAATAATTAAAAGTGGATTGTTGATAATTGGAAGATGTTCATACTCAGAAGAGGAGAGTGAGTCTAAAATCTATGAGGGCGTTAGGCCAAGACCAGAAGAGAGATTTGTAAGTTGTAATATCTCCCTAAAAACTCAATATGGTGGTGGATCTGTAGTTTTTTGGGAATATTATTCAACGATCGTTTATAGTTGATCTCCCTACGTGTGTTATCGATGAGTTACGATTATTAGTTTGTAACCTTGTTGTCGAACACGTTATGTCGTTTGCTTCATTTATGAAACATAAATTTTCATTTATGCAGTATAATCCTCGCCTTCGTGAGGCTTGTTAGACCATCGATTATTTGAAAGAAATGGATGGATGTTCGACAAGCATGGCCAGCAAAAATTCCTGACCTGAGTTCCCTAGATCTTTCATGGGACGCTCCTAAATTAAAGTATGAAGTCGCGCAGCTGTAGCTGCTAACTATAGTAAGCTGACTAATGCAATTCTTGGAGAATAGGAGCATATTCCTCTGGCAATTATTGAAAACTTTATGTTCATCGTGTCTAGGAGTAAGGAAGCGATGAAAAGGAATAGAGGTGGATGTAAACGATATTGAAATTGCATTTAAGTGCTTTGATTCAATTCATTTTCATTTGATTACACTATCCAACACTAAAAAAATTTCCAGAGTGTTTTTATTTATTTTCAGTCAAATGAAGTGTGCTCGTTTCGAATAATACTGTTTTTTCAAGCAACTCTTGTATCGAAGTAACATGCAAGTAGAAAATTATTACAAAAGTACAATTTTATATACACTCTATATGGAACAGTTACTGTGGGTGAAGGAGAAATGAATCTTATAAAATTTTATTGAATGCCTGTATTAGATTTCGACAAAGATTTCATCAGTAATCAGCCATAATATATATGTCCCACATTGCCTGGTAATGTTCTTGCATTGTGGGAATATTCAGATGAAACCTCTCACTCTTTTATCTAGTTTGTAGCCCGTCGAAAATACAATTTTCAATTTTTCCGTAAAGCAAATTTTTGGCATATAAGCAAAACATTCGCTATTTTTAACGATGGTTTTAGCAAATTGCTTCATAAAATCAAGTTTTATGAAGTTATTAGTTGTGGTGGCCATCTGATTCTATCTTGATCAACTGAAGATGAATGTTCAATTATGACTCCCTTAGTGACCACACCGTCTGTGTCCAATGATTGTTTTTGGTGTGGCTGTTCACAAACTAATGAAACCTTCAGTATAACCTGTCGGTTATCCTTTTCAATTTCAATTTCAAATCTACACCAATTTGCAATTTATTCTCTACATACTCTAACATTGAAGAAATATTTTCGTATTTTTTGTTTCATAGCAATTGAATGTCTTTTAGGTATTGAACCATATTGATATTGGTAACAGTACACACTTTAGCCTTCTGTACAGTACGATTGAATATTATATTCAAAATAATTATGAGGCGCATATGGATCCTTCTTTTGGGAAATGATGCCACTATTGATGTAGTAGGTGGTATAATTGCCATCCCATCGATTTCGAACAGGCAAATTCAAATGGAAACTGAAGTATCTAAGACCCGAGCGCTCAGTATTCTCAATGAAAACAGATATAAATCTAACAAAATGAGAATATCCCTGCTATAGAATATCCCGTTAGTTTTCAAAATTTTCGTACCGCATGGTTGCTTCGTTATTACAAACGATCCTATATTCACACAATAGTTGTCACTCGATGAAATTAATGAAATAACTTATTTGATTTGTCATTGCAAGAATAAATTTTTGAATCATCACAAAGAGCGCACACACTTTAGCCTTCTGTACAGTATGATTGAGTTTTATATTCAAAATAATTATGATGGAGATGCTTCTCTTATCGATTCTCTTGGGAGGTGGCAACTTCATGAAAGTAAGTTACATAGGGCGTCCCAAACAGAAATGAATATGCGGTAGTTGATGGACATGATGCAGCTATTGATGTAGTACTCGCGCTCAGTACTCTCAATGAAAATAGATATAAATCTAACAAAATGAGAATATCCCTGCTTTTGCATCCAGGGAATCCCTAATGTTGACTCGGATTTTGCATCTGGTATCTGAAGAAATCGCTAAAAAATACGCATTTTTTCGAGAAATGACGGATAAAGTTCAGTTGTGAAGGATTATTCAATCATCAAAATGATGAATTATCGCGTATTAGTCTATGCAATTTTTCATGAATACCTTCTTGTCGAGGTATATTATAAAATCGTAAATACCAACATCCTGATGAACTGTCCTTTGCTGGAAGAGGAACTATCTATTTTCAATATGATGAAGCTTCTCCTCATCAAACTGTGGCCGTTGCTGATCTACTTGATTTGAATTTTGGAAATCATTAGATTGGAACTAGGGTCCGTTCTCTGAATTTATCTTCGCTGGGTTTTTTCATTTGGGGATATAGCAAGAATCTGTTATATAGAGAAGCTACCAGAAGTATTGATGAATTGAAGCAAAATTTCGAATATTTCGATTCAATTTCATTCTATATCATAGAATATCTCGTTGATTTCAAAATTTTCGTACGGCGTGGTCGCTTCGTTATTACAAACGATCTTATATTCACACAATAGTTGTCACTCGATGAAATCAATCAAATAACTTATTTGATTTGTCATTGTAAGAATAAATTTTGAATCATCACAATGAAAGCACCGAAAATACATAAGCTATATCAATCATTCCATGTAAACCCTTTAGTTATTAGCTAAAATTAGATATACAATTTTCGTTTTCTGAGAAAAGAACTGGATAAATATGTGATATATTTTCGGAAAGAAAACAATTTAACTATTTAAAAAAACGCAAGTTTGCAGTAAAACTCAAAAATTGTTTGAGATGAAAAATTTTCGTATGTACTTCGATTCTATGTGAAAAAGTGCATCTGGAATGTCAAAACCATTTTCACGTAACATCAATTACAACCGCGATATAGGCACTTGGTTAATTCCCAAAATTTCCAAATAACTCGAAAAAGAAAGAAACCAGCTTCAATCTATTTGCGTCAATAAATTTTTCGTGCAATAACTGCAGTATCTGCAGTAGTAAATCTGTCCACCCTGTATTTTAATTCGAGAAAAGATGTGGTTATTCATTGAATAGGTGAGCTTTATTTCGGAAATTTAGATAATGACGTTTTTTGATGTTACTAAATTAATTTGAGGAACGAACTGTTTATAAATACCTTGTTGACTATTTTTCCTAGTTGTCTTTTTCTCCTTCATCCACGGATACTCAGGTACATTAACACCAGGTGACCCCATTCCATGCGGCACCTCCATAGGGTAACCACTTCCAGGAGGCGTATGATCAGGACTCATAGCCGGTGGCCCGTGTGCCATATCTCCCGAAATATGAGGTAAGGCCGTCATAAATTCAGCCATGGAAGGCTGGCTATTAATAAACCCAGTTTCATTGCAACCTGGCCCGTCCATAGGCAACCCAGGATGCGGTGCTCCCGAAGCAGCAGAAACCGCAGACAACCAGAAACCGGTGTTTCCGGCCGCCGCGGCGCCTTCTGGGGTGGTAGACCTCGTCTTTACCACAACGAAATCGTCCTCTTCCAAATGTCCTGTAGGCATCCGGAGTGGATGTCTTATCCTCATTGACCACCGACGGAAGTCGCTGGCATAACACAGTCACTGGGATCTATGCGCCACAAGCACTTAACACACGTCTATCCGACTCGAAGGACCAAATAATCACACCGTTGACGGTAAGCACAGAACTAAATTAATTAGTTGAAGTAACGAGAAACTGTCATAGGGAACGGTGACGTCGGTCGCGAAATTCGAAACACCTCGCCGGTCGTGCACAGAAATAGAAAACGATTGTTACGTGTATGCCCGTAGTTACTGTTAGGTTAGTGATGGTTGTTTTTGTTTCTTTCCGAGTTCGAGGAGGATGATGGCTGGTCACGTGGTGACGACGCAGGCCAATCCCCGACCGGTTTTCGCGCGCTGTAGGCCGGCACGTTGCGCGAAGGCGGGACCCGAAGGTTGGCGTGACAGGCTAGCCTACAATTACATCAGGTAAAAATTATAAAAAAATAAATGTATACCTTGATTTTATATGAATGCATACACTATGTTAAGAATCGCCGCCGTCGCTACAAATTATAGTGGTTGCCGTGTAATTTATGTAAATTTCGTTAATTCATTTAACTACGTGGTACGACGTCTATTTTTGATTTTATAACAGATCCCGCCGCAGCCCTTCTTTTTCTATTTTGGCGTCACGTGTAGTTGAATATTCTAATCTTAATTTATGTACTGATTCAATGAAGAGACAAGTAGGTTGTGTAGCGCGTGGTCTTAGATGCGTTGTTAAATAGAAGGGGGCGACAAACGACGCTGGACGTCGGTGGAGAGACGCGCGCTTCGAGAGGGGCGTCCCTTCAGCGAGAGCTTTCCTTATCATTTCATTCCGATATAATCCATTCCAGGAATCGAGGCGTTTTGGAATTCTATTCGAAATATACAGAAATCAGGCGTATTTGTAAGTTTGAAATATAAATTTTTAATGAAAATTTGGATTTCAATTTATTGAACCAGTATATTCTACAAAACGTTGCCTTGGGCACGAACTGACAACAAATTTTACAGGAATGCCAGTTGTATGTGAAAACTTATAGATTTTCAAAATTTTTCGAAAAATATCATTAAGTAGATAGGAATGATTCGTGTGAAAACACGTCGTAGAACTCATGATATATTTTATCTAGGTTGTAACTAACAGATAATATATATATATATATATATATATATATATATATATATATATATATATATATATATATATATATATATATATATATATATATATATATATATATATATATATATATATATATATTGTCATATAATAGATGATAAGGTAAACAACTTAAATAAAGGTAGGAATATTATTTTGAAAACTATACATTCATATAATACACGAAGTACATCTGAGGGATCTGACATTTCTACTTGTTCTGTCTATTCTTCAAACAACAAAAGATTTGATAATACAAAATAACAAATAATGGAACAAATAAAAAGCGTACATGTCTAAATTATATAATATGTTCGAAGAAAAATTCCCAATTGCAATATTTCAGAACAAAGCGTTGCGAATCAAAGACGGTATATTGAAAATAGAAATTTTATATCTGAATCAGAATTAAAATCAATTAAGAACAACATTCAACAAGAAGAACATTTAGATATTGAAATTTTAGATGAAAATCCTGTTCCATTCATAAAAAACATCGAAAATAAATCAGAAAATTCGTCTGAGAAATATTAATAACATAGAAATTTATTTCTCAATCAAATGAATTTATTTGAAAATATTGACCCAACTATGAGACCTAAACTTCCTAAAATTCTGTATTCAAAGAAAATTTTTGGTTGCATAAATGAGCTCAATGAGAGTGTTTTTCCAAAGCAACTTGTTAAGGTAATGAATATTTATACACTCCATCTGATTATATATTGTGCCGCCATTACAGTAGTTAAACATTGTGGATATAAATTAGAGGATTTTGGATCTAATTATAGTACCAAGAAAAACTTTATGGAAAAAAGATTTGAAGGTAAAATTTCTTATATCCGACGTGATTTAGGAAGATTGACTCAATATTCCAAAGGTAATCGATCAAGAAAACTTATGGCAAATATTGAAAAAATATTCCTCAAAAATAAAACCCATGAACTTAATAAGTATATACTGCACTAGACTACGTAAATATAAAATCAATTCAGATAGAAAATTCCAAAACAAACTATTGAAAAATAATGAGAAAACATTTTACAAAGTTATTTCAAGTTCAAATGAAAATATTTCTGGAAATGGAATTCCTAAAATTGATATTCTAACTGATTATTGGTCTTCAATTTGGGCAGTGCCAAGGCAACACAATTCCAATGCAAGTTGGATTTCAGGTGAAAGGTCTCGATTTTCTAAAATAGAAATACATGCGATTTGAAAAATTTTCAAACGAAGACATAACATCAGTTATTAAACACACAAAAAATTGGAAATCTCCAGGTGTTGACGGTATTCACAACTTTTGGTTCAAAAAATTCTCTTGCGTTCATGAAACATTTGCTGAATATTTTTCATTCATAATAAAGAACCCCACAACTACTCCTTTATTTTTCATACAAGGAATTACTCATTGAAAAAGTGCTAATACTATTGATCCATCTCAATATAGGCCAATTGCTTGCCTTCCAACAATATATAAAATTCAAACTGCATGTATTACCCAAAAAATGTATGCACATTTGGAGAATTATAATATTCTTTCCGAACAACAAAAAGGATGTAGAAAAAACACCTTGGTAATAAAGAGCTACTTGTAATTGATTCTGTTGCTTTGAATCAAGCTCAAACTAAAAAGAGAAATATTTATACAGCCTTCATTGATTACCAAAAGGCTTTTGACAGTTCTCCCCATTCATGGCTTCAAGAAATTTTGGAAATTTATAAAATTGATAAGACACTTCGTCATTTTCTTGAATTCGTAATGAAAAATTGGAGAACCAATCTTCATCTAAATATTTCAAAAACAATCGTTAATATCCGAAGTAATTCCAATCAAAAGAGGCATTTTTCAAGGTGATTCTTTAAGTGCTCTTTGGTTTTGTCTTTGCCTTAATCCATTATCTCATAAATTAAATGCTACTAGTTTCGGCTACAAAATAAAGAGTCTATCAACTGAATTTAAGTCACTTAATTTATTTAGATGATATTAAATTATATGCCGGAACTAGATCTTATTTGAAAAGTCTACTCGAGATTACTCTTAACTATTCCAATGATATTCATGTGAAATTTGGGTTTCCAAAATGTAAAAATCTTTCTATTGAAAAGGGAAAGATCACCTTTGATTATAAAAAGATTTCCAATATCGAAATCGAGCCAATGCATCAAGGAGATACATATAAATGTCTTGGATTTGTTCAAGAGAAGACAGTTAACCATAGCAGCACTAAGGAAAATATTAGAAGTTTATATTACCACAGACTTAGAATTATCAATTATCAAGAGTCATTTAACTAGTAAAAACCTTTTCAGAGCTATCAACTCCTATGCAGTTCCTATTCTTACATCTTCTTTTGGAATTATTAAATGGGCTAAAAACTGATCTGAAAGAATTACAATGTCAAACGAGGAAAATGCTTTGTAAATATTAAAAACCACCACCCAAAGTCAGCTATTCAAAAAGTTACACTACCTAGACATCTTGGAGGTCGTGGATTAACTGATTTGAAAAATCTTCATAGTAAACGGATTTTTCATCTACGTGCCCATTTTCATGATAAACAGAGAACGTCTAAATTTCATGATATTGTTGTTGCTTCAGTTTATGATCTTACACTTCTGAACTTGACAATGCAAAATGTAGATTTTGATATATTTGATAATAAAAAGCACCCTAAAGAATTGAAGAATAATTATATTGATGAAATCGTATCAAATAGATGGTTAGTATTTGGATAATTGTTCGCTGAAACAGAAGGCTTGGCAATTGCAATCCAGGATCAGTTTGTTTCCAAGAGGAATTGTAGAAAACACATTATCAAGCAAAATATAGATGATTCTTGCATAGATGTTTTTGTTTTTCAGAAACAGTTTTTCATATATTATCATCTTGCTCAGTCCTTGCTTCAACAGATTATTTAGAAAGGCATAATGCCGTCGCTGATATTATTTATTTTAATCCAGAAATTAAACATGACCTCATTCCCAAAAGAAAAAAATGTTACAAATGTGAACCTGAGATTACTTGTGAAAACGAGAAATATAAATTTTATTTTGATAAAACAATTCTATGCAACACAGCTGTTAATTACAATAGGCCAGTTATCATTCTTACTGATAAACAGAATCGAATAACATATATAATTGATATTGCTATACCCGACACACATAATATACAAATAAATACAATGAAGAAATTTCTAAATATATGATGCTTGGTGACCAGATTGAAAAAATGTGGAAAATGAAAAAATTTTTATTCTACCGATTATTATTTTTACAACAGGTGTTATATCTAGGAATCTTCACAAAAATATTAGGTCAAAAGAAAAATTTATTTGAACAGTTACAGAAAAAACAGTCTTCAAATCTTGTAATTTTCTTCCTAGGTTTTTTCCGAAAAAATAATGAGGTTGAGTCATAGGTTTTCTCTTTAGGTTATACTGCTCAGAATCTCATTTCATATTTTATTTATTTGTATATATAAATGTAATATAATTAGCTGACAATTTTATCATATCTATATTCAGAGCATTATTCTTTTCGATCGATCATCACTTCACACAAAGGAAACTATTAATGAGTAACATTAAGTGTTACTTGACTAAGGTCCGTACACTGGATTTTTTCGGGGAGAAAGCATCTGACACTACCCGTTGGTACATTGTTGTCATTGTCTGATGATGCTATAGTTTGTATATATTCTGGTAGATTGATATATTCTCACAACATGCAATGGAATAAATTACCGGGTGGTGGTTTAATATTTTTCCATGAAATCAGTTTGATTGCATGAACAGATATATGGGCAACTCGTCGGGGTTATGTTCGTTAGTCTCGCTAAAAAAGGATTTATCTTATCTTGGTCTTGAAGTGTTCGTGGAGGTCTAGGGAAGGTTCAAAAGGTGTAAAAATTTGAATAACTGCCGGGAGAACAACAAAAATACCCGTTTTTAATTCTCAAACTTTTTCTAAATAAAATGTAGAGTCAATTTGAACTTTACGGCTATTAAATAAAGTTCATATCTATTTATATATATATATATATATATATATATATATATATATATATATATATATATATATATATATATATATATAATCGATTGCTGTTCGTTAGTCCCGCTAATCTGCTGAAACGATTTGGCTAATTTTGGTCATGAATTATTTGTGGAAGCCCAGAGAAGGTTTAAAAGTTGAATGAATATGAAAATACTCGGAATTAAATAAAAACAACAATTTTGTTTTCTCTGATGTGTCCTCCGTCGTTCAGAAATGAAATTGAAAGAATAATTTAAAATGAATAACTAATTAGAATTTTCATATTTTCCTAACTACATATTTATTCTTAAGAGGTAAAAACAGAAAATTTTAGCTAACTGCAGTTGATAAAGTTGATAAATCTCAAGTCATTTGTTTTGATATTTTGTCACAAATTAAATTTTAACCAACTAATAAGTCGATCCATCCTCTATGTTGATCGATTTCTCAGACAGAGTTTGCATCCTTCTATTTTTGTGAGTGACGATTACCGCTTCGTACTCGAGAACTTTCTTTACTTCGGTGAGTGACAATAAAGTAGATAGAGCAATTCCGCAGACGCAGTGCTCCTCTGAACGAGCTGCATTCCACGATGATCCGGCAATAGATTATTGTGCCAACAAATTGTTAATAATTGGGGGAATGAAAATAATTTGTAAATATTGTAAGGTTCATAAAGCGGCAGCAAGTAAAGAAGAGGGTATAAGAACTATTTTCCTTCGATAAAAAGTCTGTTGGGATGGTAGTTGGCATATTGACGGGACATCAACTCAACAAATACCTACACGTCATGAGACTATCGAAAACCACACCGTGATGTGGTTGCTTAGAAAATGACGAAACAATGGAACACATACTCTTCGAATGTCCCGCTCATAAGGTGACCAGACTGAACATCTTGGGCACTAAAACACTCAGCGCCCGGGTGATTCAGGAGGCCAGCTACAACAGTCTTGCAAGCTACACAAAAAAGTTTTTCCAAGACACAAAACAAAATAATACAACACGGCAAGTACAATTGGCAAAATGGTCTGAGTGCTGCCCATAAAGGCGCCGTGCAAGAAGAAGAAGAAATAAATGGTGAATATTGCCACAATTGGTCCCACCACCAGATCCTTTACGCCCTTTACTTTCTGGGATTGGAAATGATTCGAAGCACTTCTTGGCCAACATTCAGAAATATAACAGCTGTTTTCAGATTACATCGTTTGGCGCTACATATATTATATAGGACTATTTCATGCCCACTTTCAAGGTATTATACCATAATATTTTTTTATTATATTCAAGTTTGTATTGAAATATATATCGGAAATAATTATTAGACAAAACTTTGAAAATAACAGATATAAGGATAAATTTATCACTTGCTGGGGGCGTTGTTACCTCTACCAGATGCGTTTCATCAATTTTTACAAATATATTTTATGTGCTATTAAGATGCGGAAGTTGATAAGCGTTGTGCTCATAATCCAAAAATGAAGAGAACCATTGTCCAAGAATTACGAAGGTTTTTTCATCTGAACAACAATTTAGTAAACATGTTCAAAATAGCATTATAAATTACAGATTTTTTTCGTTTGCTTTAAGTTCATGTATACAAAAGTTTGGGTCTTTATCACTTTAAGCAGTACGAAATCCGCCGGGTCAGCTAGTGAAACAATAATTTTCTTCAACTACACTCGGAGGCAAAATTAGCGGAACACTCGAAAAAATTTAACTAAATTCGAAGTCCGATATTTTTCTTAATTCTCAACCGATTTAGATGATTTTTTCGGCAAGTTATAGATCAATTCTTCTGTTTTGTAGAAATTATAAGAGAAAACAAAAAAAATTTGAAAAAAATTTTATACGGGGGCAAAACTAAAAGTGTTTTTTTTGTCAAAAATTCGTAACACCCTGTGGAATTTCGTGGACCGAGTTGAAACGTACAGTATCATGGTCTGTCAAGACACATCTTCCTACAGTAACGCCCTTCTTGTTTTATGCATTCATCTCTATTTTTACAAGAGATATCCAATTTGAAGCGAAAAGTCACAAATTTCAAGAATTTATTTTTAATGTTGCGTAGGTGCATAACATCGGAGGTTAGCCAAAAAATAAAATCAAAATTAGAGAAGCGGAACGAAATGAAAATTTTTGAAATTCGCTGGCCAATTTCACGCTCCGGGAGAACTCGAAGTACACTGGAAAAATCGTTGATTTTGCACATTTATTTTTGAATTTTTTTGTGTGACACTCTATAATAATTATCATTCCTGTCCAAAATTGAGAGCAGGTGTGTATCCTGGCGATACACTTGTGAAATGAAATGAACATGTTGAGAAAAATGTTCATGATGACCCACAAAAAAAACATTTGATTTTAGTAGCGAGTATGACCCCCCCGAGCTCTTATTACAGCGCGCATACGATTTCGCATACTCCCAATGATGTTGTCTATCATCTGTTAAGGTATGTTGTCCCACTCTTCCACCAAAGCCAATGTCAGCTCTTCAACGTTGCCTGGATTCCGTTGTCGAACCCTTCTTCCAAGAATGTCCCAAACGTGTTCGATCGGGTTTAAATCCGGTGACGACGACGGCCAGTCCATTCGTGTGATCCCAACTTCATTGAGATATTCTATCACTATGCGCGCAGTATGAGGGCGCGCGTTATCGCGAATCAAAAGGAAATTTTCCCCTATGTAAGGAGCAAAAGGCACAACATGGGGCTCCAAGATTTCTGTTATATACCGATGGGCATTAAGTGATCCATTGCCAATAATCTCCTGTTCTGTTCGTACTCCCAAGCATATGCCACCCCATATCATAACTGACCCTCCACCGTATTGCTCAGTTCCTGCGAAGTTCGCTTGATTGTACCGTTCCCCTCGATGCCTCCATATTCTATCTCTAGCATCCACGAAATTCACACAATATCGGCTCTCATCACTAAATAAAACTCGTCTCCAATGATTGATTGTCCATTCTACATGCTCCCTAGCAAACGCCAATCTTGCTACCCGATGGGCTCTATCGAGTCTTGGTGTTCTTGATTGCGCGTATGATCTCAGACTAACTTCATTTAATCGTCTTCTGACTGTCCTCACACTGACGTTAATGTTATCCACTGCTTGTAAAAGGTTACGTGCCTGTACAGTAGTAAGACGAGGATTTCTTATGGTTTGATTGACGATGAAACGGTCATGTATAGCGCGGGTTGCCCGATTTCTTCCTTGTCCTCGCCTCCTCACGTACAATCCAGTTTCCCTGTAACGTCGGTAGATTCGATGGATAACCGACGTCGAGACACCCAATATGGTACCGACTGAGCGGTAGGTGCGCCCTTCCTCGATCAATGTAACTGCCCTTGATACTGAGGTTGGTGGTAAATCTCTCATTCTGAATGAAAAATACCGTTTCGAATCGTAAACAGTAAGAGAATCACAAAACACCGCAACCAATCGAATTCGTATCAGATCAAAGAATGGAAAAACTCTCATTCTTTAAACAAGTGCAAATGTGGTTATATACAAAAAAACGTGTGTTGTATTTCATATTTGAAAAAAAGGTGTGCACATGTGTAAATGAAAAGTTTTATCAATGGTCCCAGAATTCGGTTGTGTATTTTAATACCTACTGACTGTTATCTCCTATGAATTCCTAATTTTCACCAAATTAACCAAATTGTCATCAATAACTAATGCAATTCGAACATTAAAATCTCAAACGACAATTTCGACACGCCTGAGTGATAATAAGAAAATTCCAAATTGATAGACGAAATTTAATGACAATTTCTTGATTCGATGGAATTTCTCCAAAATGGTGATTTTTCACTTGAAATTAAATATATTTTGCAAAAATAGAGATAAACGCATGAAACAAGAAGGGCGTTACTGTAGGAAGATGTGTCTTGACAGACCATGATATAGTACGTTTCAACTCGGACCACGAAATTCCACAGGGTGTTACGAATTTTTGACAAAAAAAATACTTTTAGTTTTGCCCCCGTATAAATTTTTTTCAAATTTATTTTGTTTTCTCCTATTATTTCTACAAAGCAGAAGAGTTGATCTATAACTTGCCGAACAAATCATCTAAATCGGTTGAGAATTAGGAAAAATATCGAACTTCGAATTTGGTTAAATTTTCGAGTGTTCCGCTAATTTTGCCTCCGAGTATATATGAAAAACATTATTTCTTTGACATAGTATTGAGAGTTTTATTCAATACATTAATTTGCTAGTTATCGAAACTATTATATTTTCGTGTCAGAATTAATTGATAAGTTAACATTTTCTGAAACTGATTAAAAAACATTTTTTCGTTGTCAAAGTACTCGTAGTCATTTTGGCATGTTGATATTATATGCGGAAGAACTAATTAATACCGTTTGGGGAAAAGTTTGACAACAAAAAAGTATATTTTATTGTTTATTAAGTAAGAATCTATTCATTATTGTTTACAGTTATACATTGTATCAAAAAATATGGGCAATTGGTCAATGAAACACACAATATTTATTTTTATCCAAATTTATTGTATCGCCTTCAAAGTAGGCCCTTTCCGAAATAATACATTCACTCCAATCATCGAATCATTTTTCAATCACTTTTCAGGAATCGACTTCAGCACGAAGTTTTTGATCAGAAATTGATTACCAAGTTTATTTACTCTGAATACTTGCCGTGTAAATTTATCTTTTTCGGAATACATGAAGAAATTATCAGTGGGAGTATTACAAGGTCTCAGTACCCAATATTTATTATATTTTACGATATTTAAAAAAATCAACTGTGATTTAAACTATCTTGATATTTAGTTTTTCTATTAGGAACTGCAACTAGTATTGTGGAACCCAAATCTTTAATGTCAGAAATTTTAATGTTATATAGTTCATTTTGCGACAAACACCAATGACAACGGTGACCTACAAATATAAACAATATCAACTAAATTTGATTAAAATTATTTAAATTATAATTTTAAGCTAAATAATTCTCAGAACATCGTTTTAACGAAGCTTTCAATTTTGTTAAATTTTGAAATATCGATATTGTGTCTCACATTTATTGTTGCTTTTAGGATTGAAGAAATTTTCCATAGAGATGAGGTTTTCCATTTTCTTAATAAATCATCAAAAGATGCAAGTAACATATTTTCAGAAAGGAGTTCGTCTTCTTTTCTTGTCGCCAATCTGTAAACTGAAAACTTTTCGTATTCATTTTTGCATTCTTGATTATTTATATATATATATATATATATATATATATATATATATATATATATATATATATATATATATATATATATATATATATATATATATATATATATATATATATATATATATATATATATATATATATATATATATATATATATATATATATATATATATATATATATATATATATATATATATATATATATATATATATATATATATATATATATATATATATATATATATATATATATATATATATATATATATATATATATATATATATATATATATATATATATATATATATATATATATATATATATATATATATATATATATATATATATATATATATATATATATATATATATATATGTTTCCTATAATTCTCGTGAAAACAACCTGATCCTGGATCGCAATTGCCAAGCCTTCTGTTTCAGCAAACAATTCTCCAGATACTAACCATCTATTTGATGTGATTTCATTAATATAATCATATCATATAATTTTCTATTCAATATATATATATATATATATATATATATATATATATATATATATATATATATATATATATATATATATATATATATATATATATATATATATATATATATATATATATATATATATATATATATATATATATATATATATATATATATATATACTTCTCAAGATTTCTAAATTTTGATAAACACAATGATTGAGGCATTAATATAATCATATCATATAATTTTCAATTTGAAATAATATATATATGCATATATATTATATATATATATATATATATATATATATATATATATATATATATATTATATATATATATATATCAGGAATTGATATAATTTATATCAGATATATATATTGTATGTTTATAACAAAATGAGGCAGAAATTCATGACAGTATACAGGGTGTTATTTGTCATGCATTTTCCTCTTTATTTGCCCCCTGAACTTTTTGTGGTGCGCTACTGGTATATTCTGAAAACAGAATCAAACAGATTATTCAAAGTGAAAACTTTTCTGTTGCTTGTATTTTTCCGTATCTGCCACCATTTTCGAGATATTAATCAAGAAAAGTAATCGTATAGTCCCTTCCGTATTGAAAGCTTGAAGATATTTTTCATGTTATTTCGGCAATTTGTGAAGACCTTGAGCTCGAATTTCGAACGAAGTTCACATTTTGAGATCTGCACCACTAGATTGGTAGGATTTATGAGAAAGTATAAAGGGTGATATCATTTATCCGAATTGAATGAAAAATCCGTTTCTGATTACGAAAAACGTCAGTTATGCACCGAAAAAATATACGGAGGCAAAGGGGTAGCCTGTTCGGGCGTTGTTGATTAATTTTTCGAAAATGGTGGCAGATATGGAAAAATACAAGCAACAGAAAAGTTTTCACTTTGAATAATCTGTTTGATTCTGTTTTCAGAATATACCAGTAGCGCACCACAAAAAAGTTCAGGGGGCAAAAAGAGGAAAATGCACGTGAAAAAATAACACCCTGTATACTGTCAGGAATTTCTGCCTCATTTTGTTATAAACATACAATAGGGAGATATCTGATGTAAATTTTAGCTCAATTCCTGAAAAATTGCATCAGTTATTAAGATAATATCTCCATGGCTTCGATATGGGAAAACTATTGGATTATTTTCAATAATTAATATCTCAGAAACGGTGATAGTAACGATCAAAATGCAAGAGTCAAAAAAAATTTCAAATTGAATGATCTATTTAATTTTATTTTTTGTTAGTGCCAGTGGCGTACCAAAAAAAAGTTCCGAGGGTAAAAATGGAACATGGCCCATGAAAAAGTATCACCCTGTATACTGTTTCAAAATTTGGCCTCACCTGGTGATTCAAATTGTGTTTAATAGCTTATGTGGAAAATTTGAGCCAGGAATCTTGAGAAGTCTAGGTTTTATCGAGAGAAAATCGAAAATTTTCTCAACTTTAACACCCTGTATCTCGGCAACGAAGCATTTTTGACCATTGGTTCTTCGAACTTTCTTGCTCAAATCATTCAGGATTCGCATCCTTCATTTATGACATCTTATTCGGAAACACCCTGTATATATATATATATATATATATATATATATATATATATATATATATATATATATATATATATATATATATATATATATATATATATATATATATATATATATATATATATATATATATATATATATATATATATATATATATATATATATATATATATATATATATATATATATATATATAATATATATATATATATATATATATATATATATATATATATATATATATATATATATATATATATATATATATATATATATATATATATATATATATATATATATATATATATATATATATATATATATATATATAATAATGATATAGAGTATAGGTTTTCTTTAGTTTATACTGCTCAGATATATTATTTCATATTTTATCTATTTATATTTATATAATATATATATATAATTAACTGACAATTTTGTCATATTTATTTCAGAGCAGTATTCTATTCGATCGTTCACCACTTCGCACAAAGGAAACTAATGAGTACCATTCAGTGTAACTTGACTAAGGTCCGTACACTGGATTTTTCCGGGGAGAAAGCCTCTGACACTACTCGTTGGTACATTGATATCATTGTCTGATGATGCTGTAGTATGTATATATTCTGGTAGATTGATATATTCTCATAATATTTAACATTATCCTAATATATAATTATTCCAGGATGTTTTGATTATAATCATTGCCTGGCAATGGTAGTAATTACCGGGTGGTGGATTTATATTTTTTCACAACAAAAAACCTCATTCTCCACAAGTAGTCAAAGATCAATGGTTAAAATTAATCAATAATGTGAAATACCGAGTGATTCCATAAAGATTTGGTTGTGTGTATATTGAGAGACCCTGTAGAATAACAAGAATACGAGGAAGATGCTTTATTTGATCCTACTAATTTTCTTCTTTGGAATCCATTTAATAATGGACACCTGGTGTATAAAGATATGCAGAACTAGAAAATGAGTTCGTGCAATAATCACAGAAATTCCTGAACGAATTAAAAAAAATATTGTAAAATATATTGCAGTATACACAGTAGCATATTTCAATGACGAATTTCTTGGGAAACTAGTGTAATCATCTCACATGAATAACTTTGTTGTAGTCATTAAATGTGGGTGCACTTAGGCTCAGAATCAGAAAATTGACTACTCTATTCACGGTGTTCAAGGTAAAGACTAGTGACGGATTAGTTCCTCAGACTGAAGATTGTCTGGGTGTATTAAACCAGAATTGCATAATGTAGAAGGTCTGTATGGCACAGTTGATAATTTCATAGTTGTCAGTTTGAATAATTGAGACAAGATTGTGTACTCTTTTTACTTCCTGGTGACGACTGATTTTGAATGGACATCTTGTTGTTTGTCTTCCTAACTACCTGAGAATTCTTTTCACAGTTGAAATAAACTGGAAGAGACAATTGTAAATGTATTATTGAAATCTTCAAATTGCAAAATTCAAAATAGCATTAAATACACGGTGTTACATAATAGTATGTCACAACTTGAGGGGGTAAATCTACGTGCAATTTTAAGAAAAAAAGTTCATACAAACATAGGTTCGCAGAAGCTTCGTTACGGAGCTACAGGGTGTTAAAATTTCAGGAGAAAATTGGTTTTTTCTTCAAAATCCTGCAGTTTTTGAGATATTTAGCCCAAATTTGAAATGTAAGCTATTTTTTACAGCCTCCATCATTACACTTCCTAGAGTTCAACTGAAATTCACAAGATGTTTTCTTTTTCGATGCACTGTCTCCTTTTGCCCTTTCAATTGCAGTATGTTGATCTGCGTACAATCAATTTACGTCATATTCGTTCAATTTAGAAACATTTTGACACTCGTAATATTTTCGTATCTCCAACCGTTTTCGAGTAAAAAATTATTGAATTTGAGTTATTTGAATTGTATGATATTCGCCAAATAAAAAAAAATAATAGAAATACTCGATAGGTCCTAAAATTTGCTCGTATTCTGAGATTCAACTTATACTTATTCAATATCAAACTAAAATAAAGAACAATTAAAAACTGAATAAATTGCTGGAAGTGGAATTCAATAAAACTTTGACATATTACATATAAAATCAAAAGTTCAAAATTAGATCTCCTAGAAGCATTGAAATAAATAGATACAAACATTCGGACAAGCTTTTGAATGAACAGGTAGATTTGAATTACTCACCCCTACTTAACTTGTTTAATTAGTTTTATTACCTTTCATACTAACTGTACAATGGCTCGGTGTGGATTTTCCTGTTATTCATCCAACTTGTTCTACGATTTGTTTATAATACCATACTCTTCATTCTATTTTTCATTCTTGATAAAGCTGCTGTGTCAGCGAAACGTCGTCAAATTTTTTCAAATAAAGTGTAGATTAAAGTTAAACCTTGTGTTTTTATCTCATTTAGATTTGATGACTGTTATCTTTTGTAACTGTTCAAACAAATTTTTCTTCAGACCCAAAATCTCAATACTTTTGTGAAGATTTCTAGGAATAACACCTGTTGTGGAAATAATAATCGGTAGAATAAATATTTTCTTCATTTTCCACATTTTTTAATCTCGTCGCCAAGCATCATATATTTAGAAATTTTTTCATTGTATTTATTTTGTATATTATGTGTGTCGGGTATAGCAATATCAATTATATACGTTATTTGATTCTGTTTATCATTAAGAACGATATCTGGTCTATTGTGTTTCACAGCTCTGTTGCAAAGAATTGTTTTATCAAAATAAAGTTTATATTTGTCATTTTCACAAATAATCTCAGGTTCATATTTGTGAAATTTTTTTCTTTTGGGAATTAGGTCATGTTTAATTCCTAGATTAAAATGAATAATATTAGCGACGGCGTTATGTCTTTCTAAATAATCTGTTGAAGCAAGGACTGAGCAAGATGATAATATATGAAAAACTGTTTCTGAAGAACAGAAACATCTACGGCAAGAATCATCTATATTTTGTTTGATGATGTGTTTTCTATAATTCCTCGTGAAAACAACCTGATCCTGGATCGCAATTACCAAGCCTTCTGTTTCAGCAAACAATTCTCAAGATACTAACCATTTATTCGATGCGATTTCATCAATATAATCATTTTTCAATTCTTTAGGTGCTTTCCGTGTAATTCCTTCTGCATCCAACTTTCTTTTAGAATTATCATCAAATATATCAAAATCTACCTTTTGCATTGTCAAGTTCAGAGGTGTAAGATTATAATCTGAAGCAACAACAATATCATGTAATTTAGACGTTCTCTGTTTATCATGAAAATGGGAACGTAGATGAAAAATCTGTTTACTATGAAGATTATTCAAATCAGTTAATCCACGACCTCCAAGATGTCTAGGTAGTGTGACTCTCTGAACAGCTGACTTTGGGTGGTGCTTATGATATTTACAGAGCATTTTCCTCGTGTGACATTGTAATTCCTTTAGATCAGTTTTAGACCATTTAATAATTCCAAAAGAAGATGTAAGAATAGGAACTGCATAGGAGTTGATAGCTCTGAAAAGGTTTTTACTAGTTAAATGACTCTTGATGATGATTCTAAGTCTTTTGTAATATGACCTTCTAATATTTTCTTTAGTGCTGCTATGGTAAATTGTCTTCTCTTGACAAAATCCAAGATATTTATATGTATCTCCTTGATGCATTGGCTCGATTTCGATATTGGAAATCTTTATATAATCAGAGGTGATCTTTCCTTTTTCAATAGAAAGATTTTTACATTTTGGAAGTCCAAATGTCATATGAATATCATTGGAATAGTTGAAAGTAATCTCAAGTAGACTTTTTAAATGTGATCTGGTTCCGGCATATAATTTAATATCATCTAAATAAATTAAGTGACTTAATTTGAATTCAGTTGATAGACTCTTTATTTTAAAGCCGAAACTAGTAGCATTTAATTCATGAGATAATGGATTAAGGCAAAGACAAAACCGAAGAGCACTTAAAGAATCACCTTGAAAAATGCCTCTTTTGATTGAAGTAATAATTATATATATATATATATATATATATATATATATATATATATATATATATATATATATATATCTAATATTATTCATTTTAATTGATTCCATAGACGTCATTAAATAATAAAAACAAGTACTGTGTTTTAAGGTATTTTACTTATTAATTGCGATTCGTAACGCGTTTCACTACACCGTAGCTTCTTCAGACGAATGATTATGCAGAAAATGTAAATGAGAATATAACTATAAATGTTCTTGAGTAATTAAAAGCTTATTGGTCGCCTCCTCCTAAGTGGTTATTTATGACAGGTATATCCAATAAAATTAAGGAATACATTGCTCCCCGAAAAGATTCAATAGAGGTGAAGGGCTTAGATCGACTTGTTCATTGATGAGACTACCTGAGTGTTTGTATTTATTTATTTCTAAAGTTTCCCAAAGATCTACCTTCCAATATTTATTATCTGTATGCAAAATTTCAAACTGTGGGTCGAAAGAACCCACCTAATTCCAAATTTATTTCTTTCGATGTTAAGAATCTATTTCCCAACATTCCTCCAAAAGATACGTATTACTTAGTTGAAGAATTATTAGAAAGGAATCATGTCAATACTATCATTAAATCAGATATTCTTTCATTATTAAAAATTTGTTTAGATCAAAATTATTTCCATTTCAATTACAAATATTATACTATTGAAGACGGCTTGATTATGGGCAATCCGTTGAGTCCTTTGTTAGCAGAAATTTTCATGAATAACTTAGAGAAATTAATTCATAATCATCCACTCAGTAAATATTGTTTATACTGGTATCGCTATGTAGACGATATAATTATTTGCTTCACAGGAACAGATAGACAGTTGAAAATTTTCGAAAATCATATGAATTCATTACATCCAAAAATTGCATTCACAACCGAAATAGAAAGCAATAATTCGATAAATTTCTTAGACGTAACAATTTCGAATGAAAATGGAAAACATGTTTTCGCAATTTACCATAAGCCGTCACATACAGATATTATAATACATAACTCGTCGTGTCATCCATATCAACATAAAATGTCAGCATTCAATAGTTTTATTCATAGATTGATTAACATCCCGCTATCACCAGAAAATTTCAACAAAGAACTAAATTTGATTAAACAAATAGCCAAAAATAATGGTTACAATCCCAAACTAATAAATAATATTTTAAATAAAAACAAAGTAGAATCGCATTGAATGAAGTTTACCCTGTCGATAAATTGAAACAAAAATTCAACACCTTAACCTACGTTGGCATTACAAGTGAGAAACTGAAATCATTCTTAAGTAGCAATAATTTCAACATAGCTTTCCAAACTAATAATAATTTAGGCAAATATATAAAAATAATAAAACCAAAGGTAAAAACAATAAATCAGGTGTTTATAGATTGAATTGCAATGACTGTGATAATTTCTACATTGGTAGAACACATAGAAATTTTAATATTAGAATATCGGAACATAAACGCAGTTTTTAAAATAAAAAATCAGATTCAAATTACGCGAATCATCTCTTAGAAAATAATCATTCTTTCGACCCACAGTTTGAAATTTTGCATACAGATAATAAATATTGGAAGGTAGATCTTTGGGAAACTTTAGAAATAAATAAATATAAACACTCAGGTAGTCTCATCAATGAACAAGTCGATTTAAGCCCTTCACCTCTATTGAATCTTTTCGGGGAGCAATCTATTCCTTAATTTTATTGGATATACCTGTCATAAATAACCACTTAGGAGGAGGCGACCAATAAGCTTTTAATTACTCAAGAACATTTATAGTTATATTCTCATTTACATTTTTCTGCATAATCATTCGTCTGAAGAAGCTACGGTGTAGTGAAACGCGTTACGAATCGCAATTATTAAGTAAAATTCCTTAAAACACAGTACTTGTTTTTTATTATTGATAATGGAATTTTACCAAGTAGAAGCCTCCCAAATTCAAATGACGTCATTAAAGTAAATTCGCAGAAGGAGCTAAAGGCCGTCCCGGAATATGCCTATGAAAAATGTTTCGCTGATTGGAAAAAACGTTGGCACATGTGTATCGCTTCAAATGGAGCATAGTTTGAAGGACATTTAATAAATATTGAGGTAGATTAAGATTTTTGCATTTTAATTCAAATTTCTAAATACTTTTTGTCACAGTGTATATTCTCTTCGCGTGACGGGGCTCTAACCTACAATGATGGGACAACATTAAGCCGGTCAACTAACATTGTCACATATGATCACCATGATCTCCGAACATTTCAGATTTTTGTGCATAATTGATAATTGATAGACGTTTGAACAACCTCTTCATCGAAAATGTATGATTGTTATGAATAATTGGAAAGTTCGTATTTGAAAAGTACGTGGAAAAAAAGAATAAGTGAAATTCAACTCAAAGGTAGGTTACAATATTCCTCATTCGAACAATCGGAACAGGAATTCTTCTCGAAAACTAATGCGGGTGAAGTCAAATTGGCTCCAACGGTCAAACAACCAATTACACCAATCTCATCGTATTATACATAGTTAAACTGGCGTCAAACACAAACCCTCGACTGTATTTTTCCAAATAAAATCCGTCAAAAACACAATCTTAACGAAACTAATATTGGGGCCTGTCCCAGCGCTCCTCTCTGCCAAGAATCGCTTGAAGCGTTGTTATTAGGCATCATTAATCAAGTGTTGGTCAGGAAATGAGTCAACCCTTCGGACCAACTTGGCCGCACTTCTCTTGCAACTTTACATACCGCGTCGTCTTTGGACTCTGCGGCTATCTCAAGACATATGGTCGAGGTCCCTGGGGCTTGCTTTATGTGGATTTGGTTTGGCTACTTTTCGATGTAATGGGTTAAATGTGTTTCGTGTGAATGATGGATTTCTTCATGGTTCATCTATTAGAAACAATACAAGCGGTGAGAGGTCCCGGATGTTCTTACAGAAATCGTCAAAATGAAAAATGCATAATATAATTGATATAATTCTGAATCCTCAGAAGGACATCTTTTATTTCATCAGTGATAATACCTTAAGACCTTGAGTGTATTCGGATAAACTTTCATATCCATTGAATGCTTTTTACATAGTAATTCACGAAAGAGAAGAAAATGAGTTGTATTTCTCACAAGAAAAAAAAGTTTTGCCGAATTGAGAGTTTCAAAGAATGTTTTCATCAAAAATTGCTCGAGTAGTTGTAAAGTATGGTAGAATAATTATATCACGCTGGTATTACGCCGGCCTTATCACAATTGCGAGTACAAATTTGTAAGAAAATAGAAACAACAAATATTAATATTGATATAAAATCATTGAACCATCTTCTATGCAAATCAATAGTGCCTGTCTCGTAAACAGTATTGATAGTGAGCAGAACGTTAAAAAGTTACACTTTTATTCATTATTATTATTATCGTGGGCTATCTCAGCTGTTAGCTGGATATAATTTACCTTTCCCAGATTCAGCAATCAAACGGAATAGGCTCGATTACAATATACTTGACAGAAATTTTCTCACTATCCTACATGTATTAAGAATTACAGCTTTTTGCATTTCAATGTAGGTATTTTTATGTAATTTTAATTTCTTAAGGCTATCATGCAAAATTTTGGGTATTAACCCAGTCGAAGAAATTATGGCAGAAACGATATTTATTTTATCGAGGTGCCACATCTGATTAATCTTAATAGCAAGGTCTGTGTGTTTGGACTTATTGTCCTAGAACTTGTTCAGCACATTATCATTCGGTATGGCGAATATCATCCAGTTCTGTCTCAGTCCATTTAATTATTCCCAATGAGTGAAGCAACACTGGAAAGGCGTAGGTGTTAATTGCTTTGACTAGATTCCCCGAGTTCAACATTGACTTTAGCACAGTCTTCAGACGCTGACTGTACTCTGAACGAATCTTCTCCTTTGACTGTTTTTGGTCCAGCAATCTTTCTTGTTGATACCCCAAATATTCGTAAGTTTCGCCTTCTCTCATCACTGTATAATATCACCATTTGGAAGTAGTGTTTCACCATCTATGACTTTCCCTCTTTGAATGTTCAGGGTCTTACACTTTTTAATCCCGAATTACATATGAACATCAGCCGAGAACTTACTGACAGTTTTCAGCAGATCATCCAATTGCTTCTTGTTCGAGGCATATAATTTGATGTCATCCATATACAGCAGGTGAGAGATTGTATGATAGTTCCTATCTGTTCATATCCTAAATCCGTATTATGTTCTATTGAGCATTGAAGACAATGGGTTCATAGCGAACAGAACCATAGTGGACTCGAGGAGTCTCCTTGAAAAATTCCACGACGTATGAGTATCATATGTGAGCTGTTTGGTTAGAGCTCCATGGAGCTTATCAAACTTCTTGTACCAAAAGTTGTGGATATTATCTATACCTCTGGCCTTCCAATTCTTGGTCGCTCTATCTACTGTTACGTTTTCTTCCTCTGTTCCAAGAGTCAAATATCCTGCTGGAAAAGAAACGTTACTTCTGTGGAATAAGTATTCTCTGGTTTCAGAATATACAATTATCTTACAATGCGAACTCAAATCGTCTCAAAAAGTAAGGTTTCAAATCATTATTGTCGGAGAAATTTGGCTATTCTTTCTTTTTGTGTTTCTTTCTGAACTGTTTTGAAGTTCATATTGATTTCATCGCTTCTTGAAAGAAAATTACAATATGGAAATTCAACATCATCTTTGAATTTGGGAACAGAACAGTCATCACTGGAAAGTCTCGATAACGCATCTGCTATATCTTCACTCTATTTTATACTGAAATACTGGAAACTGAGGAATTGGTTTCTTATGGCCAAATATACTTAAAAGTGCTCTATTATCAGTAACTAATTTGATTGCCGAGTATGAATATATTGATTGAATTTCAATACTCCGAAAATTATTGCAAGACCTTCTCTTTCAAATTGTGGATATCTACTTTCACTCTCATATAACGATCTGGAGGCATATGCTGAGGGTCTATCAACCCTTGAAGGAAATACATGACTCAAAACAGTACCGATACCCTGGGGGCATGCATCTACTGTTAATTTTAAGTCCAAGTTTGGATCAAAATGCATTAGAACATCAGCAGATATAAACAAAGCTTTTACTTTTGAAAAAGATTCATCACATTTCTTTGACCAAAACCAGCTGGTTAAATTGCTTTTTAGAAGTTGATGCAACGGAAATGGGGTAGCTGGGAGATTTCTTATGAATGAAGCAAAATAGTTAACCATACCGAGAAAAGATCTTAATTCAGTCACATTTTTAGGAATTTTAACGTTTTCGATAGCAGAAGTTTTTGATTTATTTGGATGCAATCTCACATTATCAATTGTGAAGCCCAAGAACTCTATACTATCTTGAGTGAATTTACATTTTTGAATGATCAATTTCAATCCCGAATTTCTCAATATTTCTAAAACTTTTCTTAACCTTTGAATATGTTCGTTTTTATTTCTACCCGTAATCAATATATCATCTAGGAAGACAATCACCCCATCTATACCACTCAGCAACGACCCCATTAGCTTCTGAAATTTAGCCGGAGCTGAAGCTATACCATATGCTAGTCTATTATACCTGAAAAGCCCTTTGTTTGTGACAATAGAGATCAGTTCTTCGATTTTTCATCCAACTCAATTTGTTGGTAAGCTTCAGACAGGTCTAACTTTGAGAACAGCACTCCTCTTTACAGACAACTGAAGAGATCATCTATCCTTGGAAGAGGGTGTAGATCTACCTCAATTTAAGGGTTGATGGTGAGCTTGTAGTCTCCACACAATCGAATAACACCATTCATTTTTACTACTGAAACAACTGGAGTGGAATTTTGGGGTAGTTTCGGGATCTTTCAAATTCAATTTAATGGTTTCCTTATTAAAGTGACCTAAACCTTCTGAAAATACTTCTTTAAATTCTTTCACTACATCTCTGACGTTCCTATTTTGTGAATTCGAAAAGTTCACATTAGTGAAACCTATATATATATATATATATATATATATATATATATATATATATATATATATATATATATATCATATTGTTTCTAATATTTTATATTCAACTTCAATCTCTAATATACCTATCGGTGTTACTTTCAATCCATTATAAAAGTGAAGTGATCGATCTGAAATACTAAGTTGATATTTCTTGAAATTTTCCAGATAAAACTTTTTTGAAATACACGATATGCTCGCTCCAGAGTCTATTTGGCATTGAACTAATTTTGACGCCATAACTAGAGAAACATAGAATGGGACATTCGACGCAGAATCACCTACAAAATACAATTTCAAATTTTCATTAATATTAGAACATGCTTGGTCAACATCATCTTCGAAAAAATTCTGCCTAGAAACGTTCGAAAATGAATTTTTTCCTCTTCAAACAGTGGATGAATGACCTTGTTATTTACACTTATTACAAAAATAATATTCGAAATAACACTTATCTTTGTTATGTCCTGATTTTCCACAGACTTGACATCTGCTTTGACAGTGTCGTCCAAGACGTTGTTGATGACGATTTCGACTGCTCCTGCGTCCTGTATTTGAAGAACTGCGCATACTCTGCAACGGTTCCGACTCCACTGTTGATTACGCAATTTGGTAACTTTGAGTGGACGCCATCTTGCTCTCGGCAACGCTGATGGAACCTGCAAATGAAATCTCCTTTTTCTCTTCAAGAAGAAGATCCAGTATTGCTCCTTTTTCATACCACATATACATCGATCGCGAAGAAATATGTCCAGTCCTTGCCCAAAGTCGCAGGAAACCGCTAAACCACGAACACGTGATGCCCAATCTTTGATTGACTCGATCGATTCTTTTAGCGCTGAATAAAACATATCTTTCAGCTGGGCCGGATTTCTCAGGCGTGAAATGCCAATCTAATAATGTTGAAAACTAGTTTATACGCTTCCCATCCAGCATTAGAGTAAAATCAACCTTTTTTCATTGGGGTTTTTATATCATTTGCATTGAAATAATTCATTAATTTCGCCTTGTAAATATACTAATCCGTGATAATCATGTGAAACTCACGTAGTTGGCCAATTTCACCGCCGTACTGCTGCATTTCTTCTGGTGGGTCAACAGGTGGCATTTTCACTCACACTACAATTTATCTCAATTCGATTTATTTGAACGGTCACTTTTTTTCGAAACCCATCCTCGTCGCCAGTTAATGAGGTGTATTGACAGATGAATAAAACCAATTAAACAGGGTGCTTCAACGAAAACTAAACAGAGGCTATATCTACCAAGATACTAATTTATGATCAAAACGCAAAAATAGGTCAATTTTTGTTCTAAGGGGGACATCTTTTAGGGTACAATACTTGCCTGAAATAGTAACCCCCTAAGCGGAGGTTGCAATCCTTGAACATTTTGAATAGGGCAGATGGGTCGAGTGATGACTCAAAAGAAAGGTGGTATCTTTGTCTACATTGCCTTGAACGAATTTCCATTTTTGATTGAAAAACTGTAAAAGATACAGGGTGAGCAACTGAAAGATAGGAAAGACTATTTCCCTGAGACTATTCAAGTTTCAGTGAAGTAAAATGGAACAGATCCATGCTGATCAATGGCAGTCATCATCAAGTACCATCCTCATCTCGAATTTCAACCCCTAGACCAGAGGGGGGACTCTTGAAAATTTGGAAGAGGGTAGATGGGTCGAGTGATAACTCGAAAGAAAGGTATTATCTTTGTCTGTATTCCCGTGAAAGAATTTTCATTTTTGATTGAAAACTGTAGAAGATACAGAGTGAGCCACTGAAAAATAGAGAAGACTATCGCCCA
The DNA here is from genome assembly GCA_013387265.2 of Cryptolaemus montrouzieri. Taxonomy (NCBI): domain Eukaryota; kingdom Metazoa; phylum Arthropoda; class Insecta; order Coleoptera; family Coccinellidae; genus Cryptolaemus; species Cryptolaemus montrouzieri. The sequence continues at coordinate 62,030,778 of JABFTP020000124.1, read as the reverse complement.
AGACTATTGGAATATTGTGCGAAAAACTGGAATAGATTCATTTAGATCAAAGATGACAGCCTTTGATCTGGAATGAATCTCTTCCATTTTTTTGCACTAATACTTGAATAGCTCAGGGCAATAGATAGTCTCCTCTATTTTTCAGTAGCTTACTCTGTATCTTCTACAGTTTTTAATCAAAACTGAAAATTCGTTCAGGGGAATACATACAAAGATAATACTTTTCTTTCGAGTTATCACTCGACCCATCTATCCTTTTCCTTTTGAAACAAAAATTGACACGTTTTTGCATTTTGATCAGAAATGAATATCTTGGTAGATATAGCCTCTGTTTAGTTTTCGTTGAAACACCCTGTATAACTGGATCCCTTTATTACACTTATTTAAATACTCTAAAATATATGAGGTGACACCTTTCTTAATATCTTCTTGAGGAGTGTTACTATCAGAATGAAAGGGAGTCGAACCTCCGAATTCCACACCTCAGAAAGGAGGTCGGGATGCGCATAATGACAATATAACATTATTGAAATATATTACAATCTCTAAGGCCCAAAAAGGCACGAATGAGCAAGTGAAAGATCAAATGCATGCTGATCTGTTTTTTGATAGGCTAGGAATAGTGCAAAAATGGTTTTTCCTCAAGGCCAAATGGATAATCAACACTTTTACTGAGAGATATTGAAGACAAGAGTATTTTGTGTGCGAACAAATATCAAAAACATCACAACAATGCGCCATGTCATACTGAAATCTCAATAGAGGACTTTTTAACCAGTAAAAAAATTCATGTGGCTACTCAGCCTCCTTATTTTCCAGACTTTGATTTTTTCCTCTTCCAGAGAATTAAAAGTCACCTCAAGAAGACCCATTTTGGGATAACGTCCAAACAGATGTAACCGACCTGCTGAAAGCTATTCCAGTGTTCGAGTTCCAGTAATGCAATGAGAGCTGTCTGCACAACTGGTATCCGAAAAACATATGCTATCAATTAGTTTCCTACCAAAAGGGAAATTAGAAATATTTACACTGTGCGTTAATTTTTCAGGTGCAATCCTTAGATTATTGGCATCATTTATAAACAGATCAAACGAACAAATTTGCTTGAATCAGCTGTGTGATTCAATTTGAAATTAGAGAAGTCATTTCCTCAACATTGACAATGAAGACATGAAATGAAGAAAAATAGAGAAAATATGATTTTAATGTATTATTAACATGAAAAAGGTTGGTATTTAATTATATCTGCTTTTTATTAATCTCCATGGAACTTTGGAACGAAATTGAAAGTTTTTAACGACTACTTAAACTATCCTCCTTGCAATTAGGAAAATTCAGACTGAAACATTATCCTATCCCGGTAGCCCATATTTTAAATCGGCATGTCGGCAATTAAAAAAATATTAATAAGCGTCGATGACAACAGGTGGGTGAGCAAAGTCATTAACGAAGTTTTTGTAGACGTATTGATATTAACTTTGTTTAACTGCTAGCTGAACGTATTACCAACTCACATCAACACAAAAGCACATTAGTGGAAGCAGAGGATAATTCGTTTAAAAGGGTTTCTGAATTAGCAGTTGATGATGGCGGTATAACATTAGCGTAGTCCAGAGTCATTTCAGTCATTCCTCGTCATTCATACCGAAAAGTGTAACGTTCAAAATGGTCCTGATGGAATGATTTCGTCCGTATCTCTGTGGATATTCAGTTGATAAGGTTAGAAAGTGTTTCGAATAGTTTTGTGTATCGTTATTGGTCAGAATCCTCCGGAGAACTTTCATATAGGGTAATTAGCGTGTGTTCAATGTGTTGGCTACTATACTGGTTTTTTCCATCACATATTTCAATAAGGAACAAACGTAAGTTGAAATTGTTTTATTAGAGATTGAAATATAGCTGCATAAATAGAGGTTATGTTTATTGTAAGATTTCTTACATCTTCGCTTTTTTAAAGAAAAACTTTCTTTACACTTCTTAATGTGTGCACAACCAAATTCATATGGAATCACTCGGTATTTCACATTATTGATTCTTTTTAACCATGGATCTTTGAGTACTTGCGAAGAATGAAGTTTTTTGTTGTAAAAAACTGGATTATATGATAAGAAATGTTGAATTATCACCACATAGTCGGAATATTGTACTCAGTCGTCACTGAGATTTGAAACTGTGAATTCCAAAATTTAAAAAAGCCTATAATCATAATTGAAATTGACCGATATGCAGAGGGGTGACACAGAGGGATATAGCGGCCACAATGGGGGTGATTTCAAAAAGTTACGCCCGATACCTGGAGCTACAATCTCTGCAAAATAGGCCTAGAAGAAGTCGTAGGAAGATCACTTCTGAAGAACAAACCCGCTTTTTGTGCCAAATTGCAAGAAAAGCCCCTAGTGCGTCGCACCCCATACTCCAAAGGCAATTCCTGGAAGCAACAGGCATCAGTGTATCAGTCGAAACGATACGTCAAAGACTTTGTTCAAGGGGCTTATACAGCAGAAGACCCTTAAGAGTTCCAGAGCTAACCAGACAACAAAAAATTAACAGACTTAATTGCTGTATCGAGCATGAAAATTGGAATATTGAGAATTGGCGAAATTTTCTTCTTTCGGATGAGACCAGAATTGGTGTTCAATCAGATGACCGCCAGGTTCGGGTTTTGAGGGGTTGAGGAAGACAAGCTAGACTCCTAGCAGCAAGACAAATTCCGAAATACCAAGGGCGCAGTGGGATGTTTTGGGGTTGCATTATGCTGGGATGCAAAACAGATTTGAGTTCGTTTCCTGCGAGTGTAACGGCTAGAAATTACGTGAACCTAGTGCTTGAGCCCATAGTGAGACTCTAACGAGGTGCTCACGGTCATAATTTCTTTTTCATGCAAGATAATGCTCCTTTGCTTACCGGCAACCTCGCGCGACATTATCTTGAAACAGATGTAGATAAATATCGCTACTCTGGTCTGGCCAGCTTGCTCTCCAGACCTAAATCCTATCGATCGTTTATGAGATAATCCCAAAAGGAAATTAAGATCGCGCCAGGATAATCCAAGAATACCCACAAGAGCTCATCCAAGCCGCCATAGAAGAAAGGCAGAATATCACCCAGAGGAGGTTGAAAACCTAATCCAAAGCATCCTAGACGGATTCAGGCTTGTATCAGGATAAGAGGAGGTAATAAAAGCAACTGAGGTCGAGAAAAAACTCCGTGAGGAAATAATTCTCAATTTTTTACTACATGCAGAAAGAGTCTCTTATTTTCTGTTATTTCTTTATTTCTTAAAATAATCCTTATTTTATTTATATTTTCAATTAGAATATCTCAAAAAGGATCAATTCTAACAATCCTTCTAAATTTTTAAAATCCCTGAGGTAATATCAGGTGATTCCATATAAATTTGGTTGTGTGTATGTACAGGGTTGACCAAATTCGATGTTTTAGTAAGATCCGAAAATTTTTTTTGCCAATTCGTTTCTGAGTTATGAAGCAAAGTTTTGTTTTTTCAAATAGGAACTATATGTGATTTTGGTATCAATAGAGAGGATTATTTTTCTTCTAAATACATATCATTTGACATATCAATTCCATGAACTAATGCCGCTATTGAAAATTCATATCTAGCCACTCGGAATATAACAGATATTCACAATTCTAAGTTAGAAGAGGTTCGTCTGTGTGCGTTAACAGACCCATTAATTCAATTCCGTAGTCACTTCTGAGTACATAGAATTTTTTGTTGAAAAATACAACTCAACATGAACGAAAATATGTTTTGACAAACAGTTATAACTATATACACAATATATTGAATCCATGAACAAATTATCTCATGAATTTGAAAGTTGCAACGCCTGGTTCTGCATGCGTTTTCTATATGAATGTTACTCACATTCTCCAAACAAGTCCTAATTATTTGTTTTAGCTAATTTATTTTTTCGTTTTCTATCTATACAATAAATTCTCAACATGCAGCCAGCGGAAAAAATCTAGGGGGGTCAGATCTGGAGAACGACTGGACATTCTCCAGGTCCAGCAGTTGGGATATGTTTTTTTTCTGGTGTGGGGTGCAGTGTTATGCTGAATATATATTTACTCTTTGCCCTGCAGGCAATTCATATAATTATCATAATATTCTTATCTATAATACTATGGTGAATTTTGTCATTAAGTTTTTCGTCAAAAATAGTGTAAGCCAATACACGAATATCGTACAAAGCGAAAATAGAAAATTGCTTAAGGATAAATCCGGGAGAGATGCCCTATCTTTTCTGAAAAGTGGAATACGTACCACTAATTCTCTTATGATTGACTGAAGAATCGTATGTGAAAAATTATTTATTATAGGTAACATTAATTTATATTGCACAAAACGAAAATAAAAAATCTCTTCTGGTGGAAAAAAAAGTGAATAAAAAAATTGCAATTGGCCATCTCACCCAAAGTATGCGGGACAGATGCTTTGCCCCCTCGGGGAAGATGCCCACGCTCAAAACTCAATGCTATATTCAAGTACATAAACTATTCAATAATGATATAATCCCAAACGTATTATTTTATCTTGCTGAACACTTCGCCACAAAGGTCGCACAGATTTTAGTATTTACTACAACATTCGTGGTACCACTTCTTACGGTAGATGCATTGAATCCAATCATCTGTTTTTCTAGTTTCACGGTAATGCTCTCCACATCCCACACAGCATTCTTCGTCACCCGATTCTTGAAAAAACACTTCCTCTTCGCTACTTTCAGAACTGGTTGTTGATATTGCCAGATTTATTCCCTTCTTCACCCTTCTTCGACCAATGAAATTTTCTGCGTCTCAGTACTTTTATTGCTGCGTTTCTTGTTCTTGGCTTGCAGCTTTGCCTTTTTTTTTCTGGCGATGTTAAAATAGTGGCTACAGTCTTTGCACGTTTTCGGGAACTCACTACATTGGCATTTGGAGTAAGACATTTAATAGGTGTTTCTCTTTTCCGTTCATTTGAATTTGTTTTCCTAGCAATTTGAACAATTTCTGAGGATGAAGGCGATTTTGGATGAAATTTTGTCAGAGTTTTTTGATAAAAAAATGTCAGGGCGTGATGATGGCCCTGCCACGGGGTCTGCAGGATGAAAGTAAAGAGCAGAAGATCGTGAAGACGGTCCAGCAATTTGTTCAAGTGGTATTTCTCTTTCTGGTGTTGTTAGACCAGGAACAACTGTAGGTACAGTCACTTCTTCTTGTTCAGGCTGTCTTCTCGCCAGCACCGTCACAGTCAGCTCATTGTTATTGGCTTCGTATACAAGATAAGCGTACTCAGGAATAGCATTGGAGTTGTAAGGGTACACTCCTGAAAATCGAAAGGAAGATATTGCATTTGAACACGTAGCTGCTTTTTCCATTCATCGGGCAATAGCTCTCCAAATTGCAAACGATTTATTTCTCTTGAGGGGTTGACACGAATCCATTTATTGCATACAAAGTTCCAAGCTGCTTTCGAAGACTGGAATACACAGCGGTCTAAAGGCTGCAGCATGTGTGTAGTATGACTCGGTAAACTCATCATTATAATCCCATTCCATTTGGCAAAGTCCAAAGTTTCCACACAATTGTGATGAGAGGAATGACCGTCTACTAGAAGTAGAACTTTGCCTGTGGGCTTCTTAGGAACGATATGATCTTTCAATCAGTTCAGAAAAATTTCAGAATTTGTGTATGCCGATTTTGGAGACATGTATACAGTAGAACCAGGTGGCAAGCTATCTTCAAATTCAGCCTTCTCATTTTCACCTTTCATTATACATGTGAGGGGTGAAAAATTTCCCTCGGCATTACAGCAGGCGACTATCGTTACAGTCGCTCCTCTTTCCCCCAAAGAAATTGATGCAAGTAATTTCGAGCCTTTACATGTGCAGCATTATTATTATAGATATCACCAGGCTTATTCAACCCGTTCTTTTGACATCCCCTGGGCGCGAGCAGTACACTCCCCTTGATTTCCTCACTGAAAGTGTGAAATTTCTTCTTAGAAAAGAGTTCAACCAGTCATATCCGGCTTTCTGTTTTTCGTTGTTGAATCTATGGAGGATTCTTAAAGCGACTGCAAATTTGTAGGCAATCTGCCTTAAGTCATCTCTTGTTGGTGCAAAGCCCCTTGACTGTAATTTTTCGATATATTGTACAAGTTTTATTTCATTTTGCTTGCCCAACAGCGAGCCAGAACCTAATCCTACTTTTTCCACGTTGTTTCCAATGAGCCTCCGACGTAAAGTCCGAGCTGTTATATTGTAATAACTGGATTCTTGATTTATACTCTTCTGCCCTGTGTTGATTGTCTCTAATGCAGCTATCAGTGCTTCTTTAGTCGAATTGCCACTTTGAGGACGTTTTCTTTGATATGCAGTTGGCATTCTGCAAAAAACACATTTTTCATCACGTTACTCGTTCGGCTATCTCTACCTGAAATTAGCGGGGCGTCTCACCCGAATGCATGGGGGAGATGCCCTAGCTCATGTCTCATAACTCACGCGCCGACACTCATTATTATAGGTTAGAATACACTTCGCTGCAGATCACGTTTAAACTATGATACTCATAGGCAGTTTGCCAACCACTTGTCCTTTTCAATACGAAGAGCCAAGAAAGCTTTCGAAGAGAACCTTGTGACTTCCAAAGATCGCAAGAAGCTCTTCAAATACTTACGTTCATCGCTCAGCTCTAAATTTTCCATACCTATGGTGCGTCGATCTACTGGTGAACAGTGCGATGGTAGTGCGCGAGTATATTTGCCGACGTTTTTGCTGATCCCTATTCTGTTGAACCGTATGGTCCAATTCCACGTATCCGATTGCATCGTGACCTTCAATCGCTGGAATCAATCGAGTTTTCTGAGGAGGAAGTGCTGAGCTACTAACTTCGCTTGACGTTTCAACCTCTACAGGCGTCGACAATGTATTCTACCAGACTGCTCAAGAGCTGCGCTCAACAGTAAGTTATCTATTAACCTTAATCTTGGCCTTGTCTTCCACGACCTCTACATTACCTACCATTTGGAAGACAGATAGAATAACCCCAATATTCAAGAGTGGAGATCGACTTTCTGCTTTTAATTATCGTCCAATAAGCCTCCTATCTATTGTATCCAAGATTGCAGCGAAGATTGTCTGCAAACGAGTGCTAGCATTCATGCAGGATAATGAAATCATACCTGCCAGCCAACATGGTTTCCTTCCGGGTAGGTCAACTGTCACTTGCCTTCTGAGGTGCGTGGACGACTGGACAAAAGAAATTGACCGTGGTGAACCTATGGACATAAACACCTCAAAAAAGTCTAGGGAACACTTCTGAATATCGATATATCGTATCCAGAACGATCAATATGGATGATTTTTTCAAAGAAATGAACACCTACATCAATATCTCCCCAAATTATGTAGAGTGCCGCAACAGTTTTCAGTTTTTTTTTATAAAAAACTAAAAATGCAGTAGGAAGCGTAGAAGAACGCCATACAGGTCGTTTCAGGATTACTACAGTCGCCCAAGGCCGATTTTTGGTTTTACAAGCCAGAAGAGATCGTACTACCACAGCATCTCAATTAGATCAAGAGCTATCACGAGTTCATAATGTACAAATTTCCGACCAAACTGTGAGAAATCGACTGCACGAAGGTCAACTCCGCTCCAGACGTCCTTTAAGAGTTCCACAACTGACCCATGAAAATCGCGCTGCTCGTTTAGCTTGGTGCCAAGAACACGTAAACTGGGATCAAGAGAGGTGGGCCACAGTTTTCTTCAGTGATGAATCTAGATTTAGTTATTATCCCGATTGGAGAAGAATTCGAATATGGAGGGAACCTGGAAAGAAAAACTGTCTCCAGCATGCTCGAGAAGTTGTTAGACAGGGAGGCGGATCAGTGATGTTTTGGGGAGGTATACGTCTTGGTGGAAGAATTGACCTCGTTTTCATACAGGACAACCTCACGGGAAATTCTTATGCAAATGAGATAGTTTTATCTGTAATGGTACCGTATCTCCAGACGATGGGTCAAAATCCATTCTTCCAACAAGATAATACCCCTCCTCATCGTGCAAAAGTTGTCTTGAACGTTCTTGAAGAGAACGATATCGATCTTCTACCGTGGTCATTCTGCTCCCCAGATGTGAATCCCATCGAGCATGTGTGGGACACCCTAAAAAGAAATCTCCTGCATCAAAACGTCTTCCATCATGAACAGGAGCTTCGATTAGCAGTTCAGGGGGCTTGGAATGACTTAGACTAAAATGTAATAGACAATTTAATATTGAGCATGCCACGACGATGCCAAAGTGTCATCAATAACAGAGGTGGACCTTCTGGATACTGAAAAATATAAGTGCTTCCATATCGTTTCGAAAATATTATTTCTGGATTTTTTTTTGTGTTTTACCAAATTTCGTCATTTTCAAATTTCAAATTTATTTTTATAATAGGTGCTTTGAGAAGTCAAATATTATTTTGTTTTCTTGAGAATACATTATATACAATACATCCTAACAAAAACCGAAAGATTTCTATAAATTCGAATCATCAAATTCATATTTTAAAGATATTGGTAAGTGTTCCCTAGACTTTTTTGAGGTGTTTATTATATTTGGATTTCGCAAGAGCTCTTGATCGTGTTCCTCTCCGGCGTTTGCTGCATAAACTAGATCATCTGGGGATCAGGGGTGGTCTGCTGGAATGGATAAGGGCTTTTCTTAGCGATCGTAAATTCTCAGTTAGAGTAGGCTCGTCTGTTTCATCCTCCAGACCTGTTACTAGCGGGGTCCCTCAGGGCTCAGTTCTGGGGCTCATTGTCTCTCTGGCATATGTGGCAGACTTACCATCAACCCTTTTCTCTGCTCATGCATCGTACGCTGACGATCTCAAGCTTTACACCAATGCTTTGACGTCGTCGTTGCAACAGAAATACCTTCATAATATATGTGAGTGGTATCGAGAATGGCTTCTTCCCCCAAATATAAGCAAGTGCAAGGTGTTACATAGATTTTTCGTTAGTTCAAACACAAGTGTGCCTCCCGGATTAGCAAAAATCGAACATCGAAAAAAACGAAACTGTTTGCTGATCAATCATGGTCAGACGGTGGTCAAACGAGTAGTTCCAACCATTTTCTCCAAAATTGCGATGCCAAGTTCACGATGTTCATCGAATCTATATTTTTCAAATCCATTTTTCAAGATGTACATTTCACCGTTCTGTAATGAATGGAAAATTAACTAGTCCATAAAATTCAGGAATCAAATTTGCTACAGTTTTGAAAAACTTAATGATTTCGAACTAAAGTATAAAACTAGATAGTGTGGTATTTTTCTCACGATACGTAAAATGAAATAAAACTAGTCTAGACGATTGGAATTCCATTAAAGTTCGTAACCTTGTTTGATTTTCAGAAAATATCGATTTTAGCCATATGACTATGCGATTGGTTGAATTTTTTATGTTAGAGATATCGTGAAAACTGAACGAAAATCTTGAATGTTTAATATAAGATGTTTCCTAGGTATGCGAAACCGATTCAGGCGTGATTACTTAGCTAACATGAGGCAGATTTGTCGAATAACGTCATTTCTCCAGTTGCTCAAAGTGGAAGCATAAAATACGCTTCTTCTTCAAACGAAGAATTTAATTGGCATGAAATTTTAGGAATATATTTTTTCATTTACCCAGGGCCCCCGTGAGGGCTACTGGCGCTTGTGTGCAAAAAGGGATTTTTGCGCCCCTTAAGGCATTTTGGATCATGTTTTTTCATTTTTTTTTGAAGGAAGGAGGTAGATAGGTAGGTAGGTGCTTGAAGTAAAGCAAAAAACTTTAGAAGTCATATTTATTTGTAGACTAAAATATCAAAATGAAACAAACAGAACAAAATCATAACAAAATGAATTATTTTTCACACCCATTTTAAAATATTAACTTAAGTAATGGGATACAGACACGTTGACTCGTTGTTTATAAATACTAGAAAATAACCTAAACTAAAAATCAATACCAAGGAACTTAGTTTTATAATCAAAAATGATAGCTAGGTCTAGGTGCAATAGAAAAATAAAAGATATCTATTGTAGTAGTGATATTTTCCGAGATTTTGCTGTTGCAAATTCATTAATTACATTGCTAAAATTTATACCGTCAAAAATTTCTTGTTCAATTGCTAATATTGTTATCCCAGACAATCTTTCTTGAATCATTGTTGTTATTAAATAATTTTTAATGATTTTTGACTTTGAAAAAGATCGCTCGCAAGTAGCTACAGATACAGGCAATGTCTAAAGCATTTCACTGCTTACGTTTGGAAAGGTGGAGATTAAATTGTTTTCAAATATATATTGTAAAATACTCAAGGGGTAGTATCATCAGGTAATGAAAACAACTTTAACGCTTTAATTTCGTTAAACAGATCATTGAAGTCTATATCCTTATCATCCTGATCTGTCAGTCGCTCTTCAAGAATAGAACAATGTTTTAAAAGATCGCTGTCACTTAATTTGAATATGTCGCTAAAAAGTCCGAAAATATTATCATACTGATTTAATAAGTCGAATCGGTTTATTAGAGAGCTTATAGTTCGATCTATAATTTTCAAGAAAAAACTAATTTTAAAGGCGGTTTTTGGATCATGGGGGGTCTCATCTCGGTGTTCATAGTCAAACAGTTTTGGTTTAAATTTCCTCCTAACCGTTGGTAATGGTGGAAAGTCTTCTTCAATTTCGGGAGAGGATGCTACTTCTTTCGCTTGCACAAGAATTTCTTGAAATGATTGGTAAGATCTATATTGCTGGAAGTGATCAACTAAATTTTTTAGGTAGATTTGGCATACTTTGATATTAATTGTAGCACTTTGCATTTGTTTGCTGACAATATTTATATGAAATAAAACGTCATGCCGAATAACAATTCCACAAATAAATTGAAAATTTTGTACAGACGTTAAGAGGGAACTCAGTTTATGTCTTGCATCAATGTGAAAGGAATTATCTTCAGCCAATTATAGAAGACTTTCGAAAATTTTAAGGGGCTTTTAATTTGATTGAGGAGGTTGTTACTTGATGAAAATCGTTATACATATTTTCAATGAAATAAAACTAGAGTATTTAGTTTATCACTATATTAACAAAACTATGACCGATTTCACCATACTGTGGCTGTATCTATCTGATGATACTGTTAAGTTCATTTAGTGTTATGTTCAAAGTATGAGCCGCACAAGGTACAAAAAGGGCTTTCGGATTCGCATCAAGAATGCGTTTTTGAAGCCCAACATGTTTTCCCTTCATATTTGTCCCATTATCATAACCTTGTCCCCTAATGTGTTTTAATTCTAAATTTAATTTTTTCAAATTTTCTATCACAAATGTATATATCCCTTCTCCTGTAGAATCCAGTATTGGATTAAACTCAATAAAACTTTTCTTAACTTCCACCTTTTTTGAAGTGGTGTTAAGGACAACATACTTCAGAACAAGACTAATTTGCTCAGTTTGACTAGTGTCTGGTGTACAATCTAATATTATTGAAAAATATTTTGAACTGCGAACCATTTATATAATATTATTTCATACTTTGGACGACAATAATCGAGGAAAAAAGTTGGACAATACCTCAGTTTAGTGCACGTACTTTGTAGGTAACGATCCTCTGTACTCAGTCGATCGTAGAGTGGTGAGATTATTACATACTGAAAGTCAGCAATTTTGATGAGAGGTTTAAGTCTCTTCAGTATTAACTTCTTGAGTACCTCGGACAACACGGTCAGCAGTGCGATTGGCCAATAAGATGTAAGTTGGCTTATTAGGTTTCTTTAACATTATTATTCTTGTTATCTTAAAACATCCTGGAAGAGTTAAAATCTAAGGCAAGGAATGAATAAATAGTCAAGAATCATTACTGTTCTTTGGAGGTTCTTCGAAATTTCCTGGGGCAGATTTCCTATATTCCAAGAACTTATCCAAATTGATGTTGCTTTCCATATATATATATATATATATATATATATATATATATATATATATATATATATATATATATATAAAAGGGTTTAACCCCGACGAGTTGCTATATATCTGTTCATGCAATCAAACTGATTTCATGAAAAATATAAATCCACCAACCGGTAATTAATACCATAATACCATTGCCAGACAATGATTATAATCAAAACATCCTGGAATCATTGTATATTAGGATAACGTTAGATATATATATATATATATATATATATATATATATATATATATATATATATATATATATATATATATATATATATATATATATATATATATATATTACATCTTCTATTGGAATTAATAAATGGTCTAAAACTGATCTAAATGAATTACAATGTCAAACGAGGAAAATGCTCTGTAAATATCATAAGCACCACCCAAAGTCAGCTGTTCAGAGAGTTACACTACCTAGACATCTTGGAGGTCGTGGATTAATTGATTTGAATAATCTTCATAGTAAACAGATTTTTCATCTACGTTCCCATTTTCATGATAAACAGAGAACGTCTAAATTACATGATATTGTTGTTGCTTCAGATTATAATCTTACACCTCTGAACTTGACAATGCAAAAGGTAGATTTTGATATATTTGATGATAATTCTAAAGAGAAAGTTGGATGCAGAAGGAATTACACGGAAAGCACCTAAAGAATTGAAAAATGATTATATTGATGAAATTGCATCGAATAAATGGTTAGTATCTGGAGAATTGTTTGCTGAAACAGAAGGCTTGGCAATTGCGATCCAGGACCAGGTTGTTTTACAAGGAATTATAGAAAACATATCATCAAACAAAATATAGATGATTCTTGCCGTAGATGTTTCTGTTCTTCAGAAACAGTTTTTCATATATTATCATCTTGCTCAGTCCTTGCTTCAACAGATTATTTAGAAAGACATAATGCCGTCGCTAATATTATTCACTTCAATCTAGGAATTAAACATGACCTAATTCCCAAAAGAAAAAAATTTGAAAAATATGAACCTGAGATTATTTGTGAAAATGACAAATATAAACTTTATTTTGATAAAACAATTCTGTGCAACAGAGCTGTAAAACACAATAGACCAGATATCGTTCTTAATGATAAACAGAATCAAATAACATATATAATTGATATTGCTATACCCGACACACATAATATACAAAATAAATACAATGAAAAAATTTCTAAATATATGATGCTTGGCGACGAGATTAAAAAATGTGGAAAATGAAGAAAATATTTATTCTACCGATTATTATTTCTACAACAGGCGTTATTCCTAGAAATCTTCACAAAAGTATTGAGATTTTGGGTCTGAAGAAAATTTGTTTGAACAGTTACAAAAGATAACAGTCATCAAATCTTGTAATATTCTTCGTAGGTTTCTTTCCGAAAATAATAATGAGGTAGAGTCATAGGTTTTCTCTTTAGTTTATACTGCTCAGAATATCATTTCATATTTTATTTATTTGTTTATATAAATGTAATATAATTAATTGACAATTTTGTCATATTTATATTCAGAGCAGTATTCTATTCGATCGTTCACCACTTCACACAAAGGAAACTATTAATGAGTAACATTCAGTGTTACTTGACTAAGGTCCGTACACTGGATTTTTCCAGGAGAAAGCCTCTGACACTACTCGTTGGTACATTGATATCATTGTCTGATGATGCTATAGTATGTATATATTCTGGTAGATTGATATATTCTCATAACATTTAACGTTATCCTAATATATAATTACTCCAGGATATGTTTTAATTATAATCATTGCCTGGCAATGGTATTAATTACCGGGTGGTGGATTTATATTTTTCATGAAATCAGTTTGATTGCATGAACAGATATATAGGCAACTCGTCGGGGTAAAACCCCTATATATATATATATATATATATATATATATATATATATATATATATATATATATATATATATATATATATATATATATATATATATATATATATATATATATGCATTTTCGAGAATAACACTAGAGAAAAAAGGTTTTTATATTAATGGTAGTTTATGGTTAAATTATATTTCGCAAAAAAATTGTTGTAGATTTTATCAATTTTTTCCATATATATATAAAAGGGTTTAACCCCGACGAGTTGCCCATATATCAGTTCATGCAATCAAACTGATTTCATGAAAAATATAAATCCACCAACCGGTTATTAATACCATAATACCAAAATGCATATATATATATATATATATATATATATATATGCATTTTTCGAGAATAACACTAGAGAAAAAGGTTTTTATGTTAATGGTAGTTTATGGTTTAATTATAATTCGCAAAAAAGTTGTTGTAGACTTTATCGATTTTATCTATTTTTTGAGATGTGCATGAATGAAAAAACTGTTAAACTGAGGAGTTTTGCAAACTTTCGACTTGATTACTTACTCTGTTTGGGGAAACAAGATGTAAAGACAATTTATGTTTCTATAATTCTAGAAAAGGGGCTTTCGTAATTAGACAAATCTTCCTCATTTAGGCTGAATTCAGGAATTGGGTTTACAATTACCTAATTATTAACATGTTCGTTCAATTTTAGAAAACGCGAATCAGACTTTGAAGAAACCATAAGGAAGTCTTTCCAATCGTCGTCAGCAGAGCGAAAAGAGAGTAAATCGAGAAGAAGAAGAAAGCAAAGAACAATTTCATGTTATAGCTACAAATGTAAAATTTTGAAAATTGGAAACATGAATTTCCATCTAGAATTTCTTTATAATATGAAGTATTTTCCTTGTTAAACTTGTTGCAGTCACTTTTTTTTTAACAATAATGATTCCTGTGCTATATACGAGAATGAATGAATTAACATAGATTGGATGGCTGGTGGTCCATTGAAGAGAATATTTAAACTCCGAGTTAAGCACATAATCACGTTCCGGTCAAAAGAGATTATATGAATATTGAAGAAAGCTTGGTTTGTTCATTATGTTGCATAAATCTATTCACATGACGGACCACACATAAATGATTTCTGATTGAGATGCTTCATTCATGGTATATTCATTTTGGATTATTCGTCCGCATAAATTCATTGTGTAAATGTTACGAACTAGTTCTTGACTGAATGTTTCGTTTGTGAAATTATATTTTGTGGAATACCCATTTATATTCAAATCAAGAACAGTTGTGAATTTGAGTGTAAATGGTACTATCAGCATGTGAAATTTAGGTAGAAAAATGCCAAATGAATTTTGTTTAGGGATGCTTAGATGAAAATTTTAGCTGCTCAAAAGGTTCGAGTGAGTATATTCATCCTATTTTAAGTATATATTTCGATTGTATAAAATACTTGATCTTTACAAAGAGTAAAGAATAATTAAGCCGGCAGTATATGTACGTTATACCAATGTTAACTTAGTATTAGGGTTGCATAAAAATAAACTGATAATTTCGAATTCAGCTCATTTCAACTGTTCGACAACATTTCATTGACGCCTTGTTGAATTTTTCAGTCTTTTTAAAGCCAAAGTTACATGTATCTGTCTAAATAAGAAGATGCAGGGTGCATAACGAACACGAATCGGTTTTCACCAGAAGTTCATTACCGGTTACTATTTAAAATCTATTTAGACTGTATCCCAGAATCTTTTTTTATAAGGTACCAACACTTTGAACGTAATTCCAAATAGTACGCTTTGTATCACTCAAAGAATTCAACTTTCGTTGATGATTTTTTACCTACATAATCTTTTGAATTTGGGAGGCTTTTACTTGGTAAAATTCCATTATCAATAATAAAAAACAAGTACTGTGTTTTAAGGAATTTTACTTAATAAACGAGTTTCACTCCACCGTAGCTTCTTCAGGCGAATAAATGTACAGAAAATAAGAATGAGAATATAAATACAAATGTTCCTGAGTAATAAAAAGCTCATTGGGTTGCTCCTTCTTAAGTGGTTACTGATGACTGAAGAGATTCAATGGAGGTGTTTGTGTTTGTTAATTTCTGAAGTTTCTCAAAGATCTACCTTCCAATATTTATTATCTGTATGCAAAATTTCAAACTGTGGGTAGAAAGAGTGACTATTTTCTAGGAGATGATTCGCGTAATTTGAATCTGATTTTTTATTTCAAAAACTGAGTTTATGTTCCGATATTCTAATATTAAAATTTCTATGTGTTCTACCAATGCAGAAATTATCACAGTCATTGCAATTCAATCTATAAACACTTGATTTAAAAACAATAAATCTTATCTGTTACTGGAAGATTGCATAGATTACGAGCTGAAATAAGTCGGTTTCAAGACAAGAGTTTCGACACCTCTGACGATATGCCAGCTTCTTGGTCAGCAGCTGCACGCTTACCATTGTCCTGGAGTAAGAGATTGTCTTTTGGGCCAGTCTTGCTAAACATATTGATTTTTTCTGTCTCTGCTATCACACTCACAAATAAAACAACAGTATTTTGTATATCCAAGTTGCAATCCTAAAATTAGGATTGCAAATTTCCACAAACTTTCCAGTTGTGTTCGTTGTACTGAATTTTTTCCAATATAAATTTGATCGTTTCATAAGACGAAGTTTATTGCGGATATGTAAAAGAACAACCTTTAGACTTACTTTTGAGCCATCAATAAATAAACGACACTCTTTTTATTTATATTCTATACAGTCATTACACCATAGACATTATTACAAAATACAAGCTGATCATCTTGTGAAAAAAACCGTTTAGCTCTTCATCTCGATTGCGAGAGTAATATACTTTTCTTTTAAGTTGTAATAAATTCCATCCCTTTAGTCGAGAGCCCAAAAATTCTGCCTGTTGTTTGGACAAATTTAAATCACTTACCAAGTCTTTGAGATCTCCTTGTGATAGAAGATGTGGCTCATTAGATGTGGATGAGGAAGCTTCTTGAAAGTCAGAATCCAATGTCTCTTTTTCGACTTCTGACGTAAGGGACAGATCGCTAGTTTGAGGTGGTTCTGGTACCGGTAGATCTTCACTATGAGAGATCGGTCTTTTAGCTGATGGCAGGTCAGGATACTTGATGTTATTTTTTGTTTTATATGTAATACCTTTTGTATCAGTAAGACAAAAATAACAAACAGATGAATGATACGTTGGTTCCGTCCAAATCATAGGGATTGAAAAAGACATAGATTGAGATCTTTTCGCCCATCCAGCGAGAAGACCCACACATGTAACACAACAGATGTGTGGAACCCTCGCTTTGTCTTGTTGTCCGATGAAAAAACCAAAATACTGTTCATATAAATTAGTTCCTAATGGTGTCAAATTTCTTCGCTGAGTTTTTAAACTAATGTCACAACAAATGTAACAGAACTTGTTATGATCAATTTTACACTTTCTTGACATTATTTAAGAATCACTTCACTCTAAAAACAGAACAAACCATTGCGCTCTTCAAATAAATAAATTATCTAAATGCGAAAGTAAAACAAAAATGGTTAATTTTTAATTTTGTGGGTAGTAGCTGTAACACGAAAAATAGATCAGATAGAATCAAAATAAATATGTTTATACAATGAGTAATTTAAAATTAGCCAGCACCTTTCTTTTACCAAATTTCTTTGACCAGTGTAATCAATAAAAACTCAATCCAACTAACAATAAAATTGAAATGGATTCAAACCCCACTCGAATTATTTTAACAAGAAATTTAAAAATCTGAATCTTGTTATGTGTTTTATGTAATCCAAATATGTTTCACAAATTGTTGTAATTTGGCTAGTTCCTTTATAAAATCGAGCCCATAAAATCTGATTCAGTATGCAAGATAGTAAAAAAAAATAAATGCATTAGAGACAAATTGTTATTAATGTTCATAATTTTTATATGAAGAAGAACAAGTCCAATCCCGACATTCTAACAATATTAAAATAGCAACTCCATAAAACTTGGCACGTGGTGAACAACGAATTTGCTTCCTAATCTTTTCGCGAATACACTTGAAAGTAGAATACTTATAGGAAATCCTTGGTTCGAACTTAGTTAGTCTCAGGATTTCGTTATTTAATTAAGCTAACAAGGGAGGAATCAACTTGCGAAGTAGAAGTTGGTGTTCTTTATACTTCATAGTGGCCAGCTGTTGAGCTCGCTAGCGGACAACTTCTTGAAAGACATTTGCATAGTAGATGAGGTCTTGAAAACAAGTTAATGTATTCTGAGCGATCCATGAAATTCTGTGTTTCACTCGGAGTCCCAAGGGAAGATTTATGGTCAGTCGTGGAAAGACTATATACATACGATATTACTTTGGATTCAAATTGATTTTCCTCTTCATGAAAAATTCAAAATACCTTATTAACAAATAGAAAACGTTTTCCTTTCTGAATGCAAACTTTATTAAGGAGAATTGTTCTATAATTCGTGAATAAAAACTCCTTAATAAAAAAATATGAGATAAAAGTAACTGAATTGTGAAAACTAATAAAAACAATTACATTGGTAAACTTGCGACTTTCAAGTACAAGGTGGACTAAATTCCTATGCTATGTGATATATTGTACAGTGTGGGGAGAATATTTCAACTGTTTTTCAACGTCGATCATTTTTAATTACGTAAAATGAAAGCTTAAATGTTTTTTTATTTTTATTTTAGTTTTTACTAAACAGGAACCCCTACAAGAAATCCCAATTACAGGGGTTCGCAAAATAAGATTAAGAAGTACAATTTCTACTAGTTGTCCTCTCAAAAATGTTAACTGAGAGCTGAAACAAATAATAATTATAATAATAATACCATGTATGTGGATGACATCAAATTATATGCTTCGAACAAGAAGCAATTGGATGATTTGCTGAAAACTGTCAGTGAGTTCTCGGCAGATGTTCATATGAAATTCGGGATTGAAAAATGTAAGACCCTGAACATTCAAAGAGGGAAAGTCATAGAAGGTGAAACACAACTTCCAAACGGTGATATTATACAGTGCATGAGAGATGGCGAAACATACAAATATCTGGGATACCAACAAGCCAGATTACTAGACCAAAAACAATCAAAGGAGAAGATTCGTTCGGAATACAGTCAGCGTCTGAAGTCTGTGCTGAAATCGATATTGAATTCGGGGAATTTAGTCAAGACAATTAACACCTACGCCATTCCAGTGTTACTTTACTCATTTGGAATAATCAGATGGACTAAGACAGAACTGGATGATATTCAAAGGCAGACCCGAACGATGCAGACAAAGTACAACAATCATCATCCAAAATCGTCTGTGATACGAACAACTTTGAAGCGGAAAGAAGGAGGACGCAGATTGGTAGATGTAGTCAATTTACACACCGAACAGATAAAAAATCTCAGAAAATTCTTCTCAGCAAAAGCTCTCACTTCTGACCTACATAGAGTGGTATCGTTGGATGATAAGGGATATACACCTCTAAATCTTGCTACCAGAGATGACCTGCTGAATCTACCATTCCTATCAGATACTGAAAAACAAGAACAATGGTCAAGAAAAGAAATTGCATGGACGACATCACCATGAGATTAATCAACCACACATCGACAAAGAAGCCTCCAACAAATGGTTAATGAAAGGAGAATTATTCGCGGAAACATAGGGATTCCTTATGGCCATCCAAGACCAATTTATTATAAAGGACGGAACATTACAAACAGATAGGTGCAGAAAATGCCATATAAGATCGGAGACGATACAGCATATTACGTGCGGATGCGAACAACTGGCCAATACAGACTATATTCACAGGCATAATCAAGTGTGCAACATTATCCATCAGAAACTTGCACACAAGTACGGACTTCTGAATACATTCCAGCCATATTACAAGTATCAACCGGCGCCCGTATTGGAAAATGACTCTATCAGATTATACTACGATTGGCCTATTATCACTGACAGAATGGTGACGAATAATAGGCCGGACATAGTGGTGTATGATAAGAGAGCCAAAACAGCAATGCTGGTGGATGTCGCCATACCAAATAATAACAACGTGCTGAATAAGTTCCAGGAGAAAAAGTCCAAATACACAGACCTTGCCATTGAGATCAAGCAGATGTGGCACCTCGAGAAAATAGATATTGTTCCTGTCATCGTATCCTCCACTGGGTTAATACATTTGCATAAGAATATCTATGTAGAAATGCAAAAAGCTGTAATTCTTAATACATGTGAAATAGTTATGAAATTTATGTCAAGTATATTGTAATCGAGCCTATTCCGTTTGATTGCTGAATTTGGGAAAGGTAAATTATATCCAGCTAACAGCTGAGATAGTGCATAAGTCCACGATAATAATACCATGAGATTAATCAACCACACATCGATAAAGAAGCCTCCAACAAATGGTTGATGAAAGGAGAATTATTCGCGGAAACAGAGGGATTCCTTATGGCCATCCAAGACCAAGTGATCGCTACAAACAATTACAAAAAATTTATTATGAAGGACTGAACATTACAAACAGAAAGGTGCAGAAAATGCCATATAAGATCGGAGGCTATACAGCATATTACATCCGGCTGAAATGATGAAAAAGTCTTCCGGTCAAAATCGATTCAAACATTTTTCCAAAGTAGCTGAGGATAGAAACAGGTCTATAGTTGTTAATGAAGCTTTTTTTGCCACTTTTGAAAATGGGAACAATTTCTGCCAGTTTCCAATTATCCGGAGATACCCCGAGTTGCAGACATTTATTGAAAATGCATTGAAGAGGTACTGACAGTGATGATTCACATGACTTTATGAAAATGGGGAGAATTGAACATAATTTAGGGTTATTAGTAATGCCGTTCTCTATAGTTGAAATATGATTATCGCGATCCTTTTGAATTGCGATTTTGCACTGTTCTCTTAGTTGTACAAAATTTTCGTGATCAAAATGATTTCGAAATTTCTCAAAACGCTCATGGAATCTAGCATTTTCTGCTGTTCTGAAAATGACATCAGGCATATGACGTCCATGTTCCGCATTGCTGTATTCGATTATCGAAGTTCTGCATCACCCGCTCTAACAATCGGTGTAGATTGCCATAATTTCTCTTGTGATGACTTCTTTCAACTGTTGCAGATTTCGAGGTTTATCAACGTAGACCTTAGCCTTTTAGATTTCTTCGCTGCACTCATTTTGTTATTTGTATCGACGTAGTATTGCCTTCAAGTTACAATTCAGAATGACTCCAATTCCTGCAGGCACAACATTTATTTCGGCCTGAACGAAAGTCTCGAATGTTCGCCAAAAGTGCCGCCCGAAGTTTCTAGAATAGCGGCAAGAATAAAAAGGCGGCTTTTCTTTGACGAGTACCGCGCGTTTCTTTGATAAAGTCGATTTTTGCCGCTAGCAGAGTGTTTTTTTATTACGTAATAAATGTTTGTAGTTTAGTACCTACTTATTAAAATTTTCTTTCTCGGGATCTTCTCAAAAAGCTTCCGCGATCGACCGTTTGAGCACCCCTGCTCTACTGTCATTGAGAATTATACTATAATCAGCTGAAGAAATGTTGGTATCTTTATTCGGATCATTGACTGAAGAATAATTCGATATTTTGAAACGATTTTCTGAAATTAGACGAATTCCTTCTATAATCAATAATGAAAATCTAACATACACTCGGAGGCAAAATTAGCGGAACACTCGAAAATTTAACCAAATTCGAAGTTCGATATTTTTCCTAATTCTCAATCGATTTAGATGATTTGTTCGGAAAGTTATAGATCAATTCTTCTGCTTTGTAGAAATTATAAGAGAAAACAAAAAAATTGAAAAAATTTTATACGGGGGAAAAACTAAAAGTGTTTATTTTGTCAAAAATTCGTAACACCCTGTGGAATTTCGTGGTCCGAATTGAAACGTACAATATCATGGTCTATCAAGACACATCTTCCTACAATAACGCCCTTCTTGTTTCATGCGTTTACCTCTATTTTTGCAAAATATATTTAATTTCAAGTGGAAAATCACCATTTTGGAGAAATTTCATTGAATCAAGAAACTGTCATTAAAATTCGTCTATCCATTTGGAATTTTCTTATTATCACTCAGGCGTGTCGAAATTGTCGTTTGCGATTTTTATGTTCGAATTGCATTAGTTATTGATGACAATTTGGTTAATTTGGTGAAAATTAGGAATTCATAGGAGATAACAGTCGGTAGGTTTTAAAATACCTACCTAATATTCATTTCATTTCACGAGTGTATCGCCAGGATACACACCTGCTCTCAATTTTGGACAGGAATGATAATTATTATAGAGTGTCACACAAAAAAATTCAAAAATAAATGTGGCAAAATCAACGATTTTTCCAGTGTACTTCGAGTTCTACCGGAGCGTGAAATTGGCCAGTGAATTTCAAAAATTTTCATTTCGTTAGATTTCCGCTTCTCTAATTTTGATTTTATTTTTTCGCTAACCTTCGATGTTATGCACCTACGCAAGATTAAAAATAAATTCTTGAAATTTGTGACTTTTCGCTTCAAATTGGACATCTCTTGTAAAAATAGAGATAAATGCATAAAACAAGAAGGGCGTTACTGTAGGAAGATGTGTCTTGACAGACCATGATACTGTACGTTTCAACTCGGACCACGAAATTCCACAGGGTGTTACGAATTTTTGACAAAAAAAACACTTTTAGTTTTGCCCCCGTATAAAATTTTTTTCAATTTTTTTTTGTTTTCTCTTATAATTTCTACAAAGCAGAAGAGTTGATCTATAACTTTCCGAACAAATCATCTAAATCGGTTGAGAATTAAGAAAAATATCGGACTTCGAATTTGGTTGAATTTTCGAGTGTTCCGCTAATTTTGCCTCCGAGTGTAGTTCCAGTATTTCATATTATTTGAGCCAAACTGGGATTCCCATCATATATTGATTTCATCAATGTTTCAAATACTTATCATTAAACTTTTCACGAAAGAATTGAGGATGTACGGAATCGTTTCCTGTTTCAAATTCATGAATTCTACGATATATTGTATAAAATATTGTATCGTCAAGAATATATGAAATTCAATATCAGATCCTGCGAAATTGTCTGAGAATAATATTGACTCCAAAAAAGCAGCATAGTGGCGGCGGTGAGGCAGGAATCAAATCCAGGATGAAAAATATGCATCGGACGGCAGATGGTACAGATTGCAAAGGGTAGAAAGACGGCTTCCAGTCATTCTGCTCACTCACTAGGAGAAATGTTTTTATTAGCTGTAATCCCGTGATTGATTGTATTCATGAAGATTCATCTACTGCTCTCTTATTGCTACAGATGATTTATTTTTCCTGAACATTCTTCATGCCTCCCATATTATATTGTGTGATAAAATAGTTTCGTCTGTTTCTTTGTTCGACGGCGAGACTACTCAGGTGCATAATATTCTTGTCAAATTGTTTGAAAATTGGATATTCTTCAGGTATCCCGTGTGATATTTGACAAATTGAGCGACAAAGCTGAATGAACTCATTATGTTTTTATGTCTGACGGAACGAAAGAGGATTTGAAACTGGTTATCTCAGTTGCTTTCAAACGAATGTATTTCAATTATTTCATTCATTCTTTCTTTGAAAACACAACGTTGGCATCAAGTATTTTGCAATATTCTTCAATGGTGAACTGGTTAATTTTCGATACTCATTAATAGAAAAATAAATAGTTTTTATTATACAGGCTGTGCGAACCTTGATAGTCAGTTCCATTATATAAATCGCTAGGACTTTTCTTTGGAGGTTATTATTATTATTATTATTGAAGTTATTTAAGGCTGAGGACAAGTCCTATAAAAGCTTAATAAAAAAAAATAATTTCTATAGTATTGAAGCACAGCTAGCCATAATTAAATATGCACACATATATAATAACTAAATTCACTTATGTCAAAAACGAAATCTAATTAAACAAAAGAAAGTCCAACTTATTTTTGAATACATTAACCGAATTTGAGTCCACCACATCACTAGAAAACCTGTTCCAATCATCGAACACCCTATTCACAAGAAAATACTGTCTTTGTCTCGACGAAAATTTTTCTTTTTTCAGCTTCAGATAATGACCACGCAAACGAGTATCAGCACCCAAACTAAACAAACATCTCAGGTTGGCGTAATTGTGTTTAATTATACGATAGCACAAGATTAGATCTCCGCGATGTCTTCGCTGCTCGAAGGTTATGAGACCAGCTCTAGCCAATCTTTCATTATATGAAGGACGAACGACCCCAAAATTCATACGTGTAGCACGGCGCTGGACACCCTCAAGCATGCTTTTATCCCGAGCGATCACCGGGCACCAAACCGAGCCTGCATACTCCAAAATTGGACGCACATAAGTTTTATAAAGTGTAACCGAACTAGAGAAGGACAACTTAACGAACGATCTACGAATGAGATAAATTAAAGAATTAGCACGTTTACAAACACTTAGGACATGTTCCGACCACGTAAGGTTTGAAGTAACGGTTACTCCTAGATCTACATGTGAAGTAACTGAGCGAAGTGGATGATTGTCAATCGAGTATTGACGGGATGGATTATTGGGTCCTATATGGAGCACAACACATTTATCAACATTTAGTGGTAGGAGCCAGTCGTTGCACCATAGGTTTATTGCGTCAAGATCGTCCTGGAGAATCTGTCTCTCGGTGAGCGGGTTTGCATACAACTTGGTGTCGTCAGCGAAGAATGACTTGCGAGATTTAATGTGTAATGAAAGATCGCTGGCGAAAATGACAAATAAAAGTGGCCCCAGGACGGATCCCTGAGGCACTCCGCTTACAACAGGTCTTTCCGACGAAAGAACCCCACCAACCCTCACCACGAATGTTCGCTGCGACATATAATTAGTAGTCCAGAGAAGCAACTTCCCGCGAATACCAACGATGTCCAATTTGTGAACTAATCTTCTTACTGTGACTCTGTCAAAAGCCTTGGCGAAATCGAGGTAAATGACATCAGTAGGGATCCTTTGATCATAAGCATGCGTCCAATCATTAACGCAAGACAGAAGATTTGTGGTAGTTGACTTTCCCTTTACGAAGCCATGTTGTTCAGACGGAATGATAAAGTTTTTTGTCAAGAACTCGGTTGTCACTTCGACTATTATAGATTCCATCACTTTTGATGCAACAGACAGAAGGCTTATTGGTCTATAGTTACATGGGTCCAGTTTATCACCTTTTTTAAATATAGGAGTGACACTTGATTTCTTCCAGTCCAGAGGAACGCGGGAGGTCTCGAAAGATGTTCTCATAATCAAGGCCAAAGGATGAGAAAGGACGTCGGCAAACTTCTTCAAGAAAAAAGGACTGATACATCAAGTCCTGGAGACGAATGATTTTTTAGCTTGAGTGGGTGCTTTTTTACTGTGCAAGAATCAAACTCTACGTGTGTTAGGTTAGACATGAATCACAATTCGATTTATCGAAAATTATAATGATTTACTCGAAATAACATAAGGAAATCTGGGAGTAACATTGTACCTGATGATGCTTTATATGAGTTTTATTGTGCACTTTGTCGATGTGTCTTGTGTTCTTTGAGTTCATGACTTCGGTTTTTTCATCACATACTAACTTTTGGATAATTAACCTCAACTTTCTGTAAGTTGCCATTCTTATGGTTTCCAAGTGATTATTTTTGTTTATATGATTTAGTTTCATTGATGTTTGTTCGTCGTAGAGGCCTGAAGATGGAAACAATATATATTTCCGTTATCAATAAATTGAAATTTTAGAAGTCGTTATCATTTCCAGCAGTTAATTATAGAAATGGGTTTTTTTCAATAACATCCTAGCCATGTATGGGCCCAAGGCCCAGTACTTATGCAAACAGTGGACGAGCATTAACATGAAATTGGCTCATTTGAGAAGCCGGAGAATTTTTCTTTTGGAGTGCAGGAGACAGTCGATAGTTCCAAATTTCCTAGTTAATAACTCTAAGAATTTACTATTAGGACTTGATGTAACGGTAGGTAGAACAGTGCAGGAGATACATAGGTTCATAACAATTGTACAGTTTAAATCTTTAATTTTACACATCAAGATCACTCATGATAACATATCCTTCTTTCAAAAGAGGTTGTCGAGACTTAGACAAGAATTAACTTCCCTTCTACCTAACCATGTAATTCTTGAATCGGAACACATTTTGTTGATCAAATATAACCGTGTTTTTCATAATAAAAACAAATTAACGTTCGTAAACTCATACAATTAAAAACTCAACAGATAAAAGAAATTAATACGAAGGGTTCAATAAGTATGCTGACCTCTCTAGAAGTTTGTAATGAGTGTATTTGAGATATGAGTTTACAACTAGTTCACTTGTTGAACTTGTATTTATATATCCTACGAATTATATTGAGGAGAAGGTGGTAATGTGGCCCTTTCAGGTATATTGGCCCCCTTCAATATTTATAATTTAGAAGCACGCCATCTAGTCAATTTTTCTTCAAAAGCGTAGCTCTTGTGTATGTTTCAATTAGTATCCAAAAATTTCAGACGAGGGCGTTACCTACTTCTTTTCATTCGATCAAGTAGAAACGCGCAACTGCCAAACTTCTAAATGTACTGTGGATTTTATTCATTTTTTTTTCCGGAAATACTGAACCTTACCTCTTATAATTTGTACATTGTGTTCGGTGAACGTTTTCCTGACGGATTTTGAAGGTAATTATATAAAACTTCTTATAAGTATCTCTTATATGGTTTGTTTATATGTTCTCTGATACAAGCAATTTGGACCCCTTACATTGTTTGTATTATGTACCCGGACATTAATATATCATATCCTTTTTTTAATCTTTTGCTACAGATACCCTGGCAAACTTTGATATCTCCATCTGTAAAGAAAAGAAAAGCTTGGGATCCTGACCAAATGAAAAAGACAATAGCAATAGAGTTGCTTGTGCATAAAACTATCGAAAGAAAACCTTTACTACCACCTGAGCTGGAGTAAAAGTAGGGTATTATTGTGATGAAAAAGCTAATGATCTACCAAATTTGTAGTCTGTTAAATTTCACAATTCAACTCAGCTCTGTGAAATTCTATAAACCAAATATTCTAGGAAAACTTTCATAAAATCCCAGGTTAGGTACTATGAGTAATACACCCAGAGTAGGTATATTTTCATTGCCAGTTGTTTCGGCCATCTGGGTGATGGTTGGTATATACCGACATTTACTCTCTATCCTGATCTTATGTATCATTCAATTCAATTTCATCTTGCGAACAGTTAACATATCCATTTGCTTGCTGTAACCTTAAACTTGTGCATGTTTGTAAATACAATTTTAGTTAAATCAAAGGTTTACTGTGTACATTCATCAATACCCGCAACGGGGAAACATAATTAGTTTTGACTAATTCCCAACAAAACATAGTTTTTTACTTCGTTTTGAAACGCTACTTCACTATAAAATTTCTTGTCGACTGTCTCATCTTCAGAAGCATTCTCATGGAGCAAAAAACTATCATAATAAGAAGAAACAGTCTATATTGACTCCAGATTCCCTTTTCTAGCTGTGGCTCAAATGGAAGCTCTGAACGAGAAGATTGAAGTTGGTTTGGTTAGATTAGTTTGGAAGTTATCCCGAGCGATTTCAAAGCATCTGTTTTTCACTAACCTCTAACCCATCTGTCAACAGTGTTGGAATAAATTTCGTTTACACGCGTAAACCTCCACGGTCACATATTAGTTAATCAGCGAACTCCATTGATTGTAAGTCGCACACGTACAATGTATTCATCTTGTGCTTTCACCATTGAGGGTCACCTAGATCATGGGTCGCTATCAATAGATGTGTGGCCATCTTCGAATCAATTATATCACCCTTTTATCTTTTTTTTGAGTTTAAAGTTGAATTCAATACAAATTCATTTTTCCGATCTTTCCGTAATTCTTCTCAGAAGAGTTTTCCACGAAGTAAAAATAACACTATAAGCAATCGCACATCATTGACAGACTATGACGTTTTATCCGTAAGGAACGCGTTCAAGGAAACCGCAAAAACTTACTGTTTGGATCCATATCTTACAGAAGTCATTTGGGCGTTCAGGTGTGGTGATATGACAGTATTTTTGAGGCATTCCCCGTATATTTTGTAAGCATACGAAAAGGGCCCATCGAGCCTACCGTAAACTTGTTGAGGTTTCTGACCTTTGAAGCTGGTAGGTCTGTCCAACCGAAAAATATGCTAACTAATTATGCGAATCACTTCTTAGAACTGTCTTCTTCTCAAGAATCGTTAGAGTTGCTTGTGCATAAACTTATCGAAAGAAAACCTATACTACCACCTGAGCTGGAGAAAAAGTTAGTGGAATATATTTTGTTTATGGAGTCGAAAGATTATGGACTCACAAGAATGGTTGTAAGACGAATGGCTTATCAGTTATCTTTAAGAAACAACATCGAAAATAATTTTAGGAGTGAAATAGCTTAGCGTGCTTGGTTGGATCACTTTTTGAAGCGTCATAAGAACTCTTTATCATTACGCAGACACCTAGGGACTTTGTACTCTCGTGCTCAAGGTATTAACCGTGAAGCAGTCAAAAAATTTTTCGATAATCTATAAACTGAAATGAAAAATAAGAATTATCCCCATGACAGGATTTTTAACGTAGGCAAGACTGGGTTGACAATAGTACAATCGAAAATAACACAGATTGTAGGTAAAAAAGGAAAGAAACCGATTGGACTTTTGACAGCTGAAGAACGCGGGTCACTATGTACTCTTGTTTGCTGCATGAATGCTTCTGGTATGTTTGTGAGCGATTTCAAAGCATCTGTTTTTCACTAACCTCTAACCCATCTGTCAACAGTGTTGGAATAAATTTCGCTTACACACGCAAACCTTCACGGTCACATTTTAGTTAATCAGCGAACTCCATTGATTGGAAGTCGCACACGTTCAATGTTTTCATCTTGTGCTTTTACCATTGAGGGTCACCTAGATTATGGGCCGCTATTAATAGATGTGTGGCCATCTTCGAATTAATTATATCACCCATTTATCGTTTTTTTCAGTTTAAAGTTGAATTCAATACAAATTCATCATTCCGATCTTTCCGTAATTCTTCACAGAAGAGTTTTCCACGAAAGTAAAAATGACACTATAAGCAATCGCACATCGTTGACAGACCATGACGTTTTCTCCGTAAGGAACGCCTTCAAGGAGAACGCGAAAACTTACTATTTAGATCCATAGCTTACAGAAGTCATTTTGGGCATTCAGGTCTGGAGATATGAAAGTATTTTTGAGGCATTCCTCGTATATTTTGTAAGCATACGAAAAGGGCCCATCGAGTAATAGCCTACCGTAAACTTGTTGAGGTTTCTGATCTTTGAAGGTGGTACTGCTAGTAGGTTGGCAGATTTCTGTCCAACCGAAAAGTATGCTAAGTAATTATGCGAATCACTTCTTAGAACTGTCATCTTCTCAAGAATCGTTAGAGTTGCTTGTGCATAAACTTATCGAAAGAAAACCTATACTACCACCTGAGCTGGAGAAAAAGTTAGAGGAATATATTTTGTTTATGGAGTCGAAAGATTATGGACTCACAAGAATGGTTGTAAGACGAATGGCTTATCAGTTATCTTTAAGAAACAACATCGACAATAATTTTAGAAGCGTCATAAGAACTCTTTATCATTACGCAGACACCTAGGGACTTTGTACGCTCGTGCTCGTGCTCGTGCCCTGGCGGGAGAAAATCACGTCACTCTTATCAGACTTCCAACTCATACGGCTCATAAGCTACAGCCGTTACATAGGAGTTTTGTGGACGCGCTTAAGAGTCACTACAGTGAGGAGATTCGTAAGTTTCTTCTGCATTCTGAGAGAACGCTGAGGGCTTACGATATTGCTGAGCTCGGGAATATCTTAAGGGTACCATAGGGGAAATTGTTTTAAATAGTTTTCGTGCGACGGGCATTTACCCATTCAATTCGCAAGTTTTTACGGAAGTCGATCTTCTGATGGAAACATCAAATAATGAACAACAATCTTGCCCCCAACAAAACTCAGCTAATTGCCATACAAGTCCTGTTGCTAATCAAGATGCGTCAGATATGTATGCTGCAGCACAAGAGTCGCAATCTCGTTTGGTTCTGCCGGAGGGCATTCAGCCCATCCCCGGAGATAAGATTCGAACTTCTAATCGTGGAAGAAAGATTACCACATCAAAAGCAATCACATCCTCTCCGTACAAGAATGAATTAAGTGAATCTTTGCGCTCGTCGTGGACGTGAGCGTGGGCGCGGTACCGGATGTACTCAAGTTGGAACAAGCAGTAGCTTCAAAGCCCGTCAGCGCCAGAGAGTCATTCAGTCATCATCCAGCAGTAGCTCTGAAAGTGATGTAGTCGTAGAAACAGATTCGGAGAATAACGACAGTCAATATCCAGATAGGAGACCGGAAAGCACAGATACGAACTGCATGTTTTGTGAAACTAATTATTCTAACGACAGACGTGAGGAAGAGTGGATATAGTGCCAGAGTTGCTCATACAGCCTGTGCAGGTCTTGAAGGCGAATATTATATCTGCGATTTTTGCCATTAGGTTGTGATTACACTCATTCATTTAATTTGGCCCCTAGGGTGTCACATAACATTCACCTGATCTCAAATTGCCAAATTTGATTCTTCTTATAATAGATATGTTTTTCATCTTTAGTTTATTTTATTGAAATATATGTATATGTAAGTTAATAAAGACGACTCTAACGTGTTTACTGTACTTCTTAGTCTTGTATTTTTTACCTGAGGCATAAAAACAAAGTAAGCCACATTACAACCTTCTCCTCTACTTAACTCCTAATATTCTAAACGCTCTTTCATATCTAACTTTATCAATACTGAACTTCTTCTTATGACGCCGTCTCCAAACGAAGGTTGGCGATCCAATGGCAATAATTGTTTTCGACACTGCAGCTCTAAAAATTTCAGTGGACGTTCTTCCGAACCACCTCCGTAGATCTTTCAGCCATGAGTTCTGGCGTCGTCCAACTGATCTTTTTCCTTGGACTTTCCCCTTAATAATCAGGCGAAGGATCTCATATTTTTTGCCGCGCATTATGTGCCCGATGTACTGGAGCTTTCTTTCTTTGATGGTTCTCATCAACTCTCGTGATTTTCCCATTGTATTTAGGACGTCGATGTTTGTCCGTCTTTCCATCCAAGAGATACGCAATATTCTACGGTATAGATACATTTCGAAAGCGTCTATGCGTCTCTCCATTTCCAACTTTCACATCCATAAGTAAGGACAGGAAAAACATAACAACGAAGTAGTCGCATACGAAGCTGAAGATTAAGTCCGCGGTTGACGAAAAGGTCTCTCATGCCAACAAAAGTTTTACGGGCTTGTTCGATTCGAGATTTGATCTCTATTTTCGGGTCACTTTGGTCGTTCACCGTGGCTCCTAAATACCGAAACGAATGCACTTGTTCCACAGGTTGGCGGTTAATGCGTATTACAGCCTCCACTGCTTGCTTAGAAAACACCATACTTTCAGTTCTGTTAACGTTAACAGATAGTCCAAAGCGTTGGCTATGCTCTACAATAAGGTTCATGGCTGTCTGCAAGTTTTGAAGGTTGTTAGCTAGTACCACGGTGTCGTCTGCGTAGCGGATATTACTAAGTAGTTTTCCATTTATTCTAATGCCTGTGTCTATGTTTTCAAGTGCTTCTTTGAATATTGCTTCCGAGTAAATGTTAAACAATAGAGGCGACAGCACACAGCCTTGACGTACACCTTTCCGTATTGCTACCTGTTCAGATGTTAGCCCATTAACTCTCACTTGTGCAGTTTGGTGCCAATAAAGGTTTGTAATAATGCGTAAGTCTTCTGCATCAACCCCGGTATTTTTTAGAATTTCCGCCATTTCTTTATGTGAAACGCAGTCAAAAGCCCTCCGATAGTCAACAAAGCAGGCGTAATCATCGCTCGCATTTGGTGTAGATTCGAGTATGTATAATTCGTAAAAAGGTTTTCAGAACATGCGACATTAGGCTAATCATTCTGTAGTCATCACAATTTGTCGCATTGGTCTTTTTGGGCAGGGTGACAAACACAGATTTGAGCCAGTCTGCTGGGATTTTACCGGCTCTATAGTGCTGTTAACAGCTTAAGGCCAGCCTCTTCTTGCTGTGTCATTAGCTTAAGCGCCTCTGCATAGATTCCGTCGGGGCCAATAGCTTTACCATTTTTTTGAAGCTTTATTGCTCGTATAACTTCTTCCGATGTAATGCAAGGACTAGTTTCATTAAATTCTTCAGGTTGCGGGCTTTCTGTTCGATCTTCCCCAGAAAATTCTTCAATATAGTCCTTCCATCGTTTCAGCTTTTCTTCGACCCCGATCAGTAACTCGTTGTTGGCCCCCTTTAACATTCCACTGTTAGCTTTGTGTTGTCTTCCTGTTATCTCCCTGATCTTTTTGTGCATGTTGAATAGATCATGATTTTTTTGGAGATTTTCAATTTCTGTGCATTGGTTAATTAGCCATTGCTCTTTGGCCTCACTACATTTTCGTCGAATTATTTTGTTCAGTTCTCTATATCGTTCGATGTTTTTTGTTTTCAGTTCTCTTCTATCGTGCATCATTTGAAGAATTTCGTCAGTCATCCAAGGTTGTTTTCTTTTTGTGCTGGTTAGTCCTATGTCGGTTTCTTGGGTGACTGTAAGCGCTTCTCTCAAAGCACTCCACTGGCGCTCAACGTCAGTTGTTTCAGATG
This sequence comes from Cryptolaemus montrouzieri, assembly GCA_013387265.2. Classification (NCBI taxonomy): domain Eukaryota; kingdom Metazoa; phylum Arthropoda; class Insecta; order Coleoptera; family Coccinellidae; genus Cryptolaemus; species Cryptolaemus montrouzieri. Next base: position 61,998,061 of record JABFTP020000124.1, on the reverse strand, counting down.
TTTCAGCAGCTTCCAGTCTTTCTTCAAGTCGTTGACTTACTTTTGCCCTTATTTCACTATCGTCTAAGCTCTTCACGTTGATATGTTTAATTTTTTCTGGCCGCTTAACTAGTATAAAACGGTGCATTTGTAGGTTCATTACAACCGGGTTGAGATCACTGGAAACATCAGCGCCAGGAAATGTTTTGGTAGATTTCACAAATTTTCGCAATTCGGATCTGATGAGAATGAAATCTATTTGGTTTCGAATCAAATGATCTTCTCTGTCAGCTGGAGATCTCCATGTACACAGCCGTCGGGGATGTAATTTAAAAAAACGTATTGGTGATTGACAAGTTGTGTTCAGTACAGAACTGCACAATACTGAACGCCTGATTATTTTCGCTGTCATTCATTGATTGATCGATTGATCTTTATGTTATATTGAACCCCCTCATATATTGCATCATTCATTGTTTTGTTGAGTCAGCTTCGAGTATTATTTTATGGATTCCGACTCATTTTTCATGAAAATTTCAAGACAATTCACTACTTCTAATTCAAAAATACATTCAAATTCAAAATCTCAACTTTCTCTGTTTGAGCTGACATAAGATGACAGTAAATGTTTTGTCATATATTTAAAAATCAAATGATTAGATCACACCCTAGGCATAAAAATTCAATCATCAATAACGCAAATAATAATTCAAAGTTACTGATATTATTTTTCGAGAATAGGAAAGGTGTTTCAAGATTACCACAAAAATAACGGAGAAAGAAAAATCAATCGAAACTTGAGTCCGATGATATAAAATCAAGAGTCTCAAACTTTTAGATTTACCCCGTACTTAATTGTCCTGAGTCAAATGATATTCACGAATTTCAATTTTCCACTCCAAGTAAATAACAAAAAACGGATGAAAAACGAAAGATGAAATAATTTATTCTAACAAATTACTGTGAACCAAAATCTCTAACATCGCTGGTAATTTTTGTTTAGTAAATACTAATTCTCCTAGCAGAAGACAAACAAGACATGACTTACATGATGAACAAACTGATAGAGGAGTACGACAAATGGGGCCTGCAAATAAATCTCAAAAAACACAGTACATGGTGATAGGCGGGGAGAGAGAAGATTTAGATACAGACAAATGAACCATTACGAACGTTGAGCGATACAACTACCTTGGAGTGACGATCGCGGATGATGGAAAATATATACTACGAAAGATAGGAAAAGGAAGGAGTATGACTAAGGGGCTACATTCAACTATGTGAAACGAAAATTTGAGTAAAATGACGAAAAAGAATATTTATAAGACCTTGATAGAATCAACAATAACGTATGGCTCGGAAGTGTGGGTACTGAATGACAACTGTCAGGTTCGGAAATGGCTTACTGGAGGAGATGCTGCGGTTTGACATTATTGGACAGGATTAGAAATGAGGTTATTAGGGAGAAAATGTCCATTAGAACAACAACATGGACACAATTATAAACAAACAACTCAAATGGTACGGCCATATGAGAAGGATGACAGAGGAAAGATTGCCAAAAAGGATTTGGAAATAGGTTAGATTCCATCAAGGACAAGAAGAAGAGGGATACCTAGAAAAGAATGGATGAAAGACATTGAAGAAGAAATAACGAACAGAAGTAAACAACCAGATGATTGGAGAGATTGGAGGCTATGGTCTTTAAGATGGGAGAAGCGGCAGCCAAAGCTGCAAACACTCGCTATATATATATATATATATATATATATATATATATATATATATATATATATATATATATATATATATATATATATATATATATATATATATATATATTCATTATCTCGTGGACTTGTGCAGTATCTCAGCTTTCAGCTGGATATAATTTACCTCTCCCAAATTCAGGAATTCAGGAATCAAAGGAATGGGCTCGATTATACAATATACTTGACAAAATTTTCTTATTACTATCCTACATCTATTGAGAATTACAGCTTTTGCATTTCTATATAAGTATTCTTATGCAATTCTAATTTCTTAAGGCTATCATGCAAGTTATTAATGCAGTCGAGGAAATGATAACAGGAACGATATCTATTTTATCGAGGTGCTACATCTGCTTGATCTCAACAGCAAGGTCTCTGTAGTTGGACATTTTCTCCTGGAACTTGTTCAGCACGTTGTTACTATTCGGTATGGTGACATCCACTAGCATTGCTGTTCGGGCTCTCTCGTCATCCACCACTATGTCCGACCATGTCGTTACCATTCTGTCAGTGATAACAGGCCTATCGTAGTATAAACTAATAGAGTTATTTTCCAATAAGGGCGCCGGTTGATACTTGTAATATGGCTGGAAGGTATTCAGAAGACTGTACTTGCGTGCAAGTTTCTGATGGATAATGTTGCACACTTGCTATTGCCTGTGAAGATAGTCCGTATTGGTATATTTTTGTTCGCAGCCAGACGTAATTTGCTGTATAGTATCCGATATGGCATTTTCTGTACTTATCTGTTTGTAATGTTCCGTCCTTAATTATAAATTTTTTCTAGTTGTTGGTAGCAATCACTTGGTCTTGAATGGCCATAAGGAATCCTTCTGTTTCCGCGAATAATTCTCCTTTCATCAACCGTTTGTTGGAGGCTTCTTTGTCGATGTGTAGTTGATTAATCTCATGGTATGTCATCCATGCAATTCTTTTCATAACCATTGCTCTTGTTTTTCAGTATCAGATAGGAATGGTAGATTCAGCAGGTCATCCCTGGTAGCAAGATTCAGAGGTGTATATCACTTATCAGCCAACGATACCAATCTATGGAGGTCAGAAGTGCCAGCTTTTGCAGAGAAGAATTCTCTGAGATTTTTTATCTGTTCGGTGTGTACATTGACAACATCCATTAATCCGCGTCCTCCTTATTTCCGCTTCAAAGTTGTTCTTATCACAGACGATTTTGGATGATGATTGTTGTACTTTGTTAGCATCGTTCGGGTCTGTCTTTGAATATAATCAAGTTCTGTCTTTGTCCATCTGATTATTCCGAATGAGTAAAGCAACACTGGAATGGCGTAGGTGTTAATTGCCTTGACTAGATTCTCCGAGTTCCGAGAACTTACTGACAGTTTTCAGTAGATCATCCAATTGCTTCTTGTTCGAAGCATATAATTTGATGTCATCCATATACAATAGGTGGTAGATTATGTGATAGTTACTATCTGCTTTTATCCTAAATCCGTATCCTGTTCTATTGAGCATTGAAGACGATGGGTTCATAGCCAAATAGAACCATAGTGGACTCAAAGAGTCTCCTTGACAATTATTATTATTATTTTTCAGAGCTTGATTAATCAATTTCAATGAATCATGAGGTGGAACACTAGGGTGTGAATTAACTACATTCCAAAATATATATGGCAGTACACTAAGTTGAATTCTTCTTAGTAAATCTTAATTGAGAATTTTGTACAGAAATTACATGAATGTTCAAGGATGTTTATAAGCTAACGTGAATGTTTGGTTGCTGGGGCTGTAACATATGAGCCGACTGGTCTGAACCTCTTTTATGGTGTTTGACGAGAGAATAAAGTTTTGGTGCCTGGCATCATCAATCGAAAGTTTGTATTTCTGATTCTCCGTATTGAAGATTAGCAATTACCCAAGGCGAGTTTAACATTGAACTGAAATTACTGGTGGGGACCTTTCTTGATTCTTTGGTAATTTCCAAATTCAGCTCCTATTTAGCAAAGTACCTGCTTTTACCATGCAATATATAAGGCATATTATCCTTTTAAATGTCCTACTTATCTGAAGAAGCCACATCGAGATGAACGTGTCATGAGTTTGTCACTATAATGTTAATATAATGAATAAAAGAAAAATGTATATCAATTTTCATCAAGTAACGATGTCCCCAATAAAAGCATAAATTTATCAAAAAAATTATTTCTTGAATGCTTAATATTCACAGAAATAGCTTGCTTATTGAGATGTATATTGAGTTTAGTTTTTGAGATCGAGTTTTGCCATTGAAAGAATTCTAATTCTTCGCACTTATTATTAAATGGAGAATATCATTTTTTCAATATTTATTTTTCACATTTCTCATTAAACAGAGATTATGTTTTTTCACCTCCTGTTCGAGGTGAGTGATATATTTTCAATAGAAATTAATGTGATATATTATACTTGATTCCGTTTTATTCAGTACCGACGTACTCATTTTAGATTCTTTTAGCAGTTGGATCTTGGAAACTAACCATTGAAATTTAACAATGTTATATACTGAAATAATTATTTTTAACTATATGGATGACGCCATATTTTCCTAGTTTGTAAACAAATTTTATTACTAGAAAAATTGTACAACTTGAATTAAATATATTTTTGTATGTTAAAGATTGAAAGTAAAATGAATTTTTATCCGTGGTTTTGATCGTGAAGTAATAAAAGTGTGTCTGCATCGGCCGGGAATCGAACCCGGGCCGCCCGCGTGGCAGGCGAGCATTCTACCACTGAACCACCGATGCTATGACTCATTGTTTCTTTACTGGATATGTAACGCGAGAGCGCACATTCTGCTATACTCTAATCGTCGCTCAGTGAACAGATAATGCGCATCCTATACTTAAGTAAAGGAATAACTGTCAACTGCCCATACACAGCTGATTGAGTGTTGCTGGTCAGTTCTAAAGAGATAGACAATGATGGTGAGGAAATGTAGAATGAAAAGTTATTGTGTTTAAAGAATTGAATATTCAATTCCCATGCCTATATTATGCAAGAAAAAACCATGACCCATATAAAATAGCACAGATACATGTGACACATTTCAAGAAAAAAAAATATGCTACTACCCCATTTGGGACGTCACCTACAGGTGACACTGGGCGTCATCCAAATTACTCTTGCAGTTTTTTCTTTGTTTATGTAGAAGTAAAATACCATTCATTTCAAAAAAATATTCATTTACGTGTAAGAACAAATTGAAATAATGTAGTAAACGATTTATTTATTTCGGAACATATACCAACATGTTGGGTGTAAGCCGATATTGCACTTAATATACATTTTTCGCGTACGTTGGTAAAAAGATCCGCAACGTTGTTGTGGAAAGTCAATATCTGAATGGTCTTCGGTTTTACCTGCAGACCTCAACTCATTAGATACTCTAATTTGCAGTGAAACTCCACAAGCAGAAGCACAGCTTTGTGGCTTACTTTTTGTATATAAGTAATAGCGACAGTTCACAGTAGGTCCAGTTAGTTGTTGATTGCCTTTTTATAAGCCATGTATCATGACAAGCAGCATCTTTACCAAAAGCAAACAGAGGGTACCACTACTTCTTGCCGCGAAAACCTACTATCATGAAGTCAACATTTCCGTCAAAACGTTCAACACCACTCATATACTTGTTGTACATCTTGAAGAAGGCTGGGCAGTCCACTTGAATTTTAGAATGTCTTTTATTAGCAAATCCAATCCGATCAACTTTTGTAACATGAGTCAATCTGTGGCAGTTAGACGTAATAGTTACGAAACTGTGGTCATGCCACTTAGCTACAATAGTCTCTCCTGATATTTGTTGAGACAACTCACCTCTACGTTTCTCTTTCATATCTTTGGAATTCAGCAGCTTGCAAATTTCTAGCTGGTTTTCACGAACAGTACCAGCTCCCTCAACATTTCAGCATTTTTTTTTTATTTGAAAAAACAATATTGTCGCATCAACCAATTAGGTTATTAGCGACATTACAAAAATAGTGATAAATTATATACATTTATATAGATTTGTAACTCTTAGGTAGTTCAACAAAGTTTCGCTGTTTGTAGGGTTGAGGATTAATTGGAGGATTAGTGGTACAGTCCACTAACAAATGTTTCACCGATAATGTTGTATCATCGCAGGTATCACACAGAGGGGTGTATTCGCGTTTTATAATATACAAATGTGTGAGATTGTTGTGACCCAGACGGAGGCGTGACATTTTCGATTGCGATTCGCGATTTTTTGAATAGACGCACCATTTATGAAAAAACGGTTTCACTTCGCGTAATTTCGATTCGTACTGGTTCCACTGATCTTGCCACTGCGTAATGATTTTGTTCTTCAATGAGTTTTTCAAGTCAGAAATTACAACACTGTTGATGCTGTTTTTATCCTCTGAAATAGCAGCCTGGCGTGCGCATTTGTCAGCTTCCTCATTTCCTGAGATGCCTATATGTCAGGGTGCCCAGATGAATATGAATGTTTGAGTAATCATCAATATCTAGTTGATTTGGGGTTTCTTGAGCTATAGGGTGATTTGGGTATATATGTCGTAAACAGTGTATAGAATTGAGTGAGTCGGTGACTATTATGAAGTTTTTATAGTGAGGATGGTGGTTTATGAAGATGAGACTTTGTAGTATGGCACACATTTCGGCAGAAAGAATACTTGTTTGCATGGGGAGTTTATAGAGGGAATTCCCCTGGGTGGTCACAACTGCAGCACCCACTCCACTTGCACATTTTGAAGCGCCCGTATAAATTTTCTGGTAATCGCTAATTTTTTCGAATAGGGTGTTGAATTTTTCTCTTATGATATCTGGGATCACATTATGTTTGTCGTAATTTGTCAGAAAGGTGATACAGTGTGGTGGATTAATTAGCCAAGGATCTTTGATGAAGTGAGTCATTTGGTATGGTTCGGGTAGTTAGAGTTGGAAATCGGCTAGGATGATTCTGAACCTGTGAATCTGTTTGTATAACAAGAGTGGAAAGTTGGGTTTGATGGGTAAGCACGTACAGTTGCGGCATAATTGAAACTCAAATCGTCGCTTCTCGACTTTAAGGTGAGTTCTCCTAGTTCCCAACGGAGGCTATTGACAGGTGTAGTTGTATGCTCCAAGAATAATCCTGAAGGCGGTATTTTGAATAATTTCCAGTTGATTCAAAGTTGAGACATTGAATGAGTTATACACGATCGCCCCATAATCTAAGCATGATCTGATGATAGATTTGTAAAGGCGCATAAGACATTAACCATCTACTCCCCAATTTTTATTGGCGACTATTTTCATTATGTTGAAACGCTTTAGGCAGTTCAATACTAGTTGATTGATGTGTACTTTCCAGTTAAGTTTCTGGTCGAAATGCATACCAAGGAATTTGACTGACGTTGTAGTTTGTAGGATTTGGCCGTGGAGTGTGAGGCTAGGTTGGTAAACTGTAGTTGTCTTCGAAAAGAGTAAGCAGTGCGTTTTAGAGGGGGAAAACTGAAAGCTGGTACTTTGGCTCAAATTCTCTAAGCTGTCCAAAAAGGTTTGTAGAGTTGTTTCCATTTTTCGAATCTGATTTCCTCTAACGTAGACAACAAGATCAGCGTACTCTCAAGGGAGCATTGAGGTTTTGGAGTATACCATTTAGGCCTATGAGGAAAAGTGTAAGGCTTATAGTGGATCCCTGAGGAGTACCATTAGCTTGGGTTCTTTCGTTTGAAGTATATCCGCCAATTCTAACTCGGAAGGTTCTTTCACTCAAAAAGTTTTTGATGAAAGCTAGGCAATGTCCACGTATATTTCAATCTTTCATTGTTTGTAAAATGTTGTACCTCCAAGTCATTTCTCTATGTATGTCGAAAAATACTGCCATGCATTTGAGATTCAGTGCTGAAGATTCGTGAATGAAGCTTTCAAGGTCTACTAGATTGTTGAGGGTTGACCTTTTTTGTCTGAAACCATTTTGCTTGGGGATCAGGAGATTTCTTTTTTCGAGAGACGTTTATTGACTAATTTCTCAAGAAGTTTACACATTGAACATGTGAATGAAATTGGTCCGTAAGATGCGGGAAATATTTTTGGTTTATTTGGCTTCAAGATTAGTATGATGATTGCCTCTTTCCACTTGTTCGGAAAGACTTGCTGAGTCCATATATCATTGAAAAGTTTGCTGTTTTCGGGTAGGTGTTTGGGAAAAACTGTAGGTTTATAGTCTGGACCTCCACAGGTACCTTTGAGTTCGTTTAGACATTCATCAAGTTCTAATCTTGTGATTTCAGAGTTCAATGAGTCATCAGACTCCAGAATGATCAGTTCTTCGGATTCCATCAAGTTTTTGGTTTTCGTGAAATTATCGTTGTAGTTAGAGTTATTTGAGTAGCTTTCGTAAGTGTCTGCTAGGATCTTCGCTATCTCATCCCGATTGGAAGCTATTGATATTTTTTGGTAAGTGTTAGTGCCAGAAATGCTACGGATCTTCTTTCAGAATGTGGACATTGGGGTTGAGCTGTTTATCGAGATCAGAAATCTTCGTCAGGATTCTTTCTTTGCTGTTTCTATAGTGAACGGTTGCTCTCAACCGTTTGAACTCGACAAAGTTTTCTGTAGTTTTATGACGTTTATAATAATACATTTTGCTCCCGTAAAAGCTTTAGTTATGGTAAGCCAGTACAAAAATTATAGAAGTACAAATTATATGGTCCTAATTCTGGTGGTAGTCTGGAAGGGAGTTCCAATATAACTGCAGCTCGTAGGCTCTTATCGAGGGTAGGACCAGATGCACCTTGCTAAGGCTCACAATTTACCAAATAGCCATGACGAGTGGCTGCCGATCAAAACTTGTAACCAAAACGTAGTGGTTTTCCGTGAATGTGTTGTTTAGTACCATGTCTTTCAAAATATGGTACTAAAGTTTCACAATGAAAATGTGTGATGAGCCAGCATTTCTGAAATTCCTTGTAAAATTTTAGCTTAGATTTGTAAAATAAATGCGAACTTTTGCAAACTTGTCGATAGGTTAGATTAGGACATACTATCACAAAGGTGAAGGTACTGCTGACTCTCGAAAAATCTGTTTCGTCGTGTGCAGGAAGCTAATAGCTCATTGTGGCCGTCATTTTTCACTTCCCAGAACAATCTCATGTAATTTGGTATCAAATATCCCGTAGGAAGCAAAATTTCAATGAATTTTTAGCTGTTGAAGTTTTGGAAACGGATGACATTCATTAAGACAATGTGCAGCTAAAGCTGAATCATATATATGATGTAAGAATGACCGGAAATGTTCTTTGTATCTAGCCTTGAACGAGCGTCCTGTTTGACCTATATAAAAGGAATTGCACTCAGAACATGTTAATTGGTATACTCCTGATTTTTCGAATTTATCGGTTTTATCTGTTGTGTTGAAAAGCAGGCTTGACAATTTGCTAACTGGTTTGAATGCAATATGAACTTTTTTACTATCAGACAAAACTCTAGCAACCTGTTCTGACGTCTTCCCAAAATATGTTAGAGACATAAATTTTTCGGGCTTTTCTCTCTTGGATTGGGGATATATCATGTTGAATGTTTTGTTGCTTATTTTTCGATTATTTAAACTCTCTATTGCTTTTATATCGAAGCCGTTGTTCTCTGCTATTAACATAATGGTGTTAAATTCTCATTTTCGGTCCATGTCCGATAAAGGCAAAGAAATCGCTCTGTGAATCATGGACTATTTTTTGAGAATACAGGTGAAATGAATCTATGGGTATGACATTATCCGTGTACGATGGTTTTCTGAAGATATTAATTGATAAATGGTTATTATTCTAAGAAATTGAGCTTACTATCGACTTCTGTTTCTACTTTGAACTTAATTTTAGGATGAATGTTATTAATGGAATTCAGGAAGATTTCCAGTTGTTATTACTCACTAATGTTGGGGTTAAATATCTCAAGCTAACCTGACATAACCATGCCCAATAGCAAAGCGCAACCTAACCTAACAACCTGCGAGGAGTGTGGGACTCACACACACTAAACCTAACCTCCCTCTCTCCTGCCTTCAGTATCCGTATTTGCCCATCGCAGAACTAACTAGGCCGATATGGCCTTTCTATTGCTACGAGAAGAATCTCATCTACGATACATTCACCTTCTGATGTTCTCGGTCCTTTATCTCCTTCCTTTCCATCGCGTTGGTTATCACACTGAAACTCTCCATCCATTTCCGCTTATCTCGGAGCATTTTGGAGATCATTACCTGGCACTCCCTAACACCACCAAAGATGTCCTTTAGCTTTCGTTTTCCAGTGACTCATTGTTGTACGCTATCCAACACGCCACACGTCTTGCACCCATATAATCTCCGGTACTGCCGATTCTTTGGGTAAATACTTCACTCTGACTATCCCTAGGTAGTTGAACCCGTTTTTCGTTATAAATTCCTGCCTCCACAGTGTTATCTGCGGTTCGCCCGCTGACCTCAGTCCCTTCAATAATCACATCCTGGTCTTTCGGTCATGAACCTTTTTATCAGTTCCACGGCCCTGTTAATCTTGCTTTGGATACCTCCTTACCTAACCTACCTCACCTAACCTAATATACCTAACCCGATAAGATAGGCGAAATGCCCTCATTCGCGAAATCCTTTTTTTCCTGGATTACATCATAGGAGGGATCAAAAGAAAAACATTCATCGATATATTAACCCCCTCTCGCCACCCCTTTCCTCAGCTAACAAAAAATGTTTTTTTTTGCATTTTATTTTTTCCTCGGGTTCTGCTGGCTTAAAAAATCTGAAAAAAAATCATGAACAACCTTAGTCACCTTACAAAACATACAGAATTTTTTCGTAATAATCGGTCCCCAAAAAAATTTTTATTTCGAAAATTTCATCTCTAAAATTAGCAAAGATCGTCCAATTTTTTCGGCGTTTGATTTCTGTTATGAAAAAGTATTTTCCTGAATTTTTTCAGATTTTTTCTGAAGGTGCGCCACTTTCAAAAACGCGAAAAAAAAGTTTTTTTGCATCTTAATGCGGAATATTCAACTGTTCGCTAATCTGGGTTCGTGGAAAGAAATAACAATAGACTATTTCCCTACATTTTCATTATTATATGGGCTAACTATAGATCATTTGATAACTTATTGTTTATTTAATTCACGTTTATCTATGCATCACATTATTTTATGTCAAAATTTAATAAGGAAATCTAAGGAATTGGGATTAAATGAACAAAAAAATTAAGAAAAATGTTTGAAGTGTCATTAGTATAAAGATTTTTATTAATAAAAATATAATGATTTTCATTACTATTTGTAATGCTTATGCGTCTGTGTGTGCTATGTGAAGATATGAGTTTGAGTGAAAATGTATAATAAAATATTTCGAATTACGAAGCTTTATAGACTGTATAAAACATAAATTGAATAATTTACATAATTTTCACTCATTGCTATCTTCATCTATTACAGGTATTGTATCTCTGTTTGTAAATACAAGGTGCTCCAACGAAAACTAAACAGAGGCTATATCTACCAAGATATTCATTTCTGATCAAAACGCAAAAATAGGTCAATTTTTGTTTTGAGGAAGACATATTTTGGAGTACAAACTTGCCTGAAATATCAACCCCCTAGGCGGGGATTGCAATCCTTGAACAATTTGAATAGGGAAGATGGGTCGAGTGATGATTAAAAAAAAAAGTGGTATCTTTGTCTACATTGCCTTGAACGAATTTCCATTTTCAATTGAAAAGTGTAAAAGATACAGGGTGAGCAACTGAAAGATAGGGAAGAGTATTTCCCTGAGATTTTTCAAGTTTCAGTGAAGTAAAATGGAACAGATCCATGCTGATCATTGTCAGTCATCATCTAGTACCATTCTCATCTAGAATTTCAACCCCTAGAGCAGGGATGACCACCCTTGAAAATTTGGAAGAGGGTAGATGGGTCGAGTGATACCTCGAAAGAAAGGTATTATCTTTGTCTGCATCCCCGTGAACGAATTTTTATTTTTGATTGAAAACTGTAGAAGATACAGAGTGAGCTACTGAAAAATAGAGGAAACTATCTATCGCCCTGAGCTATTCAAGTATTAGTGCAAAAAAATGGGACAGATTCATTCCAGATCAAAGGTTGTCATCTTCCGAAACACCATTCACATCTCAAATTTCAACTATTCCATTTTTTTGCACTAATACTTGAACAGGTCAGGGCGATAGAAAGTCTCCTCAATTTTTCAGTAGCTCACTCTGTATCTTCTACAGTTTTCAATCAAAAATGAAAATTCGTTCACGGGGATGGAGACAAAGATAATACCTTTCTTTCGAGGTATCACTCGACCCATCTACCCTCTTCCAAATTTTCAAGGGTTGTCACCCCTGCTCCAAGGGTTGAAATTCGAGATGAGGATGGTACTTGATGACTGCCATTGATCAGCATGGATCTGTTCCATTTTACCTCACTGAAACTTGAATAGTCTCAGGGAAATAGTCTTCCCTATCTTTCAGTTGCTTACCCTGCTCATGTTTTACAGGCTTCAGCAATATTTTTATTGAAATTGCGGACAGGAAATTCTGATAATTGTGTCGCAACTGTTCATGAAATTGACGAATAAGTAGTTAGAAAATTAATAGATAGCGTGCTGAAAATATTTTACCAAAATATTTTGGTTAACATGCTAATACTAGAGAATATTTCGTCAACCGTACATTTCCAGTTGCACGTCAATTATTTGATTTTGGACGATAGCTTGACGCTCATGTGCGACGATACATATATACGTCACGGAAAAAGTAGTAACATTATTTACCAGAGGAAATCGTACTCAGGACAAAAAAAAAACAATCCTTATGCAAACCATTTACGATTACTACTACAGATGGTTTCGTAGTGAACGTAGAAAGTCCTTTCTACGTCACAAAAAAATGATGCTCAAATATATACTATTTTCATTATTTTTCGCACTCCGAGACATGTGAAAAGTTGAATTTTCAGCATTCAAAGGGCCGCAAAGCGAAATAATTGTCAAAAATGACTAAAAATGGTCTCTAAAAAATATGTTTGACTTAAAAATTCTTTAGTTAACTCTTATATTGTAAAGAAATAAACTATCACTCCGCACTCCTGGACATGTGAAAAGTTGAATTTTCCGCATTGAAATGCAAAAAAACTGTTTTTTTGCGATTTTTGAGGTGGTGCACCTTCAGGAAAAATCTGAAAAAATTCAGAAAAATACTTTTTTATAACTGAAATCAAACGCCGACAAAATTGGACTTGCACTGGTCTTCGCTAATTAAGAGATGAAATTTTCAAAAAAAAAAAATTTTTTTTGAGGCCCTTAAGGGGGCTCGATCATTGCGAAAAAAATCTGTATGTTTCATAGGGTGACTAAGGTTGTTCTTGAAGTTTTTCAGGATTTTTAAGCTGGGAGAACCTTAGGAAAAAATCAAAATGCAAAAAAACACGTTTTTTGTTGGATGTGTAGGGGGGAGGTGGGAGGGGGCTAATATATTGATGAATGTTTTTCTTTTGACCCCCCTATGATGTAATAAAGGAACAAAATCATATCACCGTTCTATGTTCTATGAAATTTTAAAGATGGATGCAGTTTATTTACATAATTTCAGGAGTGGAAAAAATAAACACGTATTGACATTACGTTTTGAATGGAGAAAAATAATTTTTCGATAATAGTTTAATTCATATAACATTAGAAATTAAATCTTTTGATGAATTGCTTCAAACAACCGTAAGTATACCATTTTTCTTCTTCTTTACGTGCCGTCTCCTTTAAGAAGGTTCGCTATCACCATGGCGATTTTTATCTTTAAAGTTGCGGATCTGTACAAATCAACAGAGCTACTGTTGTACCACTGTCTTGGGTTGTTCAACTAAGAAATGCGTCTTCTTCTTATACTTCATTTACCCTGTATTTTTCCCTGTATAATAGTTTGCAACAGTGTATATCTTTCTCCTACCATCACGTGACCCAGATATTGCAACTTTCTGATTTTATTGTATTGATTATTTCTTTTTCCTTTCCCATTCTTCCCAATACCTCCTTGTTCGTTGTTCTGCTCACCCAGTTTATTCTGAGGATTCTTCGAAATGCCTACATCTCGAATGCTTCTAGCCGGTCAGTGTCGCATTTCTTAAGCGTCCAGGCTTTCATTCCATATGATAGTACTGGAAATACGTAGCATTTAAGCATTCTGATTTTAACATGTAGACTAAAATCTGTTCTGGTTAATGCATTCCTCATTTTAGTAAACACTGTTCTAGCCTTTCCGATTCTTGATCTTATTTCTTGTGAATAATCATTTTTGTCATTTACAATTGTTCCCAAGTACTTGTATTTGCAGACGTTCTCCACTGGCTCCCCTTTGATCCATAATGTTTCTCGCTGTTGTTGGTGTTCTGTGACTGTCATAAATTTAGTGTTTTTGGTGTTAAGTGTGAGCCCCCTTTCTTCGCTGATCTGTACTACTAGATCTATTAGCCTTTGTAGTTGTTCCAGGATTTCTGCTATTAGTACTGTGTCATCCGCGTATCTAATGTTTATAACCTTCCCATTTACTTTCACTCTCGTTGTTTTTTGATTTTGCAGTGCTTCTTGTACTATATCTTCTTAATACAAATTGAAGAGTAATGGTGAAAGCATGCTTCCTTACTCCACGTTTTATTTTTATTTCTTCTGAAAGTTCATTTTGTACAGAAACTTAGGCAGTCTGGTTAAAATAGAGATGTGTCATTATTCTGATATCATTCCTGTCAATGTTTTTATCCCTCATGAGTTTTATGAAATGATTATGGCGGACTTTGTCGAAAGCTTCGTTATAATCGAGGAAGGCTACATATATTGGCTGATTAACGTCTATGAGTCTTTGAGGCAACACATTAAAATCAAACAACGCCTCCCTAGTACCCATTGCATTTCTGAAACCAAATTGTGTTTCGCTAATATCTTGCTCAATCTTTCTAAAAATTCTTCGATGTATAATTTTGAGGAATATCTTAAGGGTATGGTTCATTAGGCTGATCGTCCGGTGATCCTTGCATTCCTTAGCGTTCGATATTTTTGGCAGTGTAATAAATGTTGATTTGAGCCATTCTCTAGGGATGATTCGGGTGTTATATACAGTGTTGTACAGATCTACCAGTACTCCAATTTGATTTTCTGCAATTAATTTGTTAATTTCTGTTGGTGTTTCATCAGGTCCTGGAGATTTATTGTTTTTAGCTGTTTCAACGGCATTCATAACTTCTTCTTTTGTTATATTTGGGCCCTGTTCCTTATCTGTGTATCCACCTATTGTTTACTGTTGTCTCTCATCTTCGAACAATTCTTCAATGTACTCTTTCATCTTTCTAGTTTCCCTTAGGTGTCTGGACTTATCTTACCGTTTTTATCTAGTAGAATATTGCTATTGTTTTTTTTTAATGCCCGCTAGTTCTTTAATCTTTTTATGGAGATTGAAGTCATCATGTATTGCTTGGAGTTCTTCTATTTCTACGCATTTTCCTTCGTACCATTTTTCTTCGGCGTGTCGTATTTTCTTTCTTATATCTTTCTGTATGGTCTTGTATGCACTTTCGTCTCTATTCTTATTAGACCTTCTGATTTCCATTAACTGTAATATGTCATCAGTCATCCATGATTTTTTGTTGTTTGTTTCCTTCATTGTTGCTAATAGGTCTGTTGTTGGGGCCATAGTTGTAGTTTTAAGAGTTTCCCATTTTATGTTTACATCGGAGCTCGGGGTTGAGTCAATTTTGCTTAGTTCTTCATTTATTTTTTCTGTGAGTTGTTGTTCTACTATTGGGAGCTGCTTTATGTTATCTATGGTTGCTTGTTTCTTGAGACGGATTTCCATTTGAACTATCGCTGGATTGTGGTCTGTCCGTACCCGGGTAGGTTTTGGCCAATTTGATGGTATTCCGATATCTCTTCTTTATCAAAACATAGTCTATTTGATTTCTTTTAATCTTGTTTTTTATATGCAGATAAATGCTAGTCAAAAAGTAACTTTATTCCACTTTTTCTTTGTTGATTAGGGGGCTGATTGGAGAATTAGGTAGGTTTTGGCCAATTTGATGGTATTCCGATATCTCTTCTTTATCAAAACATAGTCTATTTGATTTCTTTTAATCTTGTTTTTTATATGCAGATAAATGCTAGTCAAAAAGTAACTTTATTCCACTTTTTCTTTGTTGATTAGGGGGCTGATTGGAGAAAAATGGAACACCTTCAACCAAAAATCGAAAATCACAGCAAATTTAAACCAGCTGAGTAATTCATGGTAGTTCGTTTTCATTGAAAATCATTGTAAACTTTCTTTATTGAAATAAAGGAATGTTTTTGGTTTGCTAACAAAAAATCATCAGACATATGCGGAACATTTGTAGCTAGCTATCAATTTTTTCACTATAAATATTTATTTTCTGGGTTCATATTTCCACACCTGGCTCCATTATGGAAAAAACATAATATTTAGTATTAGTAATCGTAGACAAATGGGTTTTATTTTCTATATATTATTTACATCATAAGGCATCTTATGGAAGGGTATATCTACGGAAAATACTTTGTTTTATTTCAGATAAAACAAGAAACTACCAATTTCCGGCCTCTAATGCATTTTAAATCGTTCTATAATAATTTAATACACCCAACTTGTTTCTGTAGAAACTATTCGGATATCATCGAACAGTTATCATCAGGTGCATGTTATTTCTGAAACACCATTACTATATATTCAATTAAAATACTCAGATGTCGATCTTTATTTGTTGCCGACTGAATGAAGAAAAGTAGTTTGTTTCGTTTGCTAGGTCTTCGAATAAGAACAACCATATTCATAATTTTTGATAATACCTTCTCTGGAGGGAAAGGAATTTAGCCAGCAGGTATTACGCCTTATAGATAATATGATTCAGTCGGTACATTGCCAAGCAATGAATTCCATTCACAATATACCCACATGGGCAATATTCTGGAATATTTGGTAATTTTTGTTCATTATTTAACCACTAGTTTGGAGTAATGAAAAAATTACTGTAAAAATCCAAGTTTAGTATCCATAAATCAGCAACAATAACAAAAATCGAATGCTCTTCATCCACAAACATGCATAAATAGAAAGTTTTTCCCAATTACTGCAGCGTTTGGTGCGAGGTCTTTTATGTTTTGTATGCTGGCAATTATTACAAAAAGGTTGACAGTCAAGCTTGACTTCTACCAGCCCTACGAGCAGGCTGCTTTCCGGAGCGGATTTGGTACGAATGATCATCTACAAACTATTAAAACCTTAATAGAAAAATGCCTCGAATACAATAAACCCCTGGTTCTCATCTTTGTAGATTATGAAAAGGCATTCGATACCATAAACCAACGTAAAATGTTAGAGGCTCTAGCTGAGTGTCGCATAGACCATCGATACATGGCACAGATAAAGTACATATATGATCATGCCACAGCTTGTGTGAAACTTCACGCAAAAACAGAAACATTCGAAATACAGAGGGGCGTGCGACAGGGAGATCCGATTTCGCCAAAACTCTTTATAACCCTACTCGAGTATATGTGCAAAAGGATAGACTGGAAAAATATGGGTATAAATATTAATGGGGAATACTTGAACCACCTTAGGTTTGCCGACGACATCGTCCTCATATCCGACAACATAGGAGATGCAAAAGAAATGCTTGAAAGGCTCAAACAAGCTTCTGAAAGGGTTGGACTAAAGCTGAACGCGTCTAAAACACAATATATAACCAATCTCGTTACAAGTGGAAATATTCAGATAGGTGATGCTGAAATTGACCAAGTCCAAGCCTACAAATATCTTGGACATGAAATCAAAATAAGTCGAGACAACCAAACCTGTGAAATCTTCAGAAGAATTGGCCTTACTTGGGCAGCGTTTGGTAAACTGAGCAATATCTTAAATCAGATATCCCAATTTGTTTGAAACGAAATGTTTACAACCAGTGTGTGTTGCCTGTCATGACTTACGGCGTGGAAACTTCAACTCTGACCAAGAAATCGGCCAATAAAGTTCGAGTAGCCCAGCGTGCCATGAAGAGATGCATGCTCGGATTATACCTTAGAGACCGAATATCAAATGACATAATCAGGCAAAGAAGTGGGGTTGAGGATGCTATTAGTAGGATCGCCACACTGGTCTGACGATATAAAACGCATCCAGACGAATTGGATACAGACGGCACAGAACAGAAGGATGTGGCATAGTTTACGGGAGGCTTATGTCCAGCAGTGGACAGAACGAGCTGCTTGATGATGATGATGATGATGATGATGCTGGCACGTAGAGCAGAGCAATAATCAACTGTCAATACTAAACTTGTGAATATAATTCCAACATTTCAGCTATATGCATGGCTGTTTCAGCCACAACAGAGCTGTTAAAAATGATAAGTTAGTTGAAAAATTAAATTAAACCATGATTTTTCACGCAATCCTTATCTTCAATTATCTCAACAAGAATGTCTCGGTGAGTTGGTTCTTGTTTTCGGCATTGAAACACCAACATTTGAAACTGTCAACATTTTCTTATTGGTATGGAGAGTTAATCGCAAAAAGGTAACGCTTAGCGACGATTCAAGGGCAGGTGCACCAAAACAGTGGTCCCCCAAGAAAATTTGGATGAAGTGTGTAAGATTACCCAGGAAAATTGGCAATTGAGCGATTGAAACATCATTGCGTTGGCTGAAGAATAGGGTTAATTGGTATCCAAACATTCTGCACCGTTTTAACTTTTGAAAGTCTACAAGACAACATTGTCAGTGATGATGAATCTTGGAATTAACTGATACTATTAACAAGCCCATTCATGTGGAAAGTTGCCTCGTACGAGAAAAGAACTCTGCTAAACATATTTGGATTTTCCGCTACTTTGTCACTTGCCAATTGCAAAAATTGTTTCGTTTTACATAGTCTTGATTGTTCAATTCCTGGTGCAGCTGTACATGATATGCATGAAATTTATTCACTTTCAAGATTCTCTGGACGGAAGTTTGACTTTAACTGAGAAATCTCTCTTTGGTTTTTATATGGGTCCTCTGTCACTATCAACAATATTGATAACTGGTTGTCTTCAGCTGTAGTAGTTTTTGGTTTTTCATGTTTTTTGTAAGCGATATTACCCGTTTCGATAAATCTAACTAGAAGTTTTTCAAAGCATTTTGCATCAGGGTGCCTCTTACCAGGAAACCTTGTGCATAAACTCTACTTGCCAACAAAGAATTTCTATCACAGTCAACCAGAATAAAAATCATATCAACCATTTCTTCTTTGGAGAACTTCATGGCAGTCAATTGAGAAAATTGGGTTAAAACTCACTTTAACAATGTTTAATAACGAAACACTGATAAGTTCACCATGTAAAATGCAAAATATGATATGTCCGGACACCTGACAGAAGGCACAAATAAAAAAAAAATGTCGACACATACTTCGATTTACGTTTTAATCATCTTGATTTTATCATTCGTTAAAAGAATTATCTTGTTTAGGTTTCATTTTTCACTACTTGAATCATTACAGAAAAAAAACTACTGTGCGAATAATGATTCATATTGATGAGTTTGATACGGCTTGTAGAATTTTCATCAAAATTTTCAGAAATAATCGAATATTTCCAAAATGATCGAAGATAAAGATAAGGTTACTTCTGCAAAAATATAGCACAATATTTTATGCGTTGACATGAATAATAAAATACAGAGTGTTCCATTTGAAAAAAATCAAGATATGATATTTTTAAAATTACAATATTCAATAATTTTTTCGAGTCACTCCTGTATAAAATGAGGATAATCTATTTCAATTCATCAATAAAGTTATCCTTGAGCAATAAGAAAACGAAAGGAAAAAGTATTCATCCTCTCTGGCCGAAGGAGCATGCGATGATGTGAGAGCCTATTTTCATGAATTTTTACGGAAAAAAAATATTGTGACGAAACTACTCACCAAAAAATGACTTGAAGATATTATAGCAGAGTTTAGGACGCTCTTGAATCTTCAACGAAAAAGTGGTCTTCCAATCTGAAAAAACCTCCCAAGATTTTTTTATAGAAAATTGAGACAGACACCTTGTTAACTTCAGAATAAATTGCTGAAGTAGATTTTCACTTTCTGAATACAATACCGTTCGGACACAAATGAAATCTTCAAGAATGTACTCGCCACTGGTGAATCACCCAGTATAATCGCGTATTAGCATATGTGGCGTGAAAACCTCCGTACAGATTTCATCATAAAATTGTGAATAACATTATTATCGACGTATATTTCACAGAATTGCCTCTTGCCGAAAGAAGAAATAAAATTTATTTTTGAAAATTTATCGATATACGATAACACATCAACCATAATATGAAGCGTCAAGCAAATGAAGTATATGTCAGGTGTCAAAGTATAGCAGAAGGTCTCTTAGAAGCATTATTTAGTATTCTGTTGTTCAGAAGTACCAAATGAAGAAACGAACGTCCTATAACGATTTTCACCGTCGACTCGATTTTTGCAACTGAGTTATAATGCAAACTCATTTTTTTTCAAATGTTAACCATAGGCAACATTGATTTCGATGAATACAATTTTTTTGTGCACTCAATTTTTCATCCAGGACGTGTTTTCACCAAGAACAGAAAATTGTATAATTTTTCCCTTATTTCTTCTAGTTACTCTATGTAAATTCACAGAATTTACACGGAATGATTGAAATAGGTTGAGTATGTTCTGTGCTTTCATTATGACAGTTCGAAGATTTACTCTTGCTATGATAGTTCAGATAAATTATTTATTGTTTTCATCAAATCACAACTAATGTGTAAATACATTATCGTATGTACTAACGAAGTGACCATGTCGTAAGAAAAGGTTATTATGATTGGATATTATATTCAAAATAATTATGATTCTTTGGATCGTTTTTCTGACAAGCGACATGCTCATAAAAGTATATTCATAAAATTGAGAAAAAACCTCATGAACCATAGTACATTCAACGTCCCAAAGAAAATATAATATGAAGTTGTTGTTGCAGAAGATGCAACAATTGATAGAATCGGTAGTGTAACTGCTGATCTATCGATTCCAAGCAGGCAGATTGAAATCGCAAGAGAGGTATCTAAGAGTCGACCGCTCAGTAAGGAAAATAGATTTAAAACTATTAAATATCAATGCGATATATAATCACGAATTAGCATATATGGTGTGAAAACCTCCGTAGGGAATTTCATCATAAAATTGTGAATAACATTATTATCGATGTATATTTCAAAGAATTGCCCCTTGCCGAAAGAAGAAATATATATATTCAAAACAAACGTCTTATAACTGCTGATGAGTCACACCGACAAAGATACCATCAGAGCATGTCAATGAATTCAGACTGAGATGTGATGTCAGATTGGAGCCAGTTGGGCTTGGTCAATTTTCTCAGAAAAGAACACGCATCTATTCGGTCATGTGTCAGCTATTGCCAAATCTGCTTCGGTTGTTCTCAGTTTTCTTTTTAGGACTGAGTAGTACTTAACGCCATCACAACTGATGCTTTTATATTTTAGACTTGGCCTAAAATACTATTACCATGTCTAGGTCTCAGGTGAATGGTAAATGCCAAGAAGAACTGGAAGGCTCGGTCCTGAGAAAAATCCTGCTCCAGGGTCGCGGAAAACTCTCAAACTCTCATCTAGCCACGTATAAAAATTCTTTTGTCTACAGGGATAGTGTACTGTGGAATTCGCTTTCATCGAACTCATTTCTGATAACTTACAATTTGGCCTCTTCAAGAAGCGAGTGAACATACACATTAAACTATCTTGGGCTGTCACAGCAGTAGCAAGCCAGGCATCGCTTTCTTATAAGAGTGGAAAATAAAGAAAATGAAAAACAGATGAAAGTCAAAATACCTTTAGCGCCCTGATCACTAAAGGGCATTCTACTATTTGATGGTGCTTACTTCCGTTATCGTACTTTTACACGCATTAACAGCAAGCTATGTTTATTACCTAGAATGGTTTCTCAACTTAAGTGTTGAAGAAACCATCCGTAGTGCAATGAAGTGTAATTCGGGAATTACTTCGCGAATAATATCAAGAGGAATAAATTAATATTCACTTCCTGTTGTGGTTTAAAGGTGATTCTGGAATGTACTATGGATACTCACGTTTATATAAAAATATCAAACTCATAAGCTTGATTGAGTATGGAATATTCCTCCAGGACGTAATTTTCCCCAAATTACGATTAATTTCAGAATACTCGAAACGATTGCATCTATTAAGAAATACAATCAAATACGCAATTAGGACTTTATGTTTCGTTCAAATTCAGTTTGTGAAAGCCGCTTGCACTACCTTCTAATCTGATTTCGGTTGAATGGAAAAGCCCCAGCAAAAACGAAACAATTTGTTCGTTGATTCATAAAAATAGGAACAATTTTCTCACAATCGATCAGCGCACTCGCTACAGACGTCACGGAAGTCGTTCCATAAAAAAAAACCTTTTGTGCGATACGGTCGGTGCATGTTTTTAACTCGTGTATTTAATGTTTCTCCCTAGTCATACGAAGACACTTGCATGATGGATAGCTAAACCGACGTTTTAGACTGACGGATCATCTGCATGTGGGGATTTAAAAGATCCTTCTTCTGTGGGGTAACTGAAGGTTCTCCCTATGTTAAGATTTTAAAATTTCATATTGGTTAATTGTTTCATTATATAGCATACTTCATTGTTCGTATCTATTTATTCTGTGACTTTTGTTGTATAGGGTATCATAAAATAAATATATTTTGGCAACATTGTCTCATGAATGAGTCAATATCATGAATGAAAATCGTGAAATGTATTAGATTAGATTAGCTTGAAACGGTTGTAAAAATTTTTGTTGTTGCTGAGTTGGCTGAGTTTTCCATACTGACGCGGAGTTTGAAAGCAATCTGTCATTTAGTTTGTTCATACTGCTCGATTCTGTCAGTTCTCACAAGCGTGTTTCGCGATTTTTTCAATGGATAAAAATATCGAACAAAGAATTTTTCCCAAATTTTGTATTGTAAATGAAATTTCGTATGTCAAATCGCTGAAAATGTTACAGGAGGCTAACGGTGACTCAACTTTATCAAAAACACGTGCATATGAGTGGTGCATTCAACAGCGTGCAAAGTGAAGAGCTGCCTCGCTCTGGTCGACTATTAACATCTTCTACTTCAAACTTTATCTATTTATTTATTTATTCACCAATCAAGAATACACACAGGTGAACTATCACCCAAAAACTATATTCAGAACTCCTTGAGTTAGTGCTAAATTTACAACAAGAATTGATATAATGAGTACTAAATTTAAAATAAATTACAATCAAAAGTTACAATTGAAAATCAAGTGAAAAGGTTAAGAAAAGACGAGAAATAAAGTAGGACGACACTGAATATAAATACATTATAGACTATTATCTAATATAAGCTTCAATTTAGTTTTCAGAAATTTCCTTTCACGACCAAATAAATCGATTTCTTGATTAAAACAATTGCACAGATCTTGAATTCTCCTCAAGGGAGGGTTTTTAGCACTCATAGTATTTCTAAAACACAAGTTAAATAGGTCCTGCTGCCTGAAGCACCTTAGTGGAACGTAAAAAGAAACACACTGAAGAATATTCGGCGAATCCAAGAAACCATTTAAAAGTTTGAAAAGGAACAAAATGTCGTTAATTTTTCTGCGTTTTTCCAAACTAAACAACCCGAAGTATTTGAGACGCTTGGGATAATTTTCGGGGTCCCCGAGGTCAACTTCAAGTTACACCTGTAACTTAAAAACCTCGCAAATCTCTTTTGTACGCTCTCTATATGTTGAATATGGATATTATATTGGGGATTCCAAATTGATGAGGCAAAATTCAATTTTGAATAGATGTAAGCATTATAGAGAGATATAAGAGCGTTTCGATCGTTGAAGTATTTACATTGTCTAGTAATGAATCTGATTTGATGATTTGCTATACATTCGATGTGGCGATTGAAAGATGATTTTGCATCAAATATTATGCCGAGATCTCTAATATTATTTACCCTAGATAGCTGGGTATCTTCAATACAGTATGGGTAATTTATTGTAGATTTGTTGCGGGTAAAATATATAACCTGGCACTTAGATAGATTGAGGAATGAAGTATTTTCATTACAGAATTTATTTAGATGTTCTAGCTCCTGTTGAAAAATCAAGCAGTCCTGCGTATCCTCAACTCGACAGAAAATGAGGTCGTCTGCAAAGAAAAGAAACTTACAGTTTACGAAACAGTTGGTTATTTTGTTAATGTAAATCAAAAAGAGTAAGGGACCCAGGTGGGATCCCTGGGGAACTCCTGAAGTAATAAGAAAATACTCAGATTTGAAACCTTCAACAGCAACGTACTGTGATCTATTCGACGAATATGAACTAAACCAGTGAAGTAAGGGATCAACAAAGCCTGCTCCAGCAAGAGCCAAAACCTGATGATCTATACTCAACTTATCGAATGCCTTGCTAAAGTCAGTATAGATTGTGTCATTAAATTTTCAACTGATCTGCCTTTGAAAAAACCATGTTGTTCAGGTATAATTTGTGCTTTCACGAGATTGAATAAATGAGGAAAAACGAGGGACTCGAAGACCTTCTCGAAGATACAAGGTTTGCTGATGGGTCTGTAGTTATTGCCCAAGTTTTTATTTCCGTTTTTATGAATGGGTATAATGATAGCGACCTTCTATTTGTCCGGAAATACACCCAAGTGAAGTGATTCATTATGAATCAGAGTAAGAGGAGTCTTCAGTGATGATGCATATGCTTGTACAAAACTAGATGGAATGCGATCGGATCCTGCACCCTTCTTGGTATCTCTATTTTTGAGTTCTCTTCTAATTTCGTTGAAAGAAAATCAAATTGAATTTTAGTTAGTACATACGGCCAGTTAACTTTTACCTCATCAGAAATGAGGTTAACTGTATCAATGGAAGGGGGTGCATATACACTCTCAAAATATTCCGCGAACTTTTTTTGTTATAAATTATAAATGTAGCCTGGAAAATTTTTATTTCTATCCTCAGTTGAAATAAAACGGAAAAGCTTCATTGGACTCACCGAAATCTCAGCCGGAACCAAAGCAGTGTATTTTTTGCAGTCTAATTATATTAGTTCTTTCGACTTTGTTCGGAGTTGCCTAAATTCGAGAAAATCACTAAGGCCGCCATAAATTTTCCACCTCGTATGGAGTTTATTCTCACGTTTTATCAACCTAATTGTTTCATGCGAGTAATAAATAGGAAATTTGTTGCTTATTCTAGTTTTAGGAACATGTTCATCTATGATTTTTGATAAGTATTCGTAAAAAACCTGTAGATCTAAATTTACATCATTGTTATTCAGTAGCTCTGCCCAACGAATTTTATTGATATTTCGTTTCATTTTATTATAGTCGAATTTTTTGAAGTTTAGAAAATATTTAGTGTCAGTGAGAAACCGCTTTAATGATTAGTTTCACATACAAATTCCAGATGTGGAAGATGATTGTCCTCATTGACTAAAGGACTATTACATCGCTTCAGATTTTAAACTATATAGGTGCTACTCAAAATTAAATCTAAAATGTTGTCATTCTCATTACTTATGTTATCGAATTGGAACTAGAAAGTAGCTATCTGGGCGCTTCAAGGCTAGGAGGGCAATCGTCATGTCTTTCGATCTTGCTGGTATCGCATCGTCGACCATCGGCAATTTTTACTAGTTCTCCACCATTCTCTTTCAGAGGGTGGAAAATTTTACTTTGTCTGATTGTAACGAGATTTTTGCTACTCTTTTTGTTCATTTCATTTTGTAGTCCACTCTTCTTCAATGTTAAAGAAAACTAGAGGTGGTGCTAGATTTCAAGCAAAGTTCTTCATTAGTGGTATAGCCATGAATTACAAGAGCAATTTGGTATAATTGATCTAAGGCCAGTTAATGGGAGAATGCAATTTGATACTGTTACTGTTATTGTCGTGGTATCATCTGGCTCAACAGTGTTTCTGAGTGGTCCTGAGAAAGTGTGTTGTTTTTAGGATTTCTGCGTTAGCTCAAGTTGAGTTAGGTGCCATTGGAAAACGTTTGACCGAGGTTTCTTCTTTTAGCTGAAAGCCAATATAATACCGAGGTGTTCGAAGTGAGGATTATTCGTAGTTTGTTTTCTTCAGATGGTAGTTCAGTTATTGGAGTGCCTGGCGATTGTTCATGTGGAAAACCATCACAACTAAGAATATAAATTTATACGTCACGGGAACAAATTATTATCAGAAGTAATAAGAAATTATGAATCACACGAATAAATTCCCCCTTTTTTTTGATTCACATATTTTCAGTCCATGCTAACCTCTGTTCTGATTCAATAGTTTTAAATTGAACAGAATGACAATTTTTCCAACCTTTTGAATAGTTTCATTTCAGAAACGGTGGCTCTTTGTTCTGCTGAAAATGAATACTTTTTAGATTTGAATTCTAATGATTTTTTGAACAATTCTAGCCACTTTGAGCTGGATGCGAATTCTTTTACCATCGACCAGATTACTGATACTTTTCTCCAGATTTACATATTTCTAATTCATTTGAATTGTGGAGGCCGTTACTTGATGTAGATCCATGATATAAATGAGATAAAAACACAAGGTTTAACTTTAATCTACACTTTATTCGAAAAAATTCGACGAGGTTTCGCTGACACAGCAGCTTTATCAAAAATGAAAAACAGAATGAAGAGTATGGTATTATAAACAAATCGTAGAACAAGTTGGATGAATAACAGAAAAATCCACACCGAGCCATTGTACAGTTAGTATGAAAGGTAATAAAAACTAATTAAACAAGTTAAGTAGGGTGAATAATTCACATCTACCTGTTCATTCAAAAGCTTGTCCGAATGTTTGTATCTATTTATTTCTAATGCTTCTAGGAGACCTAATTTTGAACTTTTGATTTTATGTGTAATATGTCAAAGTTTTTATTGAATGAATGGTTTTCTTTTATTAGGTGGTTTGAATAATTTGAATCAGATTTATTTTTATCGAAGCTACGTTTATGTTCAGACGTTCTTATGCCAAAACTCCTATAGGTCCTACCGATATAAATTTTATCACAAGAACCGCAATTGAGTTTATAGATTCCTGATTTCCTTGATATTTCAACACGAGATTTATTATTTTTAATATGTTTACCTAAGTTATGAGAAGTTTTGAAAGTTATATTAAGATTTTGTTTGACGAGAAAGGATTTAATATTTGTACTTGCAGAACCGCAGAATGTTAAACTGTTGAATATTTTATAGTCTTTATGAATAGGATATACTTCATTTATTGCTTTCTGATACAGTTTTTACGAATGATTAGATCTATTATCATATCCGGATTATATGAATTATTAATGGCTATCTGTTTGATGATGTTTAACTCTTTATTATAATCTTCTACTGATAAAGGTAAATTGAGTAACCGATGTACCATGCTGTTTAAAGCTGCAACTTTGTGTTGAATTGGATGTAATGAGTAGTTATGTATAATTGTATCAGTATGTGTTGGTTTACGAAAGACCGAAAAAACATGATTATTATTTTGTTTAGTGATTTTTAAGTCCAAAAATTAATAGAATGGTTCTGTTCAATTTCTATCGGGAATTAAATGTTTAAATGGATGGAATTAATGAAATTAAGAAATAAGTCTAATTGACGAGTAGTTCCAATGAAACATACTAAGATGTCGTCAACATATCTATACCAATAAAGAAATTTGGAAATGAGTTGATGTGTATGAATTTTCTGTTCAATATTATTCATAAAATCTCTGCTAAAAGTGGACTCAAAGGATTTCCCATGATCAAACCATTTTCACTACTGTAATAGATGTTGTTGAAAGAAAAATAATTTCGTTCAATGCAAACGTCCAACAGATTCAATATTTCTGATTTAATTATGTGGTTAACATGATTCGAATTCAACATGTTTTCGATTAATATTCTGACATCACCTGGAGGAACACTTGGGTATAAATTCTCAACATCAAACGAAATGAGTTTTGCGTTAGGTGGTAGGTTAACGTTTTTATGTTATTTATCAATTCGAAAGAATTTTTATAGAAAATTTTGATTTGAATGAACAATAATTTTAATGATATCTATAAGGTAGTGCGACAATTTCACGGCTGGGGCTGTAACGTAAGATACGACTGGTCTAACGGGGTTATTTACTTTATGCAATTTAATGAGTGAATACAGTTGAGGTGGTTGAGGGTTTGGTAAAATTAATTTGTATTTATATATTGTTTTGATTAAAGATTTTGCGTCATTTATTGCAATTTTAATATTTTTCTGGAATATAAAAGTTGGATCTTTGTTTAAAATTGTATAGTTTCCAGACGAAATGAAATTTAGAGTTTTAAATAGGTAGTCATTTTTATTTAACGCAATAACAGTATTACCCTTATCTGCTTCTGTAAAATAACTTCATTTAGTTGAGATTTTTGTTTGATGGCCTTTAAAATAATTTGTTCTTTACTCGGTTTAAAGTCAGCTAATGATTCATTTTTATAATGTTAGATGCTAAATATTTAAGGTGAGTGTTATTAGGAATATTTTTCAGAGAAATTTCAGTATCTATGCCAAGTTCCTCTAAATCAGATTTTATCTTGTTTGATTTAATATTGTGTTTGAAACCTTTCTCCAAGAGATTTGTTTCATCAGTTGTGTTTCACACAATCTAACATTATAAAATATGAATCATTAGCTTACTTTAAACCGAGTAAAAACAAAATATTTTAAAGGCCATCAAACAAAAATCTCAACTGAATGAAGTTCTTTTACAAAAGCAGATAAGGGTAATACTGTTATTGCGTTAAATAAAATGACTACCTATTTAAAACTCTAAATTTCATTTCGTCCGGAAACTATACAATTTTAAACAAAGATCCAACTATTAAATTCCAGAAAAATATTAAAATTGCAATAAATGACGCAAAATCTTTAATTAAAGCAATAGATAAATACAAATTAATTTTACCAAACCCTCAACCACCTCAACTGTATTCACTCATTAAATTGCATAAAGTAAATAACCCCGTTAGACCAGTCGTATCTTACGTTACAGCCCCAGCCGTGAAATTGTCGCACTACCTTATAGATATCATTAAAATTATTGTTCATTCAAATCAAAATTTTCTATAAAAATTCTTTCGAATTGATAAATAACATAAAAACGTTAACCTACCACCTAACGCAAAACTCATTTCGTTTGATGTTGAGAATTTATACCCAAGTGTTCCTCCAGGTGATGTCAGAATATTAATCGAAAACATGTTGAATTCGAATCATGTTAACCACATAATTAAATCAGAAATATTGAATCTGTTGGACGTTTGCATTGAACAAAATTATTTTTCTTTCAACAACATCTATTACAGTAGTGAAAATGGTTTGATCATGGAAAATCCTTTGAGTCCACTTTTAGCAGAGATTTTATGAATAATATTGAACAGAAAATTCATACACATCCACTCATTTCCAAATTTCTTTATTGGTATAGATATGTTGACGACATCTTAGTATGTTTCATTGGAACTACTCGTCAATTAGACTTATTTCTTAATTTCATTAATTCCATCCATTTGAACATTAAATTCACGATAGAAATTGAACAGAACGATTCCATTAATTTTTGACTTAAAATCACTAAACAAAATAATAATCATGTTTTTTCGGTCTTTCGTAAACCAACACATACTGATACAATTATAAATAACTATTCATTACATCCAATTCAACACAAAGTTGCTGCTTTAAACAGCATGGTACATCGGTTACTCAATTTACCTTTATCAGTAGAAGATTATAATAAAGAGTTAAACATCATCAAACAGATAGCCATTAATAATTCATATAATCCGGATATGATAGATCTAATCATTCGTAAAAACTGTATCAGAAAGCAATAAATGAAGTGTATCCTATTCATAAAGACTATAAAATATTCAACAGTTTAACATTCTGCGGTTCTGCAAGTACAAATATTAAATCCTTTCTCGTCAAACAAAATCTTAATATAACTTTCTAAACTTCTAATAACTTAGGTAAACATATTAAAAATAATAAATCTCGTGTTGAAAAATCAAGGAAATCAGGAATCTTATAAACTCAATTGCGGTTCTTGTGATAAAATTTATATCGGTAGGACCTATAGGAGTTTTGGCATAAGAACATCTGAACATAAACGTAGCTTCGATAAAAATAAATCTGATTCAAATTATTCAAAACACCTAATAAAAGAAAACCATTCATTCAATAAAAACTTTGACATGTTACATATAAAATCAAAAGTTTAAAATTAGATCTCCTAGAAGCATTAGAAATAAATAGATACAAACATTCGGACAAGCTTTTGAATGAACAGGTAGATGTGAATTATTCACCCCTACTTAACTTGTTTAATTAGTTTTTATTACCTTTCATACTAACTGTACAATGGCTCGGTGTGGATTTTCCTGTTATTCATCCAACTTGTTCTACGATTTGTTTATAATACCATACTCTTCACTCTGTTTTTCATTCTTGATAAAGCTGCTGTGTCAGCGAAACGTCGTCGAATTTTTTCAAATAAAGTGTAGATTAAAGTTAAACCTTGTGTTTTTTATCTCATTTATTTCTAATTCCACTACTATCATGAAGATCTGGAGATCAGGAGATCTTCGTTAAGTATTCAAAATATGTCAAAACAATTACAAATGGCTACTGAAATTTGAACTACAACAACGAGGATTTGAAATGTTTTCAATGAATAATATGCAGGGAAGGTACACAACAATCGATACGTCTTAACTCGACTTGAACAAATTTACTTTCCGAGTCATCTCATTAGCAAATAGGTTTCCGTTTCTATTGTATATTAATTTCCTCAGTAGAAATTAAGTGTATTGAAGCTCTTAAGCAAATCAGATGACTGACGCCTCGGCAGCCCTTAGACGTTGTATTAATAAATTCGACCTCAGTTAGATTGGGTTGGGTTCGATACCTTGAGTTTACCCCAAGTTACTTACGTAAAATATAATAAGAAAGTAAGAGTATCGAATGATATTCTCCATATTATTTCGTGGTAATTGATAGATATAGAAATGTAATTTATTCATTCAGTGAAATAACTATGTATTATTGTCACTAAAACAACGGTTGTGACAAAAAATATCATAGTAGAGTAGGGGTGCTCAAACGGTCGATAGAGAGTTCTTTTTGTGTAGATCTCGGGAAGAAGAAAATTTTTAATAAGTAGGTAAGTAAACTACGAAAATTTATTACGTAATAAAATAACACTCTGCTAGCGGCAAAATGCGGCTTTATCAAAGGAAAGCGGGGTACTTGTCAAAGAAAAGCTGCGTTTTTTATTCGGGTGGCGCGTTTGACGGGATCATTCGAGACTTTCGTTCACGCCGGTATAAATGTTGCGTCTGGAGGATTTGGAGTCATTCTGAATAGTAACTTGAAGGGAATACTACGTCGATTCTTTTGTATGGTGAAGTATAAGTGCATCTGTTTCATTTGTTGTGCATCAGTTGCAATACCTAAGCATCGTAACTTAGAGAGGCATCATGAAACGGTTCATAAAAACTATGACAAGGATTTTCCGCCACAGAGTGAATTAAGCAAACGATAAGTACGTGATTTGATATCTTGTTTGAAAAAAGAACAAACCATATTCACAAGACCAGCCAAACAATCAAAAGCTGCTACGATCGCGTCATTTAAAATATCTCATATATTGGCAAAACACAAGAAACCATTCGAAAATGAATCGGTTGTGAAGGAATCATTTATTGAAGATGAGTGATTTTAAAAATAAAACAGAAATCATATCTGCTGTAAGATAAGGACATGGTAGATAAACTAAAACATGATATCATGAAATGTACATACTTTTATTTACAATTCAAACAACTGATATGACAGACACTGCCCAGCTGTGAGAGGGAGAATTTTTGACAATCATTCCTCTGAAGGTGAAGACCCGTTGCGAAGATTTATATGACGTTCTCATCAATTTTGTAAAAAACTAGAAGCTACCATTATATAAATTAGTGTGCATTACAACCGATGGAGCACCAGCAATGGCTGGACACAAAAACGGTTTTGTGGCATTGTGTCGAGTTAATGAAGAATTTTTTTCAATCCATTGTATTATACACCAACAAGTTTTGCGTTCAAAAGTTTTAATCACGGAGGAAATTATGGGCATTGTAACAAAAATTGTGAATTCCATCCGTGCACATAGCTTGCAACGGCGGCTCTTTAAGTTGCAGTTGGAAGATAGGGAATCAGCTGAACAAAGTGATTTAGTTCTTCACACGGACGTCAGGTGGTTGAGTCGCGGAAAGTTTCCAGAAAGGTTTCAAGAATTATTGCCCGAAATAACAGCTCTTCTAGACGAAAGAGGTGAGGACACTCAGATGTTGAAAAACGAAAAATAACTGACTGATTTGGTATTTTTGACTGACATCACAATGTAGTTAAACCCCATCAACCTGGAGCTTCAAGGTAAAGGAAAAACTATTATAGAGATGATTAGCGCAGTCAAAGCATTTAAAGGTAAACTCTACTTATGATAGATCAACTGAAAAGAAAGGATCTGAAACATATCCCGTCTTTGAAAGCAAGGATTCCTTAGTTGAGTTATGATACGTATGAGGCTGAATTATCAAATATTTTGGGACAATTCGAAATGCGTTTTTATGATTGCAGTAAATTGGCAAATATAGCATCTTTTATGAGTTATCCTTTTCCATGTGAAAACATTGTCAGTTTAATATGAACTCATGTTCTGTTGAAAATGAGTTGGTGCAGATTATATCAGATACAAATTTCTGGTGTTTCATATCTGAAGATAATTATCTGAATCTAAGGCAAATCGCCCTTCAACTGACGGCAATGTTTGTGTCTACTTACTTGTGCGAGTCTATATTTTCTTAAATGAAGATAATTGAGTCAAAATATCGCAATCGACTAACTGACTATCATATGCTGAGGGCATGCAGTGCCACGCTTCAACATCCAAAGTCACTCCTTAGTTAAGTTTAACACCATATGTAACCCTTTTGTTTTGTAACAACCAATAAACTTGCAATATTGAGTAACTATGATTTTTTTCATTGATATTATAGGGAAGAATCTAACTAAACCTAACCTAAACCTTGACTAAAATAATTTATATTGTGCGGAAAGCTAATATCTATATATGTTACTGTACAACCTACCAGTTAGGTAGGTAGGTAGGGTGTGTCGTCTATGTACGACAACCCTGCATCAGACATACTTGCAGCCTCTCAGAGTCGATCTTAAGTAGACTAAAAATATTGAGGTAGATCGCCAGCAGTTCAAGTTTGAGCACCCCTGTAGTAGAGTGTATTGTTACCCATTTTTATACAGATCCACTCACCGGCTGAGTTTTAAACTCCATAACTCTTTGATTTATCGTCCGATATCTTTGAATTATGGATATATTACAGATTATTCAACGAAAAATAACGATTGACGTTAGTAATGTTTGAAAATGCATTTTAAATGGCGATAAACGAGGGTAACCAAAATGATTTTTTTTCACCATTGATGATCTCATGGACATAATTTATATACCCAAATTGATGTATGTGGATGATCTGAAAATATATCTGAAGATAACGTCAGAAAGCGATTGAGAGATCTTGCAGGAAGTCATAAGTTCCGTATTGAACTGGTGTGTTATTAATCGTTTGGACTTGAATGTATCTAAGTGCGCTATCGTTCTTACTCTAATAAGAAAAACATCCTTTTTTGAGATTATATTATAAACAATAGTGTATTGAAACGTTCCACTGGTATAAAAGATCTTGGTCTTATATTCGACCAAAAATTCACTTTTGTTCCTCATATCAACTACACACACCACAAAAATTGTCGCATCACTTGGTATTTTAAATTCCACCATCGATTAAGCACCTCGATCGCAGTTTCTTTCTCAACATATGTTTTTGGACATATGAGGGGACAAAATCTTATTATGTAGTAACATTTGTTTCCATGTGATCTAAAACAAGATTAAGTTTATTTGACTATCAGTATTCATTCTATTTCTCTTCAGTTTTCACGCTAAATTAATGCAAGTTTTCTGTGTTTCTTGTTGATTGTCGAATTTTTGAATATATTGTAATGGCTGCTGAACTGTATGGTATCAAATGATAGACGCATGCCTGTATACAGACGACCTGGGGAACGGTATCAGCGATGCAATATCCGGCAAACCGAAAACTTCGGAGGGGCTCACTAATGGTGTGGGAAGGCATTTCTCTCCATGGTCGAACTGAGTTAGTCCCAGTGAACAATGGAAGAATGACAGTGGCCAGATACATCGCAGATATCCTTGAACTCCATGTTGTACCCTTCGGCCCATTGATTGGCAAAAACCTCATTTATATGCATGATAATGCTCATGCCTCATGCAGCTAGAGTGGTTACAGAATCTCTGCAAAATGCCAAAATTGATATTTTAAGATGGTCAGCCAGAAGTCCCGACTTGAATCCCATAGAACATGTTCGGGACAACATGGGGTGGCAAATTCAGCAACGTAGGAAGCCTTGTAGAAGACTCCAACAACTAGAAAATCTACTTCCTGAAATTTGGAACTCAGTGACTCAAGAGTACATCCAAAATTTGGTTGAGGGGCTTCCGAGACGTATACTGGCAGTAATTAGGGCCCGGTGAGGAAACACTCGATTTAGAAAATGATTAGTAACCATTCGATGCTAGTTGATTGGTCTCTTCGCGAATGTTTGAAGATGGAAGAATTCTTTAGTTTTTCATTAACTCGAAAATTGTTGATATTTTCCATCATAAACTCATCTCTTTTGAATGATATCTTCTTATTTTACACTTCTGAAAGTTACCAAGCGACTCTTGAATGATCAACCTATCATTCCATCTCAAGATTGTGTGATAGTAAGTTCGACTTGTTTACCACTATCAGTAGTGTATATTTGTACAATGTTCTCTGAAGCGCATCTGATATATTGCATACTTTTCTATTATTCTATTTTTTCCTTCCTATTTTATTTTATGCCATAGCATTTTTCTTTTTCTTCATTTGTTCATTTTATTTTTGTCATTTTCTGTGCTGAGTACGATTCTTATAGCTGCATGGTTTTTCACTAATATCAATTCATTATTTATGATTACGCTTTAAGCTGTTGATTTGTTATATAAATATTCCAATTTTTCCTAAGAAATAAAGAATTTATTATTATTAAGCGATTCGGCTCACGAAATTCCATTTGCAATACAAAATTTTAGACATATTCTTTCTTGATATTCTTATCCATTGTGAAAATCGACAGACTCATGAGAACTGAAATGATAGATTCCGTCAAACACCGGCTGTATATAGAAAACTGTATCACTCATATGCACGTATTTTTCTGAAAGTAGATTCCCTTTTATCCTTCTGTAACATTTGCAATACAAAATTTGAGGCAAAACCCACTTGTGAGGTTCGACGAATTCCAGCACTGTAAATAAACTAAATGACATATCCCGTCACTGTTGAAAACATTAGTGCCAACTTAACAACAAGAAAATAATCAATTTCCAGTACTTTTTGACAGAATGTATAGTAACTCTAAATTCGTCAGAAATTCCACTATGACGACGGCTATTGGTCGTATCTCTTACGATATTATCTCAAACTAGGTTTCATTCCATATGTTTTTTGGAAATTGTAGAAAATTTCCATAATATTCTTGCCAAATGCGCATATACAATTTTTACCTTCGAAATTTTGCCATGCAATTTCGATTCACGTATACCTCCTTGATCAAAAAGTTCCCGAATTTTATTAATAAAATCAAAACTACAAAGATATTCATCAATATCAATATTGTCTCCTTCAAAGTACTCTCCATTGACTGCAACGCACTTATACCTGCGCTTGATCCAAACCTCAAAACACTTTTTATATTCGATTTGCGGTATGGCCTTTTGGACCATCTTTGATTTCTCCATTATTTTCTCTCGGCTTCTGAAACGCGTTCTTCGGAGCGGTTTCTTGAGTCGACCGAACAGGAAAAAGTCACAGGGAGCCTAATCAGGTGAATTTTGTGGTTGTTGCATGGTATTGGTGCTTTTGTTAGCCAAATGGTCACGGATAATGAAGGCATTATTAGACGGCGCGTTATCGTGGTGTAAAATCCATGAGTTCTTGTGCAACAATTCTGGTCGTTTTTGGCGAACAGCTTCACGAAAACGCCTCATAACGCCCAAGTAATACTCTTAGTTGTTAGTTTTACCTTTTGGGAGGAATTCATGGTGCACAACACCATGGTAGTCCATGAAAATCGTCAGCATCGCTTTCTTTCTTGACTGAAAACGACGTGGTTTTCTCGGTCTTGGCTCATTCGGTTCACGCCATTCGTTCGTTTGATGTCTGGACTGCGTGTTATACTCATAAACCCACGTCTCGTCTCCCGTAATGATGTGTTTGATGTTTTAGGTACTAGCTTTGCAGCGACACGTATGAAGCCCAATTTATCGACTAAAATGCTTTCAGCGGAACCAAATGCGAAACTCAACTCCTCTGCAATCTCTCTGATGTTCAATTTACGGTTTGTAACCAACAAATCACGAATTTTGTCGACGTTTTTCTTATTCGTTGATGGCGATGGCCTGCCATAACGGTCATCGTCGGCAATGGACATGCGTCCGCTTTTAATCCGTCCATGCCACTCGCGAACTGTTCTCAGCTTCAAAACATTGTCGCCGAAACACTTGTTCAACATTTCCAACGCGTTCAGAACACTAATTTCATTTTTGACACAAAATTTTATGCAAATTCGTTGCTCTTGTTTTGTATTCATTTCTAAAAATTAAAAAAATCGAAAACACACTGAGAGGTTAGGTTAGCTTTGGTAAACAAAACGACGTAACTTTGTCAAATGTCAATCGATTACGCTGAAAATTATAGGAAATATGAATAACAGTTGTACCAACCCAATCAAAATAATTGTATTTGTATTTGTATTTCAAAAGTTTTAGAAATAATCGTGAACAGAATGAGTGAAATATTCGATTCCAGCTAAAGTCCCGTCTAAAATATTTGACATCCTCAAAAAAACATGCCTCGTCGCAAAGAAAACAAAAGGAACGAAAATCTGCAGAACAAAAGCAGTATTTGTGCACGTCGTCACCGCAGAAAATTACCGAAGATTTACGCGCCCAGTTCGACCGTAACGTTCAAAATAAAAGTCACCCGAATCGCTTTTTATTCCAAGCGCACTAAACTCCCTCTAATTCTTAATTGCTTACTGAAGCAGTAGTTAATTTAATTTATATTTGGTTAAGCAATAAAATCGGGTGGCGGCAGTAAGTTAAGAGCGGATGGATATAGGGGAAGCCAAATGGATGATCTATAAGCTGGTCAGAGGGTGGTAAGAACGTGGTACTCCAAGACATTAATATTGCCACACTTGCCGTTAGTTGCTACATGTGTCGCTGGACGCAGGCTTTTGACCACTACGGCCACGCCGAGGGTCAGCGTCTTTGCCTGATTGTGAGGGATGACACTGAATCTTAAATTATTTGAACTACGTTACGTCTTTGATAAACATGCAAATTGCGTGTAAGTTTTGATCAACTCGGACAGTAAAACGACGCAAACGAATACAGGTCAAGAGCTTCATTCCATTCGTTATAGAACCCTATATTTTCAAACTGAGAAAATGTTCAATGTATACAGAGTGTATCAGATGCTGAAGGTCAAACTTCAGGGGGTTAGTGTACAAAAAGTCTTTAAACACTTTTTTGAAAATTTGTTAGTTACTCTTTTAGTGAACATTTCTTGATTTCAAAACTTTTGTTTTTTTCCCATAAAAATAAGAATTTCCCATATATTCTTCTAGCACACATAAAATTTAGACATTCTCTCGGAAAAAGCATTAAATTTTCTATAAGAAAAGTATGTATGAGTGTTAGAAAAATGTTCTATACTGGGTGTTGTGAGAGATTAAATGTAACAATCTGGAAATGAGCAAATTTAGTGGTATTTTCTAAGTGGTCATATCGCTAAAATTTTATCAATGAGGACAGGTTTTTTTCAGCAAAAACTATTGCATTTAATAAGCTTTTCAATGATGTATCAACTTTTGCATTACCTGTTTATTTTGCAGCAATATCATGCGCCATAGCAATTAAACCACTAAAATCGATGAATCGAACATCTTATTTTATTGCATTTTAATATTATAACTTTAAATTAAAATAACGATGACGTTGGAAATTGGTATGTCTAACGTAATAACATTAATGTAGTAATAATTTTCCATGTAATCTTCACCTTGATGGATACATACCATATATACACCTTTTCCGTACAGAAACAACTGCGCGACGCACTTTTCCATTGTGGTATTGAAGTTGCTCCAAACAAACAAAAATTCCTTGTTCGAGCTATTCTATAAATTCAATTGGTACTTCATATACCAAAGATTTCATTCTACCCCACCAAAAAAAATCTAACGGAGTTAGGTCAGGGCTTCGAGGAGGCCATTTAAATGCACTAGCGTCTTATCCATTTATCTTTTCAATTTTCATTTACCCACGTCTGAATCTCCCTGCTATTCTTAAATTTAAAGGAACCTCTTCTAATACATTGTTCAGTTCGTTTTGAAAAATTTTCAGAAATCTTTCTGCATTCAATTTATTTTCTAGTATAATTGGTTTTAACGTAATTTCGAATCAAACACATCCATATGTTAACTTTGAATCTGTATTGTTCATTGGATGGTCTCTATCACAGGGATTTGCAGGGCCCACGTATGGTCATTATGACAATTAAATATGGTAAACGTTGACTCATCAGTCCAAATTATATGATTGTGAAATTGCCGATCTTTGTTAGCTTGTTCGATATACCACTGACAAAACTGAATACGTTGTGCCCTATCACGATCCAGTAAATTTTGAACACAGGTAAAATGATAAGGGTGGGGGTTACTTCTCCTAAGAATTCTGTGAACTGATGTATGCGAAATTCTCCCAAGTTGTATTGCTACCTTGCGCGTACTTAGTGTTGGAGTTTCTTCAAAAAGAGCTGTTATGATTTGATCTTGATGATGATTTACTCGATCGGCATTAAGACGATGATGTCTTCGAACACTCCCTGTTTCTCCCAAAATTCGAGATGCAGTTACAAATTTGGAATGTGTCTTTCAGGATAACGACGAAAATACTCTTCAACTGCTGCTCTAGAATTGCCATTGCAAACACCATACACAAATATAATATCTCCATACTCGATATTTG
This sequence comes from Cryptolaemus montrouzieri, assembly GCA_013387265.2. Lineage (NCBI taxonomy): Eukaryota > Metazoa > Arthropoda > Insecta > Coleoptera > Coccinellidae > Cryptolaemus > Cryptolaemus montrouzieri. Next base: position 61,958,952 of record JABFTP020000124.1, on the reverse strand, counting down.
TAATAAAAAACGTGTCATCTTCACTTTAGATACTTAAGTAGTCAAAAAGAACACTAAAGTAATTTTATGACTTTGATAGTTCTGTCAATATAGTTTTCCTAAGCCGCCTCGGCGTTTATCAATTTTAAAAGAAACGGACTGTTCCAAGACATCATCGTTTAAATGCAATCAAGATCAAATCATAACAGCGCTTGTTGAATGAACTTTTTGAAAAAAAAAAGTTAACGCATCGAAGTGTACAGTTTTTCCAACCATTTCGCTATTTTAATTCAAAGTAATAGTTTTACAATACAATAAAATAAGGTGTTCGTTTTTTCGGTTTCAGTGGTTTAATTGCTTTGGCCCATGAGATTGCTGCAAAAGCAACAGCTAATGCAAAAGTTGATATATTGTTGAAAAGCTTATTAAATGCAATAGTTTTTGCCGAAAAAAAAATATGTCCTCATTCATAATTTTAGCAATAGGGCCACCTAGAAAATACCACTAAATTTGCTTATTTCCAAATTATTGCATTTAATCTCTCGCAACACACAGTATAGAACACTTTTCCAACACACACACCAGATACTTTTCATATAGGAAATTTAATCCTCTTTCCCATGCAATATTTAAATTTCATGTGGCTAGAAGAGTAACGGAGATATTCTTATTTTCATGAAAAAAAAAACACAAAAATTTTTGAAACCAAGAAATGTTCAGTAAAAAAGTAATTCACAACTTTTCTCAAAAAAGTGTTAAGACTTTATTGTTACTAATGATATGTAAAATAACATTCTGAAGATTGGTCTTCAGCATCCTATACATAAGGTGGCTCGTGAAAAAGTCTTCAAGTCTCTTACAATTGTTGATCGATTAAAATGAAACGAAAACCGAATAGCATCTTAAATGAAAAATAATCCTAACAGTCAGTCCATTGGACTGACACCTCCGGAAATATCGTAAGTTGACCTTCACTTGTACCATACAAATGGTAACTTCATATTTTCGTTCAACTCATTCAGTTTTAAGAAGGGGAGAGAGTCAATGAAACGGATGGGTTGTGAGACGGACATCTTCCGTAACTTCGATATATTTCAGTATCAATCCGAATTTTATAGCCTGTTGAAATCACTGCCTTGATATCTTTTCATAATTGCGCAAGCAGCTCAGTTCATCCTTTAGCTTCGAGTACCACTACATGTTCCTATTTTGGTCTAATAAAAGTAAATATTTGTGAACACTTTCCAACGTAGGATTCTTCATAAGTTTGATAGTCCATTATGTCAATATTGGAAGAGGTTTTCAAAGGTCATTAATGTATAGAAAGTATGATGTTCCAATTCGTAAAAATTTGAGGAATCTACGTGCAATTTTAAGAGAAAAAGGTTATATACACATAGGTCCGCAAAAGCTTCGTTACGGAGCTACAGGGTGTTGAAATTCCGGTTTTTTCCTTCAAACTTCCTGCAGTTTCTGAGTTATTCAGCCCAAATTTGGAATGCAAGGTATGTTTCACAGACTCCATCATTACACGTCCTAGATTTTAACTGAAATTCACCAGGTGTTTTCTTTTCCGAGGCCATGTCTCCTTTTGCACTTTCAAAATTTTTTGCAGTACGCCACTGATCAGCGTACAATCAATTTTCGTAACTTCGTTCAATTTAGAAACTTTTTTGACACGTGTAATTTTTTCGTATCTCCAACCGTTTTTGAGTGAAAAATTATTCAATTTGAATTATTTGAATTGTATGTTATTCGCTAAATAAGAAAAAAATAATAGAAATACTCGATAGGTATGCCCAAAATTTGCTTCAACTTGATAACTCGTCTTCTGAGACTCAACTTGATCTTCAATATCATTCAATATCAAACTAAGAAAATAACAATTAACAATTAAATAAATTGCTTGAAGTGTCCTCCATCTGCAAGAATACAGGCCTCTGTCCTTCCTCGCATATTATCACGTACTTTTTGAAATATTCCTGGGGTATTTCTCATCGTGTCTCAAGAGGTTATTATTCGATTTCTCAATTCTTTTAAAGTGTTCACTGGAGTGGTATAAACTAAACTTTTGAGATATCCCCATAAAAAAGTCTAAACAATTTAAGTCTGGGGACCTAGGAGGCCATGGTTCTGGACCACCCCGACATATCCTATGTGCTGGTGCTCCGTCATGCATGAACCACATTATGTTTCTCATCAAAAGTAGCACATCCTCGAACAATAAAGGTAACTCTTCACCAAGAAATTGCTGATAAGCGCGATTGTTTAGTCCGTTAGGCAAAAGAAAATGCCCAATCCAATAATTTCGAATTATTCCGACCCAGACTGGCGGTTTTCCTCAGCCCAATAATGATTATTGTGAAAATTTGTGATAGCAGTTCTCGAAAAGTTAGCTTCGTTTGTGAACACTATTTCACTTTCAAAATGAGCATTCTCCCTGATTTTATCTAAGAACCATAGGCAGAAATTCAGTCTTGAAATAAAATCTCGAGGAAGTAGAGTTTGGACGCGTTGAATATGAAACGGGTACAATAAAAAGTCGTGGAAAATCCTCCAAACAAGAACATGTGAAATATTCAACTGATTTCCATTTTTTTTGTACTTACATGAGGATTCAAATCAATGCAATTCAAAACTGCTTCCTCAATATTTGAAGTTCTCATAGTTTGAGTTGCACCTTTTAAATGATTATTTACAGTAAAAGTACCAGTTTCCCTAACCTTCTGTGGATATTTGAAAATGTTCGCCTGTCTGGTTTACTCGATTCGGAAAGCCCACTTGATATAATCGCCTAGCTTCTGTTGTGTTTCCGTCAGCCAGACCGTACATGTAATGGATATCAGCCAATTCGAAGTTAGTAGAATTAGCCATATTTTCTTACAGCAATAACTTCAATAAGTCTTAAAATTAATCGTTAATTGAATAAATAATTCGAGCAGACACTGGTTCAAGTTTAGCATTTGCCAAAATAAATAAATGAAAAAAATCCAAGCCTACTAGTCATTTTTTTTTAATTAGAAGTGCGAATGCATACAATCGTTTAATAACTCTTTGCTCGAGAACAGTCGTAGATACGAAAAAAAAAGTTTCTAAATTGAACTAAGATGACGAACATTGATTGTACGCTGATTAGTGGAGTACTGCAAAAAAGTTTGAGAGGGCAAAAGAAAGCATGACTCCGGAAAAGAAAACAACTTGTAGATTCTAGTTGGAATTTAGGACGTGTGATGATGGAGGTTGTGAAAAATAGCTTGAATTACACATTTGGGCTGGATATCCCAAAAACTGTAGCAGTTTGGAAGAAGAAAATAATTTTTTCCATAAATTTCATCACCCTGTAGCTCCGTAACGAAGCTTTTGCTGATCTATGTGCATGTGAACTTTTTTTCTTAAAATTGCACGTAGATTTACCACCTCAAGTTATATATACTATAATGTTACATCCTGTATATTAGTATTTCAGACCTTTCCCAAATGCTACTCCTTGAAAAATGAGGGCAGGTGATTCTCTTAGAGATAGTTGGTCTATAATGAGGAAAGCACTGAAAAAAGATAGATGGTTGGAGGAGAAGAAGCAATAATTTGAAAAAACAAGAAAAGTCTCATTAGTTAGCGGATCCAAGATCTTTCTGAAGAATCAAGCTCAGAATCACGTTTTGGGCGAAAACGAAATATATCTCGATACCAGAGGAACAGAACGATCTACAACAAAAAAAAGTGATGAGGAAGTGAACATTAACGTTATCCAATTTTTTTGTTTCCCTCTTGCTTTTTTTCCTTTTCACTTCAATGAGCCACGTTCTGTTGAATTTATCGTAAGTTAAAATATTGTATCGTTTGAAGAATTGTAATTAAACAGAACGGGTGCATTGAAGATGTGATAATAGACAAGACCTACCTCAATGTTTGGAAGTTCTAACAACGCTAAAAACCCATTTAGCAATCAGGTGATAGTAGCAATTTTGTTGGAGGGTTCCTAAGGACCAATACGTCGCCCTTGATTCACCCCCTGAAGCGTGTTGAATAAGTTTTTGTGTATCTTAATTTGAGGCACCTTGTAATTAGATATTATCTAAATATAGTGGCAATTTAAATTAGAACTGTTTAAATTTTAACTGAGGATTTGGAGATAAGTGTTCTCCAATACTTCAGGGTACTCATGATACTTTTTAAAGGTTTCGATATCGTTATAACTTACAATTGGCATTTCCTGAATAGGGCTTGTGTTGAATTCAGAACAGCATCTGGAGTAATGTCTGAAAAGGTGATTCTATTTCTTTCTTTCACACGTCCAAATTTTTTGGTGGAGTGCGATAAACTCGATTCTGTAGGTAACGTCAGTGCCGAAAATCAGGAGAAGTTAGATTAGTTTTCAGGAGAGGTTAATTCTGGGAAACGGGCTTGCCACCCAACAGGTCTACAAGCGATTCCAATAAATGGTGCACCAGGTGGTTATACCGAATCTACAAGTGTCATAATTTTAAAACGAATGTCAAAATAATTTCGCAAATTTTTCTATAAATTACTCAAGATCCACGAAGAAATAATACCATATATGGGTGATGTCAAACCAAATTATTGTGTTCATAATGAATCTATGAGTCTATAGATCATAATTGGCTTCACTGAGATCGAACCTGGCCATCGGGGCTCTCTCGGTCAAACAGAGAGGGAATTGTTTTGTTGAGTTTGAATATTGAAAGGATTTCCAAGGATAAATGCGATTTTACTTCAAAATTGGCAAGCAAGAACAAGGTGGAAGTGATTATGCTTCAGAAGACTTACACTGCTACGGAAGAACATCTGCACGAAAGAGAAAATATCGCAGGTTATGTACTTTTTCATTATCTCCTTAGTCCTACTTATGGCCTTGCTTGCTATGTAAGACCTTCATCATGCAATCATATTAAACTAGTTCAGAAGGGCATGTTGAGTGGTGTTTTCTTTATTGAGTTCAAATTTTTTTAGGTGTTTGTCATTAATATTTATAAACCTCCTGAATAATAAAATTGTTCAATTGCTTTTCAAAGATAGCTGTTTTAATTTCTCACGTTATTATTTCCAGTAAAAAAATAAGCAGAAATTAATTTTTGTTGTGGATTTTCTGATGGAACTGCAGTAAAAGAATTATGAATCAATTAAGGATTCACACTCTAAGGATGCTGCACTAGAAGTAAGGTACGAATAACCATAATATCCATGTTTGGCATACAAAAGTCCTCGGGAAATTCGAACGAATATTCAAAAATAAACATGAAAATTCTTCTGATTCTGATTTCAATTTTTTACTCGCAAATGCTGAGTCATCCAGGAAAGAGTGTTTGTTTTTTTCCAAATCTGATGGAGGATCCAAAGCTGATTTTCATTTTCGAAAAACGCAGAAACACACTCACAATGAAAAAAAATTTTCAAGGGGAACAATCGTTACTGGCAAAAATTGATCAACAACTGCTCTTATTGATATGTGATGGATTCTTTCGAAATCTTAATTTGCTCAATTCTCTAAATGTTCCGCTAAAGAAACTAGATCACCCTGTTTATCGCGGTAAACGCTTGATTGAAGCACAGATGTCTACAGAAACAAACCGCAAGGAACCTAATAGCAGAAGTTATACACTAAGATGAACAACCTAACCAAGTAACTGTAAATTCATACATGATATTTCTGCAACTTCGTATACGAACAAAACAAACCGCAACCACAGAGTCGCGAAACAAATCGCAGCACCGAGAAAACGCAATTTGCAAGAGGCGGTTAAATTAGCCGATTCCTCGGTCTTGAGAAGAGGTCTCAACTTAGTCGAGCAAACATAAGTTCCCCACTTTTGGGTCCATAAAATTATGCACGTAATTGCTTGTGTCTCGCGGAGCGTTAAGTTTTCAAGAAGCCACAATATGAACTCCCGGAGAGTAATGAACAAGACCATCTCTCGGAATTCAAATCTGTATATACTATGGAGCTCACGATGCATATGTCCTGCCTTGTTCTTGTACTTGTTATTGCTAAATTATTTCTTAAGGACAAAAAGTCCGGAAAACCGGGTGGAGAGAAGAATAGTTTATGGAGCAGTTAATTTATTGAAAGTGTTTCTTTATAATTCATTCTAAAGTACTGTTGTTTGCTTTAGTTGTTTGCATATTTATTGATAGTAATATAAATACTTTTGATAGTTTCGCTATGAGTAGGGGAACATCTCCTTCAAATAAATCAAAATCAGAAGAAATAAATGCGAAGGATTTAGGCCTTCTTGAAAATAAAAGGTAGTTTGTTGTATCGTTTACCTTCTTTCATGAAACTTTTGAAAAGATTTAGTAAATTCTGAGTCATCACATTACGGGATGGGGAAGTTTATCATAGAAAATTCACTGAGTACAGTAGAAGCATAAAAGTATATGAAAGGTTCGTTGGCGCTTTTACCGAGTATGTTCTTTTCTGAAAATCCTTCCTTAAATCGTATATTCACAATATTTTTTTATTTAGTACTATTTTTAACTAAAATTGAAAATTGATTTCATTACTCAACTGCTGGCGATCTACGTCAATATATTTAGACTACTTACGATCGACTCTGAGAGGCTGCAAGTATGTGTGATGCAGGATTGTCGTACTTACACGATACACCTTACCTACCTACCTAGGTAGGGTAGATATTAGCTTTACGCACAATATACGTTATTTTAGTCAAGGTTTGGGTTAGGTTTAGTTAGGTTCTTCCCTATAATAACAATGAAAAAACTCATAGTTATTCAAAATTGCGAGTTTATTGGTTGTTACAAAATAAAGTGTGGCACTGCATATCCTCAGCATACTTTTCATAAGATTGTACGTAACCACTGAGTGGTAATCGCAAGCATGATGACATATGATCTTCAGTTAGTCGATTGCGATATTTTAACTTGATAATCTTCATTTCAGAAAATGCAGACTCGCACAAGTAAGTTGACCCAAACATTGCCGTCAGTTGAAGGGTGATTTGCCTTAGATTCGGATATTTATCTTCAGATATAAAACACTAGCAATTTGTATCAGATGCTGTAGCTTTGAGATGTATATCTCATATAATCTGCACCAACTAATTTTCAACAGAACACGAGTTCATATTAAACTGACTTGCTATTTCAGTAGCTGACTCCCCAATGTTTTTACATAAAAAAGGATAACTTATAAAGGATGCTATATTTACCAATTCACCGCAATCATAAGAACGCATTTCGAATTATCCCAAAATATTTGATAATTCAGCCTCGTACGTATCATAATTCAACTGAGGAATCCTTGCCTTTAAGGACGGAAAATGTTTCAGATCCTTTCTTTTCAGTTGATCTACCATAAGTTGCAATTTACTTTTGAATGCGTTTGCTGCCTAATCATCTCAATAATAGTTTTTTCTTTACCTTGAAGCTCCAAGTTGAAGGTGTTTAAGTGCATTGTGATGTCAATCAAACATGCCAAATCAGTCAGCCATTTTTCGTTTTGCAACATCAGAGTGTTATCACCTCTTTCGTCTAGAAAAGCTGTTATTTCGGGCAATAATTCTTGAAACCATTCTAGGACGTCAACCACCTGACGTCCGCGTGAGGAACTAAATCAGTGTGTTCAGCTGACTCCCTATTCTCCAACTACAACTTAAAGAGCCGCCGTTGCAAGCTTCGTGCACGGATGGAATTCACAGTTTTTATTGCAATGCCAATAATTTCCTCCGTGTTCAAAAATTTTAAACATGTACACTAATTCATATATTGATAGCTTGTAGTCTTTTTACAAAATTGAAAGAAAAGTCATATATATCTTCGCCACGGGTCTTCTTTTTTCAAACAAGATATCAAATCACGTACGTTTCGTTTTCTTAATTCACTCTATGGCGTAAAATCATTTTCATAGTTTTTATGAACCATTTTATGATGCCTCTCTAAGTTACCACGCTTAGGTATTGTAACTGACGCACGACAAATGAGTCAAATGCACTTATTCTTCACCATACAAAAGAAAAATTCTTCCTCCCAATCGTTATCAAATTGATACGTTTTAAATTTCTTCGCTTATAGGTTCACGATATGTAAGGCCACATTTTTTTAGCTGCTTCTTTTTTGTTTTTTTATATCTTCCACTTTGATATAATTCTAGTCTTATTAACTATGCTATTACGTTTGTCTGCTTTAGTCATGAAAATGTGTTCTAGCATCTTAGTATCTATGGAACAGACCACTGTTTACAAATACATCTTTATGTTGGGTTTTATTTGAGTATTTTTATTATTTCGATGATTTTATGCTTAAGAAGACTGGAATTTTTAATGACATTTTGTGTATTTGAATATTCAGTTCTACCTTTTCACCCATCAGTTTTGTTTGTTTGTAGTTTGTGGTGACCTTAAGAATTTTGTTCAGGAAACCACACTGAGAAAATGTTTGGATTCTCTTCCTAATTAGGTAAGTACCTAGAACTCAGCTCATCCTCCTACAGAATGTACTATTACAAGCCACAGTGTAAAGAAACGCGTAATAAGTTTGTCCAATATGGTGAAAATTTAGTTTTATTTAATTAGAAAGAAACACTGAATTGCATTTAAAATTGTCAAACTTATTACTTATTTACTGTTTTATTCCCATATGCGAAACTCAAGGGACACCCCTTGTATATAAAAAATGAAAAACTGTTCGTACAACAGCATACGATTTGAGACTAGACCTCTTTTTGAAAATCGATAGGGAAAATAATTTTTGTTCCATAATGTCGACAAATCCAGGTTTGTTTCGTATATTTTACCGGACGCACTCGGCCAATAGGCAAGTATATAGGAAACTTTTTCTTAAATATTTCATAAGCTACGTTTGCTAATAAGATATGCGCTACAAAATCGATTAAATCAAACAGGGCCGTGGAAAAATTGCTTATCAATTATTCAAATGGAGATTGATGGTTTTGTGTCCACGTACACGAGAAATTGATATTACAGCATAAACAATGGCGATGATACCGTTGGGACATCCCTTGTACCCATTTCAACCATACAACATGAAGAAAATTCAAAAAAGGGTCATCAGATATGGCTAGACGGCATGCTACAAAGAAATCAATTTCATTATATCCATAAAAATAATATAATGTACGATTTCAACAAAGTATAAAATCATTAAAAAATATCTTTAATTTCAGTAATTCATATCATTTAACTTAGATCCAATAATTTAAAATTCCTGACATAAATATATATTACAGCAGTTTGGAAAAAACGGAATAACTTTCTTTCAGTCTTCGTTTTTCCGTAATTTGCCAGCGCCCTATGTTCTGTGCATGAAATAAGCGCATGCAGGAAATATAAAAACACACATTTTATATTTAATTAAACCTTCTGCAACATTAGCAGTTGGCCTTTACTTGGGGAATATTACGCGGTTACGTTTTCTACCTGGTTCTGGTACTTCCACTTATAAATGTCCCCATATGTTACACTATAGTTTTGCAATTATCTCAGACCCGTCGGAATATACGACTTTACGTCCGGGCTCGGCTTTTAAGTCCACCTCAACCCCCCAACAAACACTACGAGGCAGTTGGGGTCGTTAATAAAATACAGTTGTTGGGAAGTTTTTTTAAAATGTTTGGATTATTTAGAATTTTAGGTTTCGCGAACAGTTTCCAAATCATAACAACAAACAATAAATAGTATCAAGAGCAATACGTCTTCTGAGTTTTATACAAGGTGTTTAAAAAAGTCACGGTAATATTTAAGGGAGTGACTACTGATGTCATTTCATGAAGAAAGTTCATATAAACAAAGATTTCCCAATACTTCCTTACCGATTTACAGGGTTTAAAGTTTAATCGAAGATGCAGTTGAATTTGAATTTTTCGTAAACCGCTTGAGATGTTGAGGTAGAATTTCGAGGGTGTGGAAATCTTTCAAAGACGCATAATTCTCAATACGAAACAATAATTTGGACTCATCAGAGGCGACAAAAGTAGGGCGCTCTGATTCTTTCAAAAATAATGAAAACGTGTGGCACTCGGGAACTGCCGCGGTAAAATTAATGCATAGCATTTTTCATCAACTTATGCAATTATAATTATTTAGTTATGTAGTATTTGAATGAAAAAGAAGTTAATATCGTTAGAAATATTTTATTATCTTACAATATATGTAGGTTATGCAGGCATTTTTATCATTGAAACTATAGATTTATGGTAACTGAAGTAAGAAACATAAGTTTGAGACTTGATATCCTTTTAAATATCTCGAAGATACTGTGTCAATGGTTGTCCCAAATTTTGTTGTGGATTCTTGTGGATCATTATTCATTTTCAAATTCAATTTTCCCGAAATCAACCGCTGTGATTTTTATCAGCGAAGTTGATGTTGAAATCGCCAGCCAAGATAAGTCGAAATTTATTACCATTTGTACCAAGTATTTTCGACCCTTCTTCATTGTATTCCAGTAAAATGCGATGAATAAAATACTCTACCTTGTCCAGTTTTGGATTCGGGGAAATGTAAATTGCTACCATGACCATGTGTATGCCATTTCTAAGTTTACATAAGCACGCACCAATATCTCCAACAAGTGAGTGCCTAACATTAACATCGCTAAGGTGTGCAATATTCATTTCAATATTCAGAGTCATAATATCAGTAACATTATTATTCTTTTGGTAAAAAGCTACCCCATATTTTGGAACAGTATATCGTTTGAATTGATTAATACACCTAAAATTAGGTATTTCAATCGGATGATCATACGCCATGCAAGTTTCGGTAAGAAGTAACACATTTGTTTGTCTCGTATCTGAATCTTATAAATCGTATTTGTGACTATTTAGACTTTGGCGAATTGAAAGTAATTATTGAAATGCCATTTTTATTACTAGTGAAATCTAAGACACTTTGAGCTGTCGTCTGAACACTATTTAAAGATCATGGAAGATAAATCCAACAGAGAAAACAATAACAACCTTGACAACTGCAAGAGCAAAGGCAAATTCCAACGAAGGGATAACTAATAAACTCCTTGAACAGGTAAGCGAGACTAGATAGTTCTGGTCTATGGCGACGACTGTCAGTGCCAATTTCTGCAAATCTGAGTTTCCACGTCTTGTAAGAGAAGTCGGAAGTTAGCATCATCTCCGAAAGAGAAAGCCGATCTCTTTGCTGTCTTGTTGTCAAATAATTCTGTGCTAGATTCATCTAACGCAATACCATCGAACATTTCACCTACAAATTCTTCCATGGCAGAAACCAAGTTCAGAGTCCGCACTGTGAGACGAGCTCTCGAGCAGCTGAACTACAAGAAGGCAGTTGGCCTAGACGAAATACCGCCAATCATCCTGAAAAAGTGTGCTCCCGAACTGACACCTATTCTTAATCGTCTATTTCAGATTTCTTATGAAAGCCAGACTTTTCCGAGCAGCAGGAAAATAGCGATAGTTCAACTGATTCCAAAAAAAGCAGAAAAGTCCTTACCCCAAAACTACCGCTTTGTTGCACTTCTTCCCATTATGTCCAAAGTGTTGGAGAGAGTCATAAATGATGAACCCATCAAATATCTTGAGTTGCAGGGAATTATTAACGACCTTAAGTATGGTTTTCGCAGGCAAAGACAGACAGGATATCTGCTCGCCTACGTCACTCATGTTTGTACATCAATTATGGAAAAGCATGAGGAATCTAGAGCAATAGCCCTCGACATGTCTAAAGCATTTGATAGGGTTTTGGTATGCAGCCTTGTTGAATAAACTTACTTCATATGGGATTCCCGAAAAATTGCGGGGTTGGATAAGTAGCTTTCTTTCAAATAGATCAATACAAGTTGCGGTCGACGGTATAACATTTGATTGCTTCCATTTTCGATCAGGAATGTCTTAGGGATCCATTATTTCGCCAACTTTGTTTCTGTTGCAGATAAATGATTTTCTGTCATCTACAAAGAACAAGATCTTCGGTTTTGCAGACGATTGTACACTGGTTTCGTCTTCCAGTAGTCTGCGGCCGATTGAAGCTGCATAATCTCAGCGTCAGAGATGTCAACAGATTAATAACTTAAACTCTGACTTACAGAGGATATTTGAGTGGAGTCAGTCGAACCTGGTGATCTTCATCGCGAGCAAGACGCAAGCAACTGCGTTTTCTGAAAAGGTTCCCTCTTGTATCACAAATAGCTTAGTCGGCATTAGCTAAACTTACTCTTCTTTTCAGAGCCAAGCGATACTTCACATTATCTCAGTGGTTGTTTCTACATAAGGCGCAGATTCGACCTCCTTTGGAGTATTGTTCCAACGTATGGAAATCTGCACCCAAACATTCGTTGCGGGTGTTGGATAGTGTTCAAAAACTAGCTATGGGCCTCATCAACTACCCGGAGATCACTCGCGATCTTCAACCGCTGGCTCTCAGAAGACAAGTTGCTAACATTTCTCTGTTTTACAGATACTTCTACGGAAGATGCTCCAAGGAGCTCAAAGTCCTTGTTCCAGGAAAACTCATGTTTTGCCGCAACACTAGGCTGGAAAGGGGTTCTCCTCATATGGTGGTACATTTAACGACCTCTCAAACCTCTCTCTACAATAATTCCTTTGTTTGCAGGTACGGTGAGCTGTGGAACGCGCTTCCGTCCAACATCTTCCTAACATCCTACAATTTGGCCTCTTTAAGAAACAAGAAAACAGACACCTCAATTCTTCCCAGGCGCCCAGTCATGTGGTGTAACAGGTTCGCCTATTCCTATGAAGCGCGCATAGAAAAAAAGTCGATTATGATGAAACTTGTATGTAGAATTATTGTTTTCTTGTCGTAATATACAATTTTTCAATATTAGTCACCCGAGAGAGTTCAACACGAACTAGTTCCTGAGAATGTGCTTTACTATACTCATATACTATTTCATTAAAAGTTACCTTGATACTTATGTATAGTTATAGCTGAAGTTAATTAAATGGGAACAGCGAGATTGCCGACTCTATTTTGCACTGATAGAGCTGCCAATTTTTGCCTTTTTTTCTACCCACTTTGCCTGAAACTCAGTTTCTCACACACATCTGCTTACGTATTCGTCCGATTTCGGAGCAGCTCGTCTCGATCCGTGCGAGTTTCGTACAGTCGTACCATATAACACATGGATCAGTAAGTCCCGAGACTAACTCAGAGATGGCGCTCATAGTTAACCAGTAACCACGTCTTTCTAGAGTACTAACCTTTGCTTGAAACGTGTCAAAATTTTAAGTCGATCGAGGTTAGAGTGAAGTCGTTTTGTAGTTTGTTCAAAAAATGGAAAAAACCGAGTTTCGTGCTCTGATAGAACATTGTTTTTTAATGGGTAGAAACACCGTGCAAGCGAAACAAACGTGGTCGTACCGACACAAATGACGCGGAACGCTCGGGTAGACCTGTGGAAGCCGTTACACCGGAAAATGTGAGTGAAGTGACAAAAATTAAAATGAAAGATCGTAAAGTGAAGCCCTGTGAGATTGCTGAGATGACACAGATATCATATGGAAGTGTATTTACTATCCTTCATGAAAAATTGAGCATGAAAAAGGTTTTTTCCAAGTGGGTGTCGCGATTGCTTTCGATGGAACAAAAACAGCAACGAGTCGATGATTCAGAACGCTGGTTATCGCTATTTACTCGCAACAAAAAAGATTTCTTGCATCGTTACGTGACCATGGACGAAACATGGATTCATCAATACACTCCAGAGTCGAAGCGGCAGTCATCTGAGTGGCGCACAGCTGGCGAAAGCCGTCCGAAACGTCCGAAAACGCAGCAGTCAGCTGGCAAAGTCATGGCGTCAGTTTTTTGAGATACGCATGGCGTGATTTTCATTGACTACCTCGAAAAAGGTAAATCGATCAACAGTGATTATTTTATTGACTTACTGGTGCGTTTGAAGGAAGAAATCGCAAAAAAAAGACCGCACATGCAGAGAAAGAAAATCCTTTTTCACCAAGACATTGCACCCTGCCACAAGTCGATGAAAACAATGGCAAAATTGAACGAATTGGGCTTTGATCTGCTTCCATACCCCCCATACTCGCCAGATTTAGCCACCAGTGACTACTGGCTCTTTGCTGATCTTCAAAAAATGCTCCAGGAAAAAAAGATTTGGCTCAAATGAGGTCATCGCTGAAACTGAAGCTTATTTTGAAGCGAAAGATAAATTTTTTTATAAACATGGTATTGAAAAATTGGAAAAGCGTTGGAACCATTGTATCACTCTAAAAGGTGATTATGTCGATGAATAAAAAAAAATTTGCAAAAAAAATGTTGTTTTCATTGTTAGTCTCGGGACTTATTGATCCATGTGTTACATACAATTTAAGCGAACGTTGCGCCGTGCTACATGGTAGGCGGAGTGGGGGGTGTTAGATTTCATTTTCGTTAGGAAATTTCTTGATTTGTACGCCTCGCTCAAAGCCCACGATAAAAGCTATGCAATGGCTCATAAAATATTTTTGAATTTTCCAATTATTTTTCAACAAAGACAGTGTCTTCACATTTTTCTGTGAAACGCAAGAACATAGATATGTTCAAAACAGATTAACGGCAATGTCATTCGAGTGTTTCTGTTTTTCAATATTTGTTTGAATTTATTGAATTCGAATTTTGAATTGGCTATCATGAATCAATATACGAATGCTGAGACATGCACTTCAGGTATGGACGTGCTGGCGGAAATGCATTAGAAGCTCAGCGGATGTACATTGAGAGATTTCCAAACCGTATTGCTCCCGAAAGAAAAATGTTTGGAACCGTTCATCGAAGCACATAAGGATCATATGAAGGAGCAGGAAGGCTAAGGGAAGTAAGAACGGTAGAGCTGGAAAATGATATTATTGCATATTATTATGGTACATCCACTCGAAAAATTGCAGATGCCTTAGGTGTCAGCAATGGAACTGTTTAGCAAATCCTTCATAAAAATTTGTTGTATTCATTCCATCTACAATGCGTACAAGCACATCTTACAGGGTTTCCTGTCCGTATTGTGTAATGTCAATGGCTTTTGCGTAAGTTGATTCAAATTCCTCAATCTTTTATGCCGATCCTGTTCACTGTTAATGAAATTCTTATTCTAATAATACAATATTATCACGATCATCTTCCAACGGAAGAACGACGAAATATCTGCTTTCAACGAGATGGTGCTGCTCTACATAACACGGCTTTAAATGTAAACTGACTGCACAATAATTTTGAAGATCAATGAAAATAGGAGGCCAACCCGCTTCCCACACTTGGCTCTGGATTGACCTAAACGTCCGAGTTTTCTTTATCCTAAACTCTTGGGACGAGGCGATCCTGTCAAACTACAGGTGTGGCCGCTTGAGATGATTTAATGTGCAGAACTTGCTTCATGAAGAGGACCAAATTATAAGTTATCGGAAAGGTGTGCGATGAAAGCGAGTTCCACAGCACACTAGTCCTGTAAACCTAGAGATACGTATGTGGCGTAGCTAGTTGGACCGTCCGTTGATGAGAGTTTTTGCGAGGCTGGTTGTCCTTGGAACTGGATTCTTTTTGAAAAGAACTTTTCACTTCTTCAGAACATTTACAGTGTAGAATAAAGGAAGATCAGCTGCCGCCTTCGCGATCTTCTGCGTCTCTCATTATTTCTGATTCTTACATTCTCTTTGCCTCTAGAACGATAGAAATGAAACTGGCTATTTGAAGTTACTAATTGTTGGTTTTTGTGAGCATAGAGTAGACACTCAAGTACAAACAAGCTAGGGAGAGTCAGAATAATCAGTTCCCTGAAAGATTTTTTACCACAATCTCTATAGCCCACTTCACCAATAATTCTCACCGCTCGTCGTTGTATTCGGAAAATACGATCAAACTCTCTGGCAGTTTTTCCACACCAGAGTACTGTATCTCAAATGTGTCTCAATAAGGGCAAAATAGGCAGTTCTCAGTACCCTACTAGACAAAGAGAATGCCAAATTTCACAAGAGAAATGCATTCTTGCATATTTTTTTGCAAGCACATCACAATGAACACCCCAAGTGAGACGCGAATCCAAATGAACACAAAAAAAAGAACACTTCTAGCCTCAAGATCTCTAACACCAAACACAACTCTCTCAGTCTTGTTGTTGTTCATGCTCAATCAATTACCCGAAAACCATTCCAAGGCCTCGACTCCGTATGCGCAAACTTTTCTTCAGCTTCCTCCAAATTATCACTAGGTACAGATATAATAGTGTCATCAGCAAACAGAATGTGAAAGCAGCCACTCAGGTAATCCAGAAAGTCATTAATAAATATGAGAAATAAAAAAGGACCCATCACAGAACCCTGTGGTACTCCAACTTCAACTTACCCGAGAAACAGTCATTCACAAAAACCGTTTGAAACCTATCAGTTGGAAATGAGGAAAGTTTACAATTATTTGTATCAAACCCATACCGAGGAAGCTTCCGCATCAGAACCGAGTGAGCCACGCAGTCAAAGGTCTTAGTAAGGTCCAAAAACAAACAGAGAGAGTCAATAAAAACCTAATTCAAAATAGTTGAGCGTGTAATTGATGAACTCAAGAATGGCATCCGCGGCGTTACGTGGTTTTCTGAAACCGAATTGATGCTGTGAGAAGAGCACATTTTCCTCAAAGTAACAAACTATTTGATAATTTAAACTTTACTGAACTCATTTGCTGAAATGAGAGATTCGGCTTTGTAATTGATCGTCTTTTTTGAGTTAATGTGATTCCACATAGCTTTTTGAGGATTAGAGGAACCAAGCATCAAGTTATCATTATCCATAGTTTTTGCTGATCTATATTTGAGTTTAAAACTGTTACTTATATACTTGAGCTCATCAGTCCGATAACGCTCGAAAAGATCGTTACGAAGTGAGAGATGAGATCTCATATCTCTCAGTTGATCATTATACTAATGAACACCGATCGAATTCGCACGTACTCTTAACTTTACATCAGGAAAGGCTATTTTAAATGCGTCAAAAAAATTCTGATGGAAAACATTGTAGGCTTCATTGGCTCCTACGCTATCGGACCTTATGAAATCCCAGTTACAGTTTTCTAAAATGGAATGAAAGCTACTATATCTCTTCCCACTCAAGTGCCTATGAACTCTAGTATCTACATTTGGATTACATATCTCACCCGGAAACTTCACTGCAATCCACTGTGCTTTATGGACAGAGAATTCACAGTTCAGTACATCTACTCTTTCATTCAATGGTTCAAAAATTGAGAAGATATTATCAATAGAGTTTGCACCCCTGGTCGGTTCGAAAATTCTTTGTTGGAAACCATACGAGTTGAGGAGGTCACACAGTGCACCTGAACACCAACCTGAAACATCAAAATCACCGCATAATAATACTTTATCTGTGGACTTGAAAAGATTCAAAACAGTTTCTAAGATACTTAAAAATCTATCGGAATTAACCGCAAGAGATCTATAAGAACAAATAATGAAAATATTGACATCAATAAGTTTAATGCTTGAAACTTCAAAATGAAGCTCCTCAGAGTAGTGAGCTAAGTGATCCTGAGCCAGTATGCCACCACGGCCCTCTCTATACAAGGCCGGAATTACTGAGAATTGGCAACAATGCTAGCAGGGTTATTGACGGCCCGTATCGTGTATCATGCGGCCATTTACAGTTGGTTTTGTAGCACGTTAGAGATATTTCGTATTTTATTCGTTTTCGAAAGTTTTAAGTATTGTTCAAACAATCTACAGTTTTCATTGCGAGCTGTATCCATTTGAGTGTAACATCACTTCAAGTTTTGAATAATTAGGTGCTCATTCATCTGTATATAATGTCTGCCTAGTTCTGTTCAGTTTTCGTTTCGAGACTTAAACCATGCTGAATACTTGTGTAGTGCCAGCTTGTAAAAGCAATTATAAATCGCAAAACGAGAAAGTATCAGTGTTTAATTTTCCAAATGATGACTTGCTGAGGAATACTTGGTTGAAAAACATTCCCTGAAAAAACTGGACTCCTGGTAAAAACTCTGTTGTTTGTGAAGATCATTTTGGACCTCATTTTATTTTAAAAGTGTGTGGATTCGACAGGCCAGGAAAGAGTTATTTCTATATTGAGGTATGCACTGGTACCTGGGGCAGTTCCCATATTATGTTAAGTTCTTACAAAGAGAGGAACAGGTAATCGAACAATGGCTGAGTGGGAATTATTAACGAGTTTACAGTGTTCTTAGACAATTTTAGGCGAAAACTAGATTTACGACATTGGAGTGTAAAGTTTTAAGTGATAAAGTTTGTTTCTATCAGGTTGATTTTGATATATTTCTAAAGAAGATCTGGATTGGGTTCTCAATGGTCGGTGCAAAATTAATAGATCGTCGCAATTAGAAAATATATTAATTAGATACAACTATGTGAAGGGATGTGATGAACTTCATCTTAACCTTAAAAATCTGGTGAAAAATATTGATGATCTTTTTGAATGCGTTTTTTAAAATAAAAAATAAACTTGCTTTCTGTGAAATGTGCACGAATTTTATAACACAAGCGCAGTCACAAATTCAGAATGATTCAGGTAATTTCAAATATTTAAATGATTTGAATAGGGAGGGTTTTATTCCATCTAATACAGTGCTTTTATTTGTTAAGCATATATATTATGTAATGGATCATTTGATATCGAAAAAATTTGAAATGGATTTTCTGAAATGCGAAAATAAACGTAAACTCCTCATTCAATTAACAATTAAAAGTTTTGATTTTACTCTCTTCAACACCAGGCTATACTTCCAAATTTATTATGATAACTGTGTTTGTGGCTTACAGTTTAAGGATATTATCAACAAGTTATTGAAAACTATGTCTAACATCTTGCTAAATAATTATACGAGAGTAAAATTAACTCTATCAGTCAACTGAGTGCCCCAAAAAACGGAAAATTCTTACTGTACTTTAAATCATTTACCTATTGTTGTTTTCAGTTACCTTTTTGTACTAAGATTATTAATTATTTTTCCTACACATTTCTCTGTCATTGTAAGTGCATGTTTCCAAGTGTTTTCATATTATGCTATCATTTAAATGCATGCGAATTCAATTTAAAATACCCGCGACATATAATCCCTGTTCTAGTTCAATGTCAAGTAACCCTGTTAGTGTGACGTCACGCGCTGTTGCCTCATGAACAACTCCGGCCTTGTATACAGAGGGCCGACATGCCACCCGTCACGTAGTAGCGGAACCAATTTACTAATTCAAGTGATACATTTTCAGCAGAAAATACTCAAAATTGAATGAGTGATCGAAATAAATATAGGGTTACCATTTGAAAAGTCTAAGTGAAGTCAAACTTCAGTTATTTCCGGAAATGACAGACCAATTAAAAAGGTATGGACTGTTGGAATATATTTCAAGATGCAATTCTGTTTTTGTTTCATTGAAATCGATCAAGAATTATAGGAGCTATAGCTTGCGGCGTTTTTCAAGAAACACCTGATTTACTACTTCTATGATTAAACATCGAAATGTATTCAACTCTCATTTAAAAGCAGAAAAAATTATTCAGTGAATGAATCTAATGAATAACTCTGAAATCATTATATCAACAATGTTCCAGTTCTACAAACTTTCAAGCTTTCTAAACTCAAACCTGATAGAGTATCGTAGCAGAGGGCAAATTATGGCAGACGACAATAATAAATCACAAAGGGAAATCCCTCACTTTATGTATAACAGTGCTAATAAGCAACTAAATAAGGGTGGCTCGGAGTTGTTTCGGTTTTTGAGAGGTTTCAAACGAATCGAACGAAATTATAATGCCATGCACTAGTTCTGTAATTTTGGCACCATAAGATAAATGGGAATATGTCACTTTCTTTCCTTGTGTTCATGCCGAACCTACTTTTAATGCATTCATTTTTTCGAGCTACATTGGAAGCTTATAGAATGAAATTGTTTGATCAATACAATTCAGACAATTGAATACAGGGATACGTATTTTAAAAATCACAAAGCTATTTTGATAATGTGATTTCCATTACTCAGTCTTTCCCAATGAAACTAATTTTGTAAATGTGAAAATTTATTTGCTTGGATATATTTTATTCAATTATGCAAAAAGGCTGATCGAATTTGGATAAGATTAGGCACTCAGATAGTTTATTAGTAATTAATGATATAAGTAGAATGATACACTTTTGTCTGATTTCCACAATGTTTATTTTCAAAACACACGACCGGTTTCGACACTTACGTCATTTTCAAGTGTCTAGATCAGAGGTCGGGGAACCGGGGTAAATTACCCCAAATGGGGTAAAAATCAAATTTTTGGGGATAAAAATGAAAGTTTTGTGAGTAAATAGTATATATTTTTAAGTAGCTATTCTATAAATCTGTTAGTATTTTTTTCAACTTTTCTCTTTATTCTCTATCTTCCTTCAGATGGCAGCAAATAGAAAAAGAACATACCAATACTTAATTACGGTTTTACACAAAAAGAAGACAATGGTACAATGAAACCAGTGTGTTATATGTATGAAGGTACTGACTTCAGAATCTTTCAAAAAAAGTTAATTGAAGAAACATTTAGATAATTTGCATTCACACCTGTCTTTTAAACCGCGAGAATACTTCGCAAATTTAGAAATATCTGTTAAAAGACAAAGATTGAATAGCAACTTGTTTGGTACATTCGATGAGCGTTCAGCATAAAGGGCTAGCTTTGAAGTAGCCTGGTTGATTGCTCGAAACATACACTATTGGTGAAGATTTGGTTAAACTAGCTGCTGTAAAAATGGCAGAGATTATGTGTGGTCAAAAACAAGCAAAGAAACTTAATTCAGTGCCCTTGTCTGCGAGAATTGCGAAATAATGAATTTCTATATTAGCAGAAAATGTGAAGACAGGTTATTTCCGCATTAAAACAGGCTAAATATTTTGCTATTTAGCTTGATGAGACAACTGACTTTAGATAATTTTGAAGGGGAATTACTGTTTTGTTCTCCTCTCGAATTGAGATCTCATGGAATGAATACTTCAATGCGCAAAAATTAAAATGGAAAATTGTATTTCTGTATCTTTGGATCGAGCTCCAGCTATGCTGGGCCATACTAATGGTTTTTCGGCTTTCGTGAAAAAGAATAATCCAAATATTGAAGAAGAATTACAGCTTTTTGCATTTCTATATAGGTTTTCTTATGCAATTCTAATTTTATAAGGCTATCATGCAAAGTTTTGGGTATTAACCCAGTCGAGGATGGGATGACAGGAACGATATCTATTTTATCGAGGTGCCACATTTGCTTGAACTCAATGGCAAGGTCTGTGTATTTGGACTTTTTCTCCTGGAACTTGTTTAGCACGTTGTTATTATTCGCTATGGCGACATCCACCAGCATTGCTGTTCTGGCTCTCTTATCATACACCACTATGTCCGGCCTATTATTCGTCACCATTCTGTCAGTGATAACAGGCCTATCGAGGCATAATCTCATAGTCATTTTCCAATACGGGCGCCAGTTGATACTTGTAATATGGCTGGGAGGCATTCAGAAGTCCATACTTGTGTGCAAGTTTCTGGTGGATAATGTTACATACTTGATTATGCCTGTGAAGATAGTCCGCATTAGCCAGTTGTTCGCATCCGGACGTAATATGCTGTAAAGTCACCGATTTTATATGGCATTTTCTGCACTGTAATGTTCCGTCCTCAATTATAAATTTTTTGTAGTTGTTTGTAGCGGTCTTGAATGGTCATAAGGAATCCTTCTGTTTTCGCGAATAGTTCACCTTTCATCAACCATTTGTTGGAAGATTCTTTGTCGATGTGTGGTTGATTAATCTCATGGTGATGTCGTCCTTGCAATTCCTTTCTTGACAATTGCTCTTGTTTGTCAGTATGTGATAGGAACGGTAGATTATTATTAAGACCCAACAGTCGATAAATACCATCAAGCAACCGCCTTATTCTCGTGATCTAGCTCCGTGTGACTTTTTTTCTCCAGACTGAAATTGCCATAGACTCCATAGACGTCGTAAAAGAAAATTCGAAGAATGAGCTGCAGGCTATCCTTGAAAGAGCCTATGAAAAATGTTTCGATGATTATAAAAAACGTTGGCACATGTGTATCGCTTCAAATAGAGCATATTTTGAAGGAGATTCAATAAATATTGGCGAAGATCAAGATTTTTGCGTTTTGTTTTGAATTTCTCACTTACTTTTTCGTCACAGCGTATGTTTATTTCGAAAATTATCCCAAAAAATGAATACCGTAATCACTTATAGGATTCATTCAATTTCAGAAATTGCGTTTTAACAATTAATATCTAAAAGAAAGTTCTAACACAAGGAAAGTTTGTATTTCAAGGAAAATTTGTGAATTCCAAAAAATATATCAAATGTTCAAAATGACCTCACTCTATTCGCTTTACCAGGTAAAGTAAATGTAATTCCGTCAAAGTAACAGGTATCACACAGAATATGTGGATTATTGTTAATATTGAATTGAATTCAATTTAGCGGCGATCAGGGTCGTCTTCGTTTATTTCATGAACTAGTTTAAGGGTGAAATTGGTGACGTTTTACGATCGTGTACAGAACATTCAGACTCGACCGAGTAGGTTGACCCAAACATTGTCGTCAGTTAAAGAGCGATTTGCCTTAGATTCGGATATTTATCTTCTGATATAAAACACCAGAAATTTATATCAGATGCTGTAGCTTTGAGATGTATATCTGATATAATCTGCCCCAACTCATTTTCAACAGAACATGAATTCATATTAAACTGACTTGCTATTTCAGTAGCTATTTCCTCAATGTTTTTACATGAAAAAAATTTAGCTCATAAGTGATGCTAAATTTGCCAATTTACTTAAATCATCAAACGCATTTCGAATGGTCCCAAAATATTTGATACGTATCATAATTCAACTGAGGAATCCTTGTTTTCAAAGACGGAAGATGTTTCAGATCCTTTCTTTTCAGTTGATCTATCATAAATTGCAATAAACTTTTGAATGCGTTTACTGCACTAATAATCTTAATAATAGTTTTTCCTTTACCTTGAAGCTCCAAGTTGATGGCGTTTAAGTGCATTCAAAAATGCCAAATCAGTCAGCCATTTTTCGTTTTTCAACATCTGAGTGTCATCAACTCTTTCGTCTAGAAAAGCTGTCATTTCGGGTAATAATTCTTGAAACCTTTCTAGGAATTTTCCGCGACTCAACCACTTGATGTACGTGTAAAGAACTAAATCAGTGTGTTCAGCTGACTCTCTAACTTCCAACTGCAACTCAAAGAGCCGCCGTTTCAAACTACCTGCACGGATGGAATTCACAATTTTTATTGCAATGCCCATAATTTCCTCCGTGTTTAAAACTTTCTAACACAAAACTTGTTGATGTGTAATGCAATGGAATGAAAAAAATGAAGGGAAATCTTCATTAGCTCGACACAATACCACAATGCCGTTTTTGTTTCCAGTCATTGCTGGTGCTCAATCGGTTGTAGTGCACACTAATTTATATATTGGTAGCTTGTAGTTTCTTACTAAATTGAAGCAAACGTCATATGTATGTTCGCCATGTGTCTTTCGCTTCAGAAGAATGATCGTGAAAAATTCTTTCTTAGCCAACATGCCATCGAATACCGGCGGATTCGTCGAACTATGAAGAAAAGTATGTACATTTCATGATATCATGTTTTAGTTCATCTGCCATGGCCTGACTCATGACTTCAATATGCCTTGTGACAGTCGGACGAGTTACAAATCAGAATGACACCAATTCCTGCAGGCGTAACATTTATATCGGCGTGAACGAAAGTATCGAATGTTCCCGTCAGCGGCAAGAATAAAAAACGCGGCTATTCCTTGACAAGTACCGCGCGTTCCTTTGATGAAGCCGCCTTTAGTCGCTAGAATAGTGTTATTTGATTACGTAATAAATTTTTGTAGTTTAGTTATCTATATAGAAAAAATTTTTTTCTTTTCGAGATCTACTCAAAAAGCACTTGCGATCGACCGTTTGAGCCCCCCTGGTGTAGACTGATGAAGCTGATACACTAGACACCTGATAATCGTCCGATGAAAGTAGTGTTTTCCATTTGTAGGTGGCCTCAAACGGCCACTTCGGGTACTTTGTTCCATATAAGCCGATGTTGAACTTCATTTATTTTGTTTTTCTTTGGAAACACTAGTATTTCGATATGAATTGAAACAATTTCGACCCACTCATCAGTTGAGTGAAGCATTTTCAACTTTTGTCTAAGAAACGAGTGTGATTAGAAGTATTGCGAAAATGAAAGACAAATGTGAAAGAAATTTATCATTATCATATGGTTGTGACAATAATAATTGTGCTTTCTCTTCAAAACATTGATGCTTATCAATATCTAAAATTATTACATTTCCATGAGAATTAAAAACTTGGATGTGCTGAGGACAAGAATTGTCACTCGAGAATGATAACAGAGAATTAGAATTATATCATTAAATGAATGTCGGATGAAGTCATTTTGAGAACTGATTATAAGAATTGTCCAATTTCGGTTGGAAGACCAACCTTTGGTGTGTTAGGACTGTATATGATATTAAACGTTCATAACGTTAAAATTTTTGAATGAAAATTAAAAGACCTTTCCAAAGATATGTCAATCGATCTACTTTCGCAATAATGAATTTCATCTGCTGAGAACTCATGTTCCAAATCAAATCAGAAATTGGTCTCATCCAATGAAAAATTGACGTACCTCAACTTTGCTGCCAAAATCAGTGCATCTTTTGGAAAACTTTTGGTTGAGCAAACTGTATTTTTTTTTGATATATAATGAAAATTTTATTTGTTTCGCAGTTCAACTGAAAAAACATAAAAACTTGACATAAGGGAATGTCCTTTTTTATTTATATGTAATTTTGTTTTCTTTCGTTAGAATGAATATATGTGTACATGCATAAATAAATAAATTGTATTTTATGATGGCAATCATCTTGAATCTCTACTACTTTTCAAGGAACCTTTCAATGTCAATTAACTTTCGGATGAACACATATTTAGGGTGCGGCAGCAAGGAAGAAACAGATTCCGTAACCTTAAACTATTCAGAAATAAAAGTTTTGCACTTAGCGCGTCTCTTTCGTTTTCGTTGCTGCATCCTGTATAACTTCTTTAATACGAATAACTCAAATTCGATAATTCTACACCTCTCAACTGCATTTTGTCATCCAAATCAGTTCACAATAATTTGATGGCATCGTATTTTTTCATCGCCTGATAATTTAACTCACTGTGTTTTACTCAATTTTAAATATGATTAATAATCCTCGCAGAATTGCGTGTAACATCATGATCGTCGAAGACGCGAATGAACTTGCCATTTCTTTTGTTATCTAATCGTTTTTTCCTGGTTTACCACCATTTAATTGAGACAAATGAAAAAGTGTTATCCAGTTCCAGATAGAGGGAGAAATGAAAAGTTTTAAAGAAATAATTCGTCGCTAGGCAATGATGCTAAGCATCCCTCACTTATAATACAGGGTGTTACATAATAGTATGTCACAACTTGAGGGGGTAAATCTACGTGCAATTTTCCAGAAAAAATTGTTTCTTCTTCAAAACTCCTGCAGTTTTTGGGATATTCAGCCCAAATTTGGAATGCAAACTATTTTTCACAGCCTCCATCATTACACGTCCTAGATTTTAACTGAAATTCACAAGGAGTTTTTTTTCAGAGGCCGTGTTTCCTTTTGTCCTTTCAAATTTTTTGAAGTACGCCACTGATCAGCGTAGAATCAATTTTCGTCATCTTCGTTGAACTTAGAAAAATTTTTAACACCAGTAATTTTTCGTATCTACAACCGTTTTCGTTGTGAAAAATTATTGAATTTGAATTATTTGAACTGTATACCATTCGCTAAATTAAAGAAAAAAGAAGAACTCGATAGGTATGCCCATAATTTGCTTTTATTTTGATAGTTCGTCTTCTGAGACTCAACTTATACTCATTCAATATCAAACTAAAAAAAGAACAATTAAAAACTGAATAAATTGCTGGAAGTGTCCTCCACCCGCAAGAATACAGGCCTCTGTCCTTCTTCGCATACTATCACACACTCTTTGAAATATTCCAGGTGTATTTCTTATCGTGTCACAAGAGGTTATTATTCGATTTTTGAAATTCTTCTACAGTGTTCACTGGAGTGGTATAAACTGAACTTTTGCGATATCCCCATAAGAAAAGTAAACTATTTAAGTCTGGAGAACTAGGAGGCCATGGTTCTGGCTCACCCCGACCTATCCATCGGTTGTTGAATATATTATTCAAAAATTCCATAGCTTCTCCACTGAAATGTGCTGGTGCCCACATTATGACCGACGTTATGTTTATTGCCGATAAGCGAGACCATTTAGTCTTTTAGGCAAAAAAAATATCTCAATCAAATAATTTCCAATTATTCTTACACAGACATTCAGTCAGAATTGTTCTTGATGATGAGATTCTTCTATCAAATGGGGCTTTTCTTCAGCCTAATAATGATTATTGTGAAAATTTGTGATAGCAGTTCTCGAAAAGTTAGCTTCGTCTGTGAACATTATTTCACTATTAAAATTCGAGCAGACACTCTTTCGACCTTAGCAACTGTCAAAATAAATAAATAAGTGAAAAAAATCAAAGCCTACTGGTCTTTTTTTTCAAATTAGATGTGCTTTCAATTCAGCGAATGCATACAATCGTTTAATAATTTTTTATTCGAGAACGGTCGGAGATACGAGAAAATTACAAGTGTCAAAGAAGTTTTTAAATTGACAAAGATGACGAAAATTCATTGTACGCTGATCAGTGACGTACTGCAAAAAAGTTTGAAAGGGCAAAAGAAGACATGTCCTCGGAAAAGAAAACACCTTGCATTCCAAATTTGGGCTGAATGTCTCAAAAACTGCAAGAGTTTTGAAGAAAAAACCAATTTTGTCCGGTAAATTGTACGTAGATTTACCCCCTCAAGTTGTGACATACTATTATGTAACACCCTGTATATACAGGACTTCGAGGTTTGATAGATAATCGAAAATGATGAAATTTTGAAAACGAAAAATGTTTATAGCTACGGAATCCTAGGTAGTGAAAAGCCGAAATTTCGCATATCGGCTACTAATAAATGGATTTTCATTTAACGCTGAAGGTTATTCCTGAAGAATAATCCAGTGGTGTCACACGCTGTTTATCGGACCTTTTGTTAGGTTTAACTTCTACGCCTCTACTTTTTTCTCAAATTTGTTAACATTTTCGGATATTTCGTTCATTTTATAGCATAAAAGTATTCTTCTGTTTCTTTCACACGACCCATAGTTTAGGAGATATTTGAGTACAAAGAAGAGAAGAATCGCTTTATATTTGCTACAGTAAATGCAAAGAAAATATTCGCTACCGTGTTGTATTGATTCCGTTCAAAACATTAATTATCTTGAAAGAAGCGATTCTCCTCTTCTCTAATTTCAAATATCTCCTAAACTATGCGTTGTACGAAAGAAACACAACAATACCTTATTTTATAAAATGAACGAAATATCCGAAAATGTGATCAAATTTGTGAAAAAGCAGAGGCGTAGGAGTTGAGCCGAAAAAAGAGGTCTATAAACAGCGTGTGACGCCACTGGGTCAGTCTTCAGGAAATAACCTCCAGCTTTAAATGATTACCCAATTATTAGTAGCCGATGTGCAAAGTTTTGGTTTTTAATTTTCATGGATTCCGTAGCTATAATCATTTTTCGATTTCAAAGTTTCTTCTGTTTTTCTTTCGCACGACTCATAGTTTAGGAGATATTTGAGATCGAAGAAGAGGTGAAACGCTTTATTTTGCAACAGTAAATGCAAAGAAAATATTCGCAACCGAATTGTATTGACCCCATTCAAAACATATTGATTATCTTGAAAGCAGCGATTCTCCTCTTCTTTGATTTCAAATATCTCATAAACTATGCATAAAATTGTGAAAAAAAACACAACAATATTTCACTATATAAAATGAACGAAATATCCGAAAATGCGATCTAATTTGTGAAAAAAGCAGAGGCATGGAAGTTAAACCGAAAATAAGAGGTCGATAAAGAGCATGTGACGCCAATGGCTCAGTCTTCAGGAAATAACCTCCAGCTTTAAATGATTACCCAAATATTAGCAGCCGATGTGCAAAATTTCGGCTTTTGACTACTCAGGATTCCGTTTTCAAAATTTCGAACTTTGACAGTCTGTATATCGAGAAGGAATCGTTTTCGGAATTATGTTTCTTCTGAAAGTGATCATCATTCTCGATTATCTATCGAAATTCCTGACACAAAAAAGTGGACCTCCCTGTATATCTATCTAACTAGGCAATTATTTTTTTTAACAATTTAAAATCATTAATTTCAAAATTTAACACATTCTTGGAACATCCTCCATAAGAGAAGATAATACTATTTTAGTGGAGATTGATTAGTGAAGTTGTCGAAAAATATTGATAGTTCTTTTGGTTTCTCTCAGATTTGTTGCCAAAACTGAGCTATTAGTTTTTGTATCAGGTTACATAAGTTTGTATTGGATGATAATAGTATAAGCTGATCTATATATTGAAGTATTAAGAGGATTAAATGAAAATAATTATTTTTCTTCGGCATGAATATTTCCAATATACAGGGTGCTTCAACGAAAATTAAACAGAGGCTATATCTACCAAGGTATTCATTTCTGATCAAAACGCAAAAACTGGTCAATTTTTGTTTCAAGCGGGACATCTTTTGGAGTACAAAACTTGCCTGAAATATTAACCCCCTAAGCGGGGGTTGCAATCCTTGAACATTTTGAGTAAGGAAGATGGGTCGTGTGATAACTCAAAAGAAAAATGGTATCCTGGTCTACATTACCTTGAACGAATTTCCATTTTTAATTGAAAACTGTAAAAGATACAGGGTGAGCAACTGAAAGATAGGGAAGACTATTTCCCTGAGACTATTCAAGTTTCAGTTAGGTAAAATGGAACAGATCCATACTGATCAATGGCAGTCATCATCAAGTACCATCCTCATCTCGAATTTCAACCCCTGGAGCAGGGGTGACAACCCTTGAAAATTTGGAAGAGGGTAGATGCGTCGAGTGATAACTCGAAAGAAAGGTATTATCTTTGTCTGCGTCCCCGTGAAAGAATTTTCAATTTTGAATGAAAACTGTAGAAGATACAGAGTGAGCAACTGAAAAATAGAGAAGACGATCTATCGCTCTGAGGTATCACTGAGTCGAAATATTACCCCTGCTCTAGGGATTGAAATTCGAGATGAGGGTGATTTCGGAAGATGACAGCTTTTGATCTGAAATGAATCTATTCTGCATCTATCTATGCAGACAAAGATAATACCTTTCTTTCGAGTTATCACTCGACTCATCTACCCTCTCCTAAATTTTCAAGGGTTGTCACCCCTGCTCCAGGGGTCGAAATTCAAAATGAGGATGGTACTTGATGATGACTGCCATTGATCAGTATGTATCTGTTCCATTTTACCTCACTGAAACTTGAAAAGTCTCAGGGAAATAGTTTTCCCTATCTTTCCGTTGCTCACCCTGTATCTTTTACAGTTTTCAATTAAAAATGGAAATTCGTTCGAGGCAATGTAGACAAAGATACCACCTTTCTTTTGAGTCATCACTCGACCCATCTTCCCTATTCAAAATGTTCAAGGATTGCCCCCCGCTTAGGGGTTTGATATTTCAGGCAAGTTTCGTACCCCAAAAGATGTCCCCCTTGAAACAAAAATTGAACTGTTTTCGCATTTTGATTAGAAATGAATATCTTGGTAGATATAGCCTGTGTTTAGTTTTCGTTGAAGCACCCTGTATATGGTGCGCCAGAGAAAACCGGACAATTTATTTTCCGTGATAACTTTCGCAATTTTGGAGCTAGATCATTCGTTTTTGCTTCATTGGAAAGCCAAAGGAAGAGGTTTTTCAGAAATTGTATTGAAATTTCACTTTCGGTGAAATCCAATATGGCTGACTCATTCGAAAATGAGCAATATTTCAAGATCACTGGAACGTTTTTTTCACTGAAATATACGAATGGGGCATTCAGTCGATAATTCAGTTTTTTCTGGACACTTTGACATATTGATCTTAAAAATATTCCGAGAATTAGTAGAGAAGTAGAGTGAACAATTTTTTTCATTCTGATTTTCAGCTGAAATCGAAATATTTTTTTCACCTCATGGCGTTGGCACTCCTGAAGTTGTTGTGTTTTCCATGGATGTTCTAGGAAAACAAAGGAATAATTTTTAATAAAACCAACCTGAAATTTGATTTCCGTTCGAATTCAAAATGGCCGACTTCCTCAAATATTAATAATTTTCCCCGCGCATTAAAAAATTTTTCGCGATCGTAATGAATCATCTGCGTAATTCAATCACTAGATTGAACCTTTCCCATCACTTTGAGGGATCGAAATCGAATATTGATTCAGAATTGTGCCAATTGTCGTCAATAATGTTTCTCTTTTCCACCATCATATGTACCTCCCGTTGTGAAACCTCTGAACATAGACTGCATGCATTAAATCTATGATAAACAAAAAATTATAATAAATATTCAGACGATTTCTGGTTTGAACTCGAATTTTATCTGGGTGTTGCTTGTTTTTGACATTTGAAATTGTTAACAATGATTTTAACAAATGAGGATAAGCGTTTCATTGAATGTTTATTTGTGCGTGGTTATACTGCTAGGCAAATATTACGCCAATTTCCAGCCCCAAATTACAGAAGAATTACAATCTATGATCTTGAGGAAAAATTTCGGACAACAGGGTCATTTGGAAGAAGATCAGGATGACTGTTCTATTCTAATAATATTTTCATTGCTACATTTAAAAAAAATCTGCATAACATGAAAATATATTTTAACTAGTAAATTAAATGAATATTTATAACATTATGGAGCATCATTCTACCTAGCATATTGTCTAGGATTTCTTTGGAAACATTAAATTTTTATTTAATGATTATGATAATGAATTTTCAAAGGTTATCTCGATTAATTCGAATAAATGAGAGTGATGACCAGTTCCGTGATATACGAAAGTTCTTTTAATAATTACATGAAAATTATTATTACGGAAAATGACTTTAACATGTTATTCCTCTATAATATTGTTTAAGTATCGTGACATGATGAGAACCCTTCAGGCAATACCAAATCATTCACTTTTATTTGGCAAGCGAAGGTTAAAGTTGAATAGACAGGTTACGTCATGGTCTCATAGGAACTGGTTGGCCCGAAGAAAATTACCTTTTTAACTGGGGGCAGAGGAGCGGCCAGTGTCCAGGGACAGCAGAAATGGGCGGCTAAGAGTAAGATTGAACGGTCCCTGAGGATTCGTAAGGGCTTTCTAAGAAATTGTCTGTTTGTTTCGGATATATTTTATTTCGTATGTCATTTAGGCTTGGAAGACCTAAACAGTTATTGGTTTGTTATTTGGGTGAAATCAGAATAGAGGAGCAATATTCAAGCTATCGAACACCAGAAAATTTATTTTTTCGAAAATCGTGCATTTTTGAAAGAAGAAGTCAATTCACAAGGATAGAGACGTAATTTTGAAAAATTTCGACACAAAAACTTTGATGAAAATCTGGTCGTTTCTGAAATTTGGATTTTGGACAATATTGCCATTTACTGGGCGATCCACCAGTGGCGCGGTGATCTGTAGCTCGTACACTCTTGAAGATTTTATTTTTAAACGAACGGTATTGTATTTAGAAAGTAAGAATCTACTTCAGCAATTTATTTCGCAGTAAACAGGTATCCCAATTTTCTATAAAAAGTCTTGGGAGGTTTTTTCAGATTGGAAGACCACTTTTTTGGTCAAGATTCAGGAGCGGTCTAAACTCTGCTATAAAGTCATTAAGTAATAAGTTTTTTTGGTGTGTAGTTTCGTCACAATATTTTTTTTCTGTGAAAATTCATGAAAATAGGCTCTCACATCATTGCATGCTCCTTCGGCCAGAGAGGATGAATATTTTTTTCCTTTCGTTTTCTTATTGCCAAAGGATAGATTTATTGATGAATTGAAAGAGATTATCCTCATTTTATACAGGAACGACTTAAGGAAATTATTGAATATTGTAATTTTAAAAATATCATATCTTGATTTTTTCAAATGGAACACCCTATATTTTATTATTCATGTCAACGCATAAAATATTGTGCAATATTTTTGCAGTAACCTTATCTTTATCGTCGATCATTTTCGAAATATTCGAATATTTGTAGAAATTTTGATGAAAATTCTATTAACCGTATCAAACTCATCAACATGCATCATTATTCGCATAGAAATTTTCTTTTTCTGTAATGATTCAAGTAGTAAAAAATGAAACCTAAGCAAGATCATTCTTTCAACGGCTGATAAAATCAAGATGATTAAAACGTGAATCGAGGTATGTGTTGACATTTTTTTCTATTTGTGCCTTCTGCCAGATTTCGGGACATATCATATTCTGCATTTTACATGGACTTATCAGTGTTTCGTTATTAAACATTGTTAAAGTGAGGTTTGAATCCAATTTTCTCAATTGACGGCCATGAAATTTTCCAAAGAAGAAATGGTTGATATGATTTTTATTCTGGGTGAGTGTGATAGAAATTCTTTGTTGGCAAGTAAAGTTTATGCACAAAGGTTTCCTGATAAGAAGTATCCTGATGCAAGAAGCTTTGAAAAACTTCTGAGTAGATTTATCGAAACGGGTAATTTCGCTTACAAAAAACATGAAAAACCAAAAACTGCTACAGCTGAAGACAACCAGTTATCAGTTTCGTTGACAGTGTCAGAGGATCCATATAAAATCCAAAGAGAGATTTCTCAGTTAACAGATAAGAGTCAAACTTCCGTCCAGAGAATCTTGAAAGTGAATAAATTTCATACATATCATGTACAGCTGCACCAGGAACTGAACAATCAAGACTATGAAAATTGAATCAAGTTTTGCAATTGGGCAAGTGACAACGTAGCGGATAATCCAAATACGTTTAGCAGAGTTCTTTTCTCGGACGAGGCAACTTTCTACAAGAATGGGCTTGTTAACAGGCAAAACTTTCATTATTACGCCACGGAAAATCCACACCTCATGAGACAAATAGATCGCCAGCATCGTTGGTCCTTGAATGTATGTGCTCCTATAGTAGATGGATATCTAATTGGGCCGCACTTTTTCGAGCGGCACCTCAATAGTGAAATGTATTTAGATTTTCTGCAAAATCATCTATCAATGTTACTTGCCGATGTACCAGAGCATATAAGACAAGATTTGTGGTTTCAACAGGATGGAGGTTAGGGAGCATTTGAATCATGTATTTCAAAACAAATGGATAAGACGTGGTGGTCCTGTTAGTTGGCCAGCTAGGTCTCCGAACCTTACAAGTCTAGATTTTTTCTTGTAGGGTTATATTAAGGGCATTGTTCACCAGATTTCTTCTTCTACACAGTTGAATATGAGACAGAGAATAGTCGACGCCTTTCAGTCAGTTAATCCGCAAATGTTGTCGAGAGTTCAAAGGTCTTTCCTCAGAAGGATTGAGTTGTGTCTACAAAGAAACGGGCAACAGTTCGAACAGTTATTGAAATAGTTCAACACCTTGTAGCCCATCTCATTGAAAACCAATCTATTACGTATTTAATACACGACTACCTTAAAATATCTTCATTTCTCTGATCAAGAATAGTGATATGTACTAATAACCTCTTCTTTCGCAACATTCTGATTTTATTATTTAAGTTTATTTTTTTATTTGGAAAATGGACGATGATAAAGATAAGGTTACTTCTGCAAAAATGTGGCAAAATATTTTATGCGTTGACATGAATAATGAAATACAGAATGTTTTGTTCAAAAAATCAAGATATAATACTTTTAATATTACAATATTCAATAATTTTTTTGAGTCACTCCTGTATAAAATGAGGATGATCTATTCCAAATCATCAATAAAACTATCCTTGGGCAATAAGAAAACGAAAGGAAAAAAGTATTCATCCTCTTTGGACGAAGGAGCATGCGATGATGTGAGGAGAGCCTATTTTCATGAATTTTTACGGAGAAAATCATTGTGACGAAACTACTCACCAAAAAACTTATTACTTAAAGACACCATAGCAGGGTTTAGGCCGCTCCTGAATCTTGAACAAAAAAGTGGTCTTCCAATCTGAAAAAACCACCCAAGAGTTTTTATAGAAAATTAAGACACCCTGTTTACTGCAAAATAAATTGCTGAAGTAGATTCTTACTTTCAAAATACAATACCGTTCGAACAAAAATGAAATCTTCAATAGTGTACAAGCTACAGAGCACCGCGCCACTGGTGAATCACCCAGTATATGAACTTTGCACTAACAAAATATATTAAACATCATAGAACTCGACAATATCGCACAATTGGATCCATTTGACTATGCGGAGGAATATATGAAAAAATTACGTTAGCTAGATACCTTATACTGACAACTTTGCGTTTATAGAAAATTATTCGATACTTGGATGTTGAAAGCAGGAGTAGACATACATTTTAACAGAAAAATACCGGGAATTGATAATTTAAAAACCTACTAGAAGAGATTTTCGTTGTTGCTAACTTACCACAACTGTTTTCTGTACTGACACGAACTTCAAACGGGATCTATCATTTAGTTTGTTTACAGTGCTTAAATACTTACTTTAAGAAACCCCTACAAAGAAAATGGACTTGGCAAAGTCCCAACAATACAAACAACAATGAGATCGATTTTGTTCTTTCCAGTTAACGAAAATATTGTAGTGACTTATCAGTTCTATACAAAGTAGATACAGGGATCGACCATAGATTAGTGCGCGCCTGTTTCAAATTCAACGTCAAACTAGAAAGAAGCAAACTCGATAAGAAAACAAACATTGCAACAAAACAGCAACTATATGCGAGAGAAGTTGAATACGAGAGACAAATAGCAGGTCGCTTACAACCAGAAGAAACACTCAAACAAATGAACGTAAATCAGATCAATGAAGATATCAAATCAACCATACGCACAGCTACTAAGAAAGTTTGCTCTAAGATAAGAAAGCAGAAAGAATCGAAGTTATCCGACGATACAATCGACATGATGCAACGATGGACTATAGAAAAAGGAACTGAAGAACTCATACTCATATACATTTTCTTCGGTCACGTCATCCATGTTTACTGGAGGCTGAAGAACAGGTAAATCATCACTGTGTGGGATAGGTCTTTGAGCAGATTGTAGATTTGTATAGTTCACAGAGTGCCTAGATTTGTGATTAATACCTTTCATAGAAGATTGGCAGAAATAACTATCTGATACATGGTCTTACGGTTCGGCCCATATCATTGGAACTGCGAATGGCATACGACGAGATCTTTTAGCCCATGATGTAAATAATGTGCACAGCAAATACTAGAAGTCAGGTTTTGTCCAAATTTTGCGTCAGAAAACCAAAATTATTAAAATAACAGTTTTTAACTAATGGTGTCAAACTACGACTTTGACTTTTAACAGTAAGTTGACCGCAAATATAACAGAAGTTATCAGGATGGTTTACACACACTCTAAGCATCTTAGTATGATGTATGACACTGATCTGAAAGAAACTGTTTAATTTCAATATTTTTACGTTTATTTGGAAACACGTCGGTAAGTAAAATTCGCGTAACCAAGTTGATGTTTCATGAGAAATGAGGGAGATTGAACAAAACTAAGTATGAGGTTTATGTGCGTGCAGGTAGGGTGCGAAAATATTACTTGATTTATTTAATGTTTATCAGTGGTCTTCAACAAAATTTTTATAATTTTGACAAAGCTATGAACGAAAACCACATTTCAAATGGGCTAAAACTTAGCTAATCAGAGTTCACCACATTGCGACCCAAAGCAAAACACCCATTCCGATCGGTTTAATATATTTCGCCGGATTTGTCATGCTGAAACATATTCGGGACATACGCCGGACACAAAATAGATGCCATCAATCTGGACAGCTTCCGCGAGATGCCTCGAATCAACATGAATGGGGGACCAAACGACGAGAATCCGGCTTTATATTAGTTTTCGTATATTATATATTGTGCCGTTTCCCAGATTTGACAAATTTGAATAATATCTAGTGCAATATTGGCCCTTCACTATTTCATGCCAACATTCTTGTCGGCATGATATACATATTTATGGTTCGATATACAAGTGCTGAAATTTCTGCTTCCTTTTTGTGGGAAATTTTGACTGAATTGAACTTATTTTCAATTTCATCTTTTTATTGCCACTTAAAAATCAGATTAGGCCAACAGAAATTTGTAATTTCTTTATTATTATCAGTTTATGGTTGTTTTTTAGGGCATAATTCATGAAATGCACATATATAACTTGGTAAACAGTAGATATTTTCATTTCAAAACAATTTAGCGAAGTTTGAATGGATTTATGAATCTGTTTCAACATCACATTCCCATTAGAATCTGGGTTTTTCCAAAAACTTCAAATTTTGGTAATGGAGAAAACGGATACTAACCTACAATTAGCAGCAGTACCACTTCCTTTTATACTGGACATCGAATACAATTTTGTTAATTCAAATAGCATGGTTCACTTTTTAATTTTTTTTGAGGTCATATTTTTTCGAGCATACTTTGTTGATATTTGTCCTATATAAAAACAACCACCATCGAGCTATGATTGTTTTCATCAAGATTTTCGGAATTATAGTAGTATCATCTTCTTTACCAAAGAAAATAACTCAGATTTGAGTAAGTATAAAACTTTTTAGTTTAACAAGAAAAGTGTTATTTTTAGGTAAATTACTTTTCGATATATAGGTCAAGTCAATAAAAATAAATTATCATTGAACGGGTTATTGAATACGAGTACCTGTTTTTCTTCACTTTATAAGAATCGTGAATTAAATTAGTATTAACTTGTATTAGATTTCCCCATAGCTACCTAAAATATCCAGCTTTCATTTTATTCGCGACTTTATCAAAGATCTGCAGTTTCTTTGAAAAATATATCATTAGGCAGTGGAACATAGAAACACACAAAGTGGATTTAATTCTGATGCTAGTTTATACTGGGTGATTCACCAGTGGCGCGGTGCTCGTACACTCGTACACTCTTGAAGATTTCATTTTTGTTCGAACGGTGTTGTATCTAGGAAATAAGAATCTACTTCAGCAATTTATTTTGCAGTAAACAGGGTGTCCCAATTTTCTATAAAAAAATCTTGGGGGTTTGTTTCAGATTGAAAGATCACTTTTTGTTCAAGATTCAGGAGCGGCATAAACTCTGCTATAATGTCTTTAAGTAATAAGTTTTTTAGGTGAGTATTTTCGTCACAAAATTTTTTTCCGTAAAAATTCATGAAAGTAGGCTCTCACATCATCGCATGCTCCTTCGGCCATAGAGGATGAATACTTTTTTCCTTTCGTTTTCTTATTGCCCAAGGATAGCTTTATTGATGAATTGAAATAGATTATCCTCATTTTATACAGGAATGACTGAAAAAATTTACTTAATATTACAATTTTAAAAATATCATATCTTGATTATTTCAAATGTCAATCAAGAATTTTTCAATGGTATTTGATTATTCATGTCAACGCATATAATATTGTGCTATATTTTTGCAGAAGTAACCTTGTCTTTATCTTTGATCATTTTCGAAATATTCGATTATTTGTAAAAATTTTGATAGAAATTTTATAAACCGTATCAAACTCATCAGCATGCATCATTATTCGCACAGAAGTTTTTTTTCTGTAATGCTTCAAGTAGTAAAAAGTTAAACCTAAACAAGACAATTCTTTTAACGAATGGTAATAAAATCAAGATGATTCAAACGTGAATCGAGGTATGTGTTGACATTTTTTTTTATTTGTGCCTTCTGTTAGGTGTACGGACACATCGTATTCTGCATTTTACATGGTGAACTTATCAGTGTTTCGTTATTAAACATTGTTGAAGTGAGGTTTGAACCCAATTTTCTCAATTGACTGACATGAAGTTCTCCAAAAAAGAAATGGTTTATATGATTTTTATTCTGTGATGTGTGATAGAAATTCTTTGTTGGCAAGTATAGTTTATGCACAAAAGTTTCCTTATAAGAGGCATCCTGATGCAAGATGCTTTGAAAAACTTCTAATTAGATTTATCGAAACGGGTAATATCGCTTACAAAAAACATGAAAAACCAAAAACTGCTACAGCTGAAGACAACCAGTTATCAGTTTCGTTGACAGTGACAGAGGACCCATATAAAAACCAAAGAGAGATTTCTCAGTTAACAGATATAAGTCAATTTTCCGTCCAGAGAATCTTGAAAGTGAATAAATTTCATGAATATCATGTACAGCTGCACCAGGAACTGGACAATCAAGACTATGAAGATCGAATCAATTTTTCAATTGGGCAAGTGACAAAGTAGCGGAAAATCCAAATATGTTTAGCAGTTCTTTTCTCGGACGAGGCAACTTTCGACAAGAATGGGCTTGTTAACAGGCACAACTTTCATTATTACGCCAAGGAAAATATACACATCATGAGACAAATAGATCACCAGCATCGTTGGTCCTTGAATGTGTGGGCCGCTATAGTAGTTGGATATCTAATTGGGCCGCACTTTTTCGACGGGCACCTCAATAGTGAAATGTATTAGATTTTCTGCAAAATCATCTACCAATGTTACTTGCCGATGTACCAGAGCTTATAAGACAAGATTTGTGGTTTCAACAGGATGGAGCACCGGCACATTACACACATCAGGTTAGGGAGCATTTGAATAATGTATTTCCAAACAAATGGATAGGACGTGGTGCTCCTGTTAGTTGGTCAGCTAGGTGTCCGGACCTTACAAGTCTAGATTTTTTCTTGTGGGGTTATATTAAGGGCATTGTTTTCCAGATTCCTTCCACTACACAGTTGGATATGAGGCAGAGAATAGTCGATGCCTTTCAGTCAGTTAATCCGCAAATGGTTTCGAGAGTTGAACGGTCTTCCCTTAGAAGGATTGAGTTGCGTCTACAAAGAAACGGGCAACATTTCGTACACTTATTTAAATAGTTCAACACCTTGTAGATCATCTCACTAAAAACCAATCTATTACTTATTTCTTATACGAATACCTTGAAATATCTCCATTTCTCTGATGAAGTTTAATGATATGTACTAATAAACTCTCAGAGTCGATCGTAAGCAGCCTAAAAATAGTGATGTAGATCGCCAGCAGTTCAAGTTTGAGCCCCACTGCTATACGTGCTTTCGATTTTTAAAAATTTGATGCAGATCATATGTATTTCTGGTATTTTCGGAATATTTACTATTTGATTTATTTTATCCTAATTTTCTCAAAACTATTGTTCGAAGCAATATTTATAACTACGTAATAAATCATAAGAAAGTGACAGTATACTAAAGACATCAAAATTAGGACACCTATCAATCACACATCGTTAACGGAAGTCAAACAGTCATAGTTGCTACCAACAAGAAGAATTATGTATCAATAAATCTCTTCGATTGAGCTAACCGATAGGAATTACTGTCAATATTTGCGCCTCATAAATTCTCCAAGTGTGTACGACTAGAGGAGAACACAGGTCCCGAACCTGCGGGGACTGCACACAGGCTTTCGGCTCGATTTGATTTACGGCTCCACAAAAAGGCCCCCCTTCAATTCTTTGTAGATTTACCGCAGTTTTATGGACTGAAGGTTATGGGTAGAATGTTGTACGAATATATTAAGTGACAAGAAAACACTTTACTAAACTTTACTCATTAACTTATTGAAGTTTTTATGGTTATGTCTATTTGAATGGGGTAAAGTAAAATAGAGTAAAAATAATAATGGGCAATCATAAAACGATATTTCGATAAATATAGCTTTTTGAGTTGTTTATTCAAAAGTAAGAAAACTCACAAGCATTAGTTTCATGTACGAATGAGTTTCATAGGTTAAAAAGTGAAATACAAAGTCCAGATTGATGAGGTACAGGGTGTTTAATCTCGAACGTGTATATTTATTATCTCGTAGTGAATAGGAGAAGTTACTGAATGATTTCGTTTCGAGAATATCTTGTGACGTATATTTAAGGCTTTAATGTGGAACTACTTAAGAGGGAACGCTTCAGCTTCACAAAATTAAATTAGCAAACGAGTCGAACGATACCTAGGGAATGCAATCTTGAGGCGAGATTGCAAATTCGTGATCTCGTGAGATTAGAAATTTCAATCTCGTGAAATCCCGGCATTTTCGAGATTTCAGGGAAATTAAAAGAAATATTGCTCAACACATGTAATTAAAACGTAATGGTAACAGCTTAGTTGTGACTATGATGATTATGGTACAACACTAACAGGAAAATCTTCTTCTTCTTTTCCTTTTGGTCTTCTGGAGGTATGTTTATTCTCATGAGTTCTTTATTCATTTTTTTCATGCTTTTCGATCCAGAGCCATATTTCCATTTCCACTGGAGTTATTTCAGTACTGATACCCATCTCTTCCATTATTTTCAGACAATACTTCTTTGGTTTTCCCATTCTCCTCCAGGCCCTTCTACCTGTATCGCAGATCTTTCTCACTCATTTGATATGTGCAAACCCGTTCAACTGCCTGTTTTTTAAATTCGTCAAAATTATTTTTTGTTCATCCATCTTATTTCTGTATTCTATCAAATTTGTTCTTCTTCGCTATTCTCATCAGGTGAGACGACCTAGAACCAGGGTCAATTTTTTTTTTGTTAATTTGCCTAAACTATCCATATATTTTTTGGTTTTGATCTAATTGAATTTCATTATCAATTGTGATAACTCTAGTTTGTAGATCTACCTGCATAACATTTTATATTGTTTATCTGAATTCAAAATTACAGTGAGAAGACGGTCATTTGCCAGAATGATTCAATAATTTTATTTTAAATTCTCTATATGGTAGAATATAACGTATGTTTAAAGCAGCTTAAAATCGCCCAAAAGCGTAAATATCGAGGCGAAGGAATTTATCTAAACTCAGATAAGAAATCCAGCGAAAACAATATTCGCCTTTAATACCTAAGCTCTTAAGCATCTTCCGTATATCCACGATCACACATCTGGTATTTTCTAAAACAGCAATTCCCACGTCGCGACGAAGGAACGCGTCTGTAAAAGGTACTTTAGTACCTAGGGCAGAGGGAAGTGAGGGGGTAATGGCTGCTGGGTCACGCATATATAAGTATCACGATCGCGACGTTAAGGAAATCATTCATTCATTATTATGATTATGATTATTATTGAGTTATTTTCGTCAGATGTGCAGTTACTCTTATAATTCAGTTATTTAGTTTTCGAAGCTCAGTGAATTAACTCATTCGTTTACTCGGAATTAAATTTGAGTTAATTAATCGTGCATAACATGAGTCCAGAAGAATGGAAGACGCAGATTGTTCCTCTCCGAGAAGCCGGACAGGGGAAGAAGAAGCACCGTTCCCGTTGTGTCCCACAGGTGATTACTTTCTGAATTTCTTTTAATATTTCTGCTCACTATTTAATTTTCACGAATTTCTTGAAGTATATGCTACGTAATTTCTAAACGCACTAAGGGCAAGTTGAAATAATCATTTCTCAAATTCCAAATCATTTCACATATTTTTTTCTTCTTGGCAAATGATCAATTTGAACTGCACTGACATTTTCTAATATTTATTTTGACGAGTTATTTTCATAGACTTATTTAAGACCTTTACTTTCGTAACTTGATAAACTTTGAAATGTACTGAATTTATTTTATATTGATTTACACAGTTGTTTTAACTTGACACATTATTTTGACATTTGTTCATCAAACTGGCAACATTATTGAACGTAATTATGCTATAGTGTACTAATTCCAACAACTTGAGAACTATTTGAATTTGAAATGATATGAAGTTTAATATTGATGTGAAACTTTACTTATTGATCTCAGTGAAATGTTACTTAACCATTTTGCTAATAGAAATCTTTTGTTATAATCTGATGAATGTGAGAACATTTAATATAGATTCTTATCTTTGCTTCTATAATGCACCAATGATCTATTTGAAATATCATAATCCATAATCCACAATAAAATAATAATAAAACTGCCCGTTGGCGCTCAGTTGAGCTAGAAGAATCACGTATGGCTTTACGGGCTCACCTCTAGTTCCATATATAACGTTTTAATACTATACGAATTACTGAATTCGATTAAAAATACGCGAGCGAATTAACGCTTACAAGTTGTCAGCTGTGGACGTGTTCCTTAGAATTTTAAAAGCAAATCTTCCAGAGTTTTGAGTATCAGGGCAACGACCTCTTCAGAAAACATGATATCATATTACCAAAACCCTTAGATCGAGTCAGTTACCACTCATAAGATGGGTGAGGGTCGGTTAGGCCTGTCTATAATAATCTCATATCCAAATTCTATCCAGAATATGGTTGAGGGTTGATTAAGCCTGCGTATAATAATCAAATATTCCAACTTCCACTCGTAATATGGGTGAGGACCAATTAGGTCTGTTTATAATAATTAAATATTCCAACTACCACTCGTAATATGGGTGAGGACCGATTAGGTCTGTATGTAATAATCTACTGTACCAACTTCCACTCAAAATATGGGTGAGGGCAAATGAAGCCTATATCGAAATGATCTGATGTTTCATTAAATTAATTAAAAGACGCCAAAGAATGCAAGGATAAGAATTTAATACAAATGCTGCAAAGATCAAATAGACATTGTTACCGAATCTGTTTTTTGATTTTCGAATTTCCTAACCTATGGTTTAAGCGACGAAGAATTGGTCGTATCACATCAAACCTCACATAAAAGAACTTGAGTAGGTTACTACAGATACACAACGCAACAAAGAACAGGGTCCTATTTTATATAAGAGAACTTCAAGGCAAGTTCAGGTACTAGACGATCACATGGCTTTTGATTTGACCGATTTCTGTCGGTCTCAGGTGTAATTAATATGAGGAAGAAAATAAGATAATTAAGGTATTGCAATTTACGTAAAAGCGATGCATTTTGCATCGTCTTTCAGAGACCGGGGTTGGGGGGTGTTTCACAGGAATTTCATAAAAATTGCGTTTAATTTCTGTTCATGCATTTTAGGGGATCCCATTTATAACTTTGTAGGTAGTACTACAAAGTTACACAGGGTGTCCATAAATTGCGTGTATAATGTTATAACACAGATTCTTCAGCTCGAAATAAGTCGATTTAGGCCAACTTACTTATATGAAAAGTTTCTTCGTTTGGCTGCTAGAGGTCGACAAATTCAAAGATTTGTCTTCTTATTTTTCTAATAATTCGAGAACGACTGGATCTTTAGAAACCATATTTGGTATGCGTAATCGGGTGCATTATACACGT
Source organism: Cryptolaemus montrouzieri (assembly GCA_013387265.2). Lineage (NCBI taxonomy): Eukaryota > Metazoa > Arthropoda > Insecta > Coleoptera > Coccinellidae > Cryptolaemus > Cryptolaemus montrouzieri. The sequence goes on along the minus strand of JABFTP020000124.1, from coordinate 61,915,597 downwards.
TTTTCAATGATCCACCCAATGATCTTGACGCTTTACAAGTTTTTCACTATCACTATTCAAAACTATAAAAACAAGTGCAAATGTGGTCATATACAAAAAAACGTGTGTTGTATTTCATATTTGATAAAAAAAGGTGTGCACATGTGTAAATGAAAAGTTTTATCAATGGTCCCAGAATTCGGTTGTGTATTTTAATACCTACCGACTGTTATCTCCACCCAATGATCTTGACGCTTTACAAGTTTTTCACTATCACTATTTAAAACTATAAAAACAAGTGCAAATGTGGTCATATACAAAAAAACGTGTGTTGTATTTCATATTTGATAAAAAAAGGTGTGCACATGTGTAAATGAAAAGTTTTATCAATGGTCCCAGAATTCGGTTGTGTATTTTAATACCTACCGACTGTTATCTCCTATGAATTCCTAATTTTCACCAAATTAACCAAATTGTCATCAATAACTAATGCAATTCGAACATAAAAATCGCAAACGACAATTTCGACACGCCTGAGTGATAATAAGAAAATTCTAAATTGATAGACGAATTTTAATGACAATTCCTTGATTCAATGGAATTTCTCCAAAATGGTGATTTTCCACTTGAAATTAAATATATTTTGCAAAAATAGAGATAAACGCATGAAACAAGAAGGGCGTTACTGTAGGAAGATGTGTCTTGACAGACCATGATATTGTACGTTTCAACTGGGACCACGAAATTCCACAGGGTGTTACGAATTTTTGACAAAAAAAACACTTTTAGTTTTGCCCCCGTATAAAATTTTTTTTTCAAATTTTTTTTGTTTTCTCTTATAATTTCTACAAAGCAGAAGAGTTGATCTATAACTTGCCGAACAAATCATCTAAATCGGTTGAGAATTAGGAAAAATATCAAACTTCGAATTTGGTTAAATTTTCGAGTGTTCCGCTAATTTTGCCTCCGAGTGTATTATAATAAGATATTTCTTAACAAGTTGCCGGTGACTATAAGATCACTTTCATTCGATAATTTCAAGAAAACCTTAAAAAAATTTCTGCTTTTGAACCTTTTCTACTCCACTGTTGAATTTTTAAATTGTCCGCTTACAGTAAACTCTTTTGAGTTGTAATTTTTAATTGTATTTGTGTTGTCTTTATTTTTTTTATTTTTACACTAATTATTTGTAGCTTATGACATGTGCAAACTACTTTGTGAAACCAGTGCAAGCACGCAATAAATCTATTCTATTCTATTCAAATCAACCATTTCAGAGTTACTGTACATCTCCGTGCCTAACAGTGATAAAAAATCACCAAAATACCTACTCAAGGACTTAAGGAACACTGTTGTGTCAACAATTGGTTGTCAAGCCTAATAAAATGACAATCTGCTAGACCACAGAAACAAATCAAAAGCCAATATGGTCAAATGTGATATTTCTGACTTGCTAGTTGGTTGAAGAAATGAAATCATGAAATGATAATTAGTCTAGCTACTCAATCTCTGAAACAGTTTTGCTCAAACGCAGACAGTTGAAAAATTAAGGTTAATTAAAAACATGTTCGAGTCATTAGGGACACTTGTAAAACGCCAGGTTCATTGAGTGGATCACCAAAAAACGTGAATAACGCGCCCGATTACGCATACCAAATATGGTTTCTATCGATCGAGTTGTTCTCGAATTATTTGAAGATTAAAAAATCCTTGGAATTGGTGACCTCTAGCGGCCAAAAGAAGAAACTTTTCATATAGGTAAGTTGGCCTAAATCGACTTATTTCGTGCTGAAGAATCTGTGGTATAATGTTGTACACGCAATTCACGGACACCCTGTATACTTGGCTCTTGCAAGTGTTGTCTATTTCTGGTTTGCGTAGTATCGCCTTTTCTATTGCGTAAAAAAATAAAAAAATTAAATATTTTGATATCGCACTTTTATTTTAATACTTACAGTTCTTCTTGATTGCCAAGTATTACCTTTTATTCCTCTAATAGTGTTGTATCATTTGTAGTTATTATTTTACTCTTCTCCGTATGAATTTCCATCATGATATTTACTATTGTTTACATCCAGGTGTTTGCTTGAGGTTGAATTTTTCTCTGGGTATAAGTAATAAATATTACATCATCAGCATATAGGAGGCTATCTAGTTTGATGGCTTAGAGATTTCGGAATATTATTATAGTAGGCTTTGATTTCCAGACAACTTCAAGGTTGCAAGATTTCATGACATGAATCCTCTAAAATATTTCTTGTGGGGCCATCTTAAGACAAAAATTTTGTGACTCAGCCTGGGAATTATTCAATTTACGCCAAAAAATGTTAGATGAGTGTCGTCAAATAACTCCAAATAAGCTCAACCATCTTAGAGTCGGGTTTCAGTGAGGTATGTATTAATGTATGAATTTAAATGAATGACAATTTGAAGATTTGATTTTGAATCACTGAATTTCATTGCATCAGCTCTACATGTTAATGTATATTTTGTTTAAGGAAAGAAACGACAAACTTTCAAAATTCAAAAATTTAACATTTTGTGGTTATTCTAACCTAAACAATATGATTCAAACGGAATGTTGTGATAAAAGGAGTTAAGGAGACTTACAATAATGAAAGGTAAGTGAATGTAATTTGAGATTTATTCATGTATTTTAATGAATATTTTTTTAGGGATGCTCAAGAAATGTACTCAGAATTCACATATTTCATTTTTCTCTCATGGTTATTTTAACCTGTATGCGTTGAAAAATGTCCTGGAGTTAATAGGATTTCTCAACGAATCAATTGGAGGATCTTACAAAATGATGAAATATCCTTTGAGTTGCTATTAATAGGTGTTGAACTCTTTTGTATGATAATATTTTTCCTGGAAGGAACTCGAAAAATTTTCGTTAGGTCATTTAGAGTATGTATCATATAAATATTGAAAGCTATCCACTAAAGACTATCTGTATTGAAATATTTCAATCTGGATATCAATATGATCGTCCATTACAAATTGAATTTTCGTTTCAGTTTATTCAAGAGGAAGTACGTTTTATTCTACAATTATCCCAATGTAAAAGTTAATGTGAGTCAACATGTGTTTGACAATGTTCATGTTTGAACCAAAGGAAATTAGATCTCAAATTTGCACAAAAGGTAATTATTGTGAGTACCTTCTGTTCATAACTCATAGTTACTGTTTCTCAGGAAATGTTATCAAGGTTATTGAATGAATGACATGAATTCCCCATTGATTTGAAGTTGAAAATTTCTCTGTTATAGGTGTCTGATAGTGGGAAACATGATGTTCAAATATGAATGCATATGAAGTTTTATTTTGTACAAACATAACTTTCAATCCAAGATTTATGAAAGTCACAGGAAACATGCTGCTGCTTATGTGAATCATATTTTGGAAAAAATTCAACTACTACTTGGAGAATGCTATGCAATTTGACAATTTTTGTTATAGGTTGTTGTACTATAGGTATTTCTTATAATTGTGTAAAATGAGTATGTTCATCACTTAATATGGAAATATGAAGTTGCTTTAATGCAATTTATTCCTTTCATTTTCATTTCATAGTATATTATAAAACTTCACAAGAAAATGAATTGAAGAGAAGTAAAAGTGAAGAATAGAAATTTCAATTATTAGAGAGCAAGTTTACAAGAAGCTGACTGCTCGAAACCAACTGCCAACTCGACAGTCAAGGATCTAGGAAATTAACAGTTACAAGAAACAGTTTCACTGAAACTGATATATAGTAAACATCATTGTATTGTATATGAGGGTCCATAATGTAATTTACAAATTTGTGTATCTCATTTCTACTTTCCACAAGAACACTTCAATTCAGAAGATGTTTGTTCTTTCTGGTGAGCAAATTGTGTGAATTTTGATCAATTTGAATTTATACAGAACAGTTACGTATAGGGCAATCACATAAGGTGAAATTTTTATGTATTCAGTGATTGATGATTTCTCGCCTTTGTCTTTTAGATACTCCCAAGTAATTTTATTTTGAGAAGAACTTTTATTTTCTATTTCATTAATATACTTGAGAAGTAATTCGTTCATCTTGCTGTTTCAAGCTGATATTTGTTCAAATAATTGATCGATGAAGCCTGAACTACGTGATAGTTGATAGTCATAATGAATAAAAATAAAATACTATGTTTAACTATCACTAATTTATTGATGTAAAGAATGAGAAAATTTTACATTGGTAGGACCGGTTTCGGACATACGTCCATTATCAACAACACGTATGTCCGAAACCGGTCCAACCAATGTCATTCTCTACATCAATAAATTAGTGATAGTTGAAACATAGTAACTTGTTTTATTTAATTATTCATATTTGTTGTTTATTATAATTCATGAATCTTATTGGATCCTTATCTGATCTAATACGAATCAGAACTGTTGGGTAAAAATTAAAAATTTGAAACTATAGATCTGCATATATTCATCTTTCTGAAGTATATATTTAATACTTTTGGAACTAAAAATTTGGATTATTGTGAAATAATATTAGAGTTGTTGATGATTGAGCTCTAGGCGAGTGAATATACAAGTTAATGCACGCAGATGCTAACTACCTCGAAAAGCTTGCTTCAAAAACAAAAATTGAATCATTTTAATTTTTCCAATAATCTTGAGAATAGCCAAAATTATGAGGTGACTCATCTGAGACAAGAAATGATTTTTTGCAAAAAAAATCGTCGAAATTACTTTCGTCATGCATCTTTGTGAAAAGCCTCAAATATACGCCATAAGATGTCCTTCAAACAAAATCATTCGAAGTGTTTCAGCAAATTTTTCCAAACACTACTAATCTGCGATAGAATATTCTGTAAACATAATAGGAATCAGACAGGTTAAGATTTTGTTTCAGAGTTGTCAACTAGGGAATTCCGTGGATGATAAATTAAAATAACACACTTGTTTTTTTAGGAAATCTACAATATTTTGTAGTTGAAAGACCACCCTGGTAAATTTGAATTTCCTGTGCAATTTATATTTTAATGGAATATGTATTTGAAGCACTGATGACTCCACGTAATTGACAATGTTTTTCTTTTACCACCTTTTTGAGGTTAGGAAATACATGAGTCGAGTCAGGTTAATTAGATGCATACGATCGATGGACGAGAAAACGGTCCGATTTTCAATTCGTTGATTTTCATTATCGTGTAATCATGATGAAAGATTTTCTTCGCGGAAAGGTTTTTTTTGTATATTCGGATTCTGCGTGTTATTCATCGATGAACGGTTTCTTTGAAGAAATTAATGAGCATATCTTTTGAGTTTCTAGATTAAAGTAGTTTGTTCGAATTTCAGAGAACTGCTTCATTTTCTGTATACTAACATTTTCTCTAAAAAGTATCTACAATAGAATGAAACAGTGAGAACTAAGTTCGAACATTGGGCTAACTGTCAAAAAGATTAATGGCCTCGTATATCATCAGTAGTAATAATATTTGTCAAGTGTTTAAGAAATGATGTGATAGATCATTTCTCCTCAATGAAGTGTCGATTTCGCTTCCAGAATGGAATTATTACATTCGCACATTAGCTGATGGGAATTAAAAATTTTAAAGTTGAATAGAAAGCTTTGCAATTATTCTTATAATTAAAAGAATTTAATCGAAATGAAGAGTTAAAAATATTTCAAATATATTTTACTTAGTAGGTATATTTAAGGAGAACACGTGTTTACGAAAACGATTGTATTCGAAATGATTCACCAATTTCTGATCTAGATATTCTGATAAAGATGTTCTGGGAGGAAATTTAGCTATTTAGTACAAATTTTCAATTCTTAATTACATTCTTCTATCATTTCAACCTCCGTTTTGCACCTTAATGAGTTGTTTATTTTTTGAAAAATTTTGATATGATCAGCGGTTCAATTACAAAATAACAGTTTTTTAATTTTATGATTTCATTTCTTCAGCTACCTTGCAGGTCAAAAATATCACACTTGACCATGATTGCTTTGGATTTATTTCTGTGGTCTGGCAGATTGTCATTTTATTAGGATTGACAACCAATTGTTGACACAACAGTGTTCCTTATGTTCTTAACTAGGTATTTTGGTGATTTTTTATCACTATTAGGCACGGAGATGTAAAGTAACTCTAACATTGTTGATCTGGTCATGGTATACGGATTTTGTCAAGGCAATGGATGTGAAAGCGCGAAAGATTTCCAAATCGCATAGTGCCGAACCACCAAACGCTTAGAAATCTGGAGAGGTGTCTCCGCGAGAATAGTTGCTTCCAGCCCTGGAATTTGGAACGAGGACGACAACGAACAGAAAGGACGGTAGAACGTAGAGAACAAATTTTGGACATGGTTGAGGAAAATCCACAATCAAGCACGCCGAGTTTAGGTTTGCAGTTGTCGTTCCTAAAACAATGATTTATGACGTCTTAAAGGAACAATTATTTCATCCTTATCCCATTCAAAACGTTCTGGAATTACTTTCCAACGATCCTGAGAATCGCCTAACTTTTTGCCGATTTATCTTAGAGAAGAGAACTCAGGATCTCCACTTCAGTAGGAAAATTCTATTTACTGACGAATGCACTTCTATTAGGTCTGCCATCACTAACCTTCACAATGAACACGTGTACAGTGTCGAAAATCCATATGCTTTTATAAGTAGACATCATCAGAATCAATTCAAAATTAACGTATGGATTTCAGTAGTTGACAATTTCATTATTGGTCCAGTAGTGATTCCAGATCGATTAGACGAGAGGCATATTTGGATTTTTCGCAAGAAACTTGTCCGGATTTGTTGGACGATATTCCAGTATTACTGCGCGCAGAAATGTGGTTTAGGCACGACGCTGGACCTCCTCACTTCACTTTAGCGGTTCGCTAGTTCTTATCAGCACATTATGCGAATCGTTGAATCGAAAGGAGAGCTGATGCTCCTGCAGGTTGGCCAGCACGATCTCCCGACTTGACACCGTGTGACTTCTTTCTTTGGGGTCCTTTAAAATCTAGAGTTTACTCTTCTCCAATTGAAATCCGAGAAGAGTTATATATGAGAATTTTGAATGCGGCCAACTTCTTCATAAATGACCCTGAAGTACTGCCAAGGCTCCAATTCAATTTCTTGAAGAGGATTAACTCTTATATTCAGTAAAATGGTGGAATTATTGGACACTTACTATAGTTGAATGAACTAATTAATCGTTATGCTGAAGTGATTTTTCTTATTTAGTTTCAAACGGCAAATCTGTATTCATATTTTGGAATAGTCAATGTGAAAAATTTATTGAATTTTTTCTTCGAATTATTCGATTTTTGTACTAATCAACATTGAATTTCCTATCTGCTTGATCTGATTCAGCAATCTAGAAATCATCATTTTGGCATCAAGAGCTTGTTGCATAATAAAATGACAATCTGCCAGACCACAGAAACAAATTCAAAGCAGACATGGTCCATAAATGATATTTTTGACTTGATAGGTGGTTGAAGAAATAAAATCATGAAATTGAAAAATTGTTTTTTGTGATAGAACCGCTCATCATATCAAAATTTCCCAAGAGACAAAAAAGTTTGATAATTAGTCTAGCTAATCAATGTTTAAAACAGTGTTGCACAAACGCATTATAGTTCATTAAAAATAAGAGTTTTTAGAGACACTTGTAAAACGTCAAGGTCATTTAGTGAATCACTAAAAAACGTGAATAACGCACCCGGTTACGCATACCAAATATGGTTTCTATCGATCCAGTTGTTCTCGAATTATTTGAAAAATAAGAAAAAAAAATCTTTGGATTTGGAGACCTCTAGCGGCCAAACGAAAAAACCTTTTTATAGTAAGTTGGCTTAAATCGACTTATGTCGAATTGAAGAATCTATAGTATAACGTTGTACACGCAATTCACGGACACCCTGTACAAACAGGTAGATACAAAATCAATAAGGATGCAAACTAGAGGTAATAAACTAATTCTGATGAAAGCAGATTTTATTCGCAATACTAATTTTCAACGAATCTCTTGTGATAGCTTAATGCATAGTTTGATTTTTTATTATCATTATGATTAACTATGACGTAATAACGGCGGCATCAATTAACTAACCATATTATTCCTCTAGTTTAAAAAACATTGAAAAATTATTGAAGGTAGTATAGTATATACAGTGTGTTCCAACGAAAATTTGACCCCCCCTATAACTCCGAAACGAGTAACATTAGCGAAAAACACCAAGACACGTCGATTTTCGTTTCGAGGGGGAGCATTTTTCGAAATAATTCGAAACTTGTCAGATCAACCCCCTACCCCCAGCCACCCTAATTTCGAAATTCATCATATGGAATAAGGGTCGAGTGGCACCTTACTGTAAAGGTCTGTCAATTCTCCATTCTGATTTGTCATTTTTAGAATTTTAAATTAACATACAGGGTGTCCCAACCGAGGGTAAATTTGAATTCCTGCAAATCCCAAATACTAAATGAAATCGATTTATTTTGGCATAATGCAAGCGCAGGTTTATGCTCGGTCTAGAAAAACGACCTACACTTGTGAATTTGGAGTTGGTGCAATCAACCCCTATTTCCAGCATCCCCAACTCAAAAATCATTCGATCGAAAATAGGTCAAGTGGCACCTCGTTGGAAAGGTATTTCAATTTTCTCTTCGAATTTGGTATTTTCGAAATTCAGAATCAGCATACAGGGTGTCCCGGAGCAGGAACACTGAAAACCCAAATAACTTTTTGAAACTGGTTCATTTCGGTATAATACGAGAACATGTTTATGTTTGATTGGAGAATAAGACTCTCTTGCGTGAATATGGAATTTTTGCAATCAATCTCTTCCATTCAGCATCCCCAACTCAAAAAATCATATAAGTGATTACAGGTTGAGTGGCAAAGTTCCAGAAAGATTTTTCTATTTTCTGAATCACTGAGGCATTGGTTTCAGTTTGGCAATCGAGGTTTTCTGGCGTGAGGATCAGGATGAGGGGATGATGGAGAAACTGATTGGATGCTCATCTAAACAGGAAAACGAGATTTATTGAACTTGTATTCAATTGAAAACAAAAAACTAACTTGATTATTACAACAATTGTTCAAAATGACCTCCGCCCACCTCCATACAGTTATACAGACGATTTTCGAACTCTCTTCTCACATTAGCGAAAACTTCAGGAGTCAAAAGTCGGCATTCTGTGATAATCCTCATCCGCAGCTCCTCCAGGTTTTCTGGTCTTGTGGCATAAACTTTAGATTTTAGATGGCCCCACAAAAAAAATCTAGGGATTTAAATCTGGTGACCTGGCTGGCCACTCAACAGGTCCTCTTCTACCAATCCACCTTCCTGGGAAATTTTCGTCTAAATATTGGCGCACCCGAGCATAATAATGCGGAGGAGCACCGTCTTGTTGAAAACGCATTTCATCCTCAGAAAGAGTTGGATCGTTCTGTAAAATTTCTGTCAATCTAGGATGTATGTGTTCCTCTAACAACTGTAGGTAGCCATTTCCATTCAGATTACCCTCAATAAAGAGAGGCCCAACTAGATGATTGCCAAAAATTCCTGCCCAAACGTTCAACTTCTGAGGCCTTTGCGTGTGGGCCTCTCTAAACCAATGAGGATTCTGTGTGTCCCAATATCGACAATTATGTCTATTCACTTCACCACTGAGCATAAAGGTGCTTTCATCAGAAAAACAGATGTTATTCAGAAAATTTGGATTAGCGTTTAGGTTTTCACTTAGATTTTCACAAAACTGTAAACGACGATCTGGATCATCTTCGTTTATTTCATGCACTAATTTTACCTTGTAGGGGTGAAATTTGCGATGTTTCACGATTCTATGGACAGTTGTAGCTGATACACCAGTCAGACGAGATAGTTTTCTGATCGAAGTAGTATTCTCCATTTGTAGATGACCCACTACTGCCACTTCCGTTGCCTCATTTCTGACAGGACATGTTTGCCACCGAACCCGTAGCTAGGAATTTGTCAACCAAATATTTAACGTACTGGTGACTGACTCCCCTTTCTCTTTCAGGATGGTTCCTATCGAATATCCTTGCCGTTTCTTTGGCACAACTGTTATTTCGAAAATACGTCGATACAATTTCGACCCTTTCCTCAGTGGAATAAACCATTTTCAGAATAATTTCAACTCACGAACAACAACAATAATGAGGAACTGATCTGAATAATAATAATATTTCATTGCAAAAATGAGAAACAACAGATGACTGCACGCCAGACGGAAATGAAAAAAATGTGAACATTTTCAATGCAGAAATCAGCTTTATTTCTTCGTAATTGATGCTCAACACATCGTACCCCAATACTTTTAACAGTTTCGAATTAATTTTAGTTGATAATTTCAAATGACGATATTGAATTTTTCGAAAGCGACATCGTGTATGGAGAGCCGAACTGAATGAAATGCTCTAATCATTCTGGAATTCAAAAAACCTTTCTGAAGATATGCCACTTGAATTATTTGTATGATTTTCAAGTTGGGGATGCTGAATGGAAGGGGTTGATTGCAAAAATTCTATAACCACACAAGAAAGTCCTATTCTCGGATCAAACATGTTCTCGTATACCGAAATGAACCAGTTTCAAAAGTTATTTGGATTTTCAATATTCCTGCTTCGGGACACCCTGTATGATGATTCTGAATTTCGAAAATACCAAATTCGAAGAGAAAATTGCAGTACCTTTCCAACGAGGTGCCCTTGACCTATTATCGATCGAATGATTTTTGAGTTGGGGATGCTGGAAATAGGGGTTGATTGCACCAACTCCAAATTCACAAGTGTAGGTCGTTTTTCTAGACCGAGCATAAACCTGCGCTTGCATTATGCCAAAATAAATCTATTTCATTTAGTATTTGGGATTTCCAGGAATTCAACTTCACCCTTGGTTGGGACACCCTGTATGTTAATTTAAAATTCTAAAAATGACAAAACAAGGTGGAGAATTGACAGACCTTTTCAGTAAGGTGCCACTCGACCCTTATTCCCTATGATGAATTTCAGAGTAAGGGTTGCTGGGGGTAGGGGGTTGATCTGAGAAGTTTCGAATTATTTCGAAAAATGCTCCCCCTTGAAACAAAAATCGACGTGTCTTGGTGTTTTTCGCTAATGTTACTCATTTCGGAGTTAGAGGGGGGGTCAAATTTTCGTTGGAACACACTATATGTGCCAAATTGTATACAAATCGTTTTAGCCGTTTTTAAGTGATTAAGAAACAAACTACCTAACATACAAACTGAGGAACAGTTGAATTTTACATATTCTCATCTTTCTCTTCTTTTCTGTACCATTTCACTTTCACATCGAAAGTTACTCACATTCTTTAAGAAAAACAAATATTCACAGTCAAGGATGATCATGAAATTAATTCAGATTTGTATATTTTCAAGAATCAATAGAATACTAATATTTTTATCTTTATATTCCAGATGGCGTCACATTCATCAAACCCCCAAGTGAGGATCATTAATCAAAAATGCTGCGTATTACGTTGATTTCGACAGGAATTGTTATAGCAGAATAAGTGAGTTAATCCAGTATGTTTCTTTGAATGCAGGGGAAAGTGCGATTCGTTGTATTATTGCAACATGAAAGAACAGGAGTTTCCTTACAACAGTGGCGTGCACTTACTAAGTTAATCTATTTTTCAGTTAGTTACGTTCGTACTGTATTTAGTGAATTTAAGATGTTCGAGACAAATGTATGTATGCTAAGAACAGTAATACCAAAAGTTACATATAAATTTATTAACGAAAAATTCAAATTCTTTAATTTTCCTATCCTTTGTTCAGGAACGTTACTATGTTCAGGTGTCCCCCATTCGTACTCTCAGATAGATGAAACCGGATAAGTTGGCAATTTGTAAGTGCAAGCAAGAAAAAAAGGATTTGAATTTATTTTCAAATGAGAATTATTACAAAATGGTGGTAGGGAACGTTTTCCCTCGTTCTACTACAATTTTTGAATTATTCAACAAAATTGAATTTTCGTCGATTTACAAAGTTTAGTCGTTTTGTGTTTGTTATATATTTTGTTAATATGTAAAAACACTCATAGAATGATATAGAAGTCTCAGAAGATTTTAATCTATTCGTTATTCAAATTTCATGGTAAAAATCCTCATTTCAAATAAAAATCATAGTTGGTTTTGAAATCAAAATAAAGAAAATCGAGATTTTCAAATATATTTACGAGGGACTTCTGAAACTTTTCAGAACAAACAAAGATATAAGACATTTTTTCTTAATATTTTTCTTACTTTTCAACATAGTTTGATTTAAACCTTGCACACTTTCACCAGTTATGTTCCAATGTCTGTAAATTATCTCTCGGCGTTATTCTATACAAAATAGTGGTTCACAAAGGCGATTGGCCCTTCATGACAAAAATCTCTCAGAGTGTAATTTTTAGATAAGGGAACAAAAAGAAGTGACCTAGGGCTAGATCTGGTGAGTAAGGTTAGATGGTCAAGAAGTACAAACCAAAATTTGTTGATTTTCGCTAAGGCAACCGCTGTGAGACGGTTACTTGGTGAAACAGGATTGTTTCTATGCGCTCTAATTATGAAAACTCAATAAAATAATCACCCAACTCAACAAAAATGGACATATAAGTGATTTGGTAGCTAAATATCTGAAATGTAACAATGGAATATGCCCAAAAATGTACTTTTTACCTAAGACACACAAGAAGGATCTCCCTTTCCAATCAATTGTTATAGTTATGTGGGTAGTCCTCTTTACAATCAAAGTAAATTTTTAGCAAGATTATTACATAACGTTTTTGAGAAAGATGAAAGGTATGTGACCGATTCTTTTACATTGGTTTCAAGTTTAAAGGATGTTGTTCTACCAGAAGACTTTATCTCAATATCAATAGATGTAAAATCCCTCTTCACGAATATACCAATAGAATTTGCTATGGACCTTATCAAAAAATATTGGCACAGAATTGAATCGAGCACCTGACTCACTCAGGACGAATTTTTAATGTTGTTCAAGTTTTGTGTAGAGAACAGTTATTTTATGACGATTATTATAGGTGACGATTATTATAGGCAAAGGTTCGGTTTGGTATACTCATCATAGAATTACAAAATAATTGTCTTAGCCAGTTGTCATTTTCTGTTCCATTTTTCCGAAGGTATGTCGATGATATTTGAACTTCAGCTCCTTCAGACAAAATCGATGAACTGCTCCATGTATTTAATTAATTCCACCCTGGACTTTAATTTACTGTTGAAGTAGAGGTAAGAAATAAATTACCATTCCTAGATGTTCTCCTCATTACAGACGAAAACAAATTTGAAACAGATTGGTACCACAAACCCACTCTTTCAGAAAGGTTTTTGATTCATTATTTGGATTATCTCATATCACAGAAACTAAATATTATTCAAAATTTGAAACAAAGGGCTTTAAAATTGTCAGATGAAATTTTTCATATCACTAATATTAACAAAATACGAAAACTTCTTTTAAAAAATAATTATCCTTCTACACTCATCAATAAGATTTTAATAACAACAGAAAATGACACTATAACTGACAGAACTGAAAATAACAGTAATAAAAAATACTTCAAAACACCATATATACATAACTTGTCTGACAGATTAAAGAGAATTTTGCAAAGTAAGAATGAGAGTGTTGTTGTGACCTCAAGAACAGAAACCGCAAATGGAAAGTTTTATTCTGAATTGAAATCAACCAATCCAAAAAACCAACAAAGCAATGTTATTTATGAGATTCCATGTACAAATTGCAGTAAAGTTGATATTGGTCAGACGGGACCTTATCTAGGTACACGAATTTCAGAACATTAGAGGGATTTTGTTAATGTTTACTATCCTGTGGAACGAAAACTGAATAACACCGATCTGGAGAACATGCCTTGAAAGAGTTACATACTTTTAATTTCGACGATGTGAAAGTATTCGGTAGACAGAACATTTTAAAGATAAGGTTTATTCATGAAATGATTGAAATTAAGAAAGAAGAAAACTCTCTCAACAAAAGATCAGATATTGATAACATAAATACTTCTTATTTTAATCTAATTCGAAAAATTAAGAGATAGAATAGTTGTTAACCATCGATTAGAGTCTGAAAATAAGTGTTATAGTCACGTTTTTGTTTTATCATTGATTGTGTTGTCGACGCCATACGTAGCCATCCCCTGCAGACGGGCGGCATGATAGTTCAGTCTGTATCATGGTGTGTTTGGTAGAAGAGAGTTCGTTTATTATTAATGGTGACTCATCTAAGTAACTCTGCTTCTCAAATCTTTATAATTAGTAACTGTCCTCGTCAATCATAAATGTTTTTACTGAATTTTTATTTATACATCTATCAGTAATTTTTTTGGAATGATTTACATGATTTTTAGACTGTTCTCTGGTTACCTTGAAAGTTTTAGAGAAAATTAGTTTTTCAAATCTTTTTTTGAAATTCAATATCCTTCACATTGCTTATACTCTCTTTATGATTTCGAGATGTACAATTCTTAATTTTTTTATGGATCCTTTCTCATTATTAGAGCCTCGAAGAAGATTTTTAATAAATTGAAACGTCGGCGATTAACTGATCTGGTTTTAGTCATTCGACCTGATATCCACTCATTCAACTGAAGAACTCATTACTAGTCGTAAATCAATTTCAATAAATTTGAAAACTAACAACAACAAAACAACTTTGTTGAACCGCATATATGAACAAAAATAGGAAGCAAGCAAACTAATGGAGAGAAGAATAAGAGAACAAATAAAAATGAAAACAAACAAAACTTGCAGAACGAAAAGACAAGCGCATAGAAAAACGACAAGAGACAAAGACTAAAAGAATAAGAAATGGTCGAAGAGGCAAAGAACAATCAGGGAAGACGCTTGGAGGCAAATTGGAAAAAGATCACCAACCCAACCAAAAGCTGTGATTTGAAGTATTCAGAAGAGAAGTTGAATAAAATAACACGAAACAAATGAGGGATAACCACTGAAAAATAGTGAAAGAAGTTGAAAGCAATAATGAATCGCTGCAAGGAATAAAATAAAGAAATAGAACCAATAGAGAAAAAATATATTTTTATTGAGGAGGTCGTTACTTGATGAAAATCGGTATACATATTTTCAATGAAATAGAACGAATGTATTTAGATTTTCACTATATTAACGAAACTATGACCGGTTTCACCACACTGTGGCTTCATCAGATAGATACAAACTAATGATCAGAGTTATTCCTTATATATAAGTCTTATTTCCTACTTAATATTACATTAGGTACAAGAGGTATGTTGGAAAACCCATCGGAGTTGCTTACTTTATGAATTGAAAAGATTGAGTAAAGGAGAAGAATTTAGATCTAATTGACTATTAAGTAACCTACCTGAATTCTTTTCTTTGTTGATCTCTAAAATTTCCAATAGATTGAGTATTTATCTGTTATTTTCATTGTGTAAAATTTTGATATTATCATTAAAGTTATGGTTTTCTTCGAGTAAGTGATTAGAATAATGGGAATCTGATTTATGATAATTAAAACTACGTTTGTGCTCGGATAATCTAACTTTGAAATTTCGGCAAACATGATTTTTCTATTTTTCATAAGCCATCGCATACAGATATTACTATTCACAGATCATCTACACATCCTTATCCACATAAATTAGCAGCTTACAATAGTATGGTATATAGACTCATTAATATCCCAATGTCACAAAATAATTTCATAAAAGAGCTAAATATAATTAAACAAATAGCAGCCATTAACGGTTACAGTCCCACTATGATTGAGAACATGATTTCACGCAAAAAATTTCGAAAAGCAATCAAGGAAGTATTTCCAAGTATAAAAAGTTCTAACACAAAATACAACAGCTTAACTTATATTGGTAATCCTAGTTCAAAATTAAAATCATTCCTCTCGCATTATAATTTCAATATAGCATTCCGAACTGATAATTCTTTAGACCGACATATCAAAAACTGCAAATCTAAAATTGATAAAAGTAATAAATCCGGTGTTTATAAACTGTGTTGCGGGGATTGTAATAAAATTTATATTGGTAGAACTTTCAAAAATTTCAAAGTTAGATTATCCGAGCACAAACGTCGTTTCAACTACCATAAATCAGATTCCCATTATTCTAATCACTTACTGGAAGAACACCATAACTTTGATGATAATTTCAAAATTCTACACAATGAAAATAACAGACAAAAACTCAATCTATTGGAAATTTTAGAGATCAACAAAGAAAAGAATTCAGGTAGGTTACTTAATAGTCAATTAGATCTAAATCCTTCTTCTCAACTCAATCTTTTCAATTCATAAAGTAAGCAACTTCGATGGGTTTTCCAACATACCTCTTGTACCTATTGTAATATTTAGTAGGAAATAAGACTAATATATAAGGAATAACTCTGTTCATTAGTTTGTATCTATCTGATGAAGCCACAGTGTGGTGAAACCGGTCATAGTTTTGTTAATATAGTGAAAATCTAAATACTTCAGTTTTATTTCATTGAAAAAAAATATATACATCGATAAAATGACAGAGGCAGTTAGGAGTATGAAAAGGGGCTGGAAACGATGGAATGAATCAGAAATGATTAAAAATGGAAAGGGGACAAATATCGAAACACTAGGAGGTGGGAACCATATAGCCAAAATACAAAAATGGCGGCAGCATACAATGTGACAATAGTGGAAAAATCATACTCAGTTCTATCCAAAAAGTTTTTGAGATCATATTAGAATAACGATTGAGGAGAGTACTGGAGCTAGAAGAAGCCAAACTGGATTCAGAGAAGGATGCAGTGAGTGGAATGAACCACATATTCCCTGTCATCCAAATATTGATATGATATTTGGAGAAACCTAAAAGGAAGAGCTGCAAATAAAAAAGAGCTGCTCAAGAGCCCATAAAACAAAGAACGATATATCAACAAGGAATAGCTGATAAGAAGAGTTTACTACGACAAATTTTTGTATCGAATATTTCCGCAATGATGCCCCAATCTCTCGATATGTTGCATGCTGATATTCCTAGATGATCTTAAGCACCGCATCCACATTTTCTTGAGTGACCATTATTGTAGATACCCCGCGCTTGGATTGTCGTTAAGCTGAACCCTTTTGAGTTTAAGTTCTCCATATCTACGGGAACCTGTTAACTGGTGTGGTGCTTCAATGCCTAAGACAAAAACCAATTGGCCGAGACATTCGTGTTGAGATGAATCTGTTTGAAAATTGTTGGCCGGAAATGCTCACTGTTTAATTTCATTTTTCAACAAACTTGTCAAATTTGATAGTTTGTTCTGGCTAAAATGCAACACGCATAGTAATTAAATTTTGGATTGATATCAACAAATCATAGAGGTTCATTTTTATTACTAACAGTTGTTTGATGATGTCATCTATATCTCAGCAAGCAAAACCTAAAAGACATCCGTCGTATAATAAGAACGAAACTGCCGCTAGTTGTTTCAATCATTCAATCAATCATTTTATTTGCCATCAAACACGTATACATGGAATATCACAGCAATACAAGATGTATATACATATATATATATATATATATATATATATATATATATATATATATATATATATATATATATATATATATATATATATATATAATGTGATACAATAAAAGACATTTAAAAGCAATATAATGCTGTGTATAAAGTGAATAAAAATTATGTAAAAAGACCATAGACAAAACATTCAAGGACACCAGATATCATTAAGGAACTCTTCACATGTGTAGTATGTGGTTTGATGTAGGAGTTTTTTAGCTTCCTCTGCAAATTTTATTGTTGGTAGTCTTTTCATGCCTTCAGGGATGTGATTAAACAGCCGGATGTAGTGGGTGTTTGTACCAGTCTGGGTTTTAGTCAGTCGATGGAACTCTGAGCTCATGCTTGCCCCTTGTGTCATATGGGTGAGATTGTTCTCCTGTTCAGAATTCTCTCTGATTCTCATGGGAAAATTTCAGACATTCAAGCATGAACAGTAATGGAATGATGAGTATTTGCTGGGACTGGAAGAGTCCTCTACAGCTGATAGATCGACACCACACATGATTCTTATGGCCTCCTTCTGTTTTAAAAATATGTTTTTTATCTCAGGTCTGTGTCCCAACAGACGCCATAAGATACGATTGAATGGAAGTTTGAAAAATATGTATTCATCTCGATTGAATATTTGTTTCATCTGTCGTATAGAGAAAAGAAAAGATGAGAATCTCTTTTCTAAAGTTGCAAAATGACTTTTCCATGTCAGACCTTCATCGATAATCACACCCAGTAAACTGATAGTCTCCATCTTGACGCTGCCATTCACACCGAATTTGAGTTTTTGCGTGTTATCCTTATTCAACCTCAGACCATTTGTAGAAAACCATAGCTCAGCTGTTGTCAGAACTTCCGCTTTCTTGCCTTGTTCTTCTGTGTAGGAACCCACGACATTCAGAAAAGTTGTATCATTTGTGACAATTTGTGTGACAATAAACATCACCTGGTACATTTTCAACATAGATAATGAATAGGATAGGTCCTAAGATTGAGCCTCGTGGTACTCCATATATCACATACTTTCTGTCAGAAAGTTCCCCCTTCCAAAAGATAGCTTGGGTTCTATTATGTAGATAAGATATGAAGATTCCCAAGGATTTTCCCCTGATTCCACAGCGCTTCATTTTTTTCTTAAAGTAATTCTCTTATAAGACTAATAAGGGCTTTGCTCAGGTCACATGCGAGGACTTTAGCGTGTTAACAGTGATCAAATGCATTACATATACCCCCTACCAGATCGATCAAAGCTTCAGCAATATGATCAGAGTTTCATGGTGCAATATCCAATTCGATCATGCTATTGTGGCTCTATTTAAGATGGTTTCATTGGCAGAACAAAAAACAAATTCTTAGTTTTGTTACACATTGAATATTATGGGGTGCGCCCCTGCATCATTTCGTACAAACGTAAGAAAAGGACGTTATTCTTATTTACACATCTATATCTACATGCTACAAATGATGCATTTAGTTGGCATACTAAAGTAGAGTCGTAGATCTTTTCTCGGAGAAAGATAAGTTCATTGTTGGCACATACTCGCACACACTTCATTTCCTTGTGCCTTCTCCTATGTGGTTCACAGAGGGAGATGTCTTTATCTCACTGCGAGTTTATCCATTTCCTCCGAAAGAATCAACCGTTGCTTCTGCGAAATTTCAGTTTTCCACCCTACAACTACGATTTTTCTGATATATTTGATGGCAAACGTTCATTCAAATTTTTATAAGAGAGAATTACTCTTACGTATATCATATTATCGCGTATTAAATACACTGTGAAAAGAAATAAACGCACTAAATCGAAAATTTATATTTATTTAAAAGAAGTTGTGATAAGTTGGAGAATTATTTTCCCGTAATTCTTTCGAATTTGAGAGGCTTTCACTTGATAAAATTCTATTATCAATAATAAAAACAAGTAATGTGTTTTTGGAATTTTACTTAATAATTATGATTCGTAACGCGTTTCACTACACCGTAACTCCTTCAGATGAATGAATGTACAGAAAATAAGAATGAGAATATAAATATAGATGTTATTAAGTATTTAAAAGCTTATTGGGTAGATTATTCTCAAGTGGTTATTTATTACAGGTATATCCAATAAAATTGAGGAATAGATGGCTCCCCGAAGTGATTCAATAGAGGTGAAGGGCTTAAATCGACTTGTTCATTAATGAGTCTACCTGAGTGTTTGTATTTGTTGATTTCTAAAGTTTCCCAAAGATCTACCTTTAAATATTTATTATCTGTATGCAAAATTTCAAACTGTGGGTCGAAAGAGTGATTATTTTCTAAGAGTAGATTCGCGTAATTTGGATCTGATATTTTATTTAAAAAACTGCGTTTATGTTCCGATATTCTAATATTAAAATTTCTGTGTCTTCTACCAATGTAGAAATTATCACAGTCATTGCAATTCAATCTATAAACACCTGATTTATTGTTTTTACCTGATTTGGTTTTATTATTTCTTATATATTTGCCTAAATTATTAGTAGTTTGGAAAACAATGTTGAAATTATTGCTACTCAAGAATGATTTCAGTTTCTCACTTGTAATGCCAACGTAGGTTAAGGTGTTGAATTTTTGTTTCAATTTATCGACAGGGTAAACTTCAATCAATGCGATTCTACTTTGTTTTTTATTTAAAATATTATTTATTAGTTTGGGATTGTAACCATTATTTTTGGCTATTTGTTCAATCAAATTCAATTCTTTGTTTGAATTTTCTGGTCATAACGGGATGTTAATCAATCTATGAATAAAACTGTTGAATTCTGACATTTTATGTTGATACGGATGACAGGACAAGTTATGTATTATAATATCTGTATGTGACGGCTTATGGTAAATTGCGAAGACGTGTTCTCCATTTTCATTCGAAATTGTTACGTCTAAGAAATTTATCGAAATATATATATATATATATATATATATATATATATATATATATATATATATATATATATATATATATATATATATATATATATTTCCATTGTTACAGATTCCTGTCCCAAACCCCCTTTCTGTCACCCTTGTCTTCGTTTAGAAATTATGGAATGCAAGAGAGAATGCAGCGGCTAAGCAGAAAAATCTTTGGTACTCTTTTTGTACACACGACACTAACACAACATAAACAGACAAGCTATTGCTAGTGCAATAGCGACAGGCAAACGAGTTTTTTCCTCAGGTTTTTTTCACTCGTTTATTGAATCATATACAAGACAGTATGGTTCCCCTGTTACATTTCTTGAGCTCACACTTGTGCTATTTCTGACACACGCCAAAATTATAGATATAAGCATTTATTGTAAATACAATTATTCAAATTTTGTAAATCCTCTCTTATATATATATATATATATATATATATATATATATATATATATATATATATATATATATATATATATATATATATATATATATATATATATATATATATATATATATATATATATATATATATATATATATATATATATATCTACATAGCGATACCAGTATAAACAATATTTACTGAGTGGATGATTATGAATTAATTCCTCTAAATTGTTCATGAATATTTCTGCTAACAAAGGACTTAACGGTTTGCCCATAATCAAGCCGTCTTCAATGGTATAATATTTGTTATTGAAATGGAAATCATTTTGATCTAAACAAATTTGTAATAATGAAACAATATCAGATTTAATGATCGTATTGATTCTTTTCTAATAATTCTTCAACTAAGTTGTACGTATCTTTCGGAGGAATGTTGGGAAATAGATTCTTAACATCGAAAGAAATTAGTTTGGGATTTGGTTGTATAATGGTATCTTTGAGATTGGCTATTAGTTCGTACGAATTTTTGACCGAAAATTTAGATTTATAATTCCAATGTTTTATTAGCATGTCGTTAAGGAAATTTGAAAGTTTGAAAGAAGGTGTCGTTACATAAGGAACAACAGGTCTAATAGGGTAATTAGGTTTATGAAGTTTTATCAACGAATATAATTCGGGGGATTGTGGATTGGAGTTAATCAACTAAGGATGCTACCGCAAAATTTCAGAAAGAGGTTAAAAACATAATTTCGACAGCAAATTCATTAATTACAGACCACGAAAAATATAAATTCATTAACTCCAATCCACAATCCCCCGAATTATATTCGTTGATGAAACTTCATAAACCTAATAACCCTATTAGACCGGTTGTTCCTTATGTAACGGCACCTTCTTTCAAACTTTCAAAATTCATTAATGCTTGAAACCAACGAAATTGAACTGGTACTCATAGAAATTGAAATAAAACTTATGGCATTCAGATCCATATAAATTTCGAACTGTCTATTTCAAGCCTCTTTCACGGTTTTGCTGGCTTCTTAATCTTCTATTGGAAATGTCCCTGACATGTTCGAAGAGATTGAGTTTTGGACTTTATGCAGGCCACTCTATTCAAGTGATTTTGTGATATTGAAAATAGTTCCTAACGGTATGATCTTGAAGAGGTCAGGGGTTATCATTCAAAAACAAAACATTTTCACCCGTTTGCCACAAATGGTACAATATGTTCTTCTAAATTATATGTAACGTACCTCTGAGAATACAGGGTTCCATCATTTACCAGATCAGTGTCGGAGTTCTAAGAAATTCATCCATACACCATTATTGGACTTTCACCAAAACCACAGTAATGATCACAATGAATCACTCGATTCATCTGTAAAGAAAACTCTTTCCCAGTCAACTTTCAACCAACTGACATGTTCCTAACTGAATAGGAGTAGTGTATTTTGTTACACTGAGCGATTAGTGGACAGGGCGAATGAAGGTGATAAATCTCGGCTGTGGTACAACAATTCAGAATAAGGCAGTCTATTAACTGTGCGAATGAAGGACGGAGCGAATTTATTACCAATAAGAAAATAGTATCTCAACTTTCGTACAAATTTCGTCTTATTTGTAACATCAGAAGTGGGATAAACTTCATCTCAACCATCGTCTAGCTTGTGGAATATTTTATTCTAGCAGTAGCGAAACGTAGTCCCTACGAAAGAACTTTTAACTAAGATCATGGATCGGCGTTATTTGTTGTTGTTGTCTAAGTTTCCTTTCATGACTACCAACCTCCTTGTACCTGCGGATCGTTCTGGAAACAGTCGAATGGGATACCCCAAGCACTATTCTAGTATGAGGTCGATCTAGTACATTTAACACCACTGCTTCAGCAGATTCTGCCGGGGTCAAATTTTGTGATGGCATTGCTCATCACAGAAAATTAAAATTTTCAAGTAGAACAAACGTTACCGGCAGAAATCGATCAATAACGTCTGTTTTCAATATGTGGTGGTTTCTGGCAAAATTTTAATTTATTTCTTTCATTTTATTCCTTATAAGAACATGTGCGCTAGAAAATCATCTAATTTTGCTGGCATATGTCTGGACAGATCCGAAAAATAACATGTGTTCATAATTAGTTGCTTAACAAAAAAAGAAATTTGAAATATTAGAAGTTTACTTCAAATTAAAGGCACAGTGTATTTTAATTTCACCTTGGGAAACACCGAATCAAACTATGACTCAATGTCAAATGTCACTTAGTACCACATATTTTAAGGAAAATTAGAATAATGAAGAAATATATAGATATTAGTTTTCCGCACAATATACATTATTTTAGTCAAGGTTTCGGTTAGGTTTAGTTAGGCTCTTCTCTATAATATCTATGAAAAAACTCATAGTTATTCAAAATTGCAGGTTTATTGGTTGTTACAAAACAAAAGAGTTACATATGGTGTTAAACTTAACTAAGGAGTGACTTTGGAAGTTGAAGCGTGGCACTAAATGTCCTCAGTATACTTTTCATAAGATGGTACGTAACCACTGAGTGCTAATCGCAAGCATGATGACATATGATCGTCAGTTAGTCGATTGCGAAATTTTGACTTGATTATCTTCATTTTAGAAAAGGCAGACTCGTACAAGTAAGTTGACCCAAACATTGTCGTAAGTTGAAGGGCGGTTTGCCCTATATTCGGCAATTCATCTTCAGATATAAAACACCAGAAATTTGCATCAGATGCTGTAGCTTTGAAATGTATATCTGATGTAATCTGCACCAACTCATTTTCAACAGAACATGAGTTCATATTAAATTGACTTGCTATTTCAGTAGCTAATTCCTCAATGTTTTTACATGAAAAAGGATAACTCATAAATGATGCTATATTTGCTAATTTACTGCAATCATAAAAACGTATTTCCAAGTGTCCCAAAATATTTGATAGGTCAGCCTCATACGTATCATAACTCAACTGAGGAATCCTTGCCTTCAAGGACGGAAAATGTTTCAGACCCTTTCTTTTCAGTTCATATCTATCATATATTGCAATTTACTTTTGAATGCGTTTACTGCACTAATCATCTGAATAATAGTTTTTCCTTTACCTTGAAGCTCCAAGTGCATTGTGATGTCAGTCAAAAATGCCAAATCAGTCAGCCATTTTTGACAAGTACCGCGCGTTCCTTTGATAAAGCCGCTTTTTGCAGCTAGTAGAGTGTTATATTATTACGTGATAAATTTTAGTAGTTTAGTTACCAACTTATTAAAAATTATTTTCTTCTCGAGATCTTCTCAAAAAGTACTCGCGATCGACCGTTTGGGCACCCCTGGTTTATGGCTATAGAAATTACATAATAAATTTCCCTATATTTTCAGGTTCAGTTAAAGCTGTTTATTCACGCTTCCTACATTCGCGTTTTGACTATTCGCGGATAAAAAAATGCAACCCAATTCCTATATTCGAGGCTAAGGATCTCTTTATTCGCAGATGTAATCGGTACTTCGATACATACAAGGAAAACAGACCTAAAGTATATTATCGAATGATAACGCCGTTGCATTTGTTCAGCTTATCCTTCGACATAAGTAGACCGCCTGGCTCGGTAGCGTGGAGGACATGACGCTCGTCCCCTGTGCAGAGTTGTCTGGGTTCGATCCACACAAAGTCCGTATGATTTTTCGGATTCTGGAAATCGCGTGAGAGTTCATCTTTCGGGAGAGTTGTAAAGCCGTCGGTCCTGTCCAACAGAGATGTGTCGGACATTGAAGAGATCCCTTTCTTCTACATGAGAACGATTCGACTGTTCTTAGTGTTTAAAATGTCAGAGAATCTTTGCAAATTCATACTCCAACTAAAATATATCCGAAATTGTATTGTATTATGATATATAAATTTTTATAATTAGAGAATGCCTCGGCTGCTCGGTAGAGTCACGAGTACTCTGAAATATTGGGGAGCATCTTCCTCCAAATCCTCAGTCAAAATTCAAACACAAAAAAAACTCATCAGAAAAATTGGGGTGAAACAAGAAGGACGAGTCTATAATATTGGTTATCCTCCTAGGGCTCTTCGGGCTGGTAAACGGGTCGTTGTTACTTCCAGAAATCTGGGTAGGCCAGAGGTCCAACCTAGGACCCGAATTATTAACGGGTAAACTAACCATCCACCTTTCACACTATAGATTTAGTTGATAGTAGGACATTTTCTTCATTTACTGGAGATATTTCTTTTAAAACTTCTTCAATTCCTTAACTTTCACATAAATCTGATAACTATTGTCAAAATGAATAATGAATTAAATTAATATTGTTAGAGTATTCGGGAATGGCCAGGTTTGACCACGTTGAGTTTAAATTCAGATGAGTTAAACTAGATGTCAACTGAATATATATATATTTAACTATCATTTCACAAAACTGATTTTCCAACGTTAACTGTATACTGTATTACATGTTTGATGTTGACCCCAAGGTTGCTAGTAGATGAATGTCTGTGTGTACTGAAATTCTCATATGTTAACACAGGATATTTAGAGATCCCATCTGGTAATAAAATGTACCTAGATAGGAATACCACAGTGAAGAGAAAATCAGATATTTTAACATGTGTTCCAACATTTGCCAGTTGTCATAATTCCGTTTCTGGGAAGTTGGTTACGGTTTCACCCATGCTAACCCAACTGAATCTTAACAAACAGATTCATCGGAAAATGGAAGGTATACAGGAACATAGAATACTAGGGAAATCTGGTATAGGGAAAAGACAACGAACTTGAATATGAGATGATGGTATAGTTTGATTGAAGAAAGAAAATGAAAGTTACGAATTGAAGATTGATAGAAGCAGCATGAAAAGAGAAGTAAGCACGTTAAAAGCGAATGCTGTAGGACGAGATGGGTTCGGACATATAGAATTAGTGATATTCAGGAGTTGTTTTCAAGCAGATGAAGATTTGACTGCAACCAACTTGGAGGAAATGATAAATTGACAGCCTATTAAAGACGAGGCTTTAACAAGCACTGAAAACGAGACAATTAACTCAAAATATCTCAGTGAATGTTTAAGAATGGCCAATAAGCTCTGTCATTTCCTTACGAAAATTGATCGGCCTAGGGAACGAAGTCGTATTTTTTAGAGGCAAATTGCTGAATATCAGTTTGAATTGAAGGGCCAAATTCTTCAATCCATTGCCTAATCCTGAAGATGATAATTAATCAATATGGTCAAAAACTTTTATTAAATGGATTTTTTCATGCATCTATATTTTAATTTGTTATCTTTGAACGTATCTCCTATAATTCCATATAAATTACCATTCCATATTCACGGTTTCTGTATTCGCTATATATTTACGGAACATGTACCCTGCGAATGAAGTGCTTATACTGTAATACAAAGTTCAGAGGAGAATTGAGATATTAACTTCTTTTCGAAATATCAAAATGCTAGTTTAATTTACAGGGTGTTACTTATTAGTATATCACAACTTGAGGGAGTAAATCTACGTGCCATTTTAAAAAATAAAGTTCATATAAACATAGGTCCACAGAAGCTTCGTTACGGAGTTACAGGGTGTTGAAATTTTCGGAAAAAATTGTTTTTTTCTTCAAAACTCCTGCAGTTTTTGAGATATTCAGCCCGAATTTTGAATTCAAGCTATTCTCTACAGCCTCCATCATTACACGTCCTAAATTCTAAATAGAATCTACAACGTGTTTTCTTTTCCGGAGCCATGTCTTTTTTTTGCCCTTTCAAACTTTTTTGCAGTACGCCACTGATCAACGTACAATCAATTTACGTCGTCTTCGTTCAATTTAGAAACTTTTTGACACTTGTAATTTTTTTCATATCTCCAACCATTTTCGAGTAAAGAATTATTGAATTTGAAGTATTTGAATTATATATTATTCGTTAAATAAAAAAAATAGAAAAACTCGATAGCTATGGCCAAAAGTTGCTTTTATTTTGATAGCTCGTCTTCTAAGACTCAACTTATAGTTATTCGATATCAAACTAATATTCTTGGGGTATTTCTTATAGTGTCACAAGAGGTTATTATTCGATTTCTCAATTCTTCAACAGTGATCACTGGAGTGGTATAAACTAAACTTTTGAGATACCTCCGACCGTTCTCGAGCAAAAAATTATCAAATATTGTATGCATTCGATGAATTGAAATCACTTCTAATTAAAAAAAATGACTGGTAGGCTTTGATTTCTTCATTTATCGATTTGTTTCGACATTTGCTAAAGTTGAACCAGTGTGTGCTCGAATTGTTTATTAAATTAACGATTAGTTTTGAGACTTTTGAAGTTATTGCTGTAAGAAAATATGGTTAAATTTACTAACCCCGAATTGGCTCATATCCATTACAAGTACGGTCTGGCTGACGGAAACACAACCGAAGTTAGACAATTATATCAGGTGCGCTTTCAAATCGAGTAACACCAGCCAGGCGAAAATTTTCAAATAAACACAGAAGGTTGAAGGCAACTGGTACTTTAAATAAAAATTTAAAAGGTGCAACTCAAACTGTGTGAACTCCAGATATTGAGGAAGCAGTTTTGAATTGTATTGATATGTATCATCATGTGAGTACAAGAAAAATTGGAAATCAGTTGAATATTTTGAATGTTCACAGACAGAGCTAACTTTTTGAGAACTGCTATCACAAATTTTTACAATAATCATTATAGGGCTGAGGATAACCTCCATTTGATTGAATAATCTCATCATCAAGAACAATTCTCACTAAATGTCTGGGTCGGAATAATTTTAAATTATTTGATTGGGTCATTTTCTTTGCCTAACAGACTAAACGGTCCCGTTTATTGGCAATTTCTTGAGGAGAAGTTACCTTTATTGCTCGAGGATGTGCCAATTTTGGTAAGAAAAAGATGTGGTTCATGCATTACGGGGCACCAGCACACTTTAGTGTAGAAGCTAGAAAATTCTGGAATTATACATTTAACAACCGATGAATACGTCGGAGTGGGCCAGAACCATGACCACCTAGGTCCCCAGACTTAAATAGTTCAGGCTTTTTCTTATGGACATATCTCAAAAGTTTAGTTTATACCACTCCAGTGAACACTGTAGAATAATTGAGAAATCGAATAACAACCTCTTGTGGCACATTAAAAAATACCCCAGGAATATTTCAAAGAGTGCGTGATAATATGCGAAGAATCAAAATAAAAGCGAATTTTGGGCATACCTATCGAGTATTTCTATTTTTTTTATTTAGCGAATAACATACAATTCAAATAATTCGAATTCAATAATTCTTCACTCGAAAACGGTTGGAGATATGAAAAAATTATGGCGTCAAAAAAGTTTCTAAATTGAACGAAGATGACGAAAACTGATTGTACGCTGATCAGTGTCGTACTGCAAGAAAGTTTGAAAGGGCAAAAGGAGACATGGCATCGGAAAAGAAAACACCTTGTTAAATTCAGTTAAAATCTAGGACGTGTAATGATGGAGGCTGTAAAAAATAGCATGCATTCCAAATTTGGGCTGAATATCCCGAGTAACGAAGCTTTTGCGGATCTATGTTTATATGAAGTTTTTTCGTTAAAATTGCACGTAGATTAAGTCCCTCAAGTTGTGACATACTATTATGTAACACCCTGTATAACCTAGTTCAATTCATGCAGTTTCAAGAAAAATTATAGATTCAGGATGGAAACTTCCTTACAAAAATTAGAAAGGTGGTTGCAATTTAAATTGAATAGAATAATACTTTCAGAATATGGAACACGACAAGAATATACATCGGAGCGTCCATAGAAAAATTCTTGAAGGGCCGAAAGGGTTTAATGCAAATTAGCTACCGCTAGCGCAATTACGCCATGTAAAGATTGACAGGCGTGTTTTTGTGGCCCGTGGAGCGCCAAGACGAGCCAGGCCGGCGCACCCAATCATCAAAGTCGCATCTGACAGCAATTTGGCGGGGCCAGGCTGCCAGCTATGATTTTAGAGTCGTGAGGATCCGACAGCAGGTTAGGCTCGCATCGAAACCGCTCATTTACTGCCAACTACCTACCAATAATAATTTTTCTCCATCGTACTATAAATAGCTGATTTGATATGATCGGCCAATGGAACGTTACGAACCAAACACGCACTATTATTAAGGACTATTATGTGTTATTGTGGCTAATACGCGTGTAGCAACCCATAGCACCGTGTGACCCCGACTTTGCCGATATGATCTTCGGCGTTGCTTTACTTGGATTGAACATGAATGTTGGATTTTTTTTGATAACTTGACATGCGATCTACGTCTGTTTAGTTTCGATTTACCTATTTTCAAATGGGATAACTCCCCTCCAATATGAATACAACACAATTCATGAGCCTACTACCTAATAATATCAAAATATATCAAAATGAGAATTCATAATTCGGTGGAATTGATGAAACAGTTACAGCATAATTAGCTTTCCAGTAATTATTGATGAGTTGCTTATGACACAGTTTCGTTATACAGGGCGTCCATTTAGTGTTTCTGTTGAATGTCCACTCCTCCAAGAAATTAACGCACAATTTCAGTACAGTATAAGCTTTTTATTTGCTGTGAATATGTTCCGTAAATATGCAGAAACCGCGAATATGGATGGTAATTCATATGGGATTATAATACGTTCCTAGATGACTAAATATAAAAAATTCAAAAAGCAAGTTTTTGAACATATTGATCATTTATTATTGTCTTCAGGCTTAGGCAATGTTCCAAAGCAGCAGTGTTTTTCAATCTATTTGTATACGCGACCCCTTTTCAGGAGGAGAAATTCTCACGATCCCCCTAAGGCATATACAGACAAAACTGCTTCAATTTAAATGTGTATTTTTACTTTACAACTTTCTTCATTTTGATACCTATCTACAAGTGGAAAGAAGAAGTCTATGCCTACCTCTACGGGAAAAAGGCGTGATATATATATATATATATATATATATATATATATATATATATATATATATATATATATATATATATATATATATATATATATATATGTATTATGTATACTGGGTGATTCACCAGCTCTGTAGCTCGTACACTCTTGATTTCATTTTTGTTCGAACCGTATTGTATTTAGAAAGTAAGAATTTACTTCAGCAATTTATTTTGCAGTAAACAGGGTGTCCCTATTCTCTCTAAAAAAATCTTAGAAGGTTTTTTCAAATTAGAAGACCACTTTTTTGTAGAAGATTCAAGAGAGTCCTAAACTCTGCCATGATGTCTCCAAGATGTTAATAAAGTAACACACTGTGCACAGCAAACATTAGGACTCTAGGTTTTGTCCAAATTTCGCGCTGGAAAACCAGAATAATTTAAATAAATTTTTAACTAATGATGTCAAACTACCACGTTGCCTTTTAACAGTAAATTGACCACAAATATAATATAACAGAAGTTATTAGGATGGTTTACACACACTCTCGGCATCTTAATATGATGTTTAACACTAATCTGAGAAAAATCGGCATCTTAATATGATGTTTAACACTAATCTGAGAAAAAACTGTTTCAATTTCAATATATTTTCGTTAACACACGTCGGTAAGCAAAATATTCTGCTGTTGATCGAGTAAGTGGATGTTTTATGAAAACTGAGGATGATGAACAAAACTAAGTATGAGGTTTAAATGCGGGTAGGTAGAAGTTGTAACAAAATTAGCTTTTATACTGGCTAAGTCCAGAGACATGATCGGAATAATAGTATGTTGTTAATATGGAATACTGTAGAAAGTCTGGCATGTGAATGAGGCGCAGCTGAAGAAACAATAAGACATTTAGTCCTATTTACCATTTTACGGGTGGTTTTCAAGAAATTCATTCTGTTTCAGATAATTTCGTTAACTGGATAGAGAACTTTAAGTCTATTTAGGAGATTAGTTTTTGAATCTTGAGGTGATTATGGGCTACATCCCCGAATGGTGTATGAGATGTTCCTGTTGAAAAACAGCGGAGCATTAGTTAAGTTCTTAGATAAGGCTAGGACTGCTAAGTGTTTTTTTCCCATGGTGTGTGTTGATAAGGCAAGGGCTAAACCCATGTATGACTTCATTCCAAAAAGTGTATGAGATGTTCCTCGTTGAAAACAGAGGAGCATTAGTTAAGTTCTTAGATTCAAGTGAGTTTAGAAATATAAGTGTTAGGTATGTTTTGATGAAATATTTTTCTGCTGTTTTTCTTTTCCATTGTTACAGATTTTTCCTGTCCCAATCCTTTTCCTTTTCACCCTTGTTTTCGTGAAGAAGTCCTGGAAATAATGGAGTGCAAGATGTCAATGAGAGAATGAAGCTGCTAAGCAGAAACATTTTGGTACTGTACATACGACACTAACACATCATAAACAGACAAGCTATTGCTAGCGCAATAGCGACAAGGAAACGAGTTTTGTCCACAAGTTTTTTCACTCGTTTATTGAATCATACGCAAGATAGTATGGTTCTTTTTTTGATGATTTGATCCTTTGCCGATGACACGGCAATTTTCTAACTGAACATTCGCTTTGGAGATATGAAATTGATCGATTGCCAATGTTCCGTAATTGTAAAGGGGTCTGTGACTTGTTGCAGTGTTCTTGTGTGGGGTGGGGTGGAAAATGTTCAAAAAATAATTCTCTGTAGAAAACCAGACCATCCATCAGATAGTCTTTATAATGAAGCTAGACGACGTCGCATAATCGAGTAAGTGGATGTTTTATGAAAACTGAGGATGATGAACAAAACTAAGTATGAGGTTTAAATGCGGGTAGGTAGAAGTTGTAACAAAATTAGCTTTTATACTGGCTAAGTCCAGAGAAAAATGAGTAATGAGACTCTAATTCAAAAGTTGTCATTGAAATCTTGGAAGAAAGCTCAATGGAGTTTAGCTCAGTTATTTAATTACATAAATTATAATTATGATACATAATGTTACAAATGCTTCTTTATATCTTATATACAGTCAATAAGACTTATCTTGGTGAAATAGTTCAACAACGTTCTTGTTCTTACTGTTGCATATGGGGGAAAACCTCCATTTTAGCTTAAGATGTGAATTTCTGGACTCCAGATAGAAATTATTACATCTCAACCTTTGAGCTCCACGTACCAGTCTCTAACTAGGAATTTCTGTCTAGAAATCTCTGTATAGGAATTTCTGTCTAGGACTCTCCACCTACGAATTTCTGTCTAGGACTCTCCACCTAGGAATCTCTGTCTAGGGCTCTCCACCCTATATTTTTGATATAGGTCACTACAGTTTACACATACAGTATACAGGAAAAGATATGAATTTTAATATAATTTAATTATTTTAACTACAATTTGAAAGGATTTTCAAATTTAACTAATTAGCTTGAAGGTCTGCAAAGAAAAGAAAGCAGAACGAGGATTCTGAAGCCGGTAAGCATACCATCCGATAACCTGAATATGCGCATCAGACTGTTAACCAGTGGCGTGACACAGATGGAGGGTTGACTGGAATCAGGTGTTTTAATTCAAATTGTTGTGACGTGATTTAGCACGTTATGACTTAATTTCGTTTTATTATTTTACTGTTTATCAGTGTTATTTATACAAAATTTCAGCAGAGAAAAATCTTTTGCTGCAACAGTTGAGCAATTATTTTGTTATTTTTTACCAGTTATCATGGATAAGAAATTGAATATCTCTAAATCAGACCCAAATCCATAATTTGGAGGAGCAAAATGAAATGATTACAGCATTTTTGGAATTGTAAAAGTACAAGATGTCTGTTGTAAATATTTGTGAAACATAAGCTAAACGACGCAGTTAGTTCTGAATTTCAGTGTAGTCTATCAAGATAGACAGTAGATGACAGCCCCGATGCATTTGAAATTATTGGGTAGGAAAATCAAAAGGTCTCTGACCTCTCACATCCCATATCTGCGGAATTTATTCCGTCCACTTCTTACGGCGATCATTTGTAAAAGAGTTTTCGATCTTTCCGTAAATTCGTACGGAAAATTTCAGCACCCAGTACAATATTCATTGCGGCAGTAGCTCAGCATCAAACTCGCGTTAGCTCCAGCATTTCTTACTCGCAGCCACACAATGACATCTGCGGTTTGTTTGCAGACCGTTCTGTAAGCGCGATATCTCTACGATCCGCTCTTCCGCTAGATATATGGAATACAATAAAACGCTCCACCTGAAAACATTATGCAAAATCAATTCCTTTCTTTCCGAGGCAAAAGGAGAACTTACCCCACTCTCTCTTCTTCTGGTCTCCCATCGTCCTCTGCCATAGATATCCTCGCGACTCGAGATTGTGGGGATTAAGACAATCCACGCTTAATTCTGAAAGTATTCTCAAAGGACGCGTGAAGGAGTATCTTGTAAGGATTTATTGATTAGGATTCTAGATGTTTAGGGACCCTGCGTAACTTTTGTACACTTATATGAACAGTTTAAGGACAATTTTGATGGAAAAATGAAAACCAATATCTTTTTGATTGCGTTTGTTAATCCTATCTGGATTGGAACATCGTGTATCATCTTTTCAGCTATCAAAACAGTTTTCTTCAGTTGACTTTCATCACTGATTTGGCTGCATCGTCAATTGTGATGATGAAGCGTTATATACCAAAAATTTCAATGAACTAAGAGGTGATTTCACCAACTCAACAAAAGTAGCGAAATATGTCGTATCTATCGTCAGTTGACATCGAGAATGAGAACAAAAATTATGATTTGTACTATTCATTAGATTTTTTGTTCTGAGAACCTTAACTTATGTTCGAGGCCGCATACGAAAGTTATAATTCTTTAATTAGCATCATCTGTTATGTATGTGTGCTTGCCTGTATGTAACAAGAACAAATTCCAACGTATTGGAAAATTCAGATCCAATTGAATTCGACAATATGAATATAAAATAAACTCAAGCTTATAACTCACTATTAAAAGTGAGAAAAAAAGATTATCGGAAGAAAAAACCTTCAAAATTACAAAATAATGTCGGGAACATTGTACAAACTGTAAAACTTAATCCTTTCAATCATAACTGTCCATAATACCGATCATAATACAATTGAATAAATCTCTTGAAATACACGCACCACAAAAATTGTCACATCATCTGTATTCTGAATTCCACAATCGATTAAGCAGCTCGATCGCAGTTTCTTTGTCAACATATGTTTTGGAACATATAAGGGGAAAAATTTTTTATCTATGTAGTAACTTTTGTTTCCATATGATCTCAAACACGTCTGAAACAAGAATGAGTTTATATGACTATCAGTATTCATTCAATTCCTCTTCAGTTTTCAAGCTAAATTAATGCAAGTTTTCTGTGTTTCTTGTTGATTTTCGAATCTTTGAATTTATTGTAATGGCTGCTGAACGTGCTGGAAGCTATTTGAGAGATCTGGATGTGGTAAGAATGTAACACTTCTAGAGGAGGGGCGAAGCCAACGTTACGTGGATAACTTTTGAATGTTAACCAAAGCACTATTTCAAGAGTTATTAATCGGTACTTCGAAACAGGGAATAAAGAAGATGGGCCGGACAGGGAAAAAATCGGATAACAACACCAGTTGATAAACGTTGGATTCGTTTAACTGCACTAAGAGTTCGAAATGAACTTGCACTTTCCAGAAATGTGCTTATTTCATTGCAAACTGTTAGGAACAGGCTTAGACAAGACGATATCAGACCAAGGGTGGCTTCTACCGGCCCACGTCTCACCAGAGAACATCGAGTTGCGAGGAACATGCAAATTGGGGTATTCCAGGATGGTCGAATGTTCTCTTTTCCGACGAGTCCACGTTCTGTCTAGTATCAAATGATAGACGCATGCCTGTATACAGACGACCTGGGGAACGACAACATCAATGCAGTATCCGGCAAACCGAAAACTTCGGTGTGGGCTCAGCAATGGTGAGGGGGGGCTTTTCTTTCCATGGTCAAACTGAGTAAGTCCTAGTGAATAATGGAAGAACAATAACGGCCAGACACATCGCAGATATCCTTGAACCCCATGTTGTACCTTTTGGCCTATTGATTGGCGAAGAATCCATTTATATGCATGATAATGCTCGGCATCTTGCAGAAATTCTTTAACTATTTTAGCTGCATGAGATATTTTGAGATGGCCAGCCAGAAGTCCCGACTTGAATCGCATAGAACATGTTTGGGACAACATGGGGTGGCAAATTCAGCAACGTATGATGCTTTGTAGAATACTCCAATAACTAGAAAAACTGCTTCCAGAAATTTGGATCTCAGTGACTCAAGAGTACATCCAAAATTTGTTATAGGGACTTCCGAGACGTATATTGGCAGTAATTAGGGCCCGGTGGGGAAACACTCGATTTTGAAAATGATTAGTAACCATTCGATGCTAGCTGATTGGTCTGTTCGCGAACGTTTGAAGATGGTAGAATTTTTTAATTTTTCATTAACTCGAAAATTGTTGATATTTTCCATAATAAACTAATCTCTTTGAATGATATCTTCTTATTTTACACTTCTGAAAGTTACCAAGCGACTTTTGAATGACCAACCTAAAATTTTATTTTGTATTGTCGTAAAAGTAGGGTGATGCAACAATTTTTGTGGGAAGTGTATATTGAACAGGATTATCACCAGGAATAACAGTTTTCAATTCGATTTTTTCGTGTTGGAAGTGGTTGTGCATAATGAAAATGAATCACGTGACTTTAATCCATGGATTGATGTAGACTACGTTCAATTAGGCCTTGATAATCATAGCTGCAGTATTCAGAATAAATGAGACCCAAATAAATATTTCTTCTTTGATAAAATAAGTTCAATATCTGCGGTATCATTTCACAAAGTTATCAGGATCAAAGATCATTAATACCGTTCATTTACCGAAATTATGACGGTGAGAATAAAAAAAAATTAATATTATTTCCTATTAGCCATGAAAAGCATTAAGCACGAGGAAACGTTTGGTATAAAAGGCGTACAATTGGTTTATTAACAATTAACTAAAAGTT
The DNA here is from genome assembly GCA_013387265.2 of Cryptolaemus montrouzieri. NCBI lineage: Eukaryota > Metazoa > Arthropoda > Insecta > Coleoptera > Coccinellidae > Cryptolaemus > Cryptolaemus montrouzieri. Next base: position 61,879,685 of record JABFTP020000124.1, on the reverse strand, counting down.
TTAAGTACTCACTCATTTAATAACACATAGAGCCACTCTAGTATGTGAATTACAATATTCCACAGCAATATCAATAACTAATTCGCCAATAAAGATCATATTAGTCGCTTCAAATAGCATTAGATATTTGGTCAGAATCTAGAACACCCACATGTAACTGGTAAAGGCAAAGTTTCCAGGACCCAATACCCAGGCATGAAGGAACCATATCGACATATCGTTCAGCTACTATAATGTTGAAGCAGAAATCTTAATGGAGCACCAAAGACGAATAGAAACTTCCAATAAACCCGTATAGTAGACCACCATACGGAATGTCAGATTCATGATCTCTAGGGCTTTAACTGAAAAAAGAAAGAATGGGCATTGAAATTAGGTTACACTCGGAAGTCCGCTGCCTAGGTATTTCTTTGAAACTGTATTATTTCCAGAACCATACTTTTTAATTCTTCAGAGATTCACCATGGAAGTATCTGTAAGAAGGGGAAGTATCAGCAGTCTGCCGCCTTCGAGCGAGAGGCTGCAGATCACGCGTGATATCGCGGTGGTCGATGAGACATACTGCTCTCTTCTGGACACTATCCAATAAATGAATGAATATTTGGATGCGGAGCCCCACACATGGAAACAATATTTCAGCCTAGGTTGCATCTGCGTTTCTTAAAAAAACATCATCTGTGATGGCGTGAAGTATTACGTAGCCTTGAAAGGTAAACTAAGGAGATTGACTATGGTTGACTCATGGTCAAATTCGATGTCTTTGCAAGGTTGAAGAGGATTTCCAGCAGTGACTTTCCTAAAGAATGTTGTTGTTTGCGTCTTATTCGCTATAATAATGACCAAATTCAATCGGCCTTCTCTGAAATCTTCACCATGTCTGAATTCATCGGCATGCTCTGTTGGATTCATATTTAGATTCGTTCTGAATTATTTAATTGCTCTGTGAACTTTTTTCGATTTCCAGAAATGAAAACCAGAGAGAATTAGCCATAGACAGCATTAAAATAGAATATCAGGTAAGATAGAAAGGGCATACTGAAATTTTTGGCAATTTTTACGGATTTTTGTCCTTGAAGGTCCTATCCTGAAAAGATTCACTCGTTACACCATACACGAAACGATCTACTGAAGAGAAAGTTACTACTCCAACCACGCAATTTTGCGGAAAGTACATATGCGATTAGCTTATTAATCAAGAATGCGTGGCAAACCCTACCGAAGACTTTTGAGCTATTGAGAGCAATGGCTCTCACCATTTGATCGTTGTCTACGGAAACCGTATTTTCGATCATTGATGATACTCTGTAACTTGAGATATTTTATCATTTCAACGTTTATCACTCTTCCCATCACTTTCTATATAATGAGCAACAATGTGATTCGGGTAATAATTTGGGGGTAGGCATTTCTTCCCTTTCTTTGGAATCAGTTGCAACACTCCGGAAACGTGTGGCTCTCAAAGGAAATCTGAAACAGATGAGTGAGAGCAGTCACTGACTCTGGAGCACATTTCTTGAAAACAGTTGGTAGTATTCCATCAACACCCACTGCTTTCTTACAGTTCAGTTGTTGAAGAATAAGTTGCACTGTATGTACTGCCTCTGCTTCAGGTGATGATGCGATAGAATCGCTTCTAATAAAAGGTGGGAAGGATGACTTGCAAAAGCTGTAGCAGACTACCTTCGCCTTAATCCAGTTCCACTGGTCTGCTCCAAGATTCTATTCTCAAATATTTCAACAGAGTAAGTTTTCATGTTTCCGGTTTCATCTGTTTCCATTCCAGTTCTTATAAGCTCTATTCTTAAATGTGACAGCTTTTTGACAGTTTTCAGTGAACCAAGGCTTTGGTGCGGATGTTTTTTTCGTGGAGTTTGGAGTGTAGAGGTCCATGTCTGCAAGAAAAACTTCAGTAACTGACTCATTGCTCCTTCCAGCTGCCTCGGATTTAGTGCCATTTCTTCCAGGAAGGCATTGGATCTTAATTGCATGGTTGTACAAAGCTACCAGTAGCAGTACCGAGGTTGTGGTTGAAGAAGTCAAAAGGTGCTGAAACCTGTAAACAGAAATTATCGGGATCTGAAGCAAGTAGGAGATCAAGAGTATTGAAAAAACTGGTTATATTGTCAGGAATTCTTTTTGTTGAGTCAAATTGCGGCTGATCGCAAAGGCATTAGGTAGCCATGCTCTTTCGTCGGTCCTATTTGGTGTTGTGGACATTGATCTTTTATGATCAGCTCAGCTGACGGATGCTGTATTTGGATTATGTCTGCCTTGTCATCTAGGTACTGAAATGATCTAGGATAGTTCTTATCGTTTGGAGATCGATACAGAGAAAACAGAAAGATGGTTTTGTTATATAAATAGATTTTGAAAAATGCTGGTTGAAAGCGTCGTCCTCCAATGTAATTTCTCTTTGGAATGTGACATCTAATCGACCGTGGTTGGCGTTATTCGAGTTTTCGTTAGAGCTAGGACATGAGGTTGTGTGTCTTGTAAGTGCTCTATGATCCTTAAATTTTGCTGAGGGTCGAGTGTCTATCCTTTTTCCTCTTCATCTCACTTATGTTACATCTCCTTGGTTTATCTTGTAAGTGCTAGTGTACTGCATTTATATTCATGTTGGTGTCCTAGTCCTCTTATATTGACAAACTCAGTAACGAATTGGCATCTCTCATCAGAGTCTAGGAAACTTTATATTTCCACCAGGAGAACCGTTGTTAGTCGTAAAACCATCATGAGCCCTCCGAGTCAGTTCTGCCCAGAGGTTTGACTGGGGAACGAGTTTCCTTCCGGATAATTTTTCCCCAAGAGACCTTATAATGTTTTAATAATAAAAATAAGTAATGTGTTTTTTGGAATTTTACTCAATAATTGTGATTCGTAACGCGTTTCACCACACCGTAGCTTCTTCAGACGAATGAATGTACAGAAAATAAGAATGAGAGTATAAATATAAATGTTCTTAGGTAATTGAAAGCTTATTGGGTTGATTCTTCTCAAGTGGTTATTTATGACACGTATATCCAATGAAATTAAGGAATAGATTGCTCCCTGAAGAGATTCAATAGAGGTGAAGGGCTCAAATCGACTTGTTCATTGATGAGTCTACCTGAGTATTTGTATTTGTTGATTTATAAAGTTTCCCAAAGATCTACCTTTCAATATTTATTATCTGTATGCAAAATTTCAAACTATTGGTCGAAAGAGTGATTATTTTCTAGGAGATGATTCGCGTAATTTGAATCTGATTTTCATTTGAAAAACTGCGTTTATGTTCCGATATTCTAATATTTAAATTTCTACGTGTTTTACCAATGTAGAAATTATCACAGTATTTGCAATTCAATTTATAAATACCTGATTTACTGTTTTCACCTGATTTGGTTTTATTATTTCTCATATATTTGCCTAAACTATTATTAGTTTGAAAAGCTATGTTGAAATTATTGCTACTCAAGAATGATTTCAGTTTCTCACTTGTTATGCCAACGTAGGTTAAGGTGTTGAATTTTTGTTTCAATTTATCGACTCTACTTTGTTTTTTATTAAAAATATCATTTATTAGTTTGGGATTGTAACCATTATGTTTAGCTATTTGTTTAATGAAATTTAATTCCTTGTTGAAATTTTCTATTGCTAACAGGATATTAATCAATCTATGACTAAAACTGTTGAATGCTGACATTTTATGTTGTTACGGATGACACGACGAGTTATGTATTATAATATCTGTATGTGACGGCTTATAGGTAATTGCGAAAACATGTTTACCATTTTCATTCGAAATTGTTACGTCTAAGATATTCATTAAATTATTGCTTTCTATTTCGGTTGTGAATCCAATTTTTCGATGTAATAAATTTATATGATTTTCGAGAATTTTTAACTGTCTATCTGTTCCTGTGAAGGAAATAATGATATAGTCTACATAGCGATACCAGTATAAACAATATTTACTGAGTGGATGATTATGAATTAATTTCTCTGAATTATTCATGAATATTTCTGCTAACAAAGGACTTAACGGATTGCCCATAATCAAGCCGTCTTCAATAGTATAATATTTGTTTTTGAAATGGAAATAATTTTGATCTAAACAAATTTGTAATAATGAAAGAATATCTGATTTGATGATCATGTCAATACGATCATTAAATCAGATATTCTTTCATTATTACAAATTGGTTTAGATCAAAATTATTTCCATTACTTGTTTTATTATTGATAAGGAATTTTATCAAGAAAAAGCCTACCAAATTCAAATTATTATGTTTTGTCTGAAAAATTCTTCCCACTCTAAAGACCGGGCCATTTACCAAGAATCCGAAAATTAGTCACAAATTACCAATTCACGGAGCCTATAGCATGATGTATTACACCGGACGACGAGACTGGGATCGTCTTCTACCAGATTTATAAAATTTGACTTAATTCAGTTTAGTAATTTTCCCTACTTTTTTATGAATATTTTTTCTAGGCCACAAACGAGTAAACAACGAAAAGAAAAAAAATATTTATTGTCGTGCTTGCGAAAGATCTAAAATTAATATGATTTACACTTTACGAATTTTTTATTTCAAAGAGAAATTTTCCAAGTTTTTTTCATAGAAACCTTGAATGGACTATTGCGAACATTGTTGAACAAAAACTATATAGCAAAATCGACCCAACTGTTCTGTTGTTTTTATGTGCAAGTCAAGTTCATTAAAGCACGACAAAAATATATTTGAGGTATTTCAAAGAATTTTAGCTTTCATCATAAATTCAGCCCAGTTTCAAAACTAAACTTTCAATCGGTGTAAGAAAACCAACTTAGGTACTTCGTAAAGATCCAGTATATTGATTATAAAGCAACATTTGCATATTCTAAAATGAATGACTCGGGAATATTCAGCAACGAACTGACTAAACTTTATCTCCTATCAGAAAAGTATTACATTGACAGGAAGCGTAATGTGAATTATTCCAGAACTTTCCTCCGGAAGAAACAGGCAATACCAACTCGAGTCCACGGAAGTTTTAAATATTCGAATTGCAAATTCTAATAAGGGGGTCGTCTATCCTCAACGGCAGGCTGGGGGTGAAATCTCACAATCTGAGGGGGCGATTTGAGCGAATGCAGACGAGAAACGAGGACCCTGCAGGAGGAAACGGATAAACTCGCGGTGAGATAAAGAGACACCGGAAATGAAGTATATGTATGCTTCGTTCTTTATGTATTTTCTGGTATCAGTTTGGAAAAGTAAGAATTTATGATTCAGGAGATACGTACAAAGTATTTGTAAAATCAGATTTGAGTAAGGATATTACGATATTCCTTGAATATAAATAAATTGCAAAATTTTATTTTTCTAGCTATACGAGTGCACCACTGAAATATTTCTAATTTATAATTGTCGTAAAACTCTGAAACGCATGCGGTATCAAGTTGTGTTGAAGAATTTGTGGAAGATATTTTAACAATCGAGACACTTTCGATTACATCGAAACTTGGAAATAATTTTGTCATTTCAAATAAAATGTTATATATTCTTTTTCTTGAAGAAAATCAGTTTTCGAACAACTACAACTCCGAATACATCCTAAATTTATAAAAAAATAATGATTTACGAAATTTCTCAGGATTTAAGTATTGGTTTATAAACTTGAAATAACTTACTGGAATTTGTTAAGAGTATTTTTATTTACTCAGGCATCAGAGAAAGGATGGTTAATTTGGAATGAATTCCTGTGGAGTTGTTTACAATACAGAAGTTTCGAAAATTAGCCGCCGACTTGACTAATTTTAATCATCAAAAATTCCGTTTTTCCACATACACTGCGCTAAAAATGAATGCACTAAATCGAAAATTCGAGTTTATTCGGAAGAAGGTTGGTTGTTTTAAAAAACCTACTTGTTTCTACTCCTTCAGGAGACAGGGAGGAAATGCAGTACTTGTACGATGGCACCCCTACTCATTTTAGTATAAGATCACGACGACATTTGAACGAAACATATCCAGATCGCTGGATAGGACGAGGTGGACTCCAATTTAGGCCAACTAATTCACCTGATCTGAATCCAATAGATTTTCTAGCTTGGAGACATTTGAAGACGGCGGTTTACCGGACTCCTTTAGAAGACCTAAGGTACTCGAGCAACCGCATTATCATCTCTAGTAGAGAGTAGTAGATACTCCTGGGATATCCAATCGGATACTGGGATATATGTGTCGACGTCTAAACTCTTGTGTAATGGCTGAAGGAGGCAATTTTTAGCACTAACTATGATATCTTCCTTTACATTATGTTTTCATCAAAAACATAAAATTGATCAATTTTTTACCCAAAATCTGTGGCAGATACAGTAAAAATACAAGAGATAAAAATGATTACAAATTAATTAAAAATTTATACAAAAAATTTATAAATTGCACAAGGCGTACTCCAAAAAAGTTGTAAGACTAGAAACTAACGAGAGCTCTGAAAAAGTACAGTATATAATACAGCCACAAATCCAGAGCAGATACCGAAACAGCTACAATAGAATACTGATCAACTGACCAAATACTTTAGAAGATGGTAGATCATGATTAAACAGAAGATGACGGTAACAATGTACATCTACCACACGAATAACTACTAAAGATATCACCATTGAAAGTCAACGAATTGAATATATATCTATATATATAGAGTTACACTACCTAGACATTTCAATAATTTTCATAGTAAACAGATTTTTCATCTACGTTCCCATTTTCATGATAAACAGAGAACGTCTAAATTATATGATATTGTTGTCGCTTCAGATTATAATCTTACACCTCTGAACTTGATAATGAAAGAGGTAGATTTTGATATATTTGATGATGATTCTAAGAGAGAAAGTTGGATGCAGAAGGAATTACACGGAAAGCAGCCTAAAGAATTGAAAAATGATTATATTGATGAAATTGCATCGAATAAATGGTTAGTATCTGGAGAATTCTTTGCTGAAACAGAAGGCTTGGCAATTGCGATCCAGGATCAGGTTGTTTCTACGAGGAATTATAGAAAACACATCATCAAACAAAATATAGATGATTCTTGCCGTAGATGTTTCTGTTCTTCAGAAACAGTTTTTATATATTATCATCTTGCTCAGTCCTCGCTTCAACAGATTATTTAGAAAGGCATAATGCCGTCGCTAATATTATTCATTTTAATCTAGGAATTAAACATGACCTAATTCGCAAAAGAAAAAATTTCACAAATATGAACCTAAGATTATTTGTGAAAATGACAAATATAAACTTTATTTTGATAAACAATTCTTTGCAACAGAGCTGTAAAACACAATAGACCAGATATCATTCTTAATGATGAACAGAATCAAATAACATATATAATTGATATTGCTATACCCGACACACATAATATACAAAATAAATACAATGAAAAAATTTCTAAATATTTGATGCTTGGCGACGAGATTAAAAAATGTGGAAAATGAAAAAATATTTATTCTACCGATTATTATTTCCACAACAGGTGTTATTCCTAGAAATCTTCACAAAAGTATTGAGATTTTGGGTCTGAAGAAAATTTGTTTGAACAGTTACAAAAGATAACATTTATCAAATCTTGTAATATTCTTCGTAGGTTTCTTTCCGAAAAATAATGAGGAGAGTCATAGGTTTTCTCTTTAGTTCTCATTTCATATTTTATTTATTTCTTTATATAAATGTATATTTGTGTATATAAATATAATTAACTGACAATTTTGTCATATTTATATATAGAGCAGTATTCTATTCGATCGTTCACCACTTCACACAAAGGAAACTATTAATGAGTAACATTCAGTGTTACTTGACTAAGGTCCGTACACTGGATTTTTCCGGGAGAAAGCCTCTGACACTACTCGTTGGTACATTGATATCATTGTCTGATGATGCTATAGTATGTATATATTCTGGTAGATTGATATATTCTCATAACATATATTTAACGTTATCCTAATATATAATTATTCCAGGATATGTTTTGATTATAATCATTGCCTGGCAATGGTATTATGGTATTATTTACCGGGTGGTGGATTTATATTTTTCATGACATCAGTATGATTGCATGAACAGATATATGGGCAACTCGTCGGGGTAAAACCCCTATATATATATATATATATATATATATATATATATATATATATATATATATATATATATATATATATATATATATATATATATATATATATATATATATATATATATATATATATATATATATATATATATATATATATATATATATATATATATATATATATATATATATATATATATTCTTTTGAAAAGAGGATTTACAAAGATTCGAATAATTGTATTCACAATAAATGCTTATATCTATAATTTTGGTGTGTGTCAGAAAAAACACAAGTGTGAGCTCAGGAAAATGTAACAGGGAACCATACTATCTTGCGTATGATTCAATAAATGAGTGAAAAAACCTAAGGAAAAAACTCGTTTTCTTGTCGCTATTGCACTAGATATAGCTTGTCTGTTTATGTTGTGTTAGTGTCGTGTGTATATAAAGAGTACCAACGATTTTTTTGCTTAGCAGCTTATATTCTTATCTTGCACTCCATGATTTCCAGATGAAGACAAGGGTAAAAAGAAGGGGGTTTGGGACAGGAATCTGTAGAAATGGAAAAGAAAACCTGCAGGAAAATATTTCAACAATTATACCTGACTATTATATGTCTAAACACACTTGAATATAAGAAAAGATTTTACATCGCAAGCAAGGCCATAAAAAGGACTAAGGAGATAATAAAAAAACATAACCTGCGATATTTCCTCTTTCGCGGAGATGTTCTTCCGTCGCAGTGTGAGTGTCCTGAAACATAATGACTTCCTTACTCTTGCTTGGCATTTTTGAAGTATGATCTCGCAAAATCCCTTCAATATTCAAACTCAACAAAAAATAATTCCCTCTCTGCTTGACCGAGAGAGCCCCTATGGCTAGGTGCGGTCTTCTAAGTGATACCGATTATGATCTATAGATGTTCTATAATCATTATGAACCCAATAATTTGGGTTGACATCTCCCATTCTTGTTCTTGTTTAACTTAAAAAAAATGTTGACAGTCGTCTTAAAAATATGAATTGAATGAAAGAAGGAAGCAGGATAGGGCAGATGACCAACTGAAGTACAAGAGATACATTGATTTCAAATACGAGAAAAATAAGAGCAATCCATAGACAACTGGACCCCCTATTTAATGAAAGAAGCAGAATCTGATTAGTGAACAAAATGGAGATAATAAAAGCAATCATAATCTCAGGAATAAAAAACGCATTACAAATTTGGCATCTAGAGGACCAATTCTAGGGGAGAAAGCTGCAAGTTGCACTGGACAAAATCATTAGAACCGCAATAAAGGTCCTATGAGTAAAGAACAAGACTGGAAGGAAATGAAAATTGACACTCTGGAAGAAATCATCACACGACACACGATGAGGACAGTTGACGAGATGGAGACCACGAGAACAACGAGATCAATCGACTACTGGAACTACAACCAAGGACAACAAGAAAGAGAACATCCTTAGTACATTGGGAGAGGAAACTACTGGCCAGTGCAGATGCACCACAACTTAAACGGCGAAGAGAAATCAAGACGAAGAAGAAAAAGGATATAAAAATCCAGCCCTCGCAAAAAATTCAAGGATCGCAGCGAGAGCAGATACGAGTTAATATCGATAATTTGATGAAGTACCAAAGCCTGAAGATAGAAGGGAATGAGCAAAAGAACCAACGAATAGAAACCCGAAGGCTCTATGTCAAAGTTCAACCTCATGCTTTAGAACAGTTCCTTTTCATGGGATCTCATATATGGTTAATTGGGTTCAGACATGGAAGGAAGCCACTTCATAAAATCGATTCCGGCTTCATTAAGATACTAGCTCTTTACTACTGTAATTTACGTTCTTGCATTATCGATTATAAAATGAAAATCTGGACCAACTGGAGGAACGAAAGGCAATACTTAATTCACATTTGAATCCATCATAACATGAAAAATTGCCATTGATCAAAACAACATAGGTTCATACTCTTCTCGAATGAATTTATCTTCACAATAAAAGGTGCCATAGCTTTCGATGTTGGTCTGAAGGATACCCTCACTGGATATAGAACTACATACTCAATAGAGAAAGATATCTTCTTTTTACAAGTATATTCAATTCCATTTTCAACCTTCTGTAACAGATAGATCAAGATTTACCCGACAATTCCACTAATGTGTCAAAATGCACGTTAAAAAACACAGAAATTTGAGTTTGATATCGGAAAAATTACATAGAAATGGGAACGAAGGTAGGATATTAGTGGATATATTAGCCCATAGAGAATCCTTGCGTTTCCATAGCAACACAACATTCACAACAAATAGCACAGTTTGAAAACTGTCAAGAACAGCCATTTTAGTACCTGTTGTAAAGCTTCTGCCGATATAAATTAAAATGTCTCGTTTTGGAAGAACAAGTGAAGTAGAAATAAATAGTTCTATACAGAATTCTATCCCCAAAAATACCAGAAATACGCACAGCTCGATTTGGAATCAATTCAGTATAATTTGCAAGGAACGAACGTTCGATTTGGATATACAGCATTCTAATGAAGATATTGCAGCAATTCTTATGGATTGGGGTTTCAATATGAAACAAATAAATGGACAAGATTATAAAGAATACGTTGTCAAAACAATATTATTTCCAAAGCCCTATTTTTGTACTAACCCTTAGAAGTACTGTTTTTCCAAAATTGATTGGGAGCCAGAAATATTCTATCGCTAGTAATATGATCGGGTCTTTTCGACAATATCTTATGAAAAAACCTCACAGGAGGTAAATCTGGGTTATCCTTAATTTTTACTAGCCATTTACTATCACAGCATTTTTTTGAGCCGCCTTGCAAGTTTTCGAGAATACTGGATTATATTCAATATGACCAGTCACTTCTCCGTTATTAAATTTCTCCTCTTTGAAAAAGTTTACCTTGCAAGTTGCTGCTTCACCGCCACGCCATGCTAATTCATAGGCAATAATATGGAAAAATTTTTTCAACAAACCTATCGGGGCATTTTCGTCCCAGTACAGAGCCATGCTATCAATTTCAGTTCTTGTTAATGCAACGGAACTTTCTTTGCGCTTTTCTATATCCCCTTGTAACATCTTTCAGAATTGCGAGCTTCACGAGCCTTTCTAAATGCTGAATCGGTAAAGGGGTTGAAACTCATGTTGAATTTTTCGAAATACATATTCTGCATCATTTTCGCAGTTGTGTTCCATATTGTTTTGACAACGTATTTTTTGTGATCTTGTCCATTTATTTGTTTCATATTGAAACCCCAATCCATAAAAATTTCTGCACTATCCTGCCTTCCTTCCCTTTTATATGCAATTTTTCCGACATCAAACTCGAATTTCTGTGTTCTTTAACATGCATTTTGACACCTTAATGGAATTGTCGTGTAATTTTCAGAATATTTTTCTAAACTCGTTTTCTCATACTTACTTTTCGATAATTCAACTCGACCTCCTCGACGAAATCACTCGAGCTACGCTCTGGTGATTTTGTCATCCAGTTCTCGTTCAATTGCCTGAACGTAAGTATTCAAAAACGAGCATAGAATTACTTTCGATAAGAGAATTTGCTTTCAACAAAATGGTGCGCCTACATTTTGCATTAATTGTACGCCGATACCTGGATGAGAATTTTTCTAAAAATGTTATTGGGTGACCGATTGAGTGATTGAGAGATTTTTTTCTATTGGACTATTCAAAATTGAGGGCTTTTCGAAGTAAACCGGTTTCCATTGAGAGTCCTGAGGAAACTACAGCATACGAAATCAGGCGGCAATCCTTTTTATACGCAGTTGCTTCTGTCGGTTCTTCCGAGAACGATAAAAGGGATTCATATTCGGTTATGGCAATTTGGCGAATGACTTGTTCCTGTCTACTTTGGAAGCATATTGAATTGCCAAAATGATCTTTTTTTACGTTGTTTTGGTTATGGGTAAAAACTGAATTGAAGCAGTCCGATCAAATAATGACGTTCGGTGTTGGTAGTTTATTCTTCGAAAAATAAAATAAATTCTCTGCAGGGTTCGTGCTTTAGGAAAAAGGGGATCCGCTAAAAAACTTGTGAAAGATTGTTCGTAGACTGTAGTGCCTCAGTGTGAACAGAGCTTTTCTATCGCGTTCGCAATGGTTTGTGCTCCTGGTCGAGTTGGTTGCGAACGATCGATAATAATTTTCTGTTTTTGGTTTTCAATTCGTTGACCTTGTTTATTTGAAATGCGTGGAAATTTGAGAAGTAGTACATCAAGTTACGTTTCATTTTTGTGCTATATTTCCTCAGGTCATCCTTTTCTTACAGAAAAAGTGGAACTCTTTATTCTGTATTCACGATGAAGGTGTAATTCGAGCAATGAACAATGAACAAAGAAGAAGACAGGACGCTAATTCTATTGTGCTCATCATTCTCCCATTGATAGGAATTTTTCATAGTGACAATAAACTCTATACACAATCAACATTATGTGAAATGAAGGCATGGAGGTAAGTTTACAACAATTTAAATAATGAAACTTGAAGAAACTACTATGTAGCGTTTTTATCCTGTAGTTGAAAATTAAAATTTCAATATACATTATTTCAGAGTGAACTTTTACAAATGAATTACCATCAACTGAATCTTCTTTCTTATTATGTGCCCACTTTGTTGGAATGACAATATTCGTGAGATAAATATGTTGACATAGTTATGTAAATTATTCAAAGGTGGTCAGAAAATATGGCGACAAACTAACGAAACTAGGTCTGATATATCTTTCAATATATGATGAATATTTTTAGGGGAATATAATACAGGAAATTATGGAATTTCATCATGAATTGGTTTAAACATATTGAACACTTTTTTAGACTACAATACTTTCCGCAAAATTTTTAATCCTTCACTGAAGGAGTTGCTTTTCCGATCCATTCTTCATAATCTTGTCAACCAAGGGCACATAGAATATCATCCGGTCGGATGTAAAGAATAGGAGCAACAGACTGTTGTTTCGGTCTAGTTTACAGTTGTCAGCGTTGCATACACATGCACAACACCAGGCCAGACTGCCACCAACTCATCTTAATTCGTTAGAGTGCATTCAGTTCATGTACACACAACCAAATTAATATGGAATCACCCGATACTTTGAATATTACCTCAGAGATTTTGGAAATTTCGAAAGATTGACAGAATTGATCCTTTTTGAGATATTTCAATTGAAGAAAGAAATAAATTAAGGTTTTTTTTAAGAAAGAAACAACTAAAAGAAAATAAGAAACTATTTTCGCATGTAGTAAAAAAATTGAAAATTGTTCTTGACCTCAGTAGCTTGTATCACCTCGTCTTGCCCTGATACACACCTGAATCAGTCTAGGCTTGCTTTGGATCTGGTTTACCACCTCCTCTGAGGTTTGGCTGAGCTGCTGTGGGATTCTTGGATTATCCTGGCGCGATATTATTTTCCTTTCTACGATTTAGGTCTTGACCAAAATTATATGAAATCACTCACAATCACATTGTTTTTAACCATGAACCTTTGACTGCATGTGAAGAATGAAGCTTTTTGTTGTGAAAAAACTGGATAGTATGATAAGAAATGTTGAATTATCACCACATGTTTGGGATATTGTACTCAGTCATCACTGAGATTTGAAACTGTGAATTTCAAAATTTGAAAAAGCCTATAATTATAAATCGGGAATTTTTTTATATCGATCTCGAATCTACACTAGAATCTCTGTCAAATCGCGAGATGGTCCTTATTGTGGGCGATTTTAACGCTAAAGTTGGTAAAACAGTAGAAGAAGAATATCTAGCGGCACACATTGGTAAATTCGGTCTCGGTGTCAGAAATGAAAGAGGTCAATGACTACTTCAATTTTGTATTAACCATAGTTATTCCATTGCCAACACCCAGCATCCACGACGTTTATATACTTGGACCTCACCGAACGGACAACATCGTAATCAAATAGATTACATTTTAGTTGGAACACGGTGGAGGTCCTTTGCAAGATTGTACCAGCTTCAGATTGTGGCTCAGACCATCAACTTCTAATTTACGAACTTCAACTGAAACTTAAGATATGTCACCACTTTAAGCGGATAGCTACAAGGGAAATCGCTGACCCTGCTTTCTTTCTGTCAGAATTTTCTAGACTTTTTCAAGATGCCTCTATAACGGATCATTCCAGTTCTGATAAAATGTGGTTGTTATTTTAAAGTGCACTTTTACAAGCTGCTCAAATATCTCAACCAAAGCGCAGTATACAACCAAAACAATCATGGATTTCCACCCATACATTGTCTGTTAATGAGGCACGCAGAAGAAAAACTTTACCGGCGAGATGAAAACTTCTATCTGCAAGACCTGTGTAGGAAGATACAGACCCATGCCAATACTGATCTGCCGGGAGAGATAATTTTAGAGATTGAACATATTACTCGGGAATTCAAATCCAGATCATGGGCGGTCAAGAATTCCAATGAACAGTTAATCACTAGCTTGGATGGGGTGATTGGTGTGTTGAGAACTTATTGTCAGAACCTTTACTTTGATGATGGCGTCCAGGCTCCTTTGTTGAATTATGAACATGAGCCTGATATTCTTTTTTCAGAAGTGGAACATGCCCTGATAAAAACTAAAAACGGGCATAGCTAGAGGCATAGATGCCATTTCTGCTGAAACTTCAAAATGTTTGGGCAATGACGGCATCTCTCTCTCACATAGTATTTGTAATAAAGCTTGGTCCTACGGTGTTTGGCCAGATGAATGGTGCTCGTCTATTTATGTTCCACTCCATGGAAAAGGTTCTCCCACAAACCCAGACAATTATCGTTTACTCTCGTTGGTCTCTCATTCAAGTAAGGTGCTACTATATATTTCACAGTCTCGTTTGGAGAACTCTATTGGCTGGCGTATTTCTCCGGCTTTCTCAAACTGTTTGGATCCCTTTGATTGTATTTTGTTTGCGGACGACGCCACGATCATAGCCTCTGACACTGATGTCCGGTCAGTGACTGGTTCGAGGTGGGTCGCGGCATCGAAGGCGCATATGTGGTTCCAGGGTAATAAGTTACTGCTCAATAGACGAAAAACTTAATCAATCATGATTACTCCTGAGGATCGCGCCTCGTTACCTCGAACAGTGAATCTTCTGGGAATTACCATCGATGACTCTCTCACCTGGTAGCCATAGACAGACTTACTAGCTGGAACGTTCTCCTTCATCATCTTCCTGATCAGGAAAATGCAATTTGCCGAATTAGATCATAGAATAGCCAGGTCTATGTGTTTTGCCGTGTTCCATTCAGTCATATCATATGGGGTCATACTGGGGGACAATTCCACGAGTTCGGAGAGAATAATTAAATTGCAGAAGAGGGCGATTAGAGTTCGGTCAGGAGCCAACTACTTAGATCACTATAATTCATTGTTTATCACAAATAGAATAATGAGTCTACCATTAATGCATATCATCTCACGAATTCTTCATGTTCGGTCAAATCTAGACAAATTCGCCTCTCATGCAGAGGTACACAATTATTCAACCAGGAACAGGTCAAACCT
Source organism: Cryptolaemus montrouzieri (assembly GCA_013387265.2). Lineage (NCBI taxonomy): Eukaryota > Metazoa > Arthropoda > Insecta > Coleoptera > Coccinellidae > Cryptolaemus > Cryptolaemus montrouzieri. Next base: position 61,864,021 of record JABFTP020000124.1, on the reverse strand, counting down.
TGTTTGCCCAAGATACAGGCTGGCCAGGTCTATAAACGATCCGCTGAATGTGGGGTTCTATAATAAGCTGCCCGGTTCATGGAGCCAGCTGCCAGCTTTGAGATTTGAAGGACTGCTCAAAACTCTTTTGAAAGATCAATGTTTTTACAATGTCGATGAGTTTATGTCTACTGATTTCCCTACGACCTATGCGTCTTAGCGTTGATATTTTATTATTCTTTCAAAATTGAATTTTATGATGATATATATATATATATATATATATATATATATATATATATATATATATATATATATATATATATATATATATATATATATATATATATATATGCTTTATTCATCATCAACAACTTTACGTTTTATGACAAGTCAATACTTAGAACTAATAAAATTATAAAACTAAAGTAGAACATATGATGAAGATCATATAAAATTCAATTTTGAAAGAATAATAAAATATCAACGCTAAGACGCATAGGTCGTAGGGAAAGAATTCGTGAGATGATATGCATTAATGGTAGACTCATTATTCTATTTGTGATAAACAATGAATTATAGTGATCTAAGTAGTTGGCTCCTGACCGAACTCTAATCGCCCTCTTCTGCAATTTAATTATTCTCTCCGAACTCGTGGAATTGTCCCCCAGTATGACCCCATATGATATGACTGAATGGAACACGGCAAAACACATAGACCTGGCTATTCTATGATCTAATTCGGCAAATTGCATTTTCCTGATCAGGAAGATGATGAAGGAGAACGTTCCAGCTAGTAAGTCTGTCTATGGCTACCAGGTGAGAGAGTCATCGATGGTAATTCCCAGAAGATTCACTGTTCGAGGTAACGAGGCGCGATCCTCAGGAGTAATCATGATTGATTAAGTTTTTCGTCTATTGAGCAGTAACTTATTACCCTGGAACCACATATGCGCCTTCGATGCCGCGACCCACCTCGAACCAGTCACTGACCGGACATCAGTGTCAGAGGCTATGATCGTGGCGTCGTCCGCAAACAAAATACAATCAAAGGGATCCAAACAGTTTGAGAAAGCCGGAGAAATACGCCAGCCAATAGAGTTCTCCAAACGAGACTGTGAAATATATAGTAGCACCTTACTTGAATGAGAGACCAACGAGAGTAAACGATAATTGTCTGGGTTTGTGGGAGAACCTTTTCCATGGAGTGGAACATAAATAGACGAGCACCATTCATCTGGCCAAACACCGTAGGACCAAGCTTTATTACAAATACTATGAGAGAGAGATGCCGTCATTGCCCAAACATTTTGAAGTTTCAGCAGAAATGGCATCTATGCCTCTAGCTATGCCTGTTTTTAGTTTTATCAGGCATGTTCCACTTCTGAAAAAGAATATCAGGCTCATGTTCATAATTCAACAAAGGAGCCTGGACGCCATCATCAAAGTAAAGGTTCTGACAATAAGTTCTCAACACACCAATCACCCCATCCAAGCTAGTGATTAACTGTTCATTGGAATTCTTGACCGCCCATGATCTGGATTTGAATTCCTGAGTAATATGTTCAATCTCTAAAATTATCTCTCCCGGCAGATCAGTATTGGCATGGGTCTGTATCTTCCTACACAGGTCTTGCAGATAGAAGTTTTCATCTCGCCGGTAAAGTTTTTCTTCTGCGTGCCTCATTAACAGACAATGTATGGGTGGAAATCCATGATTGTTTTGGTTGTATACTGCGCTTTGGTTGAGATATTTGAGCAGCTTGTAAAAGTGCACTTTAAAATAACAACCACATTTTATCAGAACTGGAATGATCCGTTATAGAGGCATCTTGAAAAAGTCTAGAAAATTCTGACCGAAAGAAAGCAGGGTCAGCGATTTCCCTTGTAGCTATCCGCTTAAAGTGGTGACATATCTTAAGTTTCAGTTGGAGTTCGTAAATTAGAAGTTGATGGTCTGAGCCACAATCTGAAGCTGGTACAATCTTGCAAAGGACCTCCACCGTGTTCCAACTAAAATGTAATCTATTTGATTACGATGTTGTCCGTTCGGTGAGGTCCAAGTATATAAACGTCGTGGATGATGGGTGTTGGCAATGGAATAACTATGGTTAATACAAAATTGAAGTAGTCATTGACCTCTTTCATTTCTGACACCGAGACCGAATTTACCAATGTGTGCCGCTAGATATTCTTCTTCTACTGTTTTACCAACTTTAGCGTTAAAATCGCCCACAATAAGGACCATCTCGCGATTCGACAGAGATTCTAGTGTAGATTCGAGATCGATATAAAAAAATTCCCGATTTATAATTATAGGCTTTTTTAAATTTTGAAATTCACAGTTTCAAATCTCAGTCATGACTGAGTACAATATCCCAAACATGTGGTGATAATTCAACATTTCTTATCATACTATCCAGTTTTTTCACAACAAAAAGCTTCATTCTTCACATGCAGTCAAAGGTTCATGGTTAAAAACAATGTGATTGTGAGTGATTTCATATAATTTTGGTCAAGACCTAAATCGTAGAAAGGAAAATAATATCGCGCCAGGATAATCCAAGAATCCTACAGCAGCTCAGCCAAACCTCAGAGGAGGTGGTAAACCAGATCCAAAGCAAGCCTAGACTGATTCAGGTGTGTATCAGGGCAAGACGAGGTGATACAAGCTACTGAGGTCAAGAACAATTTTCAATTTTTTTACTACATGCGAAAATAGTTTCTTATTTTCTTTTAGTTGTTTCTTTCTTAAAAAAACCTTAATTTATTTCTTTCTTCAATTGAAATATCTCAAAAAGGATCAATTCTGTCAATCTTTTGAATATATATATATATATATATATATATATATATATATATATATATATATATATATATATATATATATATATACAGATAGGAGGATTTCTCTGTCGATGACATTTAGGAAAAATCTTTGCATGAACGAGAAGTATTAATATTTTTTATTATTATAAGCATGACATCGAAATACTCATACTAAAAAATCACAATTCGATGTTTATAGACTTTTAATTATTAATGTATAAGCATATTAAGCTATTATTAATTTAAAATAAATTTCACGCCTGGAAGGTTTCAATCGATTTGTTTAATTCTATTTGTTTCTTACTTCTACAACTCTAATTGCTGCAAAAAAACATAATCTCGATACTCATTACTTCATTCGTATCCACTTATTCTATCTTAAATAAGCGCAAACTAAAAAATCGCAGAGGCGTATAAGCCTTAAAGCATATGTATAATTAATCAAAGGGTGTGCCATAACGTTTGACATTTCACGCCTTCATATTTCATCATTATGTAATACATCTTTTGATTTTCAGAAATTTTTCCGGTGTTCTTTTCCACAATCAATTACATTTATGCAACTAAATGCATGACATAAATATGAAAAAAAAAATTGAATCATCTTGAAAAATATTGTATTCAGAAGCATCAAAATCTAGGCTATTCTCCTTCCTTTTGATTGAAAAAATGAGCTTTTCGATGAATAATCAATGCGAGAATTAATTTTTTAGTGTAGCTTAGCGCTACCTTAATAATGCTATGAAGATGCGTCATTCAAGTGATGAAATGAACAGAGCAGTTAAGATACTTAAGTATTGTACAACACTGACAGACGTTACAGAAACGATGGGCACTTGTCAAAGTATTATTTTGTGATTACAACAGATGTGCACGAATACTTTCTTCAACAAACCACATAAGCTGAATTTTTCAAGAAAAACTGTCATTAATAGTTTCGATAAAGTCAATTTTTCCTTCAGAAGACTTTGGTAATATCAGCCTCAAACAGAAAGAAACTCGATTAAAATGGATAAACTATATGGAATGATTCTTGGTTTGATCTGAGCTCAGATTCTAGGTCAATGGGACTGCGGAAACAGTTCGGTAATGATCAGCAACTTGAAGAAAGCCTCGAAGTATATAACAACAGCCAAGGTACTGTAATGGTTTAGGGAGGAATCTCTTTCAATAGCGAAGCCGATCCTCTTTCATCTCCCTGAAGGAAAACTTTCCAATAGGAAAATGTTCTCTTGAATCTAAAAATGTTTCATCTTGGCCTGCTTGATCGCATGACCTCCATCCGACTGAGCTTGCTTGAGAACATTGCAAAAAGACCGTATAAAATATCAAGATGATTATCAAAATCGGCAACAATTGTTTGATACTTTCAAACTGACTTGTCAGAATATCTCCTTGGATTCTCCCAATGACTTAATTTAAATAACAAAAACAAGTATTATTTTTGTTTTGAGGAATTTTACTGATTAATTGTGATTCGTAACGCGTTTCACTACGCCGTAGCTTCTTCAGACGAATGAATGTACAGAAAATAAGAATGAGAATATAAATATAAATGTTCTTAAGTAATTAAAAACTTATTGGGTTGCTCCTTCTTAAGTGGATATTGATGACAGGTATATCCAATAAAATTAAGGAATACGCGAATCATCTCCTAGAAAATAATCACTCTTTCGACCCACAGTTTTAAATTTTGCATACAGATAATAAATTTTGGAAAGTAGATATTTGGGAAGCTTTAAAAATCAACAAACCTAAACACTCAGGTAGACTCATCTTTTATGATCAGCTCAGCTGACGGATGCTGTATTTGGATTGTGTCTGCCTTGTCATCTTGGTACTGAAATGATCTAGGATAGTTCTTATCGTTTGGTGATCGATACAGAGAAAACAGAAATATGGTTTTGTTATATAAATAGATTTTGAACCATGCTGGTTGAAAGCATCGTCCTGCAATGTAATTTCTCTTTGGAATGTGACATCTGATCGACCATGGTTGGCGTTATTCGAGTTTTCGTTAGAGCTAGGACATGAGGTTGTGTGTCTTGTAAGTGCTCTATGATCCTTGAATTTTGCTGAGGATTGAATGTCTATCCTTTTTCTTCTTCATCTCGCTTATGTTACATCTCCTTGGTTAATCTTGTAAGTGCTAGTGTACTGCATTTATATTCATGTTGGTGTCCTAGTCCTCTTATATTGACAAACTCAGTAACGAATTGGCATCTCTCATTAGATTCTAGGGAACTTCATGCTTCCACCAGGAGAACCGTTGTTAGTCGTAAAACCATCATGAGACCTCCGAGTCAGTTCTGCCCAGAGGTTTGACTGGAGAACGAGTTTCCTTCCGGATAATTCTTTCCGAAGAGACCTTATTATGTTTTAATAATAAGAACAAGTAATGTGTTTTTTGGAATTTTACTTAATAATTGTGATTCGTACTGCGTTTCACTACACCGTAGTGAAACGGTCATTCAGACGAATGAATGTACAGAAAATAAGAATGAGAATATAAATATAAATGTTCTTAAGTAATTAAAAACTTATTGGGTTGCTCCTTCTTAAGGGGATATTGATGACAGGTATATCCGATAAAAATAAGGAATAGATTGCTCCCCGAAGAGATTCGATAGAGGTGAAGGGCTCAAATCGACTTGTTCATTGATGAGTCTATCTGAGTGTTTGTTAATTTCTAAAGCTTGCCAAAGGTCTATTTTCCAAAATTTATTATCTGTATGCAAAATTTCTATGTGTTCTACCAATGTAGAAATTATCACAGTCATTACAATTCCATCTATAAATACCTGATTTATTATTTTTATCTGATTTGGTTTCACCATTTTTATACAATAACAATAAACCAAACTAGATAAAGATAATAAATCAGGTAATTATAGATTGAATTGCAATGACTGTAATAATCTCTACATTGGTAGAACACAAAGAAATCTCAATATTAGAATATCGGAATATAAACGCAGTTTTCAAATAAAAATCAGATTCAAATTACGCGAATCATCTACTAGAAAATAATCACTCTTTCGACCCACAGTTGGAAATTTTACATACAGATACTAAATATTGAAAAGTAGATCTTTGGGAAGCTTTAAAAATCAGTAAACATAAACACTCAGGTAGACTCATTAATGAACAAGTCGATTTAAGCCCTTCACCTCTATTGAATCTCTTCAGGGAGCAATCTATTCCTTAATTTTATGGGATTTACCTGTCATCAAGAACCACTCAAGAAGAAGAAACTCAATAAGCTTTTAGTAACTTAAGAACATTTCTATTTATATTCTCAATTGTATCTACATAATTGTCATAATTTATGTACATTCATTCGTCTGAAGAAGCTACGGTGTAGTGAAACGCGTTATGAATCAAAATTATTCAGTAAAATTCCACAAAAAGTATTACCTGCTTTTGTTATGGAATCCTACCAAGTAAAATCCTCCCAAATTCAAAAGACTTAATTTTGGTCATATCAAAGTGATGTTGGGCCAAAATCAATTGACGGGGAGGTCATATTCTTTGCAGTTCACTTTATAAATTATAATTCCAGAAGTTTCTTTCAGTAAATTTTCACGATTTTCTCTATTATATAAACAGAGTTCTACTTCTATTTTGCTTACTCACTCTCGTAATTTTATCTACTTACTCTTTCGTCACTTAGCGCGTCAGTCATTTTGCTGGTGTTCAGAGGTGATTGGAAAATTTCACGCTGATGGTAAAATATTTTCCGAAGAATTATGATGCCACCAGTACCTTCTTTGAAAAATAGACAAAGAAATTAGGGCAGTGCTAAATCTCCAAAGCGCGGGGCGCTAAGAAAATATCTGAAAAAAAGTTTATTATTCTAGATATAGAATGAAACACTGATTATTCTCATTATTTTTCCATTTTTGCTAAATTTGTAAAGGTTATCAAACGAATTTTATTTTTTTATGTATTTCATATAATTTATATTTAGTACACAAACAACTCCTCAGTAATGTGTCCACAGTTTACAAACTAGACTTATAATGATGGAGGCTGTAAGGAATAGCTTGCTTTCCAAATTTGGGCTGAATATCTCAAAAACTGCAGGAGTTTTGAAGAAAAAACCAATTTTTTCCGGTAGCTCCGTAACGAAGCGTTTGCGGACCAATGTTTATATGAACTTTTTTTTTTAATTGTAGATTTACCCCCTCAAGTTGTGACCTACTATTATGTAACACCCTGTATACGGGTTTCACAAATTCGATGTTTTAGTACGGCAGCTCTGTAGAATATTGAATCTTGATTCTCAAATCCTATTGAAGTTGGGTTAAAAATATTTCGACATTATACAGGCAATTTTAGGAGTAAATTGCAGGGACGTATACGCAAACTCTTTTGTCGATCGGTTTCTGAGTTATGAAGCAAACTTTCTCTGAAAAATCAAAAATTCATATCTATCCACTCGGAATATCGCAGATATTCACGATTCAGTGGTAGAAGAGATTTCTCCTTGTGCGACACCCATTCATTCATTTCTTCATTGAAAAAATAGAGTTTGAACATAGATTTCCTTCTTTGATGACACAATTTTAACTATTCAATCTTATAGATGTGTGATCATTGTGTTCAAAATAATTTTAATTTTCAATCAATAGCATTGATTCTGCGGAAACAATGATTTATGTCATAAGTTTATGTCACTTTTCTCTTTCTGCTTCGAAAATTTCTACTTATAACTCGTTCAATTCCAAAATAACGAAATATATGAGATGTAGGAATGTCATATACAGAATGGGTGATTCGGATGATGCGGAAGAATCTTGTTTCGATAGATTCCCTTAGAGGAGACGGCCGCATAAGTCTATTTTCAAAAGACTGAAATCCAATTCAATTCCTGGAGGTTCTCTCAAAGCACAACGGAGGAAACATATTGAATTGAAGAGAAGAGATTGAGAAGATGCTATCGTTAACGATTTAGGAGCAGTTTCAGTCCAACCTCAAATTTCAAACTGTCAAATGGCAATTGAACCTGGTATTTCGAAGTCAAGAGCTATCAAAATTTTCAATTTTCACCCTTTAGGGTGATAAAATTGCCATTCCTTCAGTCTGGTGATAACCAACGGTGACTTTATTTCAGTCACTAGTATAGAATTCAGAAGAAAATCTGGAATTTTATCATCGCGTTATATGGACCGATGAAGTTCGCATTAGAAGAGACCTTATGTTCAATAGGCACAATGAACACTGTTGGTCGGATGTCAATCTCCATCGATAGTTGAATATCTAACACCAAAGGCGATAGGGTTTCAATGAGTGGCTCGTTTTGTTAAATAATGATGTATAGGCATACAGTATTTTGACGACAACCTCAATGGCGGAATTTACCATCGTATCATAGAAGACAAAATAGTGGAAATATATTCAGATGAATTGTGATATTTTCAGCATGACCGTGCATCGCTGCACCAGAAACAAATCGTATCCCAACTGCTGGACTGGTAGATCGGTGATCACTGAATAGGAACATGGGGACCTGTGTAATAGCCAACCTGTTACCCAGATCTGACAGAAGAAAAACAATAATCGTCTTTATTGATGCCAAAATCACATATAATTCGTATTTGAAAATACACAATTCTTAAATTAAGATTTTGCATTTTGCAAAACCGAAGATCTTGTTCTCTGTAGATGACAGAAGATCGTTTATCTGCAACAAAAACAAGGTTGGCGAAAGAATGAATCCCTGAGGTACTCTTGCTTGCAAATGGAAACAATCAGATGTTATACCGTCGACCACAACTTGTATTGATCTATTTGAAGGAAAGCTACTTAGCTAAACCCGCAATTTTTCGGGAAGCCCAAATGCAGCAAGTTTATTCAACAAGGCTGCATGTCAAATCATATCAAAGGCTTTAAAGATGACGAGAACTATTGGTCTAGATTCTACATGCTTTTCCATTGTTGATGTACAAACATGAGCGAAGTATGCGAGCAGATCTCCTGTCAATCTTTGCCTGCGAAAACCATACTGACTTAGTTCCTTTCTTTGGGATCAGTTGAGTTCTAACTATTTTCCAGCTACTAGGAAATGTCTGGCTTTCATAAGAAATCTGAAACAGACGGTTAAGAATTGGTGCCAGTTCGGGATCACCATTTCTCAGGACGATTGGCGGTATTTCGTCTAGACCAACTGCCTTCTTGCAGTTCAGCTGGTCGAGAGCCCGTCTCACAGTGCGGACTCTGAACTTGATTTTTGCCATGAAAGAATTTGAAGGTGGAATGTTCGGTGGTATTGCGTTAAATGAATCTAGCATAGAATTCTTTGAGAACAAGAGAGCAAATAGATCGGCTATTTCTTTCGGAAATGATTCTACACTTTTTTTCTAACAAAAGGCAGAAACGCAGATTTGCAGCAACAAACTACGTTTTCAAATACTATGGCAAATAGATTTAGCTGACAGATTGGATATTAATTAAGTTGCTATTGTAGCCTTCTTCTACCGATCAGGGTAAATGCCGACTTGAAGACTTTGATTGAGAAATGGGCGAATCGGAATCTTGACAAAAAGATCAGGAATTCTATCAGGGCTTCACCTTTCTTTGGGTCCAATAAACACAAAATATTAAATATATCTGCTTCATTAATGCTCAAAGAACTTAAACTTGTAGTCCTAACAGATGGATCGTTGAATCCTGGGTGGTTAGGCACTCTTCAAAAATTCGCCAAAAAGATTACAAATGCCGGGAGTATCGATAACGTCAGCATTCCCAAAGGTTACTTTAGAATTTGAGTTATAATTTTCTTTGGCTAATCCGTAACACTCATCAGTTAAATTGGCTTCATCAATTCAATATCTAATTTTTTTTCTTATCGATGTGAGTTATAATAAATAAAATTAGCTTTTATATCGAAACAAGTGTTCTTTTGAAATTATAAAGCATTAAGCAGAAGACTGGGTTCATGTTTGATTCAATTTCTAATACAAACTATTTCATAATTGAACCCAATTTTTCATAGAAGGATCGTTGAATAAAAGAACAAACATTCGGAATGAAAGATAAAAGATTTTCATTATATTTATGGCCTCAAGCGACATAACATCAATACAACGAGTAACGCAGTAGCACAGTAATTTCAGAATACTCAAGGTTTATGATATAAATTCGATGAACATCATTAACTCTTACTGAATAAATCAGTTGATCATTATCGCATTCATCCTACATTAGAGGATATATTTTCGTCACCTGAAGAAGTAATGATGATGAGAAACAATATTACCACTTTCGTTCATGTAATTAATGGATGATGATATTGTTTTATTTGTTAATTGAACAATCATGTCACATAAATGTTCAATTAAAGGCTGATGTTTAAAGTTTTTCCATGTCTTGCTTTGAGAGCAAAAATAGCTTAAAAATTTTAATAGGTATGTAGATGCTTGTTTCATACATGTTGATGATATTATTCTGATGATTAACAATTTTAAATATCGTGGATGTTGAATTCAAGAATAGAAAAATTCTATGAAGATTCCAGTGTGTTAAGCCATCGTACTCTTTATATCTAACCGTGTCTAGTTCGATGAAGAACTAATTAGATAACAATTTATGACTATGTCATTGAACAGTCACTTCTATAGATACTAACTAAAATATTCACCTTGGTCTTATATGAAATCACAACTCATAATTTTTTTTGGTGGAATAACCGCGTTGCTATTCCTATCATTTTTCCAACTTCATGTTTTTGATTTTCGAATTACGCCAGCCAAAATGGTTATGCAAATTTTTACATATTTAGGTTGACTAACTTCATTATAATAAGAGTCAAGAAAAATTGACACGTGGATAATAATATGAATTATCAGTTTTCCAAATACCACAAGAGTACAAGTTACAGAGTTATTGGCAGGATTCCTTATTATCAAATTGTCTCGAAACATATACATCTTCGCAAACATAATATACAGGGTGGTGCAGTTTCTATAGCGGAAAATTTAGATACCAATAGAGAGTCGAAAAATGATATGAGTTTACTGTTTGAACTGTATTGGAGAAATGCTTCGTTGAAGAAATACAGGGTATTCAAGTTTGGTAAAAAAAATATTTGAGTGTTGCAAAAGGACAGCAGATATTAGAATGAAATCTGGTAGGCATTAATGTAGTCTAAAATAAAAATCAGTTTTGGATTTTTCATTCAATACTGAAAGAAACCACTATCGCAATTTTATGCACGACTCAGTTTTTGCGAGTAAAGAATCAGAATTAGAAATTTTATTTTTATCTTTTCATAGAATTTCTGGAGGATTTTGTGAACAGACATAAATATGAAGGTAATTACTCCTTGTATAGTGATAGATGATTTATTTGTCAACAGAATTTTCTTCAAAAATTATAATTTTCTTTCATCTTTTCAGAATCTCTAGGGCAAAAAATCACGATCAATCCTCAAGTCTTGTAATTGGATAGAGTCTTCGATATTCACGTATTTCCATCAGAAAATCTATGACAAAAACGAACATCTGCATATTCGTTTTAACTTAAGAGAATGGAGTAAAGAAAAATAAAGAATTAAAATAATGATCTTTCGTAAACAATTGAAGAAATTTATTCGTCAAAATTGACAGAACAAACTGAGTATAAATTAGTTATCTCCTAGCAATTGTTCTGTCTTCATTGTTATGGTTTTTATTATTAATTATTGCTAATCGTGGACTTATGTACTATCTCAGCTGTTAGCTGGATATAATTTACCTTTCCCAGATTTAGCAATCAAAGGGAATAGGCTCGATTACAATATACTTGACATAAATTTCCTAACTATCCTACATGTATTAAGAATTACAGCTTTTTGCATTTCTATATAGGTATTCTTATGCAATTCCAATTTCTTAAGGCTATTATGCAAAGTTTTGGGTATTAAACCAGTCGAGGATACGATGACAGGAACAATATCTATTTTATCGAGGTGCCACATCTGCTTGATCTCAATAGCAAGGTCTGTGTATTTGGACTTTTCTCCTGGAACTTGTTCAGCACGTTGTTATTATTCGGTATGGCGACATCCACCAGCATTGCTGTTCTGGCTCTCTTACCATACACCACTATGTCCGGCCTATTATTCGTCACCATTCTGTCAGTGATAACAGGCCTATCGTAGTATAATCTGATAGAGTCATTTTCCAATACGGGCGCCGGCTGATACTTGTAATATGGCTGGAAGGTGTTCAGATGTCCGTACTTGTATGCAAGTTTCTGGTGGATAATGTTGCACACTTGATTATGCCTGTGAAGATACTCCGTATTGGCCAGTTGTTCGCATCCGGACGTAATATGCTGTATAGTCTCCGATCTTATATGGCATTTTCTGCACTTATCTGTTTGTAATGTTCCGTCCTTCATTATAAATTTTTTGTAATTGTTTGTAGCTTTCTGCGAATAATTCTCCTTTCATCAACCATTTGTTGGAGGCTTCTTTGTCGATATGTGGTTGATTAATCTCATGGTGATGTCGTCCATGCAATTCCTTTCTTGACCATTGCTCTTGTTTTTCAGTAGCTGATAGGAACGGTAGATTCAGCAGGTTATCTCTGGTAGCAAGATTCAGTGGTGTATATCCCCTATCAACCAACGATACCACTCTATGGAGGTCAGAAGTGAGAGCTTTTGCTGAGAAGAATTCTCTGAGATTTCTTATCTGTTCGGTGTGTAAATTGACAACATCTATTAATCCGCGTCCTCCTTCTTTCCGCTTCAAAGTTGTTCGTATCACAGACGATTTTGGATGATGATTGTTGTACTTTGTCAGCATCGTTCGGGTCTGCCTTTGAATATCATCCAGCTCCGTCTTAGTCCATCTGATTATTCCAAATGAGTAAAGCAACACTGGAATGTCGTAGGTGTTAATTGCTTTGACTAGATTCGCCGAGTTCAACATCGATTTCAGCACAAACTTCAGACGTTGACTGTATTCTGAACGAATCTTCTCCTTTGATTGTTTTTGGTCTAGTAATCTGGCTTGTTGGTATCCCAGATATTTGTATGTTTCGCCATCTCTCATGCACTGTATAATATCACCGTTTCGAAGTTGTGTTTCACCATCTATGACTTTCCCTCTTTGAATGTTCAGGGTCTTACATTTTTCAATCCCGAATTTCATATGAACATCTGCCGAGAACTCACTGACAGTTTTCAGCAAATCATCCAATTGCTTCTTGTTCGAAGCATATAATTTGATGTCATCCATATACAGCAGGTGGGAGATTGTATGATAATTCCTTTCTGTTTTGTATCCTGTTCTATTGAGCATTGAGGACAATGGATTCATAGCTAAACAGAACCATAGTGGACTCAAAGAGTCTCCTTGAAAAATTCCACGACGTATGGGTATCTCGTCAGTTTTAATTGATGTATTGTTCATGTTGACCTGCAGAGACGTGCGCCAGTGTGTCATTGTTGTCTTCAAGAACTCTACCAGGGCTGGGTGAATTTTGTATATCTGCAATACTTCAACAAGCCAAGAATGGGCGGTACTATCGAATGCCTTCAGATAATCGAGAAAAGCTGAATGAACATTGCGATGCCCTACGTGTGCCTGTTTCATTATCACAGAATCGATGATGAGTTGTTCCTTGCACCCGTGGTGTTTCTTTCTGCATCCTTTCTGCTCCTCTGCTAATATATTGTTGTCGTCAAAGTGTTGGTATATTCGATTGGATATGCATGAGGTGATTATTTTGTAGAGTGTTGGCAGGCAAGTGATTGGCCTATATTGAGACGGATCCTGTGTTCTATCGCTCTTAGGTAGCATATATGTTAAGCCTTGCGTTAGGAAAGTGGGTGTTTTCTTGGGATGTTGAAGAACATACGTGAGCTGTTTCGCTAGGGCTCCATCGAGCTTATCAAACTTCTTGTACCAGTAGTTGTGGATATTATCTATACCTGTTGCCTTTCAATTGTTGGTCGCTCTAACCACTGTTGTGATTTCTTCCTCCGTTATTCCTTCGAAGTCCATATAATTGATATCAAGGCGTTCTTTTTCATGCGTGATCCATGCCGCATCTCTATTGTGTTCTTTGGGGTTCGACCATAGTGATGACCAATAATCGGTCAAGCACTGTGCGTTAAGTACTTCTCTGTTATGGTTGCTCGCAGTTTTGTTATTTCCCTTATGAAAATTGGCCGCGTTTTGGAGGAACCTTTGGTTTTGGTGTTTCCTTTCAGTATACTTGACGTATCTTGAAAGCCTTCTTGCTTTTGCTTGGAGTTTCTGTTTCAAAGTGTCCGTATACACGTCGATGTGTTATTTGTGATCAGGGTGTTTTGTGTTCGTACCAATTTTCCTATATATGCGTATATGTGATTTCAAGCGACTTGAGGGTTTTCTGTTTCTCATGAATCCTGTGAGGCGACCGATTTCTGCTCTAATATTATCAATATCCTTCTCCAGTCGTTTTTGCCATGGTGGGTTTCTGACGCTTTTTGGCTCAGCTTGAATCAGAGTTGTGGAGATTTGTTGTTTGTGTGTGAAGTCGAAGAACCGCTACTGCTCCACAGTAAATCAAAGTGTGAATCTTCTCCAAGGTGTTCTGGTCGGTATATTCTTCAAACACTGAGTTCACGCTTGATAGGATGATATTGGTGTTCTTGTTCGTCTTGAGTTTGGGCAGCCTATGTCTTTTAGTTGGGTTACTACCACTGAATTCAGTTATTGCTCTGTTGAGTTCTGATCGTGCTAAATACATATATTCGTTCTGCTGATTCGGCTCAGGAGGGCGTTCCATGTTAATATTCGTTTCCGTGGCTTTGATGTTATCTGTAACACTTTCATTGACTACGGCAGGTATACCGTTATGAGTATCATTTTCGTTTCTGAGTTCCATTTTGACCTCTTCTCGTATGCTTTGCAGCGTTTCTGAAGAAAGTAGCCTGTTTTTAACGATTGTTCGTCGTTGATCCGAAATTCTCTGCTCGGATATGTGCTGTAATTCAGGATATTTTTCTATGAACGCAAGATGTAACGCGTATCTATATGCTGTCATTTCCGATTCCAAGTTTGTAATCTTGTAATAGGAACGCATAATGAAGGAATTCATTTCTGGGGACCACTTCATGCGTATCCTAGGGAGTCCGGCTCTCGTGGTCGTAGGCATAATGGCTTGTGCCACCGTTGAAACATCAAGAGTCGGTTGGGAGGTGTTGATGCTATTTCCCACTTGGCTTTGTGTTGCAGTATCCCTACTCGATATCACGCTGCTTCCGTCGCTAACCGAGGGATACTGTGACTCACTTTCCGAACAAGACCCTCTTCCTAAATCTTGAACGCGACAAGATGTTATGTTGGTACAATGTCGATTCACCCGTTTATTCCTCAGATTGTACATCATTGGATATGTTGCATTTTATACCTACTGCCAGGTTCAGCTTGGGTACCTCGGGTTCGCTAAGCCCGTACTCAGAAACAATGTTCCTGAGCCCCTGAGGGCTAATTATTGCTATTGTTATCGTTATTATTAGTGTTCTCAGAATTTTTTCTGAATGTGTGTTTTAGTAACAACGAATACGCAGATATTCATTTTTGCTTCGTTAGATCACATCTGAATTTTTAAAGCTTCGGTCTGCGTGATAATAATGAACGAAACAGAATTCGTCGAAATAACAATCTCGATTCATACTTGATATATATTTTTAATGAAATAAAACTATGGTATTTTGATTTTCACTATATTAACAAAACTTTGACTGGTTTCACCACACTGTGGCTTCATCAGAAAGATACAAACTAATGAACAGAGTTTTTCTTCATATGTTAGTTTTATTTTCTACTTAATATTACAATAGGTACAAGTACAAGTGGTATGTTTGAAAACCCGAAGGATTTAGATCCAATTGACTATTAAGTAACCTACCTGAGTTCTTTTCTTTGTTAATTTCTAAAATTTTCCATAGATAGAGTTTTTGTCTATTATTTTCATAGTGTAAAATTTTGAAATTATCATTAAAGCTATGGTTTACTTCGAGTCAGTGATTAGAATAATGGGAATCTAATTTATGATTATTGAAACTACGTTTGTGCTCGGATAATCTTTGAAATTTCTGAAAGTTCTACCAATACAAATTTTATTACAATCCCCGCAAGACAGTTTATAAACATCGGATTTATTACCATTATCAATTTTAGATCTGCAAATCTAAAATTGATTAATTAGTTTGTATCTATCTGATGAAGCCTTAGTGTGGTGAAACCGGTCATAGTTTTGTTAATATAGTGGAAATCTTAATAACATATTTTCATTTCATTGAAAATGTATATCGATTTTCATCAAGTAACGACCTCCTCAATCAAATTATACTATAATCCATGGCTCAGATCCTGCAAGGTAGCTCAGAAATTACTAATACCTGAGTCTAAAATATTACGAATATTACGAGACGACCACATGCACGTATATCACCTGCAGCCAGATCAGAGTTGACACCCTGGAGATGCCGAAGAAGAATGATTTTTTTGCTTGTGACCTTTGAATTCGACAGAAGAAAATCCTAACTTCTTCGTAATATTCTTTGGACTAACGAATCCCGTTTCACTAGAGGTGGACTAACGAATTACCATAAAATACGTAAATTTTTGGATAGGGGTCCTTGATAACAATGTTTGTGGTCCACTTTTTTTACCCTCGAGATTAACCTCAGAATTATTCCTTGGATTTTCACGAACAACTTTCAGGACTACATCGAAGATTTACATATTGATTTTAGATATGAAAGTTGGATAAAAAAATGATGGTGTCCCCTTCCCCGCATTTTGGAATGGTTATTTTCCACAACGTTGGACAGGTCGACTCTAAAAGTATCCAGTTTTGTGTTAGTAGGGATACCAGTGGTAAATTTAAAATTAATACTTTCATTGTAGAACACACGAAGGGGTAACTAATTAACTCCTTAAACAGGCAATCGGAACTAGACAATTCTGGTCTATGGCGAATACTGTCAGTGCCAATTTATGCAAATCTGCGTTTCCGCCTCTTGTTAGAGCAGACGGAAGTATAGCATCATCTCCGAAAGAGAAAGCCGACCTCCCTGCTCCCTTGTTCTCAAAGAATTCTGTGCTAGATTCATCTAACGCAATACCACCGAACATTTCACCAACAAATGCAGAAATCAAATTCAGAGTCCGCACTGTGAGATGGACTCTCGAGCTGCTGAACTGCAGGAAGGCAGTTGTTCTAGACGAAATACCGCCAATCGTCCTGAGAAAGTGTGCTTTCGAACTGGAATCCAATCTTAACCGTCTGTTTTAGATTTCTTATGAAAGCCAGACTTTTCCGAGCAGCAGGAAAAGAGCGAGAATTCAACCGATCCCAAAGAAAGGAAAGAAGTCCTTACCCAAAAACTACCGCCCTGTTACATTTCTTCCCATTATGTCCAAAGTGATGGAGAGAGTCATAAATGATAAACTCATCAAATATCTTGAGTTGCAGGGAATTATCAACGACCGTCAGTCTGGTTTTCGCAGGCGACAGGAGATCTGCTCGCTTATGACACTCATGTTTGTACATCAACGATGGAAAAGCATGGGGAATCTAAAACGATAGCCGACATATCTAAAGCCTCCAATATGGTTTGGCATGCAGCCTTGTTGAATAAACATGCTGCATATGGGTTCCTGAAAAATTGCTGGGTTGGATAAGTAGCTTTCTTTCAAATAGATAAATAAAAGTTCTGATCGACTGTATAGCATCTGATTGTTTCCGGTTGCAATCAGGAGACCTCATGAATCCATTCTTTCGACAACCTTGTTTCCGTTGCAGATAAACGATCTTCTGTCATCAACAGTGCCGATTACAGCTGCGGAATCTCAGCGTCAGGGATGTCAACAAATTAATAACTTAAACTCAGACTTACAGATGATATCTGAGTCTGTTGAAACTGGTGAGCTTCAACGCGAGCAAGACGCAAGCAACTACGTTTTCTAGAAAGGTCGCTGCTGGAGAACCTCCTCTAATTATGCAAGGCCAACAAATTGCATCCAAAGATTCGAAGCACCTTCTCGGAAAAACGATCAACACCGGGTTTTGCCAGCATGAACATGTATCAGCAATAGCTAAGTCGGCATCAGCTAGACTTAATTTTCTCTTCAGAGCCAAGCGATACTTCACATCATCTCAACTGTTGCTTCTATATAAGGCGCAGATTCGACCTGCTTTGGAATATTGTTCCCATGTATGTGGATCTGCGCTTAAACACTCTTAGCGGATGTTGGATAGTGTGCAAAAACAACCACCCCAAGATCACCCGCGACCTCCAGCCGCTGGCTCTCAGAAGACAAGTTGCTGACCTTTCTCTGTCTTACAGATACTTCCACGGAAGATGCTCCAAAGAGTTGAAAGACCTTGTTCCCGAAAAACACATGTTTTGCCGCAACACTAGGCTGTCGAGGAATTCTCATCATACGGCGGTACATTTAACGAGCCCTAGAACCTCTCTCTATAAGATTTCCTTCGTTTACAGGGCCGATGAGCTGTGGAACTCGCTTTTGTCCAACATCCTACAATTTGGCCCTCTTCAAGAAGCGAGTAAACAGACACCTCAATCCTTCCCATGCGCCCACTCATGTGGTGTACCAGGTTCGTCTATTCCTGGGAAGCGCGCATTAAGAAAAAATCCTGAAATACGTCCCTGCATTCTATTCAAAAAAGTTGCATCAGGAATTCAAGATTGTTTTACTTAACTTCGGTAGTAATCGAGATAATGGCACATACCGAAGTTCCGAAAATTTTGAAATCCGGTATAACTGAATAACAAGAGAAGATTGCTGCGATCTGATTTTACTAATGAATTTTCCTGGATGGAGATATAAGGTAATTTTTTCTTCAGTATTTTACATAGTTGCCATACTAAATATCGAGAATGAGACATCCTGTAATCTAAATATTGGTTCTGTTGCCTGTCACTCTGCTTCTAGTAGAATCCACTCCACATAATTCACTGGAATCAACATCCCATTCTCTTGAGCGGTGCCACGCAGCGGGCGTGACGCTGGGTCAGTCTCCCAAGCATACCGACGCAGCTGTCAGCGTTACTGCCAAATTGCAATTTAATTGGGGCATCCTATCTCATTCATATGCAACCGATGTAAAAAATGCAGCACCGCTAACGTCGATTTTTTAGTTTTATACGCGTCCGCATCTCTGAATGCCAATCATTGATATCTCCCCGGTTGGTTGCACGACTGTTGAAAACCGGAAAAATATTGCCGTTTTTACCGGATGCCTGCCTACGTCTGTCACCGTGAGGTATTAGGATAACGTGACTGCATGTATGAATTGATATAGAAATTCGTTTTTAAATTCATTTCGGTATTGCTTTCAGAATGAGATAATGAATTTCAGAAAATGGACTTATTGGAAACTCGTTTACAAATGTCATTCCTCTATTTATTTCAATAATTGAAAGAAAATTGCCGGAAATTATTTTTGTGATTATTCAAGGAAGTGTCAGGAGATTGTATCATTTGTAAGGGAAATATTGTTCAACTTAACTTCCTTCGGACTTATAATATTGACAATATCAATGGCAGCAGGTAAAATAAGTCTTTTCATGTTAAGAAGTATCTTAAAGTGAATCGCGATCCGGAGTGCTACAAATAGGATGCAGTCTCATTATGGCTGTTTTTTCTCATAGTAATTGGTTGATTTTTCAAAATAATTGATTTAGGTTCAAAGAATTCTAACGAAGACGGGTATCTTGTATTTAGATATCGGAGTAATTTTGAAGGCTTTATGCATTGTGCAGACATGACTTGAAAACAAACAACACATTATAACTTATCATTCATTACAATATATCCATATTTCAAATATGGGTCGTTGTATAACCTGGTGTTTCTTCACCGTTTCACCAGACAATGAAGGAACATTTCGCTTTGTCACAAATTTGCCCATTTTAATTTAATTTTAAAAAACAAGTACTGTGTTTTAAGGAATTTTACTTGATAATTGCGATTCGTAACGCGTTTCACTACACCGTAGCTTCTTCAGACGAATGAATGTACAGAAAATATAAATATAAATGTTCTTGACTAATTAAAAGCTTATTGGGTTGCTTCTTCTTAAGTGGTTATTTATGACAGGTATATCCAATAAAATTAAGGAATAGATTGCTCCCCGAAGAGATTCAATAAAGGTGAAGGGCTTAAATCGATTTGTTCATTGATGAGTCTACCTGAGTGTTTGTATTTATTGATTTCTAAAGTTTCCCAAAGATCTACCTTCTAATATTTATTATTTGTATGCAAAATTTCAAACTGTGGGTTGAAAGAATGATTATTTTCAAAGAGATGATTCGCGTAATTTGAATCTGATTTTTTATTTGAAAAACTGCTTTTATGTTCCGATATTCTAATATTAAAATTTCTATGTGTTCTACCAATGTAGAAATTATCACAGTCATTGCAATTCAATCGATAAACACCTGATTTATTGTTTTTACCTGGTTTGGTTTTATTATTTTTATATATTTGCCTAAATTATTATAAGTTCGGAAAGCTATGTTGAAATTATGGCTACTTAAGAATGATTTCAGTTTCTCACTTGTAATGCCAAAGTAGGTTAAGGTGTTGAATTTTGTTTCAATTCATCGACAGGGTAAACTTCATTCAATGCGATTCTACTTTGTTTTTTGTTCAAAATATTATTTATTAGTTTGGGATTGTAACCATTATTTTTGGCTATTTGTTTAATCAAATTTAGTTCTTTGTTGAAATTTTCTGGTGATAACAGGATGTTAATCAATCTATGAATAAGACTATTGAATGCTGACATTTTATGTTGATATGGATGACACGACGAGTTATCTATTATAATATCTGTATGTGACGGCTTATGGTAAATTGCGAAAACATGTTTTCCATTTTCATTCGAAATTGTTACGTCTAAGAAATTTATCGAATTATTGTTTTCTATTTCGGTTGTGAATGCAATTTTGAATGTAATGAATTTATATGATTTTTGAAAATTTTCAACTGTCTATCTGTTCCTGTGAAGCAAATAATGATATCGTCTACATAGCGATAAACAATATTTACTGAGTGGATGATTATGAATTAATTTCTCTAAGTTATTCATGAATATTTCTGCTAACAAAGGACTTAACGAATTACCCATAATCAAGCCGTCTTCAATAGTATAATATTTGTTATTGAAATGGAAATAATTTTGATCTAAACAAATTTGTAAAATGAAAGAATATCTGATTTAATGATAGTATTGACATGATTCTTTTCTAATAATTCTTCAACTAAGTAATACGTATCTTTCGGAGGAATGTTGGGAAATAGATTGTTAACATCGAAAGAAATGAGTTTGGAATTAGGCGGTATAATGGTATCTTTGATATTGGCAATAAGTTCGTATGAATTTTTGACCGAAAATTTAGATTTAAAATTGCAATGTTTTATTAGCAAGTCGTTGAGGAATTTTGAAAGTTTCAACGAAGGTGCCGTTACATAAGAAACAACAGGTCTAATAGGTTAATTAGGTTTATGAAATTTTATCAACGAATATAATTCGGAGGATTGTGGATTGGAGTTAATGAATTTATATTTTTCGTAGTCTGTAATTAATGATTTTGCTGTCGAAATTATGTTTTTAACCACATTCTGAAATTTTGCGGTAGGATCCTTAGTTGATGTTATATAGTTTCCGGCTGTTAAGAATTCTTCAGTTTTATAAATATAATCGGTTTTACTAATCGCGTTGACGGTGTTACCTTTATCTGCTTTAGTGAATACTAAATCGTTCTTGGTACTATTTTCACGAATTGTTTTTATTATTTTATAATAATTTAATTTATTAAACGTCTTTTTACTGTTATCTATTTATGAAAATTGAACACTGAGTAAGTGAGATAAGATAGTTGTTGTATGTACTTGCTTCCGTATATTACTTACCGAAAAATTTAAATAACACTGAAGCTCTGCCTCTTGTCCTCTGGTTTTTATAACTAAAACAATCAACATGTACGAACTTGAACCCCGGGATGCGCGAGTGGCTTATTTGACACGTTGGTGCAAGTACGTCGCAAGTTAAAACCTCGCCCAATAAGTCGTAAATTTATAGATCCTCAAATAAGCGGGCGCGGTTTACACGGTCAAAAATATGTAGTACATATGTATAATGCTCGTTTTTGCGTTTTTATCGCCTGAGGAGCCTTGGAAACTACTATACGTTAAATTACTCATTCAAAAGAAATATTTCAATTAATAATATTGACAACAGTATGATAAGACTAGAAGACGCTGAAAATTAAAACTATACTTCCATAACTGATACAATATCGATAGTTAATAAAAAAATAATCAAAATTGCTTATTAAACGTTTGAATACACTATCAATTGGAATATTATTATAATATTATAGCGATTGGGTCGAAAGACTTTTAGATGAGTATTATGGATGATTTATTTATTTTATGGAAATTAATTTACAACGGAGATGAAGTAAAATGTATTTTACACTTTCCACAATTTTATTTTTACCAGCACAAAGTATCTATGATTTTCTGTGTTACGGGTTTTATTCCGTGGTCCATTTTGATTTTGGCGACGTTTCGACAAGTTGTCCCTTGTCATCTTCGGGAGTTCGGTAGACCATGTCTCGAGCGTAACTAATCAGTTACAAATACAGGGATACAGGGATATCCATCGGGACCATCCGTTAAAACCTTTTTGAGTTCCAATTACAATATCAAGCGGAAATTTTATACGCGGCCATAACTAGCGATTTCCAATTGAAGTGAAATATTTTCGAAGTGATACCATTTCCGGTTATACCGGAAGTGGGTCATCACTTTGTTATTTCAAATGTCAATCTACCTTTTTTATTATACATCTAGAACCGACATTTGAGCTAGGCATAAAATATCCAAGTTGTTGGCACTTATCTGTCAAAACTTTTGACAGACTTAATTATTTTTGTTATAAACTCGATTTTTGAGGAACATTCAAAAAAATTGTAGATCTTTTGCACTACAGACACAATTTTTGCTGTGGTGGATAGAAGAAGGATCAAGGAATTTTTTAAGCAATCTACACATGTCAGATGTTTATTGTGTTGTTTTGTATGATTTTTTCAATTTGGATTTTTTCAAATAGCAATAACTGAAAACTAATTTTTTCAAATGGCACGTGCCAATTTTATATCGCCATCAGATGAAGCGTCAAATTTCAGATGGAATTGTATCAGCATGTACTATACCCATCTCTTATAGTTCCGAAATAATTTGGGAATATATTGAATTTTGATGATTTTGCAAGAACTAAAAGAGAATGTTTTGAAATATTTGAATCAAGTAGCTGAACTGGCTACGCTCACCTGACAGGTGCCTAAAATTGATGTACTTGTCACTTCGTTCATTCGAATTTGATATTGCAACAAGAATTGTTGGTAATTTGAAGTGAAAATTTTTGAAAAACACCAGATTGATAATAAAATGGATGATTATTCAAACGAGGATATGTTTAATCTCTTTTTAATTCATGGTGAATGTCAAAAAGTGGTGGATAGAACTTGTAGGCAATTCAATAACCGATTTCTAAATTAGGCGCCCATGAGTCAAACAAAATTTTGAAGGATTAGAAGCAATTTTCTGCAATTTGGAGGAACAAAATACATAGAAACTAGAAGAAACCCAATTCTCGAGGACGACAATCAAATTAATACGCTAGTGTATTTTCGTGCCAATTCACATGCGTCCATTAAGTCCGCATCAGTGGATATTGGTTTGAGTTATACTTCCATTCAAAGGATCCTTAAGAAACATAACATGCACCCGTATTCTTTTATCAGAGTACAAAAATTGAAATCAACTGACTTTCCCAAGCGGCTAAATTTCTGTGAAAATTTATTAATTCGGCTTCAAGAAGATGAGACAGTTCTGCAAAAAATTATATGGTCTGATGAAGCCAAGTTCAATGAAAGTGGAATAACCAACAGGAGAAATTGACATTTTTGGGCCACAAATTTCATTGAGGTTATTGATTGCCAAAATAAATTCAGCGTGAACGTTTTTTTTAATGAATGATTTGTTGGCTTATCACATTTATGAGGAAAATCTTAATGGACAAAGATACCTGGAAACTTTGAGAGGAACATTAGTAAATTTTTTAAATGGGTTACCCCTTAACATTCTGAGGGA
The DNA here is from genome assembly GCA_013387265.2 of Cryptolaemus montrouzieri. Taxonomy (NCBI): domain Eukaryota; kingdom Metazoa; phylum Arthropoda; class Insecta; order Coleoptera; family Coccinellidae; genus Cryptolaemus; species Cryptolaemus montrouzieri. The sequence continues at coordinate 61,840,035 of JABFTP020000124.1, read as the reverse complement.
TTGCTATTACCAAATGGATGGTGCACCAGCACATAAAACACGAGTTGTAGATCGGCAGCTAACATAAATGTTCGAGGATAGATGGTGGGATAATCAAGGACCAAATTTATGGCCTTCTCCGGACCTGACGCCTCTTGATTTTTATTTATGAGGCAAAATCAAAAGTGAAGTGTATCTTACTCCTGTAAGAAGTAAAGAAGAGTTACTAGAGCGCATTCGTAATGCTTTTTGTAATATTGATCCAGAAGAAACTAGGAGGGCAACTCATCATATACGTATACCCCGACCAATCCAGCGAATTTCATACTCCTCAGTTGGGAAGTCACGAGTAAGCTGACTAAGATGGGCAGTTGCGGCAATGTGCATATACCACATGGTTTGTCTTATTGCCAAAGGTACTTCCTACAAAAATTCTGGAAATGTGTGTTCCAAAAAGTGGTAATACATCTCCTTGTATGCCTCTCTGGTAGAAATACTGGTCCAATTAGGCAGTCATTCACAATGTCGATAAAACTTTCAACGAGAACTGCTGTTGACATCAATCTTCAAATGTTTGATGTGGATTTTCGTCACACCACATATGATTATTATAAAAATACTTTATGGATTCTCTTGAAAAACTTTCTTCATCAGTGAACAAGATCAGCGTAAGAAATTGGGGAGTTTGAATCAACTTACGCAGAGTCATGGATGATACGGAATACGGCAGCACGTCCATACATGACGTGCATGTCGGTCATCTCAGCATTCGTATAACAATTCATGATGGCCGATTAGCCAAATCAGTAATATTGAAAATCGGCTGAACTGGTTCAGTTCTGAGATTGCTCATGTTTTTTAATACCAGTTTTTTACTTTGAAAGTCTCTGAAACCACTATTCCTTTCTTCTCTCTGATAATTTTAACGTCCTTGATTTTTGTTTCGACACCTAATTTCTCCTTGAATAGTTTTCCAATCTTTTGAACCATATCAACCTCTTCTCTCATCTCAATTCCAGTTATAACTACATTGTTTCTCATCTTCCCCTCTTTTAAGTTGTGTGTTCTTGTGTTCAAATCCTCCTGGGTCTCTTTCAGTTCTTTCTTCTCCTGGTTCCACTTTTCTTCTTTACGTTTCATTTCCCCCTTGATTTCTTTTTGTGCTCTTACTAGTTGGGGTTTTATCTCTTTTCGTTCTACTTTGCTATTTTGAAACCCTTTTTTTATTTCCTTTCTCATCATTCGTATAGCCTTCATCCATTTCAGGTTCGGTTATGTATTAACAAATAAAAATCTGATAAAAGGGTTTTTTCTGATTGATGCTTCAAATACCCCATCTCATGAATATATTCATACATACCTAGTCCATGAAAAATTTAAGTTTAAAATTTCATTTTGACCCATACATTATCAGATTGTGTGATCATCAACTTGATAAGAGTAATGAGTTTCGCCTTTTGATCATCGGCATCAAACAATAATCAAGAACCGTAAAAATATTTCCCGGAATATATCATGAATAATGTATTTAATCAAGTTAATTCACTAACTCACCTTTTATGTTCATTAGTAAAAGTTACAACATTCTTGCAAAAATAATTATTACAGGTGAACTTTCAATTAATAAAGTACTTAATTAAATCCTGTCGCACAATTGAAGTAATCATAATATATCATATTTGCATCTCGGGATTCGTAAAATGTACCTGTCAGCCTAACATGATTTGAATGGTAATTAAATGATATACGAGGCATAATATTGATGAAAATTCAACAAGCCATTTGCTCTCATGAATATTATTAAAAGTATGCAAGTTCTTCAATAGAAAAACAGGTTGTTTTATTTATAACAACTTTGATTACATTTTTGTCATCTGAAACATAGAAAACAAGAAGGGCTGATTCTTTTGAAGGAGTCTCACCATCCAAACTGGAGACATATCGGACTTATTCAGTTACTTTAAGGGAGAAATATTATGTCTGTCTTGAACAGAAAGAGTTTCGATTATGTATCACTGCATAGTGTACACAATTTCATTTTAGTTTTACTATTGGTTGGAAAACTCCAATTTCAAGCAATTTTGCTATTTGATATGCGTTTCAAAATGAGGAATTATACAATTCAACAACGAATTCATATGATTTTGGTCATTTCGTAGTAAGGATAAACACTGGATTCGTGGTCATATCAGGTAAACTAACTCTTTATTCAACTCAAAATTATATCGAACATTATCCTTGAAATGAATCAGGAAAATTAAACAAACTTCATTCATATGTCAGGAAAAATAAAATGCTCCTGACAATATCTCTACATAGAAAAATTTGAAGTCGATACAGGTGCATCATTTCACTGAATTGAAAATCGAAATAAATCTTTATCGAAAAATACCATATACATTGGATTTACGAGTGTAAATTCTATAAAGTAAAAATGTGAACGTAATGCAACTGCCAGGACAGAGTTTTAAAAAATGACGGAAATCGCGGAAAGTCGAGAAGAGGCGACTTGTTCATTGATGAGTCCACCTGAGTGTTTGTATTTATTAATTTATAAAGTTTCCCAAAGATCTATCTTCCAATATTTATTATCTGTATGCAAAATTTCAAACTGTGGGTCAAAAGAATGATTATTTTCTAAGAGATGATTCACGTAATTTGAATCTGATTTTTATTTGAAAACTGCGTTTATGTTCCGATATTCTAATATTGGAATTTCTATGTGTTCTAACAATGTAGAAATTATCACAGTCATTGCAATTCAATCTATAAACACCAGATTTATTGGTTTTACCTGATTTGGTTTTATTATTTTTTATATATTTGCCTAAATTATTATTAGTTTGGAAAGCTATGATGAAATTTTTGCTACTTAAGAATGATTTCAGTTTCTCACTTGTAATGCCAAAGTAGGTTAAGGTGTTGAATTTTTGTTTCAATTTATCCACAGGGTAAACTTCATTCAATGCGATTCTACTTTGTTTTTTATTTAAAATATTATTTATCAGTTTGGGATTGTAACCATTATTTTTGTCTATTTGTTTAATCAAATTTAATTCTTTGTTGAAATTTTCTGGCGATAACGGGATGTTAATCAATCTATGAATAAAACTATTGAATGCTGACATTTTATGTTGATACGGATGACACGACGAGTTATATATTATAATATCTGTATGTGACGGCTTTAGGTAAATTGCGTCTTAAGTTAAGTCCTTAACGACTTAAGTCCTTTGTTAGCAGAAATATTCATGAATAATTTAGAGAAATTAATTCATAATCATCCACTCAGTAAATATTGTTTATACTGGTATCGCTATGTAGACGATATCATTATTTGCTTCACAGGAACAGATAGACAGTTAAAAATTTTAGAAAATCATATAAATTCATTACATCCAAAAATTGGATTCACAACCGAAATAGAAAGCAATAATTCGATAAATTTCCTAGACGTAACAATTTCGAATGAAAATGGAAAACATGTTTTCGCAATTTACCATAAGCCGTCACATGCAGATATTATAATACATAACTCGTCGTGTCATCCGTATCAACATAAAATGTCAGCATTCAATAGTTTTATTCATAGATTGATTAAAATCCCGTTATCGCCAGAAAATTTCAACAAAGAACTAAATTTGATTAAACAAATAGCCAAAAATAATGGTTACAATCCCAAACAGATAAATAATATTTTAAATAAAAACAAAGTAGAATCGCATTGAATGAAGTTTACCCTGTCGATAAATTGAAACAAAATTTAACACCTTAACCTACGTTGGCATTACAAGTGAGAAACTGAAATCATTCTTGAGTAGCAATAATTTCAACAAAGCTTTCCAAACTAATAATAATTTAGGCAAATATATAAAAATAATAAAACCAAATCAGGTAAAACCAATAAATCAGGTGTTTATAGATTGAATTGCAATGACTGTGATAATTTCTACATTGGTAGAACACATAAAATTTTAATATTAGAATATCGGAACATAAACGCAGTTTTTCAAATAAAATTACATTCAAATTACGCGAATCATCTCTTAGAAAATAATCACTCTTTCGACCCACAGTTTGAAATTTTGCATACAGATAATAAATATTGGAAGATAAATTTTTGGGAAACTTTAGAAATAAATAAATACAAACACTCAGGTAAATTCATCAATGAACAAGTCGATTTAAGCCCTTCACCTCTATTGAATCTCTTCGGGGAGCAATCTATTCCCTGAGTTTATTGGATATACCTGTCATAAATAACCACTTAAGAAGAAGCAACCCAATAAGTAATTACTCGAGAACATTTATATTTATATTCTCATTTTTTGTCGATTCATTCATTCGTCTGAAGAAGCTACGGTGTTAGTGAAAAGCGTTACGAATCGCAATTATTAAGTAAAATTCATTAAAACACAGTACTTGTTTGTTTTTTATTATTGATAATGGAATTTTACCAAGTAAGAGCCTCCCAAATTCAAATGTCAATAATAATATAATATTTCTTTATATAATATTCATGAATAATCATTCAAATCACGTAAGTAAAGAAAGTTTTAAGTTTATTTTTTCTTTTTGTTATTACACTGTAATAATTTATTTTATAACACTTAACTGAAACTTTTTTAATAAACGAATCTCTTGAATATTTTGTATTTTTCGTCCGTCAGATTGCGATTCCCTCTAAAAACCAATGGGCCGCTTCCAAAGGTCGGGATCCCGCGGTCAAAAAACGATGGTTTATAGAGATCTTTCCCAAAAGTAGTAAGGTTACACATTTTACCGCAAACCCACCTCATGTAATAAAAAAAGTTCAGTACTTACAAAAGTACATGTCTCAAAATGTTCAACTCTAGGGCGGAAGTGCAATTTATCATTATGTGCTGGTGCGCCGTCGTGTTGAAACCATTTTGTTTCGAGGTTGGCGAGCGAAACATTCTCCAAATATAGCTCAACAAATTCGGTCGAAATATTCAATTAGTGTTGGCGTTCATGGATTCCTCAAAGATATGTGGCCATTAGTTGCCCAACAATTGGTAACTATGCATGGAGCTTCAGTTGTCTCCGTAATAGTTCATATGTCATTGTAATGATTTCTAATTTGGGCTTTTTGAAACACTTATGACTATTTCTCCCGTCGAGGTTTCCAGGATATTTTCGATTACTACTGAAATCGCGTTCCTTTCAGTTTTTTCAATAGTTTTTCAGCATATTCCTTAAACCTTTTTTTTCAAAAGATCAGTAGGTTCACAAATTATTTTTCAACCTTTTGAAAATACATTCTTCAGGCTGGTGTCTCTTTGGGAACTGCTCTTGATGAAGATAACCAGCAGCTTCACTAGCATTTCAGTTTTCATAGAAACGAGAAATCATATCACATGCCATAATAATGTTATTATCATGTTAAATATTTTCGAAAAGGACAAAAAAAAATCTATTCAGTACGGATAATTTCGTATTGAAAAAGCAATACCTTGAGTAGAAAATTTTTCGAAAGCATATCTGGATTCTATCAAAAAAAGTGGCACTAGGATGTGAAAATATTTTTAACTTATTTAGTCCCCGAGATATATCCATTCGCTCAGATCCTGGAAAATCGAAAATACCTGAATAACTCGAAAAGAAAAAATGATAACTGAAATTCGTTTTTTCCAGTGAGGTTTTATCGAAAAGGGGTAATTTTTCTTATCTACAATAGGGATGCTCAAACTTGAACTACTGGCGATCTACACCCTACCTACCTAGGGTAGGTAGGGTGTACAGTACCATATATAGATAATAGCTTTCCGCACAATATACATTATTTCAGTGAAGGTTTGGTTTAGGTTTAGTTACGTTCTTCTCTATAATATCAATTAAAAAACTCATAGTTATTCAAAATTGCGAATTTATTGGTCATTACAAAACAAAAGAGTCACATGTGGTGTTAAACTTAACTAAGGAGTGACTTCGGATGTTGAAGCTTGGCACTTCATGTCCTCAACATACCTTTCAGAAGATGGTACGTAACCACTGACTGCTAATCGCAAGCAGGATGACATATGATCTTCAGTTAGTCGATTGCGATATTTTGACCTAATTATCTTCAATTCAGAAAATGCAGAAACGCACAAGTAAGTTAACCCAAACGTTGCCGTCAGTTGAAGGGCGATTTGCCTTAGATTCGGATATTTATCTTCAGATATAAAACACCAGAAATTTGTATCAGATGCTGTAGCTTTGAGATGTATATCTGCACCAACTCATATTCAACAGAACATGAGGTCATATTAAACTGACTTGCTATCTCAGTAGCTAATTCCTCAATGTTTTTACCTTGGTTTTTACAGAAAAAAGATAACTCTCTTTTTTCTTCTCGAGATCTACTCAAAGAGCACTCGCGATCGACCGTTTGAGCACCCCTGTTCTACAATGTTTCACGTAGCTGCTCCACAAAACCATCGAATTTGGGACACCCCGTATATGGTTAATGATTTTTTCCCGAAAAGAAATATAATTGTCTACTATAGTGTCGATATGTTTTCTTTGTAGATACTGTCAAATAAGAAATACCATTTGTTTACGAGGGTGTTGGTATAATCAATTGTCATCTAGCAGATTCCGACTCATAGGTACCTTATAACATTGTTCATGTACCTCTATATCTATATTTTATAATTATTCAAAATTTGCAAACATTACTTTCCACTCTGTGATTCAACTATATTTGGAAAAGATAACCTCATCAAAATGTACTGCATTCACTTATATTTTATGCATAAAGAAAAGTAAGCTTTCATTTCTCGAAATCGAATATTGTACTCGGTTAAATGTCATAAATATTTAACAGTCTGAAGTAACTTTATTTCAGTGAAACTTCAGAATAAACGAAATAGTTTTGTCGTCACTAATCAATTGTGAGTATAATGCATAAGACTTTTATCAAAATGTGAATGATAATGAAAGAATATTCAAATTATGCAAATGTCACGTAATGATGACCTTAATGAGAAATTTATCGTTAGGTATGTTTTGACTTCTCACGCGTATTTATAATTACTACAATGAAGGCGAAATTAAGTAATAATTCAGAACAAATACATGAAGATTGCCCCAAAAGCATCCTACCTACCTCCTGTCTCCTCGTTAAACGTCTGACCGACTTGTGAGGACATAGACGTAACTAGTAGCTTTTCACAAATTCCCTGAGGTTTTCGCTGATGTCAGAACGCCTTTTGTGAACTCCGATTGATTATTGTAAAATTTCTATGTTCGTTGCATTTCACTTCATAAAGAATGACGGAAAAATTGAATCAATAAAATTGTGTTGGATTTTGCTTCTATTTTTTGTGAGGAAACTATCGAAATGATGAGGAAAGCTTTTGGGAATGAGCAAATGGGTCAATCACAAACAATGGCGTGAGCATTGTAATAAATTTTGTGCATCTGTTTATAGCGAACCACACTTTGGACGGCCTTTGACTGCAATATGTGCGACTTTAAATCAATGAATATCGATTGATTGTTAAGAACTAGAATGTGATTTTCAAAAAATAAAAGTATTGTTTAGATGATGTTGAATAAAAATTATTTTTGATCAGCAAAAAAACATTTCATATTTGCTCAGCCATCATCAGATTCTGATATAGATCCCTTCAACTTCTGACTGTTTTCAGGATGGAAAACGCCGCGTAAACGGCTCCGATTTGATTGAAACAACTTGGATAAACGTTTCAGAGGCTACACCATATTACGAGGGATGTCCTTTAAGTATATAGAGCTAAAATAAACAAATTGAAAGCTTTCTAAGACTTTATTGTTTCTCGAAGTATTAATACGCTTCTGCAGTCGCTTGGATCAGTTCTGGATGCTTTGTGGCTACATTAAACATTTTTGGAAGGCATTAACAGATTCTTCTGAAGACTGAAACATTTGACAAGGCTTGATTTTGGGAAAAGTAAATCGTTGGGACTTAGGTTTCGGACTGTACTTAGGATGATGTACTTAACAATTCGGTGTTGCCTTAAATATTCCTTTGTTTTCCGGACTGTGTGTTAACTTGCTTAGTCTTGGTGAAGGATGATTAGCCGTTCGGGGTTGTTAGCTCACGATTTACGGTGAATAAGGGTGATTTTCGCGAATAGTGAATCTTCTTAGTTCACTCCGCTTAAAAATGTGAAAAATGAATTTTCGAACCAACTCTTTGCATCAGTAAGCTTCATTTATCTAATTTTAATGAAATGCATGATCATTATACTCTCCTTGTTATACGGAATTACAGATTTTTTCGGAAAACATCAGAGAATTTCACCTCCGTGAATGTTCCTTCTGCGTATTTCGAAATTTCATTTTCATTAGTTTGTGAACTGATGTGAAAATTAATAAATAATAGGTATTCTATGTAGTAAAGGTAAATTTGTGCATCTGTCACTAAAATACGGAATGAATCACATTTCATTTTCAAGAAAAGGTGAAAAGTAGTTCCTAGAAACAGACTTTCACTCCGTGAAGCTTAACTCATTTCAGCTTTTGGCCTGTAGATGGCGAAACCATTTGCTCATTCTGTGCCTTCTCTGGAGAACATTTCGCGCCCTTTTATTCTGTTTCCAAAATCAGTTGTTGTTTGGATCTCACATAGTGAGGAGTCTTTGAGTGAGCCAAATTCGTGTTGCGGTTTCGAAAGTGCATCTTGAGGATATCACTTTCGTGAAGGAAAATGTGCCTTGTCGTAATAATAGGGATGGTAGAGCCAGACAAGGGAGACTACGGAAATAAAAAATATCGAAATCCTAAAGAGAGATAATGCAAAGTTGAAAGAAAAACTGAAAAAATAAAAGCGCGAAGAAAAACAAATATAGAATGAGATTAAAGAGGATACATATGCAGGTGCAGACAGATGGGAAAAAGAATTCCCCAACAAACAACGTTGAATCTTCAGTAAAAGGGCAGAATGTTACACCTGAGGTGAAGAAAAAACTGATATTTTCAGAGGTTATGCAGAAAGAGCTAGCTGAAAATTATCGGAGTTTGAGAAAATCAATAGAGAAACGACAATCTTGAACATTCATCAGTGGTAATGTTGTGAAGAAATACAAGAAGATGAAAATACTGAAAGCTATGACTCCGTCATTCATATCTGAAAAAGAAACTACAGGAAAGTGAAGCCTTACGAAAATGTTAGAAAACAGATCATAGAGTTTATGGAGAAAGATGAGTCGAGTTGGCTCTGTCCCAGAAAAAGAGACTGTAAAGAAAACTAAAATAATCCTCAACGAAATTGTGAAAAATCTTCATAGAAAATTCATGAAGATATATAATAGACAGATAAGTTACGCGACGTTCTGTAGGTTCCGACCTTTTTGGATTCTGCACCCTAAGGTAGAAGACAGGAATGCTTGTTTGTGTAGGTCGCATACGAATATACATTTAATATTTGAATTGTGGAGGCCGTTACTTGATGTAGATCCATGATATAAATGAGATAAAAAACACAAGGTTTAACTTTAATCCACACTTTACTTGAAAAAATTCGACGACGTTTCGCTGACACAGCAGCTTTATCAAGAATGAAAAACAGAATGAAGAGTATGGTATTATAAACGAATCGTAGAACAAGTTGGATGAATAACAGGAAAATCCACACCGAGCCATTGTACAGTTAGTATGAAAGGTAATAAAAACTAATTAAACAAGTTAAGTAGGGGTGAATAATTCACATCTACCTGTTTATTCAAAAGCTTGTCCGAATGTTTGTATCTATTTATTTCTAATGCTTCTAGGAGATCTAATTTTGAACTTTTGATTTTATATGTAATATGTCAAAGTTTTCATTGAATGAATGGTTTTCTTTTATTAGGTGGTTTGAATAATTTGAATCAGATTTATTTTATCGAAGCTACGTTTATGTTCAGATGTTCTTATGCCAAAACTCCTATAGGTCCTACCGATATAAATTTTATCACAAGAACCGCAATTGAGTTTATAGATTCCTGATTTACTTTATTTTTCAACACGAAATTTATTATTTTTAATATGTTTACCTAAGTTATTAGAAGTTTTGAAAGTTATATTAAGATTTTGTTTGACGAGAAAGGATTTAATATTTGTACTTGCAGAACCGCAGAATGTTGAACTGTTGAATATTTTATAGTCTTTATGAATAGGATATACTTCATTTATTGCTTTCTGATCCAGTTTTTACGAATGATTAGATCTATCATATCCGGATTATATGAATTATTAATGGCTATCTGTTTGATGATGTTTAACTCTTTATTATAATCTGTGGATTTTCCTGTTATTCATCCAACTTGTTCTACGATTTGTTTATAATACCATACTCTTCATTCTGTTTTTCATTCTTGATTAAGCTGCTGTGTCAGCGAAACGTCGTCGAATTTTTTCACATAAAGTGTAGATTAAAGTTAAACCTTGTGTTTTTTATCTCATTTATACATTTAATAATTAAAAAACTGAGAGCATTCAATGTAATAAAGGAGCACAGCTACGGAAATAGTAAAAAGTATTTGCCGTGATGGCGACTTTCAAAGAGATGAATGTCTCGGGAGGAAATGTGAAGATTGTAAAGATAGAGAAATAACACCGAATAGTCTCAAAACGTGTTAAAATAATAGTTAAAGGTATTGAAAAAATATGCATGAAAACAAATAAAGAAAAGGTCGTGAGTACTAAAGGGGAAACCATTCCTTTTACACTTACGAAACATAAACCACCAGTACAAAGAAATTCAAAGAGTCAAACAAATACTAGGAAAAGAAGAAGTATTGATCCCCATAGATTTTTCGGAGAATTATTCCTGCAAATATGGAGAGGAAGTCCAATTGCCCCACTTCGGTGGGACGAAACAACAAATTAGTCTTCATACAGTGGTAGCATATTATAAAACTACTTCCTCAGACTCCTCAAGAGTGCACATTCTCGAAGAATTCGCACCACGATCCTGTGCCAATCTTGTACCCGTACTAGAAGACATGGAAAGAACTTTAGGCAACTTGAGAAATGTCCATTTTTTGAGTGATAGACCTTCGAATCAATACCGTAATCGCAAAATGTTCCACCTTGTCGCAAACTTCATGTCTGTGAAATTCCAAATAAACACTATAAGATGACACTTTAGTGAAAAAGGCCATAGAAAAGGTGCTGCAGATGGGGTTGGAGGTGTAGTTAAGCGCACAGCTGACGCTCTAGTAGCTAGAAGAAGTGATATTCCTGACTCAGAAAGTTTTGTAAGCTGTGTGCAAAATAACTGTAAAGGTATAAATGCCAATCCAATCATATATACGATCGAACCGGCCAAAATTCAAAGGTATAATGCAGAGCTATGAAGTCACGTGGGCTAAAAAGAATTCTTTAATGGATATCCGCAAGTTATCCTGTCTCAATTGTGCCACATCCTCAAAATGTAATCACTATTCTCTCGGACTTTACCGTTTTGTAATTAATTAGACTTGTGCTTTCTTCTTAACCATTACTTTTCGCTTATCAACTTCAGTGGCATTCAAGACTTGAATACGAAGAAGTTTAATCCAGTTCGGAAGAAGATGACGTGCCATTGATACAATTGACAAAAACATGCGGACAATAAGTGCAAGGCGAAAGTAGTTGCAAGTTCAAACCAAAAGATTATGTAGTGGTGCAGTTTTATGGAAAGAAATCATTCACACATTATGTTGGAGTAATTGAGGCGAGTTTTTCTGATGAGCTCCTAGATGAATTTTATAAAAGATTTTCAAGAAAAAGCAATAAGGCAAACAAATTTTCATTTCCAGACACAGAGGATGTTTCCTTAGTGGACATACATGATATAGTTAGAGTTCTTCCTGCGCCCTTGATCAATAAGAGACATCAGTACATGTTCAGTGCAGATTTGAGTTTGTTTCATAACTTATGTTGAAGATACTAACTATTCTTATTCTTAGGCAGAAGCACGCCAGTTCCATTCATTTTTTGTGATACGTATCCCAAGTATTAAATTTAATTTTTTTGTATCTGAAGTCTTTCTATTACTGAGTTATTTTATCAGAGTTGTTGATGAATGAAACTCGATTTTTTATTATGACCAGTATCAATACATTAATTATATCTAGACCAGGGTTGTGTTGAAATATTTTATATTCACAAAAGTTGACTCATTTCGATGATGAAATACCTAATACATATAACATGTTTTCGGGAATAAAATCAATTTTCTTGGCATTAAGTTAGTCATATTTAAGTTTGAAAAAGAATAAAATGGGATCTCAAAATTAAACATTATTTAACAGGCGTAATTTCTTTCAATTCTTGATATTTATCGATTACTATCCACTCCGTGAATGATGCGTCCTGAATATCCGCATTTTTTCGAGGACAAAGACTAAAGTGCTTAAACAATAGATTCACAATTCCAAAAAAAAAAAATTTAATGTAATGGTCATTTGAACATCTTTCGTGAGAATCACCCATAAATGGTTAAGTAACTGTTCTCCGGTCTTTTGAAGGATATTTCCAATACTTCCGATCTATTTCTTGTTTCAGATCCAGATGAGTTTCAATTACCGGCCTCAGCATCCTTAGTCAACTTCGATCACAACCTTGTTTCTTCCACTTATCTTCGTACATCCACGTGATAAAGTACTGATGCCTTCTAGGAAGAAATGGTATTATAACCGAACCAGTTGGCAAGAGATGTGCAATTTTTTCTCACCCTTTTTCCTCTAATGATATCCGTGTTTCAGATCTTGACATCAATGTCTGCGCTAATTCCGTCTCTAAGTTATTTTTGCAGGCATGGACCTCAGCATTCCAAACTTCATGGAAAAAACCTCCGCACAAAAAGCTTGGTTCACTAAACTGTCAGAAAGCCACCACAGTTAAAAACAGAGCTTATAAGAACTGGAAGAAAACTCCAACAGATGGAGCTAAAGTTGAACTTGAAACTTGTTTTCTAACTCAAAAATTGATAAAGCGAAAACCTACTTCACTGAAAGAGTCGAGAATAAAATATTGAAACAGACCAGTGGAACTCGTCAGTTCTGTTGGTACTGGAAGTGTCAAATTTTCGTGTATCGCTTGAAAGTTTACTATTAGATTCTTTTTCCTCTGTAAACTCTCAATATTATAGTTTTTTACCTTAAGGGGTTAGGTGTAGTCAGAGACATGAAAAAATGACAATTTTTAATAATTTTTCTGCCAGTAAATTATTTTATTTTATAAAAGTAAAAACATAACATCATTATATAAGGTTTTGACTTGACTTGACGTAAACTTTAGTAAAAAAAATTGATAATTTTGAAAGTAATGGCTGTTCATATTCATCCAGTTACAATTGAAGCTTCTTGTGGTGGTCATCACTTATCCTTGGAAGTTCATCTAAAATCAAACAGGCAAAAAAAGTAGTTTTGTTAAGAAACAAACTAGTGCCTGATCGCAGCTTTTTTTTTCAATATTTAAAATGGCGGCTTCAAGAACATTTTTTCCTTAAAAAAAAACAGTTAATTGTTTATAAAAAGTTTATTGGAAGAAAAAACATCTTTCGGACAGGCACTAGTGTTTCATGTTTTAAAAAAGCTGTATAAATTTCAATGAAATATATCGAGCGGTTTTCGAGCTACAGTGATCACCAGTTCAGCAAACATAGTTCTTAGAAAAAAGCGTCTGAAATTTTACACTCAATTTACGTAAAATAATACATACTATTTATTTACCTACACCGAGTTATCTATTTCTCAGCCATGTAATAGTTCCTCAGCTGTTGTAGCAGCTCCCAAATTTTCTATTTGATGTTGTCTACGTAGCATTCTACTACCTTCTAGAGTGTTATCGTTAGAGCACTCAACTGCCACTCTCACACGTGCTGCATCAGTTTTTTCAACATACCAATGAAAATTACGCCAACAATAAAGTCCCAGAGTGTTCATGATGATCAATCATGATTTCCTTCATTGAATATTTCAGTAGCTATGTATGCAGCAATTTTTACAACAGCACAACTAGTATTTATCGTTTTTGAGCATATTTTCCACACTACTTGGTTAAAACTCTCATTTTTATTCTGATCGAATCCACCTACACATCTTGAGAGTAAATTCTCAATACTGAAATCCTAATAAATTGACTTGATAGCTTCTAAAACATCAGGTAAGGAAGAATAGTCGTGAGTGTAAGTAGCAAGCCTTCCACTTGCTTCAGCGCGCTGATAAGAGCACCGAGAATCTTGGCCTTTTGGATACATACTATGATTCGGATTTTTATCACTTGAGCCGTAGTAATAAAAAGTCGCCATTATAGCAGATTTCATATCTTCTATAGCAGGGGTGCTCAAACGGTCGATTCCGAGTGCTTTTCGAGTAGATCTCGAGAAGAAAAAACTATTCAATAAGTAGGTAACTAAACTACAAAAATTTATTACGTAATAAAATAACACTCTACTAGCGGCGAAAGGCGGCTTTATCAAAGGAACGTGCGGTACTTGTCAAAGAAAAGCCGCATTTCTTATACTTGTTGCTTTTCCAAAATTTTCGGGCGGATCGTTTAACGGAAACATTCGAGACTTTCGTTCACGCCGATATAAATGTTGTGCCTGCAGAAATTGGAGTCATTATGAATTGTAACTTGAAGGCAATACTACGTCGATACAAAATTTATTATTAAATAGTACAAAAGCGAAGAAATCTAAAACGTATCATTTTGATAATGATTGGGAGGAAGAATTTTTCTTTTGTATGGTGAAGGATAAGTGCATTTGTCTTATTTGTCGTGTGTCAGTTGCAATATCTAAGCGTGGTAACTTAGATAGGCATCATAAAACGGTTCATGAAAACTATGAAAATGATTTTCCGCCACAGTGTGAATCAAGCAAACAAAAAGTACGTGATTTGATATCTTGTTTGAAAAAAGAACAAACCATGTTCACAAGACTAGCCAACCAATCAAAAGCTGCTACGATCGCGTCATTTAAAATATCTCATATATTGGCGAAACACAAGAAACTATTCGAAGATTGATCGGTTCTGATAGAAGCTTTCAATGTGGTGGGTGAGAATTTATTTGGAGATTTTAAAAATAAAACATAAATCATGTCGGCTATTAGAGAACTTCAGTTATCTCGTCCGACTGTCACAAGGCGTATTGAAGTCATGATTTAGGACATGGCAGATAAACTAAAACATGCTTTCATGAAATGAACATACTTTTCTTTACAGTTCGACGAATCCACCGATATGATAGACACTTCCCAGCTATGTATTTTTATTCGGATAGTATTCAATGACATGTTGACTAAGGAAGAATATTTGATAATCATTCCTCTGAAAATTACGCCAACCAGTGAAGTGAAGACCCGTGACGAACCTATATATGACGTTTTCTTCAATTTTGTATAAAACTACAAGCTACCAATATATAAATTAGTGTGCATTAAAACCGATGGAGCACCAGCAATGACTGGAAACAAAAACGGCTTTGTGGCATTGTGTCGAGCTAATGAGGTTTTCCCTTCATTCTTTCATTCCATTGCATTATACATCAACAAGTTCTCTGTTCAAAAGTTTTGAACACGGAGGAATCCATGGGCATTGCAACAAAAATTGAGAATTCCATTCGTTCACGTAACTTGCAACGGCGGCTCTTTATGTTGTAGGTGGAAGACAGGGAGTCAGCTGAACACACTGATTTAGTTCTTCACACGGACGTCAGGTGGTTGAGTCGCGGAAAATTCCTAGAAAGGTATCAAGAACTATTACCCGAAATAACAGCTTTTCTATACAAGAGAGGTGATGGACTCAGATGTTGAAAAACGAAAAATGGCTGACTAATTTTGCATTTTTGATTGAAATCACAATGCACTTAAACACCTTTAACTTGTAGCTTCAAGATAAGGAAAAAACTATTATTGAGATGATTAGCGCAGCAAACGCATTCAAAAGTAAATTGCAACTTATGATAGATCAACTGAAGAGAAAGGATCTGAAACATTTTCCGTCTTTGAAAGCAAGGATTCCTCAGTTGAATTATGATACATACGAGTCTGAATTATCAAATTTTTTGGGATAATTCGAAATGCGTTCTTATGATTGCAGTACATTGGCAAATATTGTACAATGTATGGGTTATCCTTTTACAAGTTGGTTTTATATGAACTCATGTTCTGTAGAAAATGAGTTGGTGTCGATTATATCAGATATATATCTCAAAGCTACAGCATCTGATACTAATTTCTGGTGTTTTATATCTGAAGATAAATATCCCAATCTAAGGCAAATCGACCTTCAACTGACATCAAAGTTTGGGTCAACTTACTTGTTTGAGTCTGTATTTTCTGAAATGAAGACAATAAACCCAAAATATCGCAATCGATTAACTGACGATCATATGTCATTATGCTTGCGATTAGCACTCAGTGGTTATGTACCATCTTATGAAAAGTATGCTGGTACGTGCAGTGCCACGTTTCAACATCTTCAGTCACTCTGTCGTTAAGCTAAACACAATATGTAACTCTTTTGTTTTGTAACAACCAATAAACTCGCAATTTTTAATAACTATGAGTTTTTTCATTGATATCATAGAGAAGAACCCCACTTAACCTAACCCAAACCTGGACTAAAATAATGTATATTGTGCGGAAAGCTAATATATGCTACAGTACATCCTACCTAGGTAGGTAAGTAGATAGGATGTATCGTGTATGTATGACAACGCTGTATCACACATACTTGCAGCCAGCACTTCAAGTTTAAGCACCCCTGTTCTACAGAATCATAATGTTGACGTATTGATTAACCATAGTGCATAGTCAATTTGTTCATTACTATTCCTGTAAGCTTACCTCTACCACCAAGACCTTTTTGTTTAGTCTCTTATGTACGTAATCGAGTCATCATCCGCTTCTTAACATGCTCTATACATTCCTTCTTATTTATAATTGTATTTTTGTGAGGATCTGCTTTATAATTCCTGATTAGGTTTTCGAATCAACATTGCCGATGTAGTTTGCATATTGAACTCCATAATTTGTTTCAGACTTCTGAAACATTTCGACCAACGTATCTAACCCTATTTTCACAGAAGATCCTTTGTGATCAGCACTACACTCATCTTCATGTGATTCATACCATTCTGTGAACTCAGTTGTATTTATTTTATTTTTCCAATACCCACTTGCTTACAATATACATTTTTAATGTTTTCATCAAGAATCTTTCCAGTGAAATAGCCAATAATAGAAGAAACTCCAAATGACGATGTATATCCACGTTTTTGCCAGGTTCCATTTCCTGATACAGTTAAATCGCCAGTCTTTCCATTGTCAATTGTTGTCATTGCTAGTTTTCTTTATTTACAGTTTTTTTCATTATGGCTTCTGTGACGGTTGTACTACAATCTAACACGTGATTCAGTACTATTTTATACGTAATTTTATCTAGAAAGCCGGCATGTCCATCAGGCCACCAAACTTGCACAACCCTTCGTATCCTATTCCTAGTATTGTAATCACAAAAATGAAGCGTCTATTTATTCAATAAGAATGTCCTACGTGAGAACAGGAAGCAACAGATTCATTTTCAAAATTATCACATGTAACTTCAATTTTGTACTCTGAACACTTTCATCACGTTCCGCTGTTTTCGGATCGGATACATGTTTTCTTTTCACTGAACGCGACTTACGAATATTTTGAGAACTCGGAAGTTCTCTTGAAACATTTCTAGAATCACGCCCCATTGAAAATTACATGAAAAATAATTTATCCTAACACTAAACTAGCGACTGCTCAGTGCAACTATCAAAAGTATAGTGGAACAAACAAATAATTTCAACACTAATTACACCTAAAAATTGTAAATATATATAGTTAAATATTTATAAAACTAGGTAAAGTATACAGGGTGTTTCATAATAGTATGTTACAACTTGAGGGGGTAGATCTAGGTGCAATTTTAAGAAAAAATTTCATATAAACATAGGTCCGCAAAAGCTTCTTTACGGAGCTACAGATTGTTGAAATTTCCGGAAGTAATTGTTTCTTTTTCAAAACTCCTGCAGTTTTTGAGATATTCATCCCAAATTTGGACTGCAAGCTATTTTTCACAGCCTTCATCATTACACATCCTAGATTTTAACTGAAATTCACAAGGTGTTTCTTTTTCAGAGGCCATGTCTCCTTTTGCCCTTTCAAACTTTTTTGAAGTACGCCACTGATCAGCGTAAAATCAATTTTCGTCATCTTCGTTCAATTCAGAAACTTTTCTGACACCTATAATTTTTTCGTATTTCCATCCGTTTTCGTGTGAAAAACTATTGAATTTGAATTATTTGAATTGTATAATATTCTCTTAATATAAGAGAAATAATAGAAACACTCGATAGGTATGCCCAAAATTTGTTTTTATTTTGATAGCTCGTCTTCTGAGACTCAACTTATACTTATTCAATATCAAACTAACAAAAATAACAATTAAAAAATTTGCTGGAAGTGTCCGTCACCTGCAAGCATACAGGCCCCGGTCCTTCTTCGCATATTATCACGCAATCTTTGAAATATTCCTAGAGTATTTATTATCGTATCACAAGAGGTTATTATTCGATTTCTCAATTCTTCTACAGTGTTCACTGGAGTGGTACAAACTAAACTTTTGAGATATCCTCATAAGAAAAAGTCTAAACTATTTAAGTCTGGGGACTTAGGAGGCCATGGTTGTGGCTCACTTCGACCTATGCATCGGTTGTTGAATGTATTATTCAAGAATTCACTAGCTTCTCCACTGAAATGTGCTGGTGCCCCATCATGCATGAACCACATTATGTTTCTCACCAAAAGTGGTCCATCCTCCAGCAATAAAGGTAACTCCTCCTCAAGAAATTGCCGATAATCTGAACCGTTTTTTTAGGCTTGATGATGAGATTCTTCAATCAAATGGGGGTTTTCCTCAGCCCAAAATTGATTAATGTGAAAATTTGTGAAAGCAGTTCTCGAAAAGTAAGCTTAGTTTGTGAACGTTATTTCACTATCAAAATGAGCATTTTTTCCAATTTTACCTAAGAAAGATCCATCGGCAGATATTCAGTCTTGAAGGAAAATCTCGAGGAAGTAGAGTTTGGACGCGTTGAATATAGAACGGGTAAAATAAAAAGTCGTGGAGAATCCTCTAAACTAGAACATGTGAAATATTCAACTGATTTCCAATTTTTCTTGTACTCACATGAGGATTCAAATCGATACAATTCAAAACTGCTTCCTCAATATCTGGAGTTCTCATGGTTTGAGTTGCACCTTTTAAATGATTATTTGCAGTAAAAGTACCAGTTTCCCTCAACCTTCTGTGGATATTTGAAAATGTTCGCCTGCCTGGTGTTATTCGATTTAGAAAGCACCTGTTGTGTTTCCGTCAGCCAGACCGTACATGTAATGCATATCAGCCAATTCGGCATTAGTAAAATTAGCGTTTTTTTCTTACAGCAATAACTCCAAAAGGGTTAAAATTAATAGTAAATTTAATGCACAATACTGTCAACATAAATAAATAAATGAAAAAAATCAAAACCTACTAGTCGCTTTTTTAAGTAGAAGTGCTTTCAATTCAGCGAATGCATACAATCGTTTAGTAATTTTTTGCACGAGAACGGTCGGAGATACTAGAAAATTACAAGTGTTAAAAAAGTTTTTAAATTTAACGAAGTTGACGAAAATTGATTGTACGCTGATCAGTGGCGTACTGCAAAAAAGTTTGACAGGGCAAAAGAAGACATGGCTCCTGAAAAGGAAACACCTTGTAGATTCTAGTTCAAATTTAGGACGTGTAATGATGGATACTGTAAAAAATAGCTAGCATTCCAAACTTGGGCTGAATATCTCAAAAACTGCAAGAGTTTTGAAGAAAAAACCAATTTTTTCCGGAAGTTTCAACATCCTGTAGCTCCTTAATGAAGCTTCTGCGGACCTCAAGTTGTGATATACTATTATGTAACATCATGTATATACATCAAAGATTTGAGTCAATCAAGACAATAGAACGAAGCCATAAACGCGCGAATCGCGCCTTGATTCGCGAGCCAGTATAGAGCTGTTTCAGAGAAAGATTAGGCATTGTAATTTCTTGAACGATTGTCAAAAAGTAATCGAGAACTTCGCGGAATACAGATAGAAACATTAGAATTAGCGAATTTCCCAAGCGAAACCGTAAATTGTGTGAGAAACAAGTATGGAATGAATTTTTTCAAGCAAAACCGTTGTACCTCAAAAAGTATGGAATATTGTTTTGTCAGTAAACACAAAAACGAAAAACAGATGGCACATTAACTTTAACACTTCCAAAACGGAAAGAAATCTAAAGACTTGTAACAGTAAATCCAAAGCCTAGTGGATAATAACAAGAATCAACGCAAACTTTATTGAAGCGTCACCGACCGAACCGGAAAAAATGGCAAACGTTCGAAACTCAGCCGGTTCACGCTTTCCTGCTTTCCATCCTACACATGGCTATATTTTACATGGTCGATGGTTTCCAATAATTACAGGTTAGGATGGTTGGCGAGTATTTGGTTGGTTAGTCTTGTTGAACGCGATCGTAGATGCATGACTTGGGCGGGAACCCCATGATTCCACTGTCACTGTCACGTGAATTTCGTGACCGTTTCTACGCCCACGCAATGTATGTTTCCTTCTACGAATGTATTTTAAAATGCAGGTTTTCTTTGGTATATCTATTCATTTCTAAAAGACTGAAATATTGTAAAGATCATAAATTATTACATTTTTCGATAGAAATATTGCTTATATGAACATAACGTTTTAAATATGCATTCCTTAACAAATGTTTTATTTAAATATTGCAACTCAACTCCGAAAGAAAAAAGTCTGGCCTATCAACTAGAAAGTACCGAAAAAGTACCGGTCAATGAAACATACAATATTTATTTTTCATCCAAATTTACTGTAAAGCCATTAAAAGTAGGCCTCTTTCGAAATAATACATTTACGCCATAGGTTCCCAAACTTTTTTATGTCGTAGACCCCTTTCCATGCTTTTCGGGTTTGGCTAGACCCCCTACTTCCTTGATATTATTTTTTGTGAATATCTAACTGTAGTGAAGTTTAGTGTCAAAAAAATAAAGTAAAAACACATGTTACTTTTGAGACTTTTTGATAAACCGGGGTCAATTTTTTTTTGTTAATTTGCTAAAACTATCCATATATTTCTTGGGTTTCATCTAAGTGAATTTTATCATCAATTGTGATAACTCTATTTTGTAGATCTACCTGCATAACATTTCATATTGTTTATCTGAATTCAAAATTACAGTGAAAAGACGGTCATTTGCCAGAATGATTCAATAATTTTATTTTAAATTCTCAATATAGTAGAATATTACGTATTTTTAAGGCAGCTTAAAATCACCCAAAAGCGTAAACATCGACACGAAAGAATTTATCCAACCCAGATAAGAAATCCAGCGAAAACAATATTCGACTTTAATACCTAAGCTCTTAAGCACCCTTTCGTATATCCACGATTCCACATCTGGTATTTTCTAAAACAGCAATTCCCACGTCGCGACGAAGGAACGCGTCGGTAAAGGACTATGTAACTTGTACTTGAGTACCAAGGGCTGAGGGAAGTGAGGGGTAAGAGCTGCTGGGTCACGCATATATAAGTATCACGATCGCGACGTTAAGGGATCATTCATTATTTTTTTTTATCATTATGATTATTATTGAGTTATTTTTCTTCCGAGGTGCAGTTACTCTTATAATTCAGTTATTCTGTTTTCGAAGCTCAGTGAATTTACTGATTCGAGTGAATCGGAATTAAATTCAAGTTAATTAATCGTGCATAACATGAGTCCAGAAGAATGGAAGACGCAGATTGTTCCTCTCCGTGAAGCCGGACAGGGGAAGAAGAAGCACCGTTCCCGTTGTGTCCCACAGGTGATTACTTTCTGAGTTTCTTTTGATATTCCTGCTCACTATTTAATTTTCACGAATTTCTTGAAGTATATGCTACGTAATTTCTGAACGCACTGAGGACGAGTTGAAATAATCATTTCTCAAATTCCAAATTATTTTCACATATTTTTTTTTCTTCTTGGCAAATGATCTATTTGAACTGCACTGACATTTCTAATATTTATTTTGAAGAGTTATTTTCATAGACTTATTTAAAACGTTTGCTTTCGTAACTTGGTAGAATATGAAATGTACTGAATTTATTTTATATTGATTTCAACAGCTGTTTAAACTTAACACATTATTTTGAAGTATACTAAAATTCTTTAGTATTGATCTTTGAGAACTATTTGAATTTGAAATGTTATGAAGTTTAATACTGATGTGAAACTTTACTTTTATAACTCAGAAAATTGATCTCAGTGAAATGTTACTTAACCAATTTACCAATCCAAATCTTTTGTTTATGATCTGATGAACGATACGTTCCAATGTGAGAACATTTAATTTTGATTCTTATCTTTGCTTCTATAATGGGCCAACTATCTATTTCAAATATCATAATCCTTTTATTCAGTATTTCTATTTATCTCATTTTATAACTTAGCAGAACATACTTAAACTGTAACGAATATGTTTATATTTTCATTGTGTCCAACTATGGGGAAGATCTTACTTTCAAATTATTGATTTGATGTCCGATACTCTTAAGCTCAATAAGGGAACTTTCCCTGCCTTCAGGTGTAATGATCACCTACGAATAATATCATAACTCCTTAGTATAAATAAATGACTTTAGGGACGATACGCATGTATGGACCCACAGACATTGAGGCTTGTATGCTGTCGGTATGAAAGTTTTGAAGAATGTCTGAGGTGGGGAATGTATGTGACATTTGTGGTACATATAGGTGTATGATCAGAGGGCATGATTCCCTGGTTGGCAAACCAGCGATATGGGAATAGAATATGATCCGCAGTCAGTGACACAATAAAATAATAATAAAACTGCCCGTTGGCGCTCAGTTGAGCTAAAAGAATCACGTATGGCTTTACGGGCTTACCTCTAGTTCCATATATAACGTTTTAATACTATACGAATTACTAAATTCGATTAAAAATACGCGAGCGAATTAACGCTTGCAAGTTGTCAGCTGTGGACGTGTTCCTTAGGATTTTAAAAGTAAATTTTTCAGAGTTTGGAGTATCAGGGCAACGACCTCGTCAGAAAACATGATATCATAATACCAAAACCCTTCGATCGGGTCAGTTACCACTCATACAATACAATACAATAATCTCATATCCGAATTCCATCCAGAATATGGGTGAGCGCCAAGTAAGCCTGTTTATAATAATTAAATATTCCCACTTCCACTCGTAATATGGGTGAGGACCAATTAGGTCTGTTTATAATAATTAAATATTCCAACTTCCACTCGTAATATGGGTGAGGACCAATTAGGTCTGTATAAAATAATCTAATGTATGAACTTCCACTCAAAATATGGGTGAGGGCAAATTGGGCCTCTACCTAAATGATCTGATATTTCATTAAATTCATTAAAAGACGCCGAAGAATGCAAGGATAAGAATTTAATACAAATGCTGCAAAGATCAAATAGACATTGTTACCGAATCTGTTTCTGATTTTCTAATTTCCTTACTTATGGTTTAAGCGACGAAGAATGGTCGTATCACATCAAACCTTATATAAAAGAACTTGATTAGGTTACTACAAATACACAACGCAATAAAGAAAAGGGTCCTATTTTATATAAGAGAACTTCAAGGCAAGTTCAGGTACTAGACGATCACATGGCTTTTCATTTGACCGATTTCAGTCGGTCTCAGGTGTAATCAATATGGGGAAGAAAATAAGATGATACAGGTATTGCAATTTATATAAAAGCGATGCATTTTGCATCGTCTTTCATAGACCAGGGTTGGGGGAGTTTCACTTTATACATTTATTAATTGAATTTACATTAAAACTGTCAAAATAAAATTTTGTATCTGTTATACAAAATATACGTAACATAAAATAAACTAAGCAATAAGTAAATATTTTAAGCGAGAAGGATAAACATGAAGCTTTAATAATAAATTATCAACATTTGGCGTCAATTTGGTAAGGCAAAATCTTAAATCTCCTCGGGTAATGATGTCCAGTCTGTTTAGTTTTTTCGTTAGGAAATTGGTAACAGCGTTGAACCCACTTTCCACTAGGTATGACGATGGAAAGGATTGAAAATTTCCTCGCTATATTCCATAATACGGGATAAGTAACGGGTATGTTGTTTTGCAGCCAGAATTGTTGATATCCGTTTTTAAGCTGAATCTTAAGTTCTTCGTTTGTACTTAGTTCTTCTTGTATTATGACATTCGTTTCTTCTATGTCACCATATGGATTAATTATCCACGGTTTTATTACGATGTTCAAAACATCCTGAAACCTACTCTCAAAATCTGAATAGAGGCCATCTAAATGTTGAACGTAGGTTGAAACGTCGTCTTCCTGTGACAAACTGTAGAATTCGCCCTGTCCAATATTTTGCTTCATTAGTTTAACTGTTGCAAGAAACGCTGATAACATAGATTTTGTTTTAATTAAATTCCACCTATCGCCTTGTGACTGCAAATAAACCATATTAATTTTTGTAAACAAATCTGCTAAATAGGCGTTGTCTGTTTTCCACTTCATTAAGTTTTCTTTCAAAATTTTATCTTTAGTATCTAGAAATTCTAAAATAATCTCCAAAAGTGCAAAAAATCTTGTCAAACATAAGCCTTTCGACAGCCAGCGTACTTCAGTTTGAAGGAGTAATTGATAAAAGTGTTCGTAATTTTATTCACACAACTGTGCAAATAACCCCGTATTCAACGCATTGCTTCGGATTCGGTTGACTGCATCAATGACTAATTGAAGAATTTCATGCAATCTAACACTCAAATTTTTCGCAACTAAATGTTGTCGATGGATGAAGCAATGTGTTGCTAACATCCCTGACACATTTTGTTTTAAGTAGCTTATAAATCCACGATAACGTCCAACCATGGCAGGTGCTTCACTTGTAGCTATTGATATTATATTTGATGAAGGGATTGCTTTTTCAATGAAGTAATCCTTATAAACATGAAATATTGATTCACCTTTAGTGTCGGTTATCAAAGTTCTTGCGAAGAGCAGTTCCTCGTAGATTTCTTGATTCATAACAAAACGAACATATGCTAATAACAATGCTGTATTACCAGGTAAAGTTGACTCTACCAGTTGTATGGAGAAATGGGTCGTTCGCAAATAATTACACAAGAAGCTTTCAATATCAGAACTCATTTCATCAATACCTCTGTCAACAGTATTATTGGTCAAGGGAATTCTTTTAATGATATCAGATGCAGGTTTGTGTAAAACCGTTTTTAAAACCTCTTCAATGGTTGGCAAAATCAACTTCTCTCCGATAGTATGCGGTTTCCCGGATTTTGCTATAAGTGGCGAGATATTGTACGTCGCCCGCAAACCATCAGAGTTTCTTTATGATGTCGAAGCGAACATTCTGTCCAGTGTGGGTCTCTTCTCTGAGTGTTTGAGAGTATTTCGAATCTTTATTATTTTTTTTATTTATTAATTGTTTTTGATTATGTTCTTATTACTCTTACCCATGATACTGCTGATGAAAAAATAGTTAGCTCACAAGTTGATATACCGTCTAATAGCCAGTAAAATGTAGTCGTTTTCACTAAAATAAAACAGGTACTTATCGACCAGTTTTCAGTAGTATAGCTAACAAGAAAATCACACTAATGTTGTTCGTTTCACAATTTTTTCATTTAGCCTTTCACAACACTCGGTATACAAGAGTTTTTTACCATTAATACTTACCTATCTTATAGCAAATTCAATGGTCCTTCCGATGGTATGGTCAGATTTGATGTAGGTGTAAGAATAACAGAGATATTCTTGTTTTCCTAGAGATAAGCAAAAATTTTCATAAAATCAAGAACTGTTAAATAACGCGATAATCATCAACTTTTCGGCAAAAACGTTATAAATCACCTCCTGAAGTTTGGCACTTTTCAATATATATATATATATATATATATATATATATATATATATATATATATATATATATATATATATATATATATATATATATATATATATATATATATATATATATATATATATATTTCATTAAAATTTCAACATTCAAATTTGTCCAAAATTCCAGTCACACTGTGTATAGCATCTAGGCTAACTACATTTGAACTCTACACATGCTCAATTGCATTCATTACCATACCTACCTCGTAGAATTTTTCTTCAGACTAGGTCACACCAGTAAATTACAATCTTTATAATGTTTACTCATCCATATATATTGTTATAATCTAGCTCATTACCCATAATGCTACTTCTCATTGACTTTTAGTATTTGTTTCAGACCTATCATTTCTTAATAACGGTGTAATCCATGTCCTTTAGATCACGGATCTAGATACAGGATACTTATTTTGCGGACGCAGTTGGTCTGTATAATTAATAGTAGCTCTCTATGTATTAAAAGCTAAAGCTAAATGGTGCATTTTCGCTCGTAAAAGAAACTATATAAATATATATATATATATATATATATATATATATATATATATATATATATATATATATATATATATATATATATATATATATATATATATATATATATATATATATATATAGGGGTTTTATATACGAGTATATATCTGTTCATGCAATCAAATTGATTTCATGAAAAATATAAATCCACCACCCGGTAATTAATACCATTGCCAGGCAATGATTATAATCAAAACATATCCTGGAATAATTATATATTAGGATAACGTTAAATGTTATGAGAATATATCAATCTACCAGAATATATACATACTATAGCATCATCAGACAATATATATATATATATATATATATATATATATATATATATATATATATATATATATATATATATATATATATATATATATATATATATATATATATATATTGATCTCTATTTTCAGTGGCTCACTCTGTATCTTCTACAGTTTTCAATCAAAAATGAAAATTCTTTCACATGAATGCAGACAAAGATAATACCTTTCTTTCGAGTTATCACTCGACCTATCTACCCTCTTCCAAAATTTCAAGGGTTGTGACCCCTGCTCCAGGGATTGAAATTTGAGATGAGGATGTTACTTGATGATGACTGCCATTGATCAGCATGGATCTGTTCCATTTTACCCCACTGAAACTTGAATAGTCTCAGGGAAGTAGTCTTCCCTATCTTTCAAATGCTCGCCCTGTATCTTTTACAGTTTTCAATTAAAAATGGAGATTCGTTCAAGGCAATGTAGACAAAGATACCACCTTTCTTTTGGACCTATATACCTCATTCAAAATGTTCAAGGATTGCAACCCCCGCTTAGGGGGTTGATATTTCAGGCAAGTTTTGTAACCCAAAAGATGTCCCCCTCAAAACAAAAATTGACCTATTTTTGTGTTTTGATCAGAAATGAATATTTTGGTAGATATAGCCTCTGTTTAGTTTTCGTTGAAGCACCCTGTATTCAGGAACAAGAGGAACAAGTAGAGGGAAAAATGCGAAAACCCTTACAATAAAGAATTTATTTGTTATGTTATTTATTATTTGTTATAGAAATAAAATTCTATTCAGCAATAGTACCTCTACGGGTTGTTTTCAAAAAATTCTGGAATACACTTTTTAACTTCATAATGAAGGACAAAATAAAATATAATATTATATGTCTTAATGGTTCGTCCAACACTATGCTTAATACCAAATATGGTCCTTCCTACTTCAAGACCCAAAACCTTTCTTATAGAAACCTTCTTCTATCAAGCTTTTCACAATTGAGATTGGTCTGACTGTTCCAAAATTCTTGCAATTTTAATTATTATCTCAAATATAACTTTCTATTTCCACCCTTGGAAGTGGTTTTTCCAAAATGAGTATACTCATAATTTTTACTTCGTAATAATAATTTCAAATACAAAATATGGTTTAACCCACTCTAGGACCTCAAAAATGTTCATATTTTTGAATAAACTATCACCACCTATAAAGAAAATTTTTTATACAATCTTTTCAACTCCTATTTCGTACCCTTCCAAGTGGGTTTTCATTACTTTGTAATCAAAATATGCTAATGACTGTGCCCTTTCGTATTCACGTTCTAGTCAGCATCCTATAACCGTTGAGGAGTCACATCAACAAAGATACCAACAGAGCATGTCAATGAATTTAGACTTCGAGAAGTTAGTCGCAAATTTACTTCCCGCAAGATTGCGTGCATGGATTTGTAGCTATTTCTTCAGTAGATGGTGTAACGAATGAATCTTTTCAGGTTAAGGCAGGTGTACCCCAGGGCTCCATTCTCTCACTAACTCTTTTCCTGTTGTAGATTAATTATCTGCTCTACTTCACCGAAAACAGAATATTTGGGTTTGGGAATGACTCTACCTTGGTGTCCTTATTTTCTTATTAGCGTCCTATAACTGCTGAAGAGGCACAAAAAAGCCAACTGCTGTATCGAGACTTGAGAAGATATTAGAGTGGAGTCGGTTGAGCTGGGTTAATTTAAACGCGAACAAGACGTAACCAACAACGTTCTCCAGAAAAGTTGGAGACCCTCCTTCAATCATGCAACGACATCGAATTGCATCAAAAACAAACATCACACTCAACATCGCAGTTTGCTGGCATGACCTTTGCCAAATCTGCCTCTGATATAAACTTAGTTTTCTCATCACGGCTAAGTATTACTTCACTGCATCAGAGCTGATTGTACAGATACGACCTGGTCTGGAATACTGTTTCCATGTGTTGAGCTCCGCGCACAAACATTTATTACATTTATTAGATAGTGTCAAGAAGTGAGCAGTTCACTTCATCGATCCGCAAGATATCACGCCTGATCTCCAGCTGCTTGCTCAAATGCTGGAGGATGCTGATCTTCCTCTATTTTACAGATACATCAATGTCGGAAGCTCTGAAGAACTGATGGGCTTTGTTCCTAATAGAATTCAGTTAGAAAGAAAAACTAGAGTTGCGGGAAACCCTCATCAGCAGACGACCCAACTAGCCACGTTTCTCTATGAAAATTATTTTGTTTACAGGAACTCGCTTTCATCTAACACCTTCACATAACTTACAATCTCCTCGAGAGGCTACATCTGTGGCATGACAAGCGTCACTTACCTCAGTTTAGAATAAAACACAATTACAATAACAAAAACACGAAGAAGAAAATAATAAAAACCTCAAAAGTTTTCCATAGAAAACTTCACCCCTCTACTAAACTTCTCACGTTTTTCTGTGCAATTTTTCGTTTGTGCATGTAACAACACATTCTAATATTAATTTTCTTTATATAAACTATGATTCCCTATGATTTTTACCTTCATGTTCTCTATTATTCCTTTTATTCACGAACATAGTATACATACCAGAACAAAGAGAGACTTCCACTTTCTCTATGAAATATTGAAAGATTCCTAACTCTGTACAGAGATTAATGATGACTTCCTTTTTCTTTCAGGAGAAGTGCAGTAAAATAGAATTTAATTTTATATAAAACCTATCAAAATTATTTTTGTTGGTCTTAAACAAGAGAATTTTGTGATCTTACTCGTAAAACACCCCATACATTCTGCCATATTTTATGGACTATATTCGTACGATAATAACTGTTCCAATATCATTATATCATCGACATCTTCATAAATCCAATCGAGTGAAAAGAAGCCAATACATATAGAAGGGTGCATTCAACGCTATAAAACCCTGAATTCAGGCGCGATCCCTCTTAAGTCCAACGTAACCATTTCAAGGCGTCTTCGCCCCCTAACACAATTTATTCAAACTTGTTTGCCTCTGGCTCTTTTTTCGTCAATCTTTGATGTTTCCGTAGGCGGAAAACTATCATTTTTCTCCCATCCACTAGCACAAAAGGGCATGTTATGAAACATGCATGGATTCAACTGTTAAAAATGTTTATTTGGAGCACACAAAAGGCTTGCACCATTTATAATCCGGTCTTAAAATCGGGCCAACGTCATCTAACAAACCGAACAACAAAGAGACGTCTCGCGGCCGAGAAATGTCTCAGTCAGTCATTCTTGTTCGTTTCGTGTTTGTCGTATAACATGCAAAGCCGTGCTTTTATCATCTTCATAAAAATAATTTTTCTTGCTTTTTGTTGAAGCAAATTCCGTCCTTGTTCGACATGAGGTTTGAAACGGGGCCATACCATCAAATATTTTTTGTTATACTCTGGAACATCGTGGGTGACTAAGAGAGAAAGAAAAATTATTTGTAAATCTCTGCTTATACAGAGGACTTCTTCGAAGTTTTGCATATAGAGGAGAGCTTTTAAGGACTTTATTGTTTTTCGAAGTATTCTCTGCGATGATTCATACACTTCTGAATTCGTTCGAACCAATTCTGGAAGCAGTTGTTCCAGTCATTTTCTGCTACATTCTAAATAGCCTTTTCGAACTCATCAACAGCTTCTTCTGAAGACTGCAACGTTCAACCACGCAGTCCGTTCTTTATTTTGAGGAAAGTTCAAAATTGTTGGGTCTTATGATGGGACTATACGCAGAATGATGTAACAAGGATGATTCGCCGTTTGGGGTTGTTTTCTCGTAGCTAACTAATGACTTACGGTAACCATATGGGAATGTATCAATCAGCATGAACTGTTCTTTGATCATTGAAGGAATTATTGTTACATTACCTGCATTTGAAACAAACGTTGTGACCATTTTGTTTGAGATATGGATGATTTCTGTCGGATTTTCTTTCCCTTGGAACACCAAAACTGAGATTTATCATCACTGGCAATGTTATAAACGCTTTTCGTCATTCCAAAGTCATAGCATACCTGAGTTTCTTGACACGAATCCGCCCTTGAAGCTTTCTGTTTTTCGGTCAACAGATGCGGTATCTCATTTTCTCACTCGCAATTCTCTGTGCAAAATTAGTATTGTGGTCTTTGAAATTCGCAATGATGCCGATTTCCTTCTCTTTGCCGATGATATGAAGGTTTATTCCATTGTTAAAAGTGTTTCTGATGCTGCGTATCTGCAGAGTCAGTTAGACAGTCTTTATGAATGGTCGGAACAGAACCATTTCTATCTCAACCTTAGCAAGTGCTCTGTTATCACATATACACGATGCAAAGAGAAAATTGAATATCGGTATGATGTTGGAGGGCAGCGTCAGCTCGGACAGAGATCTGGGGATCACACTCGATGAAGCTCTGAATTTTGACGAACACAGATCAAATGTTACGACGAAGGCATTTCAAATGCCCAGTTTTGTGCTGCGTAACTCTGACGATTTCCCTCCCGATGTTCTGAAGCTGCTATACTTGGTACGTCTGGGGGTGGAATATGGTTGCATGGTTTGGTCCCCACATACCTCAATTTCTATAGATTGCCTGGAAAGGGTGCAGCGAAGATGTTTTTGATACTTGGGCGTTTCGATCTGGATCGACCATCTGCGAGCGCTCAATAATTGTGATGAGTAAAATAATTAACTTGAAATCACTCAAATGTAGAAGAAGTATTTCTGATGTGTGGTGTCTCTTATATAAAAATCTTAATGGTCTAATAGATTGTCCTGAACTATTAACATTATTCAACTTCAATGTTCCAATTAGAGTAACTAGGTTTACACCATTGTTTGGGGAAAGAATTTGCCGAACGAATTACTCAAGGAACTTCTTCACAGATCGCTCGGTTGCTATTGCGAACAAAATACACACTCAGGTTGATCTCTTTGCCTTTCATGTTTTTTTCGCTGTTGATTGCTTGGTTTCATTTCGCGTCTTATGGATTGTCATTGAAAATTTCTGATGCTGTTTTATGTGAAGTTATGTTTTGTTCAATATTTGAACTTATTGTTATGTATTTTTTATTCGACATTAGGATGGATTGATTTCCCGTTCAACTTTATACACATTAATGTCAATTATGATGTATTAAAGTATAATAAATAAATAAATAAATAAATAGGTCGATATATTGCAGGTCAATCTTGCTGGAGAATCTCACAGCTTCCACATTTTCTTGAGTGACCACTGTTTTTCGTGTACCTGCTCTTGGATTGTTTCTATAAGCCTTACGGTACGAATTCGTTTAAATTCTTCATATCAATGAAAAACTGTTGACTGGTGTGGTGTTTCAATGCCCAACAGAGAAACTAACACGTCGGGACATTCGTGTTGAGATAATTGTCTTTGAAAATTGTGGAAAATTAATGCGCGAAAATACTTACGGTTTAATTTCATTTTTCAACTAATTTGTCAGTTGTGACAGTTTGTTGTGGCTAAGACAGAGTACATATAGAACTTAAATTTTTTATATATATTAACAGATCATAGAAGTTCGTTTTTAGTACTGAGAGTCGACTAATGATGTATTGTGTCTCAGCATGCAAAACATAAAAGACATCAACCTGTTTTTCAAGCACATTGAGAAGATACGATGTCAAAATTTTAATTCATAAAAAGTTTCAGCAACAACAGAAACTCAATGTGCTTGAAAAACAGGTTGACTCCCAATTACATACACTCCCAAATACATACACATAATAAAAGACATCCCTCGTAGACATGAGAATTGAAAGCTTAACTAGCAAAAGTATTTCTAATACCATGAAAAGCGAGTTGGCTTGTATTTAGGAATGAGTGATGCAGACATACTGCGTGGTACTTCGAAAACCATAAAGAACCGAAAATTGTGTAGAAGGGTTGAAACTAAACTATTGAAATTGTTCAGCTTCAGTGGACATCTTCAAATTCAAAATGCATGCAGAAGTATTTCGGAAATTTGATTTGGATCTTTGCATTTTGTTTGACAATTTTTTTGAATTGTGAAGGCCGTTACTTGATGTAGATCCATGATATAAATGAGATAAAAACACAAGGTTTAACTTTAATCTACACTTTATTTGAAAAAATTCGACGACGTTTCGCTGACACAGTAGCTTTATCAAGAATGAAAAATAGAATGAAGAGTGTGGTATTATAAACAAATCGTAGAACAAGTTGGATGAATAACAGGAAAATCCACACCGAGCCATTGTACAGTTAGTATGAAAGGTAATAAAACTAATTAAACAAGTTAAGTAGGGGTGAGTAATTCAAATCTACCTGTTCATTCAAAAGCTTGTCCGAATGTTTGTATCGATTTATTTCTAATGCTTCTAGGAGATCTAATTTTGAACTTTTTGATTTTATATGTAATATGTCAAAGTTTTATTGAATGAATGGTTTTCTTTTATTAGGTGGTTTGAATAATTTGAATCAGATTTATTTTTATCGAAGCTACGTTTATGTTCAGATGTTCTTATGCCAAAACTCCTATAGGTCCTACCGATATAAATTTTATCACAAGAACCGCATTGAGTTTACAGATTCCTGATTTACTTGATTTTTCAACACGAGATTTATTATTTTTAATATGTTTACCTAAGTTATTAGAAGTTTTGAAAGCTATATTAAGATTTTGTTTGACGAGAAAGGATTTAATATTCGTACTTGCAGAACCGCAGAATGTTAAACTGTTGAATATTTTAAAGTCTTTATGAATAGGATATACTTCATTCATTGCTTTCTGATAGAGTTTTTACGAATGATTAGATCTATCATATCCGGATTATATGAATTATTAATGGCTATCTGTTTGATGGTGTTTAACTCTTTATTATAATCTTCTACTGATAAAGGTAAATTGAGTAACCGATGTACCATGCTGTTTAAAGCTGCAACTTTGTGTTGAATTGGATGTAATGAGTAGTTATGTATAATTGTATCAGTATGTGTTGGTTTACGAAAGACCGAAAAAACATGATTATTATTTTGTTTAGTGATTTTTAAGTCCAAAAAATTTATGGAATCGTTCTGTTCAATTTCTATCGTGAATTTAATGTTCAAATGGATGGAATTAATGAAATTAACAAATAAGTCTAATTGACGAGTAGTTCCAATGAAACATACTAAGATGTCGTCAACATATCTATACCAATAAAGAAATTTGGAAATGAGTGGATGTGTATGAATTTTCTGTTCAATATTATTCATAAAAATCTCTGCTAAAAGTGGACACAAAGGATTTCCCATGATCAAACCATTTTCACTACTATAATAGATGTTGTTGAAAGAAAAATAATTTTGTTCAATGCAAACGTCCAACAGATTCAATATTTCTGATTTGATTATGTGGTTAACATGATTCGGTTCTTGTGATAAAATTTATATCGGTAGGACCTATAGGAGTTTTGGCATAAGAACATCTGAACATAAACGTAGCTTCGATAAAAATAAATCTGATTCAAATTATTCAAACCACCTAATAAAAGAAAACCATTCATTCAATAAAAACTTTGACATATTACATATAAAATCAAAAGTTCAAAATTTAGATCTCCTAGAAGCATTAGAAATAAATCGATACAAACATTCGGACAAGCTTTTGAATGAACAGGTAGATTTGAATTACTCACCCCTACTTAACTTGTTTAATTTGTTTTTATTACCTTTCATACTAACTGTACAATGGCTCGGTGTGGATTTTCCTGTTATTCATCCAACTTGTTCTACGATTTGTTTATAATACCATACTCTTCATTCTATTTTTCATTCTTGATAAAGCTGCTGTGTCAGCGAAACGTCGTCGAAGTTTTTCAAATAAAGTGTAGATTAAAGTTAAACCTTGTGTTTTTATCTCATTGACAGTTTTTATTTGTTTTTATGTTACCAAAGTTTTCCTTACAATGATTAATAAATAACATAAATTCGTTCTTACTATGAATGGGCTTTATAAATGCAAGAATAGAACTGAAAACATTTGGGATATACAGTGTAAATTCGCTTTAGCTTACTGGATGAAATCACTGAATGTTTTACGCAAGAAAGTGCCCGTAGGATGTCCAATTGACGATATTGAATATGGCGAAATTCTGGAAAATCAAGAAATCATAATAACTCGGCAAGAGAAGAAGAAGAATGACACCCCTCAAAAGTCTTCATGATTGTCTAGATAGAAATCCGTAAAAGACATGTGATTAATTTATAACTAGAATTCCCTAAAACGATAGTAAAAATTCGCACCATCAACCTAACACTCACAAATTTTCCCAAACATTTATTCACCCTACCCTCATCCACAAATCCACAAAATTTTTTGCACTATAACTCTGCTACTTCAAATGGGATGATGTAGTTTTCATGCTTTTATTAGGATTTATTCTATCTAAAATTAACCACCTTTTTTATCAAAATTTTCGAAACTATAGTGTAATCTTCTTTGCCTGAAAAAATTGACTTATATTTGAGTATGTTTAAAACTTTTTTCAGTTTAACAAGAAAAATGTCAATTTTGAGGGCAACTTATTCCCAAAAGAAATTTTTATACAGGGTGCTCAAAAATCACTTGTCAACACAATAAAATTAATTGTCGAGAAAACGTTTTTTTCTAAATACCATCATCTTTTTTTTTCACTCTATTAGAACCTTATCTTAAATTACCATTGATTGGTATTAGGTTTTCCTATACCTAAAATGGCTCGTTAATATGTTAGTCGCCTTGGATCATAGAAACGGACAGAGTGGATACAATTACGATTCAATTTCTATGTTCCCAAATGTTTTATGTTAGGTTCTACAAATTTCCATCTCAGTTTGACGTTTGACTATAAATAGCAATAGCATTTACTCTGTTTGTCTATAGTTTTTATTGTTAAATAAAATGGCTAATAAATACTTAAACAAGAATATTATGAATTTATTCATCATTCATGGTCAATCTCAACAAATGATAAGCCGAAGTTGCAGGATATTCAACGAAAAGTACCCGAATTCACGACTAATTTGCACAAAACAATTTAGAAAGAACAATTGAATGTTGTCACTTATGAAAAACAGACAGCGGAAAGGGGTAGAGTAAGTTTGGTTAACAACGACGAGGACATTGCAGTTACGTTCTTGGGTTTTTATGCGAATCCATATGCGTCTGTGCGTGTTTCAGTTACATTAATTAACAAAATTTTGGAGAAGAATAATTTCCACCCCGACTAATTCTCATATGGTATGTCAGATGAGTAAATTTTAGTACTTTTAATGGAATAGTTACAAATCATTTTCAACGATTTGACACACGAAATTCCTTCTGCAATACAATTACAAGTTTTGAGACAATTTTTTGTTCGATATATTTATCCATTGTAAAAATCGCAAAACACTCTTGTGAGGACTGACAAAATCGAGCAATGTAAACAGACTAAATGACAGATCGCGTTCAAACTCCACGTCAGTATAGGAAACAGTTGTGCCAACAACAAAAATTTTGACAATCGTTTCAAGCAGATTTTTAAGTAATTAATTTGATCCATATTTTCTGGTCTGAGATAATTTTACGATAAAACTCAACGTTTTAGTAGAAAAACGCGAAAAACCCATTTTTTGACTTTTGACTTCAAGTTAATTCTTTTCCGAGGACCTGAACGAGAAGGAAAATTGTAGTAGTAAAAACTATTTCACTCATTTCCAGCTGGATGTAAATTTATGGATCTTTAAGAGTCTAAACTCACCGGACTATACTCACACTTCGAACTTTAATCTCTATTTCAACCCACAATACAGATTTCCATCAGCATTAATGAATAATAAAAGAGTTTTCTCAAAGACAAAATTCAATCAATTCACATCAAAGGGTGCCATATCAATTTTCGACCGCTTTCATTCCTGACCTGGAACGATGCTCGACCAGACCATCCTGGCCTAGCTTGAGCCGCAAGCGATTTGAAAAATGATCCATCTCACGTCAGGATAGCGACGGAGTTTTTGTAGTTGTGCTTTTTGCCCGTGAGCCATGTGAGCCGGTTACACATCGCAACATCTGACATATACAACTCCTACGAATATCATTCTAATAGAAAATCAGTCGTGTGGAGGAACTACAGTTCTTATGGAAGATTCGAATTGGCGAGAATGCCATGAAAGCATAAATCGATATATCAGATTGTTCCTTGAATATTCAGAACGTC
This sequence comes from Cryptolaemus montrouzieri, assembly GCA_013387265.2. NCBI lineage: Eukaryota > Metazoa > Arthropoda > Insecta > Coleoptera > Coccinellidae > Cryptolaemus > Cryptolaemus montrouzieri. The sequence goes on along the minus strand of JABFTP020000124.1, from coordinate 61,803,030 downwards.
AGGAAAAAACCATGGTATTTCAGTTTTAGGATTGATATATCTAGTGAAGAATTTAATTTAGTTATACCTTAAGCAGTAAAGTTTTTCTTCAAATTAGTTCTATCATTTCAATGAGACATTTAAAAAATATAATTTCATCAGAATTATTTTTACGCGGCTTAAAGTTTTTCGTATATCATGCATTAAAGTGATTTCTTTGAACCCAAACCTTTATTTTTGATTGATCAGGTGAATATCTATGGATCATAATCCGCGCAAAAGGGCCCATTATAAATATCTGGGGAATGGGTATATTGATCAATTTCAAAATCTAGCACTCGAGATAATAGAAACTGATATACAATTTATAGTTTTTAGAGTGGTAATACTTCCGGTTATACCGGAAATCGACTACTATTCGAAATTGCATGAAGTACTTTTTAATTTTATCATTAAAGAGCATCCTTATTTAAGCGTTTTTGGTAGTAAGATTTGTGCTATCTAAAAATAAGCACCAATGAGCTATGAATTTTTCATCAAAATTTTTGGAATTATAGTGTCATCTTTTTTCCAAACAGTAATTGCCTCATATTTGAGTGAGATTATAACTTTTTTTTAGCATAAGTGTTTTTTCTTTGAGGACAACGTACTTTCCGATGCAGTTTTATATACAGCTGGCTCAAAAATCACTTGTCCACTACTAAAGGCATGACGAAAGATTTTGAAATCCTCTTCCGTAATGCGGATACACATCAACTGTTTACAACAAAAACTTTATTTCGAAAATAAACTGAAGTTCTTGGAAGTTTGAAGCCATTTTTATATTGCGCGAAAACAGCTCACCGTGTCATGGCGTCTTGTGTGACGTCATACTTACGTAAAGTATTTTTTGTATTAAAAGTGAATTCTAAAGTTTATAAGTGGTGTGCAGCACATCAGTGCAAAAATACATCAATAACGACACCCAACAAGGTGTTCGTACATTCATCTATTTATTTATTCATAAATATGGAATGCCTACAAGTTTCCTCAAATAGCATCCACTCAATGAAATGTTACAACCTAATCACCTCAAAAAAGTCTAGAGAACACTTACCAATATCTTTAAAATGTGAATTTGATGATTCGAATTTATAGAAATCTTTCGGTTTTTGTTAGGATGTATTGTATATAATGTATTCTCAAGAAAACAAAATAATATTTGACTTCTCCAAAGCACCTATTATAAAAAAATTTGAAATTTGAAAATGACGAAATTTGGTAAAACACAAAAAAAAATCCTGAACTAATATTTTTGAAACGATATGGAAGCACTTATATTTTTCAGTACCCAGAAGGTCCACCTCTGTTATTAATGACACTTTGGCATCGTCGCGGCATACTCAATATTAAATTGTCTATTACATTTTGGCCTAAGTCATTCCAAGCCCCCTGAACTGCTAATCGAAGCTCCTGTTCATGATGGAAGACGTTTTGACGCAGGAGATTTCTTTTTAGGGTGTCCCACACATGCTCGATGGGATTCAGATCTGGGGAGAAGGATGGCCACGGTAGAAGATCGATATCATTCTCCTCAAGAACCTTCAAGACAACTCTTGCACGATGAGGAGGGGCATTATCTTGTTGGAAGAGTGGATTTTGACCCATTGTTTGGAGATACGGTACCAGTACAGGAAAAACTATCTCATTTGCGTAAGAATTTCCCGTGAGGTTGTTCTTTATGAAAACGAGGTCAGTTCTTCCACCAAGGCGTATACCTCCCCAAAGCCTCCCTGTCTAACAACTTCTCGAGTATGCTGGGGACGGTTTTGCTTTTCAGGTTCCCTCCATATTCGAATTCTTCCCGAAATCGGGATAATAACTAAATCTAGATTCACCACTGAAGAGAACTGTGGCCCACCTCTCTTGATCCCAGTTTACGTGTTCTTGGCACCAAGCTAAACAAGCAGCGCGATTTCCATGGGTCAGTTGTGGAACTCTTAAAGGACGTCTGGAGTGGAGTTGACCTTCGTGCAGTCGATTTCTCACAGTTTAGTCGGAAATTTGTACATTATGAACTCGTGATAGCTCTTGAGCTAATTGAGATGCTGTGGTAGTAGGATCTCTTCTGGCTTGTAAAACCGGTCTTGGGCGACTGTGGTAATCCTGGAACGGCCTGTATGGCATTCTTCTACGCTACCTGTTTCATTGAAACGCAACCATAAACGGTTTATGATACTTGGGCTACTTCCCAGAACCCTGGATACTTCCCGTTGTGAGCTCCCAGCTTGGAGCATGCCAACGGCTCGTAACATTTCTTCTCTAGTCAAATGACATCTTTCCATGGTCGAATTACAAAACTTGAATCTTTTATTTGTGCTTACAACAGAAACAAACTGCCAACTAACTGATTTCAAACACTGAATACATGAAATGATTATAAAGCAGCGTCGCATTTGCTGCATTTTTAGTTTTTTATAAAAAAAAACTGAAATCTGTTGCGGCATTCGACATAATTTGGTGAGAAATTGATGCAGGTGTTCATTTCTTAAAAAAAAACATCCATATTGATCGTTCTGGATACGATATATCGATATTCAGAAGTGTTCCCTAGACTTTTTTGAGGTGTTTATGTCAAAAAAGAAAAACATTTGAAAATAGGATTACAATAGGAATAAAATCAAAATAAGAACCAATCTAGCAGAGATGAAAGTTCAAGTACATGTATATGTCCCATACAAGAAAATTATAAGAGATAAATGGTTAAAGCTTGCTCGGCGAAACCCTAACGGTGTAAGGTCTAATTCGCCACTTCATTTCTGTGAAGATCATTTTGATGGGAGTATGTTATCGTGTATTGATAGATTTTTAACTTAATGTTTGTTTGACGTGAAATAGTTGAAATGTAGAGGCTATGAAGTAACTAGTCATTTATTGAGGTTATGTTTGTGTTAGTCTTGCTTATCATTCTTATTATCAATTTTAATTGTTACCTTCGCTGTTTTCAGTTGCCAAATGATATGGAAAATCATATGGAATACCATGTGATTGGGTCGGTAACACGAGTACGAATGAAACCAGGATGTATGCCCACAAAATATACTTGCCAACCAGACAGGAAAACACAAACACCCAACACAACAGAGTGACCCTATATAGTTGAAAAACGAAGGATGATGGTTCTTGAAGAGTGTGGAAATCAATTTGAAGAAAATACTATAGTTGAAGAGCCATCAAGTTCAAAAGAAATTGCATATTATAGTTCAAGTATGGTTTACTAACTTATTTATTAGAATGTTAATTCAGTATTATTGCATACATTGTTGGTATACTTTGGCCCGTATTACAGATTACCTTATATAGTGGCATCCTTTGTATAAATCTCAAGAATTGATCTACGTTTGAAATGCGTTCTGTGATACTGGCTTTAAAATTACATAGATTTTTTGTAACCTAGTAATTTGTGTTCATAATTATAACATTGAACTTAAATAACAAAACATTTGTTGAAGTAGTTCCCCAATTACCACTAAGAATGTTGGATAAAGCAATTCAAGTACATATATATAAAACATTTAGAAATAAAGGTAACCAAACAAAAGTTAGTTTGGTGAATCAGATGACATCACCATTGAATCCGTGTCTACATTCTGTTTCTACATCACCATTTAAAATCAAGCATGATGGTAATAGTAACCCATTGGTTCCATTGTTATAGATAGATTCATGTTGTAAAGTCGATAAATCACAGAAACAAATATAAAATCAATCGTAACGCGCAATCAGTAGTAGGTAATCAAAACACAGTGAAGCTTACATAAGTATGACGTCATGCGCTGTGATTATCGTTACAGTCATAATTGCCGATTGCAGTATTTTACTCTTTTATATTATTGAAAATCTTATAAATCTCAATTTTTAAATAAAACTAAATCAGTTTTTTAATCCTGTGAATGTGTATTTTCCCTCAAGTCATTAAATCTTTGATCATGTCATAATATCGTCACGCCTATTATAGGTCGTCGTAATTTCACGGGAGGATCTCTAACTGTCTTTGATAGCATTGATCCCAATCAAGAGCAAAAAGTAACTATTAAAGAAATTTGCTCGCAGATTGAGAAATGCTTAGAAAATAATGGCGGACATTTAAGTTGATTTCAATTTGACTACGTTATGTTCACTATTTTTCAAAATTATATTTTTCATAGATGTTTTCATGATTTTAAATTCATGATTCATGTAGACTAAACGACGTCTTTACTGTTAGCAGTTACACATTTCTGTATTTCATAAGTGATACAATATGTTCATAAATTTCAAAATTGTTTTCTGCAAATTGGTCATAAATTCGGACGTTTCACGTTAAACGTTTCGCAAGTTCGTCATATTATTTGTTGATATTGGCCATGAATGATAAAAATTTTATAATATCTTTCAGTATTCATTTTCCATTTCATCTAACAAAAAATTAAAACTCAACAAGAATATTGTTATTGCTATTCGTAGAACCGTACATAGAATATTGTGGAGCATTCAACCTGGCATCGAAATTAAATTCACTCTGTCTGTTTCAATGTTCCACTACCTAATGATCAAATTTTCCGAAGGAACTGGAGGTTTTCGATAAGATATCGGATAAAAAAAAGCTATCAATTCAAACATTCGAAAATATACCAGTCAATACTAATTTAAAATGCAGTTCTAATAAAGTAAGACAATTGGTACTCGTTTATGTAAAGAACGTTTCTTTGACAACTTAGTGTTATTGAATTGACATGAAATAGCATGGAAAAATTTGTTGTCTTCAAAAATAACACTCTTCTCGTTGGAAAAAATAATATTATATAAATATGAGTCAATTTTTGTTGACACTATAATCATAGGTCAATGGCGATTGATTTTGAATAGAACAAATCTTTACAAAAGGGGCTTGAAAAAAGATCCTTTGGTAAAATAATTTAAAAAGTTTAACATGCACTTTGAAATAGCAGAGTTGTAATCGATGTTCAGTATAACCAGAAGTGGAATCGTTCTGAAAACAATTGCAAATTTTAGATAAGTATACATTTACTCTGATGCCCAAATTTGAAATGAATCGAAAAATCCACTCCCCAGATACTTCTAATATGCCCTTTAGCGCAGACACCCTGTATATTCACACTCTTAGCTTAGAGAATGCTGGTTAAGGTATATTAAATGCCCTTCTTGGACTTGCGCGTCATGTGCTGTTGTTCCAAACAATATCAAAAACCTTATTTGAGAGCGTTGCAAGTTATTTCGAACGTATGTTAAAATGTCCATACCTGATACGTTATTTTGGTCATACTGCATGGAAGTTTTGTTTATTCTTATGTTGATGTTTCTTATTATCATGTAATTCAAGAATCTCTAAATCAATTATAATTGACTGATTGTACTAACTACTCCTAACAGAAAGATTTTACATTCATTAAATGTTATTTTTCAATATCAGTCAACATGTTGTTTAAGATAGATTCAATGCTCCTTAATTAATTTGACTACAGGTGTATGAGAACTGAAAAAACGAAAATAGTGTATGTGAATGAAGACTAAAGCATATAGTGGTCAATATACAACAGCCGCAATTTGACGCAACTTTTCGATGAGCTGACAAGAAATCCTAACAATTTAACCCCGATTTGCACAATTACTCTCTTGTTTCAGATCCAGATGATTTATGTTTACTGGTCCCAGCACCCTCAGGCAACTCCGAGCACGATCTAATTTGTGCCATTGTTAACTTCGAACAGCCACGCAATAAAAATCCGAAGCCTTTCAAGAAGATACAACATCAAAACTGGGCCAGCTGGGAGAAGCTGTGCTCGTTTTGTCATCTTTTCCTTTAAATTATGCATGGTTTTCTGACACTGGCATCAACGTCTGTGAAGTGATTCTTGCAGGCATGTAGTTCTAGATTCCACATTCCGCGAAGAAACATTCGCAGAAAAGCCTTGGATTAATAAGAACTGCCGAGAAGCTGCCGCAGTTGAGAACAAAGCTTATAAGAACTGGAGAAAAATCCAACAGACGAAACTAAAGCTGAAGATGGGCGAATTAGGAACATTTGTATTTTAACATGGGTAACCATCGTGCGGACCATCTTTCACCATGGAACCCTCTACTCTCCCAACCTTATCTTTATCTAGAATTGTGCATCAGTTGTCTGAGATCGAATTCTCTCCTCTAGCGGTAGAGAAACATCTTTTGAATCTCAAAACTTCTTCTTCTCCAGACTGCTACGGCATAACGGCTGTCACTTTGAAAAATTGTGCATCAGTCTTATCTCTTCCTCTATCGATTATTTTCACCAAGTCATTTTTCCTCTGGTGCCCTGCCATCCGATTGGTTAAGCTCCAATTTTTATAAAAGGAGATAAACGCAACTCGGAAAACTACCGCCCAATAAGCCTAGTCCATATCATAGCCGAAATATGTGAAAAAAATAATCCTTGAAAGAATACTCGAATACTGAATAAAAACATTCCAGAAAACCAACACTGATTTATACCGGGTCTTTCAGTAATTACCATTCATCTGAAGTGTGTGGATGCTTGGTCGAGAATGCTTGACCACCAAATACCTGTCGATGTTATCTACGTGGATTTTAGAGAAGCATTTGACCGTGTCCCTCACCATCGGCTCTTTTACAAACTCAAACACCTGGGTATCCGTGGCAATCTTCTTTCTTGGATAAAGGCATTTATCTCCAACCGCAATTTTCGCGCGAGAGTGGGAAAAACGCTATCTTCTAAACAGTCAGTTTCCAGTGGGGTACCACAAGGATCAGTCCTCAACCACCTTCTATGTCTTATCTCCAGCTCTGACCTACCATCAATAGTAAAATCTGAGTGTTAACTCTTTGCAGATCACACCAAGTTGTACTGCGACTAACTCTCGAGCGCCGCTGCTCTTCAACGTGACCTGAACTCTATACTCAAGTGGTCCGGAGATTGGCTTCTGCCACTCAACTATTTTAAGTGTCGAGTCGATTCATATTCTATTTCTGGCCAAAACATCAGTACTACTAAAGTCCATTCAGACAGATCTGATATTTTCTGACCAAACTTGGACAGAAAATATGAATCAATCGTCCTCCAAAGCGAAAAAATGATCTATATGATTCAAAGGTCGTTTCCTGGTTGCAATATCACTACTTGCAGTACTTTGTACACAACTTACATTCGCCCTATACTAGAGTTCACCGGACCTGTCTGCAGTCCGACTCTTATCCGTGATGTCCAGTGCTTGGAGAGTGTACAGCGGTGCGCAACTAGGATGCCTTATGGTGTTAGATGGCCTAATTATATGGAGAGACTTTGCCTGCTAAATCTACCCTCGTTTTCTGATCGACTTCTCCGTGGGGATCTTATAATCACTTATCGTGCTCTACGTAACCTGTTCGATGTGAAACTCGACGACTTGTTCGTTGTTTGTTTTTCCTTTAACGTGCTCTATTTCCGCCTTTCGGCCAATGACACGCCGGGGAATTCTGTCACCTCACTAACGCGGGAATTTTGCCGAACCCCTCTCGTGTCGAGAGAAGGGATCTTTAATGTCCAACACATCTCTGTTAGACAGGACCGACGGCTTTACATCTCCTCCGAAAGATGGATGCTCAAGCGATTCCCAGAATACGAAAAATCGCAATGACTTTGTGGGGATTGAACCCAGGTAACTCTGCGTAGGAGACGAGCATCGTATCCTCCACGCCACCGAGCCGGCACTCGACGACTTATTTATTTTAAATACCGACGAACGTCCACGCGGCCACCATCTGAAGTTACGCAAAGAAACTACAATGTCTCATGTCGGGAGAGTTTCCTGAGCAACAAGATATGTGGAACTTGGAACGCCCTGCCCGCGGAGGTGATAAGTTCGGAAACAGTGAATTCTTTCAAGAATGCTACGGACTCTTGGCTAGAATCTGGACAAAAATACTAGTTTATATTCACTTTACTTCTCTATTTGTTTGTTTTTTTCAAATATCTATGTAACAATTGATTAAGCGAACACTAATTTCAGTGAAAGAGTTACGAAAGGATTCTTGGAGCACAAAAGTGGAACACGTCAGTTCTGGTCTACGACGAAGGCTATCTTTTCCGCCATTGATTAGAGATGACGGTATTATAGCATCTTCACCAAAAGAAAATGCGAATCTGCCTACAAAGTTCTTTCCGTAATGTTCTCAATTTTGATACATCAAATGCAGTGCCACCAAGCATCCTACATGTTCAATCGACTATGTCTGAAGTGAAATTCAAAGTGCGTACAATGAGGCGTCCTCCTCAAAAATTGAACTATAAAATAGCAATGGGTCTTGATAGAATAGCACCAACTATTTTGTAGAAATGTGCTCCTGAGTTAGCATCAGTTCTTAATCGTCTGTTTCAGATTTCGTATGAGTGTCAGATGTGTCAGAGCGTTGGAAAACTGCGAAGGTACAACCGATTTCATACAAACGCAATAAATGCTAACCTCAAAATGAACGTCCAATGGCACTGTCACCCGTTATGTTCAAAGTTTTTTTTATGCGCGCTTCCCAGGAATAGGCGAACCTGTTACACCACAGGAGTAGGCGCCTGGAAAGAATTGAGGTGTCGGCTTACTCGCTTCTTGAAGGGGGTCAAATTGTAGGATGTTGGGAAGATGTTAGACGAAAGCGAGTTCCACAGCTCACCGGCCCTGTAAACGAATGACTTCTTATAGAGAGAGGTTCGAGGGGTCGTTAAATGTACCGTCATATAATGAGAACTCATTGCCAGTCTAGTGATGCGGCAGAACATGGGTTTTCCCGGAACTACGTCTTTCAGCTCCTTGGAGCATCTTCCGTGGAAGTATCTGTAAAAGAGAGAAAGATCAGCAACTTGTCTTCTGAGAGCCAGCGGTTGGAGATCGCGGGTGATCTCCGGGTGGTCGATGAGGCCCACAGCCCGTTTTTGCACACTATCAAACATCCGCAACGAATGTTTTGGCGCAGATCCCCATACATGGGAACAATATTCCAAAGTATGTCGAATCTGCGCCTTATATAGAAGCAATAGCTGAGATGACATAAAGTATCGCTTGGCTCTGAAAAGAAAAGTAAGCTTAGCTGATGCCGACTTAGATATTGCTGATACATGTTCATGCCAGCAAAACTTGGAGTTGACTTACATTTCGACAAGGTGCATCGATTCTTTGGTTCTCCAGGTTCAACTAACCCCACTCAGACTGTGAGTCAGAGTTTAAGTTATTAATTTGTTGACATCTCTGACGATGAGATTCCGCAGCTCTAATTGGCCGCAGACTACTGAAAGACGAAACCAGTGTACAATCGTCTGCAAAACCGAAGATCTGGTACTCTGTAGATGACAGAAGATCGTTTAACTGCAACAGAAACAAGTTTGGCGAAAGAATGAATCCCTTAGGTATTCCTGCTTGCAACCGGAATCAATCAGATTTTATACCGTCGACCACAACTTGTATTGATCTATTTGAAAGAAAGCTACTCATCCAACCCCACAATTTTTCGGGAAGCCCATATGCAGAAAGTTTATTGCTGCAAGACCATACTGACGGTCGTTAAGAATTCCCTGCCAATCAAGATATTTGATGAGTTCATCATTTATAACTCTCTCCATCACTTTGTATATAATGGGAAGAAGTGCACAGGGCGGTAGTTTTGGGGTAAGGACTTCTTTCCTTTCTTTGGGATCGATTGAATTCTCGCTATTTTCCTGCTGCTTAGAAAAGTCTGGCTTTCATACGAAATCTGAAACAGACGGTTAAGAATGGGTGCTAGTTCGGGAGCACACTTTCTCCGAACAATTGGCGGTATGTCGTCTAGACCAACTGCCTTCGTGCAGTTCAGCTGCTCGATAGCCCGTCTCACAGTGACTCTGTACTTGATTTCTGGCATGAAAGAATTCTTAGGTTTAATGTTCGTTGGCATTACGTTAGATGAATCTGGCACAGAAAACTTTGAGAACAAGAGAGCAAAGATATCGGCTTTCTCTCTCGGAGATGATGCTATACTTCTGTAATCTAACAAGACGCGGAAACGCAGGTTTGCAGAAATTGGTACTGACAGTCTTCGCCATAGACCAGAATTGACTAGTCCGCTTGCCTGATCAAGAAGTTTATTACCCTTCGTTGAAATTGACCTTTGCTCTTGAAGTTGTCAGGTTGCATACGTTCAGTATTCCTGCACTGAATCTGTTACAGAAATCATTCATGCAGGAATGGATCTCTACATTCCTCATTCCAAGAAAAGAACCGCCAGGAGCAGAGCTTACAAGTTATGGAAGATGAATCCAACAGACGAGACAAGAACAACCTTCGAACGTACACGAAACGTATACAACCTGACAACTGCAAGAGCAAAGGCCAATTTCAACAAAGGGGTCACTAATAAACTCCTTGAACAGGCAAGCTGTACTAGATAATTCTGGTCTATGGTGAAGACTGTCAGTGCCAATTTCTGCAAATCTGCGTTTCAGCCTCTTGATAGAAAAACGGAAGTATAGATAGCATCATCTCTGAAAGAGAAAGCCGATCTCTTTGCTTTCTTGTTCTTAAAGAACTCTGTGCTGGATTCATCTAACGCAATACGACCGAATATTCCACCTAAAAACTCTTCCATGGCAGAAATCAAGTACAGAGTCACTGTGAGACGGGCTGTTGAGCAGCTGAACTGCACGAAGGCATTTGGTCTAAACTCATCAAATATCTTGAGTTGCAGGGAATTAATATAGACCGTCAGTATGGTTTTCGCAGGCAAAGATCGACAGGATATCTGCTCTTCTACTTCACTCATAATTGTACAGCGAGGATGGAAAAATATGGGGAATCTAGAGCAATACCCCTAGACATCTCTAAAGCCTTCTATAGGATTTGGCATGCAGTTTTGTTGAATAAACTTGCTGCATATGGGCTTCCCCAATTGCGGGGTTGGATAAGTAGTTTTCTTTCATATAAGTCAATACAAGTTGTGGTCGACGGTATAATATCTGATTGTTTCCAGTTGCGAGCAGGTGTACCTCAGAGATCCATTCTTTCGCCAACCTTGTTTCTGATGCAGATAAACGATCTTCTATCATCTACTGAGAACAAGATCTTCGGTTTTGCAGACGATTGTACCCTGGTTTCGTCTTTCAGTAGTCTGCGTCCGATTGCAGCTACGGAATCTCATCGTTAGAGATGTCAAAAAAATTAATAACTTAAACTCTGACCTACAGAGGATATCTGAGTGGAGTCAGTTGAACCTACTGAGCTTCAACGCGAGCAAGACGCAAGCATTTACGTTTTCTTGAAAGGTCCCCGCTAGAGAACCTCCTCTAATAATGAAAGGCCAATAAATTGCATCCAAAGATTCGATGCACCCTTGGAACAACGGTCAACTCCAAGTTTTGCTGGCATGAACATGTATCAGCAATAACTAGGTCGGCATCAGCTAAACTTAGTTTTCTTTTCAGAGCCAAGCGATACTTCACGTCATCTCAGCTGTTGCTCCTAGATAAGGCGCAGATTCGACCTGCTTTGGAGTATTGTTCCCATGTATGGAGATCTGCGCCCAAACATTCGTTGCGGATGTTGGATAGTGCGCAAATACGGGTTGTGCGCCACATCGACCACCCGGAGATTACCCGCGATCTCCAACCGCTTGCTCTCAGAAGACAAGTTGTTGACGTTTCTCTGTTTTACAGATACTTCCACGGAAGATGCACCAAGGAGCTGAAATATCTTGTTCCGGGAAAACTCATGTTTCCATATGGCGGTTCATTTAACGACCCCTCGAACCTCTTTCTTTCTCTTCTTTCAGGAAACGAGTAAGGAGACACCTCAATTCTTCGCAGGCGCCTACTCATGTGGTGTAACAGGTTCGCCTATTCCTGGGAAGCACGCAAAAAAAAAAGAGAATTGATTATTTGAAATATCGGCATAAAACGATTATCCAGATAAATTTTTTTTGTTACTGAGTTGGCAAAATTGTTTTCAATACTGGCGCGGAGTTTGACAGCGATCTGCCATTTAGTCTATTTACAGTGCTCGATTTTGTCAGTTTTCACCAGCGTGTTTTGCGATTTTCACAATGGATAAAATTATCGAACGAAAAATTCGTCTGAGCTTTTTTTATTACAAATGGAATTTCGTGTTCCGAATCGCTGAAAATGTTACAAAATGCTACAGGTAAATCGGCTTCATCAAAATAATGTACATATGATTGGTACAGAACATTCAGCAGCAGCCGAGATGTGGTGGTGGATTCGCCTCACTCTGGTCGGTGATCAACACCTTCAAATGAAGTTTACATAGATTAAGTAAAGGAAATGGTAATTGAAAACCGTTATTTGAGTTTGAAAGAGATAGAAAATGAACTTTCTGTGTCTGTTGCCGTTTGACTAGTTCCAAGAGACCTTAATTTTCTTCAAGCTGTGAATAGCGTAAACGTCGCTGGAGGCATGCTAAAACGAGACAATTCCGATCCCATATTCATAAACCGCATTATAACTGGTGATGAGACATGGTTTTAGGTGTTTGACATGCAGATAAAATAAATAAAGAATATAACCTGAGCGTTATGCGGCGGTTGATAGAGCAAATTCGTCGGAAAAGGCCAAATTTGTAGAAAGAAAATTAATGGATTTTGCATCACAATAATGGAGCTCTCTCTACCAAAAAAGGCTCTTTTATATGACAAAACTTTGTATGGACGGAACCAAAGCAAAAGTTCGACTGGGAAGTCGGACCTCTGAAGAATTAAAATAGTCTCCAGCAAGGCGATGTACTGTCCCCTTTACTATTCCATACATTCCTGGAAAAATCTATAGGAGCAGCACAAATAAAAGCGGAGTTTCTCACAGCTACGGGTCCCAAACTGTTGCTTGCGCATGCAGATGATATAGATCTTGTTGGAAATACAGTGGTCACTATTAAATTCATCTTCAATAAATTAGAACCAGAAACAAGAAAGATGGGCGTGAGAATCAACGAGGAGGAGACGAAGTACATTTGCCTCAACACACAGGGAGGAGAGATATGCTAGGACAAAACATAAGGATCGAACCTTATTATTTCGAAAGAGTAGAGCCATTCAAATACCTTGGAGCTTCAATAACAGCATATAACGCCATAAAGAGATAAAAGGTGAATCCAATTGGCCAACCGATGCATGTATGCTCTGGAGAAGCTTCTGAGATCCAAAGGTCTATCTAGAATGTCGAAGCTAAAATTTTATAAATCGATAATAAGACCTATTATCACTTAGGGCTGTGAAACCTGGGCACTAACCAAGGACAATGAGGAAAAGCTTAGACGGTTGGAGAGTAAGATCCTACGGATGATCTACGGCCCCCAACATGACCCCACTACAGATCAATACCATACAAGAACTTATGCGGAACTAAAAGAGCTATACAGAGACACTACCATCAAGGCGCAGCGGTTGAGGTGGCAGGTTATGTCCAGAGGATGGAGAACGAAAGGCTGATGAAGCTGATTTGGGAGGAGATACCATACAGAAGGATACCACCAGGACGTCCACAGTTGCGTTGGCGAGATAATATAAAAGCAGATCTATCTAAATTAAATATATCCTTTGATCCAACCCTAATGGAAGATAGCAATAGGTGGAGGAGTATTGTTAAGTAAGCCAAGACCCTCCCAGGGTTGTAGTACTTTTTGATGATGATGATAGTGGACCATCTCACATTGTTGTGAATGAATTTCTGACCAAAAACTCAACATATACCATCGAACAACCACCGTATTCACCTGATATGGCTCCGGCCGACTTTTTTCTGTTTCCAAAACTTCGGGGAACCCATTTCGAAACGATAGAAAACATAAAAGTGAAATCGACTGCGGAAAAAGCGTTTGCAAAATGTTTTGATGATTGGATTATTCGTTCGCGTAAATGTATTATTTCGGAAGGGGCAATCTTTGAAGGCGATACAATAAATTTGGACGATAAATAAATATTTTGTGTTTCATAGATCAAATTTCGGTACTTTCTTCACAGAATGTGTGAATCCCTCTATAATTTGAAACTTTGTTATCTCCCAAGAATGAGGAGTTTTAACATCATCACAAAGAAGTTTCTCGCAGATTTCAGGACAACGGACGGAAGAGTATAGAATGAACTCAATGTAACCCACGATTAGATAAACGGAAAAGCTAAATTTTCTCCTTCATATGGATAAAGTTGTTGTGAGGACTAGAATGCGAAAATTTAGAGTAAATTCGTAAATTTGATCAATCTGCAAAAATCATACAGCTTAAGAAGAACAGTTATCTAATCGACTTAGTGAAAATAATACACGACGAACAAGATGTTGCATAGTTCGTTAGATTGTACTTGACAGCCTCTTTATCTTGCCTTTCACAAGCAACGGATTATCATAGTTTTTCCACTGCATAAGATAACCATTTAATTCCTTGATAAATTCACTATGAACGATTTGATGAGGAATAAAGACATCTATCTTCGCCTGTTCGCAACATTTCTTATTTTGTGCAGCACGCGGTATCAATCAATGGAACTGATGATTGCCACGACTTGCACAGTTGAACTTATCTTGGGTCGTGAGGTTACTCTCATAACAAACTGCTAATTGAAAACCGCCCAGTAATATACAGCTTTTCAGAACTGCAATACTAATTTTGTTTCAGGGCTGACGAGGTTACATACATCAAACTAATAGGCGTCGATTAATAATCGAAGAAGTGCCAAATTAAAAACTGCCCTCTGGTGGTTGGCAGCGAATCAAATCAGTGAAGAGAAGTCGGTGCAGAATAACTCAGCGAACCTTTGCTGACTTTCTCTACGTAATATGTTGCCAAGTGTATAATTTATTTATCTTTCAAGAAAACACATTTTAATTTCGAATGGAAGTATACACTTGAGCCGAAAGCTTTTTTCTAAAAGAAACTGTAAATATTCCTTTAACCATCTAGTAACGACAAAGTTATTTCAGTAAACCATCAATCAGCCTATTCAAGCCATTGTGATTAAATTTCGTACATATTTTATTATGGATATTAATTCAGCAATTCGTATCCGTAGTGTGAACAAGAGAAGAATATCATTGCATCCACCAGAGTAAATGTCATCTGTTAAGAAACCATACAGCAGCTGCAGGAGCTAAGAAATTAGAACCTGGAAAAAAATCTTCATTATCTCCGGTGGTGATGTGGTTCGTTTTTGGATGGATATGTAAATTGCCAGAGCTAGTTTAACAACTTCCAATTCAACATTGGACCGTATTTCCTTGAGGATGAGGATTACTAAAACGTTACGGTAAAAAACCAAGGTACTTGTGGATGAATAGGAACTTATTTCCCTAAAATAAAAGAATAAGGCTTCGTAAACGTGTGGCTTTAACAGGTGCCAGATGCCATACTGCACGCAATACTAGATAAGATATTAAAATTGAGTGAGGACTGACTTACATCCTTGCCACTGCAACCCAGTGGCACATTATGGCACACTATATACTAAATTTCACCTACCAACTCTATTCTTCTTCTAAAGGCTTTGTAGATGAGAGCTTGATAAGCTCAGTTAAGTTCCATTTGTTACAACCAAGTATCTCAAGTCTGATGCTATCTCCAGTTGGCAATTCTAATGTGACGTGTTCTATTGATTCAGTCTAAGAAATCTAACCTAACCCAACTTACTTGTGAGATTTATGAGACGATAGTGTCCCATTCAGATGGCAATTATAACTCTCAGGTCTAGCCGGGAGAGTTTGAGGCAAGCCTTCACTATTGCAGTGGAAGGTCCAGTGATAGCAAGCAGAGAGTCTCTGCAGGAGAATTTCAAATCTAGACTCCGGTCCTAAGAATCCCATGGCTGTTACATGAGCTTCCAATTAGTCCGCCTTCTCTCCCTTAATGCCCGAGTAGGTTAATCTAACCCACATCGGATGGAGTCCATTCTCTTTTCCAGTTTGGCGACGGTTAAGTGACATTCCTGCACAATAAGTGATATTTGTAATAATTTCATTGATCCTCCTTAAGCATGATGATAGCACAGTGATCAATGGCGAATATTTCTGTTTGAAAAGCACTCGCATGCTGGCTAAGATAATTAGACTTATGTCTTGGTAGCAACTGGACTATATACACCAGCTCCAACGCCTTGGGCAGTTGGAGCCGTCTGTGAACCAACAGGGATCCTCAAGTACATGGTCCTTGGAGCTGTTCCAGTTCTGTCTGCTAATAATGTCGGTTTCCGGTATTGTTATATCAGGCTTCAATCTCAGCATCTCGTTGTCCTCAATTTCAGACTGTTAGGGTGCCGGCTACGAAGCTGAATATATTCGTCCAATTTCGGAAAAGATGATTAAATCTGTGCGTAGCTATTCTTGCAGCTCTTCTCATCACCATATGAAGAGGTGCAAGACTCAGTATCAGTTCTATAGCTGTAGTAGGTGTAGAGCAATTTGTGATCAAGTGAAGGATTGCTGTTTAAAGATGCACTCCTATCAAGCAATGTAGACATATGTGAAATGAGGTCCCACCACCAACACAAACAGCAGCTGAAGTTGCGTTGGGGCAAGTCCCCATTTCTTTCCACAGATCCGTTGACATCCTATGAGGAATGTCAAGTCCTGGGTATTATGTTTACACTGCACGCGATACTATGAACTGATCTAGGTGCGAGTTTGGTACGAAATTTATCTTATGTTTTGGCACAGTCATTTGAGAATTTCTGTGAAGGTAGTTAATATCTCTCGTCTCTAGGAACAAGAAAACCACAATCTGAAGTGGAAGATAATATTAAATATGTCATGAGAAATCGGAGAGAGAATGTCAAAATTAGACTTTCAGAATGGTCCTCCTGAAGCGTTGTAACCGCGGGCAATATTTTCACGAAGTTATCTTCAGAAAGATAATGCTAAGCATTGATTCATCGATCCAAATTAATAATTCAAGTCAATAAAATTTCTGTGTTGTTGAAAATTTCGAAAACCAAATTATTAAATAATATCTTTTACATATAAACGAATTATCACTGCCAGTCTGACAAGGATATGCTCCGGGATAAAGGATATCAACTAAGTTTCTTGTTTTTTTCGATCTTACCTATTCATGGGTCGAATCTATAATCATTATTGAGATATGACGTACACCTGGTTAACAGCCAGATAAGTCCTGGAGCGTTAGCTTTCCGACAGATTGCATCTTACAGACACAGTGTGTAGCGTGTTACGGTATATAGTTGAACTAGTTTGGCTTCATCTGTGCCGTTGTAGCTGTTAGCAACCTCTGTTACTTTACTGGAGGCCGCCAATTGTATACGTGTACATATTGAGATGAGTAGGAGGCTGTGAATATATTATTTTTATGAATACATGGTGAGAGTTCAGATACCTATAAACTCAAACATGAAAAAATAACATAGATATTTGAAAAAAACAACAAAAAGCTGAGCAGTGAGAACACATTGTGCAAGACTAGGGTTCAGAATAGATAGAAGAAATAAACAAGTAGAGAAATAAAGCAAATATAAACCAGAACGACCTCTGAATCATATAGATCATTTCCTGCGCTTTGGAGTTCGATTGATTTATAAGTTCCGTTCAATTTAGGTCATCGGAAACGAGTACTCCCAGATCTGAAAGGCCTTTGGTAGTGCTGATGTTTTGGCCAGAAATACTATATGAATGACGCGGGTTGTTTCTACCCATGTGAAGGACTCTACACTTGGAGTAGTTAAGTGGCAGGAGCCAGTCTCCGAACCACTTGAGTATAGAGTTGACGTCACGTTGAAGGGTTGTGGCGCTCGAGAGTGGGTTGCAGTACAACTTGGTGTCATCTGCGAAGAGTGGACACTCAGATTTTGCTATCGATGGTAGGTCTGAGGTGAAGAGAAGAAATAGAAAGGGACGGAGGACTGATCCTTGTGTTACCCCACTGAAAACTTACTGTTTACAAGAGAGCGTTTTTCCCAATCTCACGAGAAAATTGCGGTAGGAGATAAATGCCTTGATCTAAGAAAGAAGATTGCCATGGATACCCAGGTGTTCAAGCTTGTAAAGGAGCCGAGGGTGAGGGACACGGCCAAATGCTTTGCTGAAATCCAGGTAGATAACATCGACAGGTATTTGGTGGTCGAAAATTCTCGACCAAGCATCCAAACACTTCAAAAGATTGGTAATTACTGAACGACCCGGTATGAATACGTGTTGGTTTTCTGGAATGATTTTATTCAGCAGAATGAATGCGAGTATTCTTTCAAGGATAATTTTTTCACATACTCTGGCTATGATAGGGACTAGGCTCATTGGAGTAACTATTACGCTTAACCAATTGGATGGCAGGGAACCAGAAGAAGTTTTGAAATTCAATAGACGAGAATTCGATCTCAAACAACTGATGCGCAATTCTACGCGAAGACAAGGTTGGGAGAGTCTAGGGTTCCATGGTGAAAGATGATGTAAACGAATTGGCCAGTATGTTAGCTACTTCAAGAGGCGTTTGACACAAGCGTCCACTAGGATCATTTACAACCGGAAAGGTTACCTTTGTGCGCGTACCAGAAGGAAGTATATGAAAAACCTCTTGCGGTTGCCTCCAGATACAAGTTGTGTCTCAAATTTCTTCTTAGCCTCCCAAATTCTGTTGGACAGCATATTTGAGTATTCTCTGTGGGCTAGGTACTCAACATCCAACTTTCTCCGAGTGTATCGATGCCAAATTGATTTTTTGTGGCGAATCATCTTAAGTATATTACTGTCAATCCAAGGCTTAGATGGTATGGTGACAACGGTTCTGGATGTAGTACACTTGGTGTTTTGTTCTCTAAGAGTAGTCAAGAATGCGTTCCACATCGATTCCACGTCCACGCAATCTTGAAACAAAAAAGTCCAATCGATCTCCTCAACCCTCCTATTCAAATCGGGGTATATTGTGGATTGTATTATTCGGCAGCATTTCCTGTTTGTAACAGGAAATGTCAGCTGTATCTTGGAGAGGAAAGTCTCGTGATCGGATCTTCCAAATGGTGGTAAGTGAACAAGCTCATGAACTAAATTAGGATCGTTCACCAAGACAAGGTCAAGTAAAGAGGGATTTTGATTGACTCTGAAGCGGGTTGGTTCCTTCACAAGATGGTGCAGATTATTTCGACAAACGGTATAGAAGGTGAATTCTATACCCAATTGGGTGCTAGAGGCCACTGGACATCCGGTAAGTTAAAATCTCCTGCGATGAAAAGTATCCTCCGAGAAACAGACAACTCAGAGAGACACTCACACATTGCCGAATCATTTGGCACGGGCGAAGTCGGTAAATACACCTAATTGAGATAGAGGTTCTCCCCCAGCACCCGTGACGTCGAGGAACAGGTTGTCTATGCCAAGATAGTCAACAGAAAATTATGCAACCAGGAAACTGTATAAAAGCTGAAACGATGTTGGAAATTTCGCTCCCGTGTTTGATGTAGGAGGCCCAGATGAGAATTAAGTCGATTGAGAATACATTCCCTCAAAAATTTGGAATCATCGGCCCATATGATGTTCTCTGGGTTTTCTTGAATATGAACCTTCAAATCTTCACAGGAATCAATCCAAACCGTCGCGTCTCCCAGATTCATCGATGATATTAGAGAGAATTTGTAGGGGTAAAAATTATTTTTGTACGAAATTTCATTGAGTGATGTACGAGTAAGTTCGACATATTACTCGTAGATATAAATAAAAAATGATGAATACATTCATGATAACCTCGTTTGAGTATTTATTTGCCATTATATCGAACAAAATACTTTATACAAACAATATACAGCTATTTTAAATGATTTTTAAACGTCAAACTCAGACGCTAGAAATAAATACACTCTGTTTCTATGTTCTACGACCTAATGATTTATTTTCCCAATGTATTGAAAGCCTTATACCAAATATTTATTTGGACTACGGTTCTAATGAAGTAAATAAATAGATACTCGTATTTACAAAAAATATTTATTTGGCAATTTAGTATTACAGAGTTAAAAAGAATTGTTTGAGCACCCTATATACAGGGTATCCCAAGTTGAGTGGCCTATTAGACGTTCAAGAGAACTAATAATGCTATCATTCTGAAATTTCATTAATTGATTCAGTTGGTCCGAAGTTCTATTTCTAAAATTTTCACCTCAATGGCACTTTTGGTTATATCGAAAATCCATACCAACTTTGTTATTTAATATAGAACACCCTGTATATTGATGACTGATTTGATAACACTTGTTATTCTAGTCACAAAAACACCTGACACATAAGTCGTAGCTTGTTTCGTTCATGAATTATCTCAGTTTCACTTGAAATTTATGGATGTTTTGCTCTTTGGAAAAATTGATATATCTTGAAAACAGTGTGAGCTACCAAAATAATGAAAAGTGTTTTTTTGCAAGCAAGAAACTATGCGGGACATATTTCATATCCGACGAATCTCAGTTAGTATACAGAGTGCTTTAATACTAGAATTTCAGAACTATAGCATTATTAGTTCTTCATGAACGTCTCTTAGGCCACTCAACTTGGGATACCCGATATAAAATAGCAATCGAAAGTACTTTTCCCCTCAAAAGTGATACTTTTCTCGTTGAACTGGAAACAAGTAATAATTTAATTTTATTTGTTTATTTATTCTATTATTATTCTACGCAAAAAAGATAATACTATAATTCCAAATGTTTCGATGAGAAATTATAGCATAAAGGTGGTTAATATAAGAAAATAATAAAAACAAGTACTGTGTTTTGAGGAATTTTACTTGATAATTGCGATTCGTAACGCGTTTCACTACACCGTAGCTTCTTCAGACGAATGAATGTATAGAAAATATAAATGAGAATATAACTATAAATGTTCTTGAGTAATTAAAAGCTTATTGGGTTGCTTCTTCTTAAGTGGTTATTTATGACAGGTATATCCAATAAAATTAAGGAATAGATTGCTCCCCGAAGAGATTCAATAGAGGTGAAGGGCTTAAATCGACTTGTTCATTGATGAGTCTACCTGAGTGTTTGTATTTATTGATTTCTAAAGTTTCCCAAAGATCTACCTTCCAATATTTATTATCTGTATGCAAAATATCAAACTGTGGGTCAAAAGAGTGATTATTTTCTAAGAGATGATTCGCGTAATTTGAATCTGATTTTTATTTGAAAAATTGCGTTTATGTTCCGATATTCTAATATTAAAATTTCTATGTGTTCTACCAATGTAGAAATTATCACAGTCATTGCAATTCAATCTATAAACACCTGATTTATTGGTTTTACCTAGTAAGGTTTTATTATTTTTATATATTTGCCTAAATTATTATAAGTTTCGAAAGCTATGTTGAAATTATTGCTACTTAAGAATGATTTCAGTTTCTCCATGTAATGCCAACGAAGGTTAAGGTGTTGAATTTTTGTTTCAATTTATCGACAGGGTAAACTTCATTCAATGCGATTGCACTTTGTTTTTATTTAAAATATTATTTATTAGTTTGGGATTGTAACCATTATTTTTGGCTATTTGTTTAATCAAATTTAGTTTTTGTTGAAATTTTCTGGTGATAACGGGATGTTAATCAATCTATATAAAACTATTGAATGCTGACATTTTATGTTGATATGGATGACACGACGAGTTATGTATTATAATATCTGTATGTGACGGCTTATGGTAAATTGCAAAAACATGTTTTCCATTTTCATTCGAAATTGTTACGTCTATGAAATTTATCGAATTATTGCTTTCTATTTCGGTTGTGAATCCAATTTTTGGATGTAATGAATTTATATGATTTTCGAAAATTTTTAACTGTTTATCTGTTCCTGTGAAGCAAATAATGATATCGTCTACATAGCGATACTATTGAATCTCTTCGAGGAGCAATCTCTTCCATAATTTCATTGGATATACCTGTCATAAATAACCACTCAAGAAGAAGCAACCCAATAAGCTTTTAATTACTCAAGAACATTTATAGTTATATTCTCATTTATAATTTCTGTACATTAATTCGTCTGAAGAAGCTGTGGTGTAGTGAAACGCGTTACGTACCGCAATTATTAAGTAAAATTCCTTAAAACACAGTACTTGTTCTTTATTATTGATAATGGAATTTTACCGAGTAAAAGCCTCCCAAATTCAAAATATAAGAAAAGATAAATTTCACAAAAGATGCATGATAAAGAATGATAATCAAAAAAATTGAAAAGTACACTATGCTATTTGAAATATCAAAGTTGTAGACAATATCCGGTATAACTGGAAGTGGTACCACTAATCTGAAATTAATTGAAAATTGTAGATCAGCACTCTAGTGATAAAATTTGAAATTAATCGATTAACCCGTTCTTTCGATACTTGCAATGAGCCTATCAGCACGGACACCCTGTGTAATGACAAATGGTGAAAATATTTTTTGACTCCTTTGTAGATTATATTGATTTATTTTTCATTATAAAAAGTTTCTATATAGTTGTAAAAGAATGATAATATCTAATGTCAATTCTTTACGTTGCTTTGTTTCTATGAATGGACTGTAACTGAAAGGTACGAAAACTAAATCTATTTTAAAGAAGATTGTCCGTCGCATAATTGGATACAGAATAAAAGCATTACCTGTTATTTCTGGAAGATTAGAATTCAAAAGCAGAGGAATCATCTTCTAATACATAGTTATACGAAAAATCCCCCCATTCGGCACCACAGCTTTAGTCCACTGCAATCGCTCAGCGATCCGGAGACAAGACAAATCGAATGTCAGCCGCTAATAAGTAACCAGCAATAGCTGGACAAATGTATTTTCCTTGCCGTCCGACGGGCCGACACAAAAACCCATCCAGCGATTTGTAATTTGTATCGCTCGAGGTAATTATAAGATGTGGACATGACGCGTCCTTTAGAATGTATAGATTTAATAATGAGTTTCTCTATCTGAACAATTTTTTTCGAGGAATAATATAAAAGCGAGACAAAAGTTCATTTTTCAATTTGATTGCTTCTAGTTCAAGGGCTCTTAAAGAATATACCACAAGACCGAAAGGTGTTCGTGTTGTTCTGCTGTATTTTATTTGCGATATTTTTGGATATTTCTTTTTTTGATGGAGATTACAAGCACACTATTATATTATATTGTTCAATCAATTATGAAATAAAATTTTCGAATCAATATACCTGAAAATAAATGAGATAAAAACACAAGGTTTAACTTTAATCTATACTTTATTTGAAAAAATTCGACGACGTTTCGCTGACACAGCAGCTTTATCAAGAATGACAAACAGAATGAAGAGTATGATATTATAAACTCGAATAATATATATAAATCGAAAAGTTCAAAATTAGATCTCCTAGAAGCATTAGAAATAAATAGATACAAACATTCGGACAAGCTTTTGAATGAGCAGGTAGATGTGAATTCTTCACCCCTACTTAACTTGTTTAATTAGTTTTATTACCTTTCATACTAACTGTACAATGGCTCGGTGTGGATTTTCCTGTTATTAATTCAACTTGTTCTACGATTTGTTTGTAATACCATACTCTTCATTCTGTTTATCATTCTTGATAAAGCAGCTGTGTCAGCGAAACGTCGTCGAATTTTTTCAAATAAAGTGTAGATTAAAGTTAAACCTTGTGTTTATATCTCATTTATATCATGGATCTACAACAAGTAACGGCCTCCACAATTCAAATACCTGAAAATTATAAGTTCAGGATGTATGGAGCTGTGAAGCTCTATGTCAATTGAAAACGAGTCTACTTTAGCAATAACTTAACATTGAAACAATTTCACATGGAGACTACATAAGAAGCACCCACTCCATGTCTGCAAGCGTACTGGGTTTTCAAGAGGACGCTAGTGTTCCTAATGTACCAAAATAGGATTATGGTATGAGGCGTTAGTTGAAAATTTGAAACAGAAAAACAATTCTAATTATTTCAAAATTAATTCATTCGAACTAAACAAAAAATTATTTCGATTCTGCCGATAAAAATAATATAATGTAATACCTAATTATATTTATTGATTAAATATAATTAGGTATTATATTATTTCAATCGGCACAATCGAAATCAATTTTTTTATTAATTAAATATAATTGACATATGTGTTTCACATTTAACAATTGGGGATGTAACGTCTCCGAGTGGAGTTTGTAATTTTTCACACGAGAAGCTGATTCAGTACTTATAATTATCGATATTGGAAGAGTTTAACTATAACATATAACGTAATGAATGTTTAAAGAAAAAAAGACTTACCAATTGATGGAAGTTGAGGTTGGGAAATGTATTTATTAGTATAGGTTCTTCGTCCTTTTAACGCACAAATCGAGTTGCACAAAATAATATTTATTCGCACAAAATCAACTAGTATTCTCAATAGTGTATAGGAACCGGCATACGTGATCGTTTCGAAAAAAGTGATTCCGTTCTGTTTCTAATCTGTAAGTGATCTGTCTTCCTCTTGATTGCATGTAGCCCTCTCCTTTCCTCTCATTGTGTGTGATGAAGATATGGGATATTATGTGGAAACGGATTATACAGGATGGAAGGAAAGAAGATTGGCAAGTACAATGATTTTTTATGAACTATTGGAAATGTATGCAAGTTGAAATTAAAGAAAATCGCGACAAGTATGATCTCTTTCCTTAATTTGCATGATATATAAAAATGAGAAATAAACAAAAATAGAATAATAAGCGAAAAGAATTGAAATCAAATTATTAAATAAAATAAATGAAAAATTAAATTTAGGGGAGTAAAGGGGAAACGAAACAGAGGAGTCAGGGGGAAAAATCATTGTCTTCAAAACAGCTTTTCGAGAAAAGCAAAGTTTCGAACTGAATAGCTCGGATCAACCAGGCCCGCCGTAAGCGGGCGTGCAAGGCGTGCAATGCACGCGGGCGGCGCATTCAGGGGGGCGGCAAATCAGACAATCATCGACTAAAATTCAGACATTGTCACCTCACAATACTAAAAAGATTATCCCTATAAAAATAATATGATGAACGGCGCCCAAATATTTCTTTTCTATCGTAGCATTACATAGCGCCGTCTATTGAAATTCATGAGAACAAAGTTAATCCGTATCGTGCTCTATGCGAAATAGGGAAATTCCACAGATATCAGGGGAAATCCCCTTAAAACTCATTTCTTTGTTTTTATTTATTTAACACAAATGCGAAAGTGATGTGAGTGAACAACAAACTTCAATTATTTGGTTATAGCCCTAATGTGAGATCCGGAAATGGTCCAGGATACTTAAAATTAATAATATTCTGTATATTTCTGTGCGAAGTGTGACTATAAAAATAATTTAGAAAATTATTTATATTATCCGTCGGCGCAAAAACCATAATTATGGTAAGTGTCTTTGTTTAATTAATCAGCATATGGGCGCATTCATATAAACAGCAGGTATTCATGTAAAATTTAAAGGTTATTTTACTGAAAAACTTAAAGTAAAGATTTATTAAAAAATGTATTAAAATTAATACAGAGTGTAACAAAAGTAACTTAAGTAACGAAAGGACATTCCATAATCAATACGAACAACTTTTACTATGGGGTCAACTCTGAAGTCGCGAAAAAAAATTAGTTATTCCATTACATTTGTGTGCAGTAGGTATGAACATTATTATTGTGATGTAAAGGGTATTTTTTCTGTTATACAACTTAAAAGTGAAGATTTATAAAAAAATATCAAAATTATACCTATACAGGGTGTAACAAAAGTAACTTAAATCCCGAAAGGGAGTCATTCTACACATAAATACGAACAACTTTTACTATAGGGTCAACGGTGAAATCGCGAAAAAAAATAACTATTCCATACAAAATGTATGGAAAAGCTGATTTTTTTTCGCGATTTCAGTGTTGACCCTCTAGTAAAGGTTGTTCGCAATAATGGGTGGAATGATCGACCCCCTTTTGGGATTTAAGTTACTTTTGTACAACCGTATACTGAACTTATTCAAAAAAATTCCAGGAACCACAAAAAAGGAAAAAAATTTCAGGAGCTCAATTTCGACGGCAAAAACGAGAAAAAGATACAGAGAAAAAAAAACTAGCGGGATCTCTTGAGAAATTTTTAGCAGCAAACCAGAAAATAGGTTATGGACTCTGAATGTCAAGAGAATGTTGACGTTGTAAATATTCAGTAAAACTGGAAGCTGTTTAGTAATATCGATGGAAGAAAATTTGCAAACAGTTATTACTCTAGAAATCTTCCTAATGGAGATAAAATTAACAGAGAATGGCTTGTTTACTGTCTGCTAAAACTGTAAGTAGTCTGTCAGCTCCAAGCGGTTTTTCCGATTGGCAACATCTGTTATCTACCTTAAAACGACACGAAACAAGCATTTCCCATAGCGAAAATTTTAAATGTTGAGTCCAACTAAATCATATGTTAAAAATAAAACTACTGTAAATCAAATGCAACTGAGACTATTAGAATCTGAAAAAAACAATGGTGTGATGTATTGGAAAGGATCATAGCTGTTATAAAATTTTTATCTCATCAATGTCTGGCGTTTAGGGGCTCGTCCAAAATATTATATGAGCATGATAATGGTAATTTTCTCAAATCAATAAAATAATAGTATCCTTTGATTCAGTTATGCGGGAACATATTCACAGAATTCAAGCCTCGAAATTCGATTCAACTCGCATGACTCACTATTTAGGAGATCAGATTCAGAATGAAATCATTGATTTACTCGGCACGACCATAAAAAATTATATCCTGAACAAAGTCAGAGAATCAAAATATTTCTCTATCATATTAGATTGCACACCAGATGTAAGTCACACAGAACAAATTACAGTTATACTAAGGTATGTTGTTTTAATCAGTGAAACTAAAAATGTTACAATATGCGAAAGTTTTATTGGCATCTGTCCGATAACCAGATCCACAGGTGAAGGACTATTAAATTTTGTTTTAGATTTATTTTCGCAATTAAACCTTGATATTAAAAACTTACGTGGTCAAGGTTATGACAATGGTTCTAATATGCGTGGAAAACACAATGGATTACAAAAAAATATTGGAAATGAATAATCGTGCATTTTACGTTCCATGCTCGGCGCATAGTCTCAATTTGGTGGTTAACGATGCAGCAAATATAACTCACGACACGGTCAACTTTTTCAACTTAATTCAAGAAATTTACTTTTCTTTTCGTCTTCTACCAAAAGGTGGTCCATAATTTGCAAGCATTTACCTGATTTAAAACTAAAGGCATTAAGTGCCACGCGATGGTCTAGCAGAATCGATGCAGTCAAACCTTTACGGTATCACCTCGAAAAATATTTGACGCTTTACTTGAAATATCAGATAACAATTCGTCGGAATGGGATTGTACAACAACTCACAAAGCACATTCGCTTGCTTTGAATATTCAAAATTATAGGTTTATTTGCTTAGTTGTAATTTGGTTTGATATTTTAAACGAAATTAATGCTATTAGCAAAATGATGCAAAACCCCACAATAAATACTCAAACCTGCATAAATTTGTTAAATAAATTGATTCATAAATTCACAGAATATCGCACAGATGAGCATTTCGAAAGGGTGTTAGAAGAAGATACCACTGTGGCTCGGGAACTTAATGTAGATGCAGATTTTCCGCCTATAGATACCGTTCGTCCACGAAGAAAACCAACTCAATTTTAGTATGAACAGAGTGATGAAGTCTTACTAGACCCTAAAACAAAATACAAGGTAGATGTTTTTTTTAGGATCCTGGACCAAACCTTAACTTCTTTAAAACTTAGATTCGATGAGTTGAAACTTTTACCGACGTTTTTGGCTTTTTCACCAATAATAACTTGTTTAGTTACTCCAAAGATGATTTAATGAAACATTGTGAAGATTTGAATGTGAAGCTGAAAGATAGTTCAAGTAGTGACGCAGATATTGACGGTATAGATATGTTTAATGAAATCAATGCTTTAAAGTTGCATTTAACTGAAAACCAGTCTAATGATCCACAAACCTATTGCAATACATTTTTGCTAATGAATTAATGTCAACATTTCCGAATACAGCAATAGCGCTAAGGATACTACTTACATTGCCGGTTTCAGTTGCATCTGGTGTTAAAATAATAAAAAACTATTTGAGATCAACTATGCACCAGCAAAAACTAAGTAATTTAGCAATAATTTCAATTGAACATAGATTCTAAATAGACTAGACACCAAAAAATTATAGCTGATTTTGCCAACATGAAGGCAAGAAAGGTGCAGTTTCTGTAAAATAACTTAATACCTATACCTACCTACATAATATGTATAAACTGCACCTTTCTTGCCTTCATTCTTTCATTTAATGTCGTATTAGTGTATCTATCTTGTATAAAATAACCTAATATAACATAGCATTTTTTTCACATTTTTATAAACACCTAGGTTTTGTAGTTAGATAGGGGCGGCACGATAGGAATTGCACACCGGCGTTCAAACCGCTAGTGGCGGGCCTGGGATCAACCTAAGCATAATAAATTTGTAATTTGTTTCATTAACAGCCAAACATGTTGTAAGAGATATAATCAATAATCTTAAGTGTTTTATAATCAATGGAAAACAAAAAAAAAATGATTTCCGAAACATGGTGAAAAAAATTGTCCTGTACACCATAGACGTTGAATGTTGTTCTCCAGTTTGTTCAGCCATCCGCATTTGGATAAACTTCTTCATCCGAACATCTATCTTCTTCAGTAGGTTGTAGTTAGTCGTAGAATCGTCTAAAGTCTGGGTTCTCAAGGAATCTGGTTAAGTGAAGAAAATTCCGCAATTTGACGCCTTTGATCGGAAATCGTCGGGGGTGCAATATCTACTGATGAGTAGTATGACTCACTGACTGACTCTCTGTTGGAACTGTGGAGGGACTTTTATTCTTGCTTTGTGGGTATCTCTAGGCTTTTCTTTGAAACACTGAACTAGCAAAGGATCCAGAATAGGTATTCTTGTGGAAGATTAAATGGGGGCTGTCTTTTCTGATTTATAGCATTTCAATTCAATTCTAGCACTCGTAGGCATTGGGCATGTCTTGGGATACATGTTGGAGAAATTCATAGTCCACTTCAGAAATGAAACATCTTTCCCACAGTCCACCACCTGGAACGTAGTCGGTTTCAGTCTGGTGTTACGAATGACTTCTCTCTAATCGTCAGGCGTTTCCTTATGAGCTTTTTCATCAACCAAACTCATGGTACTATCACATTCGAAGTAGGAATGCCCTTTGATAGGAAAAATTACCTTCACAATGTCAAACCCACCTTCTGTGTACACTAGATAGTGAAGGAACTGAAAAACAGTATAATTCTCATTTTGCCCACTACAGGAATCGCAAAATAGAATCAAATTGTGAACCTGCTAACGGTCGTTAAGAATTTCTTGCAACTCAAGATATTTGATGATTTCATAATTTATGACTCTCTTCATCACTTCGAACATAATGGGAAGAAGTGCAACAGGGTGCTATTTTTGGGGTAAGGACTTCTTTGTTTCTTTGGGTTCGGTTGAATTCTCGCTATCTTCCAGGGGCTCGGAAAAGTCTTGCCTTCATAAAAAATCTGAAACAGACGGTTAAGAATGGGTGCCAGTTCGGTAGCATACTTTCTCAGCACGATTGGCGGCATTTCGTGAACAAGAGAGCAAAGAGATCGGCTTTCTCTTTCGGAGATCATGCCATACTTCCGTCACTGATAGTTTTCGCCATAGACCAGAATTATCTAGACCCGCTTGCCTGTTTAAGGAATTTATTAGTAACCCTTTCGTTGAAATTGTCCTTTGCTCTTGAAGTTGTCAGGTTGCATATGTTACGTATTCGTAGGAAGGTTGTTCTTGTTTTCTCTGTTGGATTTATCTTCCATGACTTGTAAGCTCTGCTCCAGGTTGCAGAGGTTCTTTCGCAGTCTTTGTTGAACCATGGCTTTTGTGCTGTTGTTCTTTTCATGGAATGAGGGATGTAGAGATCCATTCCTGCATGAATGATTAGCACGGTCATAGTGCCAAATGCGTCTGGGTGGTTTAGGTTCTTGGTTTAATTTAGGTTCTTGGTTCTTTGATACTGACATCTAATTGGTAAATTTTAGCAGATTCAGCATGAACATGTCGGCAACAGGTCGCTTACTGCAATGTTGCCACAATTGCCCTTATTATGAGAATTCTTTCCGAGATTGGAATTGGAAAATTCTATGATTTATTTATAAAAATCATCAGTTACCAGAATTGGTAGCTCGAAAGTTGGCGATCATTGATTTACACAATGCAAGATTCGATTTTTTGTCAATTTTCTATACATGTCTCATAAAATTATGGAAGTTGTATAAAATATTTGAATTTGGGAGGCTTTTACTTGGTAAAATTCCATTATCAATAATAAAAAACAAGTACTGCGTTTTAAGGAATTTTACTTAATAATTGCGATTCGTAACGCGTTTAACTACACCGTAGCTTCTTCAGACGAATGAATATACAGAAAAATATAAATGAGAATATAACTATAAATGTTCTTAAGTAATTAAAGCTTATTGGGTTGCTTCTTCTTAAGTGGTTATTTATGACAGGTATATCCAATAAAATTAAGGAATAGATTGCTCCCCGAAAAGATTCAGTAAAGGTGAAGGGCTTAAATCAACTTGTTCATTGATGAGTCTACCTGAGTGTTTGTATTTCTTGATTTCTAAAGTTTCCCAAAGATCTACCTTCCAATATTTATTATATGTATGCAAAATTCATTATTATTAAGTAAAATTCCTTAAAACACAGTACTTGTTTTTTATTATTGCATAAAATAAATAAAATTTGTGTTAAATTATTTTGGATTTGAATCTCGTTTGGTTCGTGTTCTGATAAACTGTTCGAGAATTATATGCAAGGTTTCTTACGTGTGAATATTCGGAAAAGACACATGAGGCGGCCGCGGTCTTCAACAGAAACATCAAATTCAGATACAGCTAAGACGTTTCAGGCATCAAATTCAGCCGACCGCATAAGAAGTAGAGTGGTAAGAAGAGCAATCAATCACTGTTGACATCCAGAGTGCTGTAATGTTTGCTGACAATCCACTGATTGCTTTTTATTGAATTTTTACGTTGGAATTTACGATAAGTTAAGAAGGCTCGTTAAAGGTACTGAACGATATTATTGTTTATAGATATTTCGTACTGGAAATATCATAAATCGAAGCTATGGTGTTTACAACTGAGCTGTCAGTATTATTATTTTGTAGGAGATCCATGAATCTAAACAGGGTGTTACATAATAGTATGTCACAAATTGAGGGGGTAAATCTACGTGCAATTTTAAGACAAGAAGTTATCATGGTATCACCATACCTACCTCAAAATTGTTCCTGATCAATCGAACTGAACATTTTGATATAACGTTTAAGTAGAGCCACTTGATTTCCAAAATAAATTTTGAGTTGCGAGATGAAGAAGATCAAACATTAAAATAGTTCTCCTGCATTTTTTGCTATAGAGGATTATCAATTTGCTGTTGAATCACGCAGTATATACAGACTTCGAGACATATTAACGCGAAAGAGTTTTCTCGCTAATTTCAGCTACTATCAATCGGATTTGAAAATATACAGGGTGTTACATGATAGTATGTCACAACTTGATGAGGTATATCTACGTGCAATTTTAAGAAAAAGTTCATATAAACATAGGTCCGCAAGAGCTTCGTGACGGAGCAACAGGTTCTTGAAATTTCCGGAAAAATTGGTTTCTTCTTCAAAACTCCTGCAGCTTCTGAGATATTCAGCCCAAATTTGGAATGCAAGCTATTTTTACAGCCTCCATCATTACACGTCCTAAATTTTAACTGAAATTCACAATGTGTTTTCTTTTCCGAGGCCATGTCTCTTTTGCCCTTTCAAACTTTTCTGCAGTACGCCAATGATCAGCGTACAATCAATTTTCGTCATCTTCGTTCAATTGAGAAACTTTTTTGTAATTTTTTCAAATCTCCAACCGTTTTCGAGTGACAAATTATTGAATTTGAATTATTTGAATTGTATGTTATTTGCTTTCATTTTGATAGCTCGTCTCCTGAGACTCAAGTTATATTTATTCAATATCAAATATCGTGTCACAAGAGGTTATTTTTCGATTTATCAATTCTTCTACAGTGTTCACTGAAGTGGAATAAACTAAACATCTGAAATATCCCCATAATAAAATTTCTGAACTATTTAAGTCTGGTGACCTAGGAGGCCATGGTTCTGGCCCACCACGACCTATCCATCGGTTGTTGAATGTTTTATTCGAGAATTGCCTAGCTTCTCCACTTAAATGTACTGGTGCCCCGTCATGCATGAACCACATTATGTTTCTCACCAAAAGTGGCACATCCTCGAGCAATAAAGGTAACTCCCCCTCAAGAAATTGCCGATAAACGGGACCGTTCAGTCTGTTAGGCAGAAAAAATGGCCGAATCAAATAATTTCCAATTATTCCGACCCAGACATTTCGTGAGAATTGTTCTAGATGATGAGATTCTTCAATCAAATGGGGGTTATCCTCAGCCCAATAATGATTATTGTGAAAATTTGTGATATCAGTTCTCGAAAAGTTAGCTTCGTCTGTGAACATTATTTCACTATCAAAATGAGCATTTTCGCTAATTTTATCTAAGAACCATCGGCAGAATTTCAGTCTTGAAGGAAGTATCGAGGAAGTAGAGTTTGGACGCGTTAAATATGAAACGGGTACAATAAAAAGTCGTGGAAAATCCTCCAAACTAGAACATGTGAAATATTCAACTGATGTCCAACCTTCTGTAGATATTTGAAAATGTTCGCCTGTCTGATGTTACTCGATTCGGAAAGGGCACCTGATATAATAGCCTAGCTTCTATTGTGTTTCCGTCAGCCAGACCGCACATGTAATGGATATCAGCCAATTCGGCGTTAGTAAAGTTAGCCATTTTTTCTTAAAGCAATAACTGAATTCTTTGAGAACAAGAGAGCTAAGAGATCAGCTTTCTCTTTCGGAGATGATGCTATACTTCCGTTTTCTCTAATAAGAGGCGGAAACGCAAATTTGCAGAATTTGGCACTGACAGTCTTCGCCATAGACCAGCATTGTCTAGTCCCGCTTGCCTGTTCAAGGAGTTTATTAGTTACCCCTTCGTTGAAATTTGCACTTGCTCTTGCATTTGTCAGGTTGCATACGTTCCGTATTCATACGAAAGTTGTTATTGTTTCCTCTGTTTGATTTATCGTCCATGAATTGTAAGCCCTGCTCTGGGCTGCAGACGCTCTTTCGCAGTCTTTGTTGAACCATGGCTTTTGTGCTGTTGTTCTTTTCATGGAATGACGGATGTAGAGATCCATTCCTGCATGAATGATTTCTGTAACAGATTCAGTGCACACATCGATTTCAGGATCTGAAAGGCAAACATCACTGAATGGGAAGCACGAAAAGAATTCACGCAGCTCATCGCAATTAGCACGGTTATAGTGCCAAATGCGTCTGGGTGGTTAAGGTTCTTGGTTTAGCGGCAGCACAATGGTTCTAGTAGCAGATATAAGGTTGTTGTCTGAGTTGTCTAGCGGTGCTGAGACCTTCACTCCATAATCATCTGGATCTGAAATCGAAAAGGGATCCAAGATGTTTCGGAAAATCTACGCCCGATACGTGGAGCTACAACCTCTGGAAAATAAACCTAGAAGAAGTTGTAGGAAGATCACTTCTGAAGAACAAGACCGCTTTTTGTGCCAAATTGTAAGAAGAGACCCTAGTGCGTCGCACCCCATACTCCAAAGACAATTTCTGGAACCAACAGCATCAGTGTATCAGTCAAAACAATACGTCAAAGACTTCGTCCAAGACGTTTAAACAGCAGAAGGCCTTAAATAGTTCCAGAGCTAACCAAACAACAAAAGTAACAGATTTAATTGGTGTATCGGGCACCAAAATTGGAATATTGAGAATTGGCGAAATGTTCTTTTTTCGAATGAGACCAGAATTGTTGTTCGATCAGATGACCACCGGATTCGGGTTATAAGGGGCCGTAGAAGGCAATCTAGACTTCTAGCAGCAAGACAAATTCTGAAATACCTAGGGGCACTGTGATATTTTGGGGTAGCATTATGCTGGGAGGCAAAACAGATTTGCTTTTGTTTCCTGCTAGTGTAACGGCTAGAAGTTACGTGGACCTTGTGCTGAAGCCTATAGTAAGACTCTGGCCAGATCTCACAGTGAGAATTTCACTTTTATGCAAGATAATGCTCCTCCAACCACCAGCAACCTCGCGCGATATTATCTTGAAACAGAGGGAATCGCTATTTTGGACAGGCCAGCTTGCTCTCCAGACCTAATTCCTATTGAACATTTATGGATTAATCACAAAAGACAAATAAGATCGCGCCAGGATAATCCAAGAACCCCACAACAGCTCAGTCAAGCCGCCACAGAAGAGTGGCAGAATATCACCACATTGCATGCCTAGATGGATTCAAGCTTGTATTAGGGCAATAGAAGGTGATACAAGCTACTGAGGTCGAGAAAAAAACACTTACTCCGTGGGAAAACAATTTTCAATTTTCTTACTACATTTGGAAAGTATTTTATTTACTTTTATTTGTTTCTTTTTCAAAGTATACGTTAATTTATTTCTTTTTCAATTGAAATATCTCAAAATGTATCAATTCTAACTATACTTCGAAATGTCCAAGATTCTAGAAGTATTATTCAAAATATCGGGTGATTCCATATAAATTTGGTTGTGTGGATACTAATAACGCATATAGTTAGTGTTAACGATTTTCTGGATAGGGTTTTTATAATTTTAAAGTAAAAGTACTGGAGGTTATCATATATTTGATTCCACTAGTAATGGACAACGCAAGTCACCATTCGCGACACATTGAATTAACGCCAACATCTTCATGATGTGAAGCAGACATCATCAGATGGCTGATGGATGAAATTATTTCTTTTGAAGAAAATATGTTAAAAAGGAATTAATATCAATAATGGAAAAAACCAGGAAGTTAGTATACTCCGCCTTCCACCTTACCACAGCAAATTGAATCCGATTGAACTAATTTGGGCATAGGTAAAGTAAGAAGTGAACACAAGTTTTAAGATAAAAGACGTTGAACTTCAGTTCAACAGTGTAATAAAAAGTGTTACATAGCAAAACAGGAAAAATTGTTTAGTCTACGTCAGTAGGGTGATCAAGATTATTGTCGGTTCGTCGTCTAGCTGCGTTAGATTTTGGCTGATTGCGAAAGTTTCAGCCTTGTTCCCCTCTTTTTCTGTTCTATTGGAGTGGCGGAACCAGTTGGATTTGAAGTCACCCAGTACAATGACCTCAGCTGCCAAATGATGTGTCTTAGTCCAATCCACCTTATTACTTAGATATTGAAACAGTCTAAGGAAGTAAAAATCGTTTGGCGAGCGATATAGACAGCATAAGAACAGTGTTTTATCCTGAAAACAGAATTTAAACCACGAAAGGTCGGAAGCGTTGTCCCCTATCGAGTCCTCTCTCTGGCATGCAACATCCGATCTGGCGAAAACACAGAGGCCCCCTTTGAACCTAAATCTCGTATGTAACTCATACGCATTAAAACGTAAATACATTGTGTCGGTTGTTTGACTTATTTGGATTTCGGTTAGAGCCAGCACAAAGGGTTATGCGTTTTACAGATGCTGGTACACAGCATCGACATTCACGTTGTTGTGCTCGAGTCCTCTGATATTGCAGAACTCTATCAAGAGTTTGCCTTCTTTCTTAGATCGTGAATGAATTTGTGAATTCGCCGGAGGAGTGCTCGACTTACCTGCATCGTGAACCCCTCGAGGCAGCTCCCCTCGGAGATCCGAATGGGAGACTATTTTAACTCCAGATGATTTTGTCCCAGAAGAGCTCATCATGCATCGTTGTCAAGCCTTCCATACATAATCTCTCAATTATAATGACGTTCCTATTTTTTCATTTCATTTTCGTATTATTTAATGTGTGATATGTTTCGCTGAAAATGATGAACAGTACTTCAGAACACTACTTTAAAATGCACTACTTTTAAACGTGGTTTGGAAATATTAGTATGTTACACTAAAATTTAGACCATACCTGTTTAAAAGCGTATGAGTCTAGAATTTCCAGAAAATGGAAGTTGGCGTTTGCAGCTCGATAGATTGCTATCTCATTGATCGACGTTTGTTACCGGTATTTCGATTAGAGCTTGCATTTTAAGCAAAAATACTCTCCTTATTCAACCGATTCGTAACGTTTTCGGAAAAGCTTATACAGGGATATCCACCGGGACAATCCGTTAAAATTTTTTGAGTTCCAATTACAATATCAAGCTGAAAGTTTATACGCGGCCATAACTAGCGATTTCCAATTGAAGTGAAATATTTTCGATGTGATACCATTTCCAGTTATCCCGGAAGTGGATCACTTTGTTATTTCAAATGGCAATCTACCTTTTTTATTATACATCTAGAACCGACATTTGAGCAAGGCATAAAATACCCAAGTTATTGGCACTTGTAGCTCGTAGATCTTTTGCACTACATACACAATTTTTGCTTGGGTGGATAGAAAAAGGATCAAGGAATTTTTTAAGCAATCTACACATGTCAAATGTTTATTGCGTTGTTTTGTATGATTTTTTCAATTCGGCCTTTTTCGAACAGCAATAACTCAATTTTCCCAAATGGCACGTGCCGATTTTTATATCGCCATCAGATGAAGCGTCAAATTTCAGATGGAATTGTATCAGCATTTACTATACCCATCTCTTATAGTTCCGAAATAATTTGGGAATATATTGAATTTTGACGATTTTGCAAGAAGTAACAGAGAATGCTTTGAAATAATTGAATCAAGTAGCTGAACTGGCTACGCTCACCTGACAGATGCGTAAAATTAATGTACTTGTCACCTTGTTCATTCAAATCTGATATTTCAACAAGAATTATTGGTAATTTGAAGTGAAAATTTTTGAAAAACACCAGATTGATGATAAAATGGCTGATTATTCAAACGAGGATATGTTTAATCCCTTTTTTATTCATGGCGAATGTCAAAAAGTGGTAGATTGAGTTATACTTCCATTCAAATGATGCTTAAGAAACATAAGATGCACCCGTATTCTTTTATCAGACTACAAAAATTGAAACCAACTGACCTTCCCAAGCGGCTAAATTTCTGTGAAAATTTATGAATTCGGCTTCAAGAAGATGAGACAATTCTGCAAAAAATTATATGGTCTGATGAAGACAAGTTCAATGAAAGTGGAATAACCAACAGGAGAAATCGACATTTTAGGGCCACAGAAAATCCACATTTCATTGAGGTTATTGATTTCCAAAATAAATTCAGAGTGAACGTTTTTGCAATTTTAATGAATGACTTTTTGGCTTATCACATTCATGAGGAAAACCTTAATGGACAAAGATACCTGGAAATTTTGAAAGGAACATTAGCAAATTTTTTAGATGGATTACCCCTTAACATTCTGAGGGATTGCTATTACCGAATGGATGGTGCACCAGCACATAAAACACGAGCTGTAGATCGGCAGCTAACAGAAATGTTCGAGGATAAATAGTGAGGTAATCAAGGACCAAATTTATGGCCTCCGCGTTCTCCGGACCTGACGTCCCTTGATTTTTATTTATGGGGCAAAATCAAGAGTAAAGTGTATCTTATTCCTAAAGTAAGAAGTAAAGAAGAGTTACGAGAGTGCATTCATAATGCGCTCATAATATTGATCCTGAGGAAACTAGGAGGCAACTCATCCCGTTCATATACGAGCTGTCAAGTGTATCGAGCAAAATGGGGCCCCTATTGAACATTTATTCAGATCGTAAATTAGTTTTCTCCTATGATGTTTGCTATTATTTATTCGTATTAATGTAATTATTTTCGATGATTGGTTTCGCTTAGTTCCTACCATTTTTATTCATCTGAATTATAGAAAATTGCTTCTAGTGCTTCGAAATTTTATTTTACTCATCGACGGTAAATTTGGAAATTGGTTATTGAATTGTCTGCAATTTCTACGCACTACTTTTGACATTTTAAAATGAATTAAGAAAAGATTACATATATTTTCGTTTGAATTACCAGTGGTTTTATTCCAAATGTGTTGTAATTTTGGATATTTTGAATCTGAAATAACGACAATTCTTGTTGAAATATCAAATTCGAATGAACGAAGTGACAAGTACATTAATTTTAGGCACCTGTCAGGTGAGCGTAACCAGTTCAGCTACTTGATTTAAATATTTCAAAGCATTCTCTGTTAGTTCTTGCAAAATCGTCAAAATTCAATATATTCCCAAATTATTTCGGAACTATAAGAGATGGGTACAGTACATGATTATACCATTCCATCTGAAATTTGACCCTTCATCTGATGGCGATATAAAAATTGGCACGTACAATTTGAAAAAATTGAGATATTGCTGTTCGAAAAAGGCCTAATTGAAAAAATCATACAAATCGACGCAATAAACATTAGACATATGCAGATTGCTTAAAAAATACTTGGATCCTTCTTCTATCCGCCCAAGCAAAAATTCTGTCTGTAGTGCAAAAGATCTATGAGCTACAATTTTTTTAAATGTTTCTCGAAAATCGAGTTTATAACAAAAATAATTAAATCTGACAAATGTTTTGATAGATAAGTGCCAACAACTTGGGTATTTTATGCCTTGCTCAAATGTCGGTTCTAGATGTATAATGAAAAAGGTAGATTGCCATTTGAAATAACAAAGTGATGACCCACTCCCGGTATAACCGGAAATGGTATCACTTCGAAAATATTTCACTCCAATTGGAAATCGCTAGTTATGGCCGCGTATAAAATTTTAGCTTGATATTGTAATTGGAACTTAAAAAGTTTTTAACGGAAGGTCCCGGTGGGTATCCCTGTATACCGTTAGGAAAGCGTGTGAAAGACGTTAATGTTATCCAATAGTTTTGTATCGGTATTCTGGAGGAAATTCTGGTCGACGATTTACAATTCCAATATGTATATAGGCCGTGCTAGATACTGTTTCAAGTAAGAACAATGGAAAAAAAAGTGAGATAAAGGAACTTAGAAAAGATACTGCCAGTATGAAAGTATCTATGGAATTCATTAATCAACAGTTCGAAGAAGAAAGGAATAAGTCTAAAGTACTATCTGAGATGGTTACTGACCTAAATAGGAAAATGGCAAGATGAGGATCGAATTAGATGATATTAAGAAGTTTGTGAGTAGATTTGAATACGAAAAAATTCAGAATAATGTGGTTATTTCTGGATTATTGAATAGAAAAGGAGAGTCTGACCATGTAGAAGTCGCAGAAAATACTGATGGGATGGTTCTTGATTTGTTTAAGAAGATGGATCATTCTGTTAGTAAAGATGATTTCGAATTGGTTAGAACTATAAATGATAATTCCATGCCAATGATTGTTGTTAAGGTGAAGAACTTAGATATTAAAAAGAAGATTTTCGATGGCAAGCGGCGTTTTAAAGGACAGTTGACTGTTTCGAACTGTGGTCTGGGCGAGGCAAATAGAATTATTTATATCAGAGAGGATCTAACTAAGTGGCAGCAGAGTCTCTTCAAGTCGGCTAGACGTTTGAGAGATGTGGGATATAAGTACGTTTGGCATTCAAACGGCGAAATTCTGGCAAGAAAGTCTGATGGGAGCAAGATCACAAAGATCACTTCGGAGGATGTAATAACGGGTCTGATGGGATAGTATTCTACTATTCAATTGTAAGGTATAGTGTGTTTGTTATTGTCGTTTTTCTGTTCTGTGATGGCTCTACGGATATACAAGATGACTTAGAGTATTTAGAATACAAAACTGTTACATATGATTCTCCTTCAGAATGTACTTCAGCAATGTCTTTGAGGGCGCCTGGTTTGAGGATTATTCACTGCAACATTAGAAGTATAGGAAAAATTTTCAATTATTGGAATTTTTCTGGACTCCTTCAGTCGACTTTGATATTATTGTTCTCTCGGAATGTTTTAGTGTTAGTAGTGTAGACCT
This sequence comes from Cryptolaemus montrouzieri, assembly GCA_013387265.2. NCBI lineage: Eukaryota > Metazoa > Arthropoda > Insecta > Coleoptera > Coccinellidae > Cryptolaemus > Cryptolaemus montrouzieri. The sequence continues at coordinate 61,763,038 of JABFTP020000124.1, read as the reverse complement.
TTTCAGAATACCTAATTTTAAGATATACTACAACGTTTGTCATTTTAATAAAAATGATGGTGTGATCTGTTATGTAAGGGTGGGTTTATTCGAAAATGTTGATATTGTTGATGTAGGTGTCACAAAAATAATTAAAATTGGTTTCAAGATAAATAATATTAGTTATTTGATCAGTTGTTGCTATAAACTTCCCCTATTGAGGTAGACGAATTTATTAGAGATCTAGGCTCATATTTCAACTCAAAATTTAATGAAAAGAATGATGTTGAGATTTTTGTTGGAGATATCAATATAGATATTCTGGATTCCGCGGTGGGTGGTAATATTCGTGATGAGTATTTAAATCTTTTATACTCTTTTGGGTTCAAGTCATATGTAAATGATATTACACGAAGGTGTGATTCGGGTGGCACCTGCCTTGATCATTTTTTGTTTCAAATTTGAAAAAAATATAGTTGTTGAAGCGGGGATTATTGACTATAATATAACCGATCACTTTCCTATAGTGCTGAAAATACGACAACTTGAAAATACTCCAGATGCGAGTAGTAATAATGATCATCAAGGAAAAAGATTGATTTTGTTTTGCTTGAAGAGCTTCTGATGGGCTTAAATTGGGACAATGTGTATTCAGTGGGTGATATAAATTCAAAGATGAGCTTGTTTTTGGATATGGTGACGAAGTCGATTGAAAGCTCAACTAGTTTTTCAGTATAAAAAGCGTAAGATAAGAAAGCCATGGATAACAGCCGCGCTATCGGTGTCCATTTGGAACAAAAACAGTTTATACAAAAAACTTTGGCCCGCCCAAATGACGAGAATCTTTTAAGGGAGTATAAAAGTTATAGAAATAAACTAAATGAAATTGTGTCGTCTAGTAAGCTTGTTTATTATAGAAACAAAATAAAAGATGCAGGTAATGATTCTAGGAAGATGTGGAATTTATTGAGTGAGGTTTCAAATTTGAGGGATCCTAGTGCATATAGTAATATTATCGAAAAAATTAGAGTGGACAATGTCGAATCTACTAATAAACAGTATATTGCTCAAAAATTCAATGATTTTTTCGCAGGAATAGGTTCTAGGTTGTCTGAAAACATTTGTCCGTATAGATCTTTCAATTCCAACCCGCATACTCTAACTCAGGATAACTCAATTTTTGGAGCCTCCTAATTTTAATGAAGTGAAGGGAATGATAAAGGATCTTAAAATTAGTCGTTCTGCTGGCGGGGTGATGGTATTAGTAATGAAATACTTAAGAAATTTGTTGATATTATTGGAGGACCGTTTGTTCACATCTGTAATCGTATTCTTGGCGAAGGTGTCTTCCCGGATAGTTTGAAGATGGCAACAATAATTCCTTTACTTAAATCGGGCGATAGAGCAGATATGAATAATTACAGACCTATATCCCTTACATCGTGTATAGCCAAACTAATTGAGAAGGTCATCAAAAAGAGGCTTATAAATTTTTTTGATAAATATGAGGTCATTAATAGTAATCAATTTGGATTTCTAAATGGTAGATCCACCAATGACGCGATTAGGAGGGTTGTGGGCCGCGTCTATGAGCTTCTGGACCAGGGACTGTTTCCGATGGCTGTTTTTCTCGATATTACCAAGGCTTTCGATCTTGTACCTCATAAACAACTACTGTGTAAGCTTGATAGAATGGGGGTGAGAGGTGTTCCTCTGCGTCTCTTTGCGTCGTATCTTTCAGATAGATGTCAGTGCGTCCGTATAGGTCAATCTGTAAGTGATAGTCAAAATGTGAAAATGGGTGTACCACAAGGTACTGTGTTGGGTCCTTTATTGTTTCTATGTTATATAAACGACTTTCTTAGTTTGAGTGGTGTAGGTGAGATAACATCCTATGCGGACGACACGGTGCTATTGTTTAGTGGGAAAAGTTGGAACGCTACAAGGGATTTAGTCCGTAAAGGGCTGATTTTGGCAGGAAATTGGATGAACAGTAATGGTTTAATACTAAATCAGAAAAAAACTACTATTCTCCTTTTGCTAGAAGTACAGTTGGATTGCCGCATTTTAATAGTATAAGCTTTTGCATGGAATGCCAAAATCGGAAAATTGTGAAAAATTGTGGATGTGGAACTCAGGTTCTCTTTCTGCAATACACTACGAAGTATTTGGGTGTTTACATTGACTCTACTCTCAGATGGGTGGATCAAATAAATAACATGTGCAAAAAATTGCGTCCATTCATTTATGTTTTTCGTATTCTGAGTAAAGTGGCTGATACAAAACTTTATTATCCGCCTATCACGGCTTAGTGAGTCCTATTTTGCAGTACGGTTGCATAGGTTGGGGAGGAGTATATGACAGACATCTTGATGGTTTGAGTGTAGTTCATAAAAAATTATTAAAACAATCTACAGAAAACCATATGATTTTTCTACTGAACTTATTTTTCAAATGAGTGGCCTGCTAGATATTAGACAACTTTATGTAAGAGCTCTGTTGATTGATTGGTATTATGGTAAAATCAGTGTTAATCTATTATCACATAATTACGATACCAGAGGGTAGCACGCCACCTGAATTACGCCCACAAAGCATGTTTTAGAATAACACAGAGGTTTTTCACATACTATCTGAATAGAGTATATAGTTTTCTCGACAGTCAGTTAAGAAATTCGTCTGTTTCAATACAAGTTTTAAGAAGAGGGTTTTCAGATGGGTCCAAAGTGAAAGGTCTTTTATCAATATTATGTTCATTTGATATTCTGTTTGACTGGGGAGCCTGTGGGGAATTTATATTCATATTTTTATTTATATGTATGTATATTTTTATTTTTTATGCATTATCTTTGTAATTTTTCATTTAAATGAAGCCTTTTAGGACAGCTATTCTTGGCTCGGGAAAAATTGTTATTTATAAATTTTTGTTTTGTGTCTGAGATTTAGTTTAATAAGTATATTTAGCTGAGTGTTTTACTCTGATTTTGTTTTCACATGTGTGTTGCTAACAAGGTTTTCCTTCTGCAACACTTCTACTCTGGGTATATATATGTCAGAAAATGGGGATGCTATTGAATGTAAAGCATTTTTCCATTACATTTTTAAATCATTAAATCAAATCAAATCATTCTAATTGTAGAATTAACCACCTTCCATTGTTATCATATACGATTTCATCTGAAATAGGTACTAAAGTTAATGCAATGTTATATACTGATGCAGTAATGAAGGAGAAGAGAAACCCCCTTATCAGTTTAAGGACAAATTCAACGAGGGAATTAACGACTTTCCAAATCTACCCCATTATTAGGTGGGTAAACACCTTCGACACAATCACAACAATAAATTGTCACGAAAGGAAGAGGCGCGACATATGTAGAAAGTAGGAGTTGCATTATCATCTGGCGAGAGATAAACGTACTCCCGTTGTCGTAAAGAGGATGTCGAAGTGGAGCTCGGTGTGAGGGCCCGCAGCACTAAATACTGTCGCGGGATGCGAAGTGTTGACGGGGGAAATGAGCACCAGAAACGTACCTAGGGAAGTAAATAGACTCTAAAGAGGGAATTATAACAGACTATAAAATCACGAGAACAAAATTGATTTTTGCGCAGGCATTTGTTATCAAAATTTGAAGGGCCTCATTTCACTAAACGAGGGTTAGGCAGAGTATACAGGGTATCCCAAGTTGAGTGGCCCATTAGACGTTCATGGAGAACTAATTATGCTATCGTTTTGAAATTTTGGTAGTTGATTCAGCTAGTCCGATACTCGATTTCTAAAATATTTTCATCTCAAAATAATCAGGTTTTATTTGTTTGCACTTTCGAAGGACAACATATTTTCGTATTTTGTGTGATGATGAGAACTAAAATGATGAACTTTATATGGAGTTTTGAGGATGCTAGTGAGTGACTTCGTTGACATTTTATCAGTAGCTGAATCAAGGCGTTGTTGGTAACAACTCGATGGAGTGCCAGCTCATCGCACAAATAAAAATTATCGAAATTTAACTGATACGTTTGAAGATAGATGGATTGGCCTCAAAGTTCACCTGACCTAACGCCTATGGATTTTTGTCTTTGGGGGAACGCTGAAACATAAAATTTATTCTAAACCTGTGACTTCAAGATATGATTTACATGATAGATTGCAAATGCTTTCATGCAATTCGATGTGCAGGAACTGAGGCGAGGAGTCATCACTTTGATCAATAATTATGAAATTTAGGAAAATAGAGTTTAATTCGTATTGATATTTTTTAATTTGACTTTGGAAATTCGACAACAACTGCAGTTTCGATTTTTTTCTCTTAATTCATCAATTATCTAATGACAAAAGGATATTTATTTGTTAAAATTTGAAAATACGTAGTTTACGATGTTTTTCGTTTTGAAATCTGAGGCGGAAAAAAGAGCACCCTGTATACTGACTGAGATTCAGTCGGATATGAGTTATACCCCGAATGGCTTCTTGTTTGCAAAACATCTTTAATTATTTTGGTACCTCACGCACTTCTCAAGATATATCAACTTCGTCAAAAAGCAAAAAATCGATAATTTTCAAGTAAAACTAGTATATTTCATGGACGAAACAAGCTAGACTTATATGTTAGGTGTTTCTGTAATTGGAATAACAAGTGTTATTGCAATGTAATTTATTGGCTTTCAAAAGTTTACAAAGCAAGTCATATATAAGAACCATAAAAATGAAAATAAAAGCATATAGAACATGAACAATGAAAAAAAAAACCAGATACAAATCTATACATGGGTAACAAACGATGGAACTATTTAGTGAAGGGTGTTTCTCTTCACAGCGACTTTACTTCAGTTTTGAACGATTGAATGCTCAGATGTTTGCATTTTTTTTTCCTCCCTAATCACTCGTAAGAGTCCTGCGTTTTCGAGAGTTGGACTATTGGTTGAGCCGGGTTTTCACGCTATCTTGTTTTGTACTGTTGTATATTGGAGTGCCTCAGGATTTCATCCTTAGTTTTATGGATATTGTATAAACAGGCAAGTTTATATGAGGCCGGAATGGTAAGTATTTTCAGATATTTGAATAACTCCCTGCAGCTTGTTGTAGAAGTAGTCCCCACAATTGCTCTTATGGCTCTTTTCTGTTGCAGAAAAACTCGAAAGCTGTAAGGAGAAACTACCCACAACAGAATACCATACGTCACCACTGAGTGGAAGTGAAGGTTAGTATTGCAGCCTCTTTATTTTCAATTTAAGTTATTCTTCTGATAGAGTAAACTGCAGATGACAGTTTTTTACATAGTACTTCTATATGCTCATACCAGCAGAGTCTACTATCAAGCTGAAAGCCCAATAAACTGACTGTCCCTGTCTCAGCAGGTTTTCTTAGAGTGAATATAAGTGTTTGGGTCTTATTGGTGTTTTGTTTGAGGCCATTAGCTTCCAACCACGCTGCGGCTTGGTTGAGCCTATCTCCATGAATGCGCTGCAGAACGCTTCTCTAGTTGTATCATAGGCGTAGATACACATATTAACTTGTCCTAATGATACGCCATGTCGTTTATATACATGCAAATCAACAACGGGCCGAGAATTGAGCTCTGAGGCCCCCTATGTCAATATATTGGTAACTAGATTGGCAGTTGTTTCAAACAACAATCTGGCTGCGGTCGGCAAGATAGGATTTCATCATATTGATGGATCTTCCCCTGACTCCACAGAAATCTAATTTGTGCAATAATATTTCGTGGTTGACACAATCGAAGGCCTTGCTGAAGACACGATTCTTGTCTTCGAAAGAATCTAAAATATCTTCTATTATGTCCATTATGGCCGTAATGGTCGATTTCTCCTGACGAAATCCGTGCTGTGAAGATGTCAGTATATTCTGCTTGTCCAAGAAGTCGACAAGTCGAGTCTATAAGAGACTTTCTGAAATTTTCGAGAATGTAGATAGTATAGAGATTGGTCTATAGTTGATGGATATATTGGCGTCTCCTTTTTCATAGATGGAAATTACTTTCACCAGTTTCTGTTGTTTGGGGAAAACGCCCTCGACAAAGCACACATGAAAGGCTCCGTGATCGCGAGAATAATGTTCTTCGAAAATCTAACCAAGAGACCGTGAATATCCTTCGAATATGAAGATTTAAAACTTTTGGCAGTTTTAATTATCTTCTCTGTATCAGCGTCAAACAGTGCCATAATTTCGGACACTTTTGAATCTTGTTGCGGGGATCTTTTTAGGAAATAGCCCAAGCATTCTTCGGATGCTTTGATGTTTAAACTTCGGACAGTATTAGTGAAAGTGGAATTGAGATCCTCGGCTGTCACTCCAAATTGCCATGCTCTTGTTGTCGTCACTATTCAACATTTGCAAGTCTCTTTTCCGTATCGATTTTTCTAGATGAGACTATATTTGTCCTTCAATCTTTCGCACAACTCTTTTGAAAATTGATCGCCTTTCACTCTTGATATGGTGTGAGCAATGTCTAGTTGGCTTTTTATTTTGGTCATTACTGGATCTGCTCTGTTCATGCGAATAGTTCTCTTATTAAATTTTTTTGAAGAATCAGTCGCCATCTCCGAAAACAATAAGAAACTTTATAAATATATGCGTAGAAGTTTACAATCTAAAGTCGACACACCATTCTCGAGGTGCCACATCTCTCTGATCTCAATAGCAAGGTCCGTGTATTTGGACTTTTTTTCCTGGAACTTATTCAGCACGTTGTTATTATTATTCGGTATGGCGACATCCACCAGCATTTTGCTATTCTGGCTCTCTTATCATACACCACTATGTCCGGCCTATTATTCGTCACCATTCTGTCAGTCATAACAGGCCTATCGTAGTATAATCTGATAGAGTCATTTTCCAATACGGTGTGCCGGTTGATACTTGTAATATGGCTGGAAGGTGTTCAGAAGTCCGTACTTGTGTGCAAGTTTTGGTGGATAATGTTGCACAATTGATTATGCCTGTGAAGATACTATGTATTGGCCAGTTGTTCGCATCCGGACGTAATATGCTGGATAGTTCCCGATCTTATATGGCATTTTCTGCACTTATCTGTTTGTAATGTTCCGTCCTTCATAATAAATTTTTTTGTAATTGTTTGTAGAGGTCACTTGATCTTGATGGCCATAAGGAATCCTTCTGTTTCTGCGAATAATTCTCCTTTCATCAACCATTTGTTGGAGGCTTCTTTGTCGATGTGTAATGGATTAATCTCATGGTGATGTCGTCCATGCAATTCCTTTCGGCCATTGCTGTTTTTCTTTCAGTATTCTGATAGGAATAGTAGATTCAGAAGGTCATCTCTGGTAGCAAGATTTAGAGGTGTCAACGATACCACCTATGGAGGTCAGAAGTGAGAGCTTTTGCTGAGAATAATTCTCTGAGATTTTTATCTGTTCGGTGTGTAAAATTGACAATATCTATTAATCCAGGTCCTCCTTCTTTCCGCTTCAAAGTTGTTCGTATCACAGACGATTTTGGATGATGGTTGTTGTACTTTGTCAGCATCGTTCGGGTCTGCCTTTGAATATCATCCAGTTCTGTCTTAGTCCATCTGATTATTCCAAATGAGCAAAGCAAAACTGGAATGGCGTAGGTGTTAATTTCCTTGACTAGATTCCTGAGTTCAACATCGATTTCAGCACAGACTTCAGACGCTGACTGTATTCTGCATCTTCTCCTTTGATTGTTCTTGGTCTAGCAATCTGGCTTGTTGGTATCCCAGATATTTGTATGTTTCGCCATCTCTCATGCACTGTATTATATCACCGTTGGAAGTTGTGTTTCACCATCTATGACTTTTCCTCTTTTGAATGTTCAGGGTCTAACATTTTTCAATCCCGAATTTCATATGAACATCTGCCGAGAACTCACTGACAGTTTTCAGCAATCATCCAATTAATTTTCTTGTTCGAAGCATATAATTTGATGTCATCCATATAGCAGGTGGTGGAGATTGTATGATAATTCCTTTCTGCTTTTATCCTAAATCCGTATCCTGTTCTTCATTGAGCATTATTATTATTTTCCTATTATTGGCCGACTTTCGGGCAAGTTGGGACCATCTTAGTCAACATCTTACTCATTGGTTAGTACACTTCGAACCGTTCTACACGTACCCAATATCACAGCCTTCTGTGTCAGTCCTATTACTTTTTCAGGTTCATCTATGCTCAAAGATATTCAGTTCATTTTTGAGGTGTATTTTCACCAATCCTTTTGCAATGATAACGATTGGATGTGGCGTTTATTTTTGAAGCTGGTACATATCTTTGATTTCATGTGCTGTCAATGTACTTTGTTAGCTTTTTTTGTTCTTGGCTCACGAATATTATTATCGACAGGTACCGTCATGTCAACAATATGGGCCATTTTATTTTCTCTCGTTGAAAACCATTATATCTGGTCGCTTGTACTGGACTTTCTATCAGTAAGTATAGTTTTGTCCCAATAAATCTTGATATTTTCTATTTTCTCTGCAGTTGTCAGGTAAGTATCTATAAGTAGCCTGAGGAGAGATGAGTTATCGTCTCAGGACGATAACGATAATGTGCGTTGCACATTTTGTTATGTCATCAGGTATGTTCTGTTTCAAAATGTATCTTCTAGTTTTTGTTGAGATGACTTGATCTTTGATCGCCCTATGAAACCTTCAGTTTCTGGAATTAAGTGACCTTGTTTGAGGTACATTGTTGACAGCTCTCCTCCAGGGCAGAGATGCATATCTGCCGCCAAGTGCTCTTCAGTTCACTAAAATATTCTTTTCGAATCTTGCAGGACCTCTTTCTGCACCTTTAAGTTCACTGAGACAATTTCATCGACTTGAGCTACTGCCTCTGTAAGGTGTTTGCGGATGTTCTGAAGTGAGTATACAGTTTGAATTTTTCTGTTTCACAGATTTCCTTCACACACCTTCAGTCCTCTCCCACCCTCAGTTCTTGATAAGTACATTCGGCAACTTGACGAATTCGGGTGATGCATACGGTACTTTGTGAGTGTGGTCCTCGACATTCTGTCAAGTGCTTCTATGTCAGTAGAGGACCAGCGGACGATTCCAAGGTTATAGGTCACATTTGATACTACCCAGGTGTTTATGGCCGTAAATTTCGACTTGGAATAAAGATCAGTTTTAAAATGATTTTCTGTTTCTGCTTGAGGGCATTTGTCTCTTGCTGTGCCTTACTTTGAAATGATCCATTGTTGTAGTTTGTGGTAATTCTAAGTCCATAAAAATCATTTTATCAGACTCTTAGGTTTCCAGCAATCATAGAAATATATGCGCATTTTTCTCTACTGAATCCTATATGAATAGCTTCATTAAATGTTCTAAATGACCCTTCAGTTGTTGTTCATTGGCGGCATATAGTTTCAGATCATCCATATACAACAAGTGACTGATTTTTGGTTTTGGTGTTCTAATCAGTATATACCCATAAGAAATCTTATTATTATTATTATAACGTGTTCTATATAAACAAATATTTCTTCCGGTATAACCAGAAGTGCCATTGAGATGAAAGTGTTTAGTTATAGAGTTTCGGACAAGCTAAATCAACTACCAAAATTCCAGAAGGATAGCATTATTAATTCTCCATAAACGTCCAATTGGCCACTAACTTGGGGTACCATGTATAAGCGAACTTGATGTCGCCGTTAAAATATTTGAAACTATGAAGAAACATCGAATGATGCTTTTTCCTGTTCGTTCAATGATAATTCAAGGTTAGTTGTTTGTGGTGTTTGTATTTCTAATGGTCTAGATGTGTTCTTTTTAATTGAACTATTATTAAACAGATCACAAACCAACACAGCACATGAACACAAAATAGTTCTTATATGCGCTATTCAATTCTTTATATCTTTTAAGTCCAAAACTCCAAGAAATTGGTTTGAAAATAAAGTTGATCTGTGATTTAATATGGTGTCAAATTGTTCATCTATTCACACACAGAAAATTTGCTCAAGCAGATTTTATCCTCTAGTTTGAAACTCTGATTTATCGTTCTATATCCTTGAGTATTGGATATTTTACAAATTATTTAACGCAAAATAATAATTGATATTTATATATGTGAAAAACGTTCTGAATAGAGAGATTTACGATATTTGAAATGTTTTTTTCAATTGAACATGAGAATACACTTCATTACAAAACTACATCCGTTCCATTAATTATTTGATTCATGCTGCTATCGCTTTTTGTAAGAAATATTCTAGAATTCATACGAAGCCCCATAAATTTCCAATGCAGCGAGAAATATTATTTTCAAATGGGGATGCTATAGAAAATGCAATTCGATGAAAGAACAACTTGTATGTCATTTGATGAACACTGATACATTTGAACCAATTAGTAAATTGTAGTAGATTTTCAACCAAGGTTCTCTTCAGTTGATGAGGGTGCTCGGTCAGTACTACTTTCTGCTTGTTCATCCTTTACAGAGATAGATACAAAAGCAGGAATGCCAGCAGCATCATTCACTACCATCATCATCATTATTAGCTTATAGTGTCCACTGCTGAACAAACGTCTGCCTTAATCTCAATCCATCTTTCTGTCTTTGGCATTATGAATCAAGTTTCCGGCCGGTCTCTTATATCACCAGTCTATCGGGTGGCGCTTCCTCGGTTCTTTTATTTTGGTCATTACTGGATCTGCTCTGTTCATGCGAATAGTTCTCTTATTAAATTTTTTTGAAGAATCAGTCGCCATCTCCGAAAACAATAAGAAACTTTATAAATATATGCGTAGATGTTTACAATCTAAAGTCGACACACCATTCGTAGAAATGACGGAAATATTTGTGTCGATGACCTCGACTCAGCAGAGGTTCTGGTCGACGCCTTTGCGGACTTTCTCATGTCGGAGCCAGATGAGATGCCCGACGTCCAAAGACGACCTGTGGAAGATAGCCTGACACACATAGAGTTCACATAAGATGTTGTGAAGAAACAACTCATGAACTTGAAAAGTCAATCATCTCCTGGTTTAGATGGCCTAACAAGCTTAACAAAACATGTAAATGTTATGCGTCCTCCAACGAACCGACAAAAAAGCTACTCACTATTGGCACCGCGAAACCATGATAACAAAGGGTAGATGAACAGAAAACTTCAAGAAGTCACACTAGTTCGACTATTTACCGCAACGTTCACACCGTGTCAGCAAGAAAGCGATCTGTCAAAAACCTAACGCTCCTTATTCATATCTGGTTGTCAACCATGCTTACAGTATAATCTCAAAAATTACAGCTTGTGAAATCATCGCAAGGATCAATATTCAACCTTCCGTAGAAGATCAAATATCATTACCTGAAGGAGAATGGTGGATCGGAAAACCAGCTCCTTCCGGGAAGGATATTTGACATTCTACGGAAGGTTGTATATGGTTCCTTGCATAAAAACTCTACAAAATGTCTACACATATAGCGATGGTTTCGCAGAATGTAAACTTTGAGATTATACAGTATTCTGAGAAAATTAAACTGCTAAGTCTAAGTTCTGGATTGAATTTTGTCATGAAGATACACTTCATTAGAAAGCTGTATGCATTCCAAAATATGTACTCTTTGACTGATAGCGCTATCGTTCTATTTGTAAAATATACCAGAATGCATAGAAAGCTTGTATGTTATGACGAACACATTACATACATTTGAATAGACTATTAAATTTTATTACTAATTGTTGAAGATATTCAGCTATAGCTCTACGAGCAGTAGATGCAGTTAGAGCAGTACACTTAATGATTGATAGATCACCAAATTATACCGCTAGACAAACTGGTGCAACAAGAAGCAGTGTACAAACAACATGGAAGCGTTTTTAAGAGACCAGTAAATTTACAAAGCAAAAAGAATCGAAAAGAAGAACGAAAACGACTGCTCGCGATGATCGTTGGATTGGTATTCTCAGAGACAGATATAGTACCGCTGTACAAAAAACGAACAAGTTCTTAGTAAGTATCACTAAGTGAGGTGAAATTTTTTTGCACTGAAGTTATTCTTGTATCTGGAGTTAATCTTGCAGGCGTGGACCCCTACATTCCAAACTTCACGAAAATAACATCCGCACAAAAACCTTGGTTCACTAAAAATTGCGAGAAAGCTGTTAAAGTTAAAAACAGAGCTTATAAGAACTGGGGAAAAAATGAAAACACATGCAGCTAAAACTGAATGTAAGCGTTCCAGGAACATTTGTAATTCAACGATTAATGAAGCAAAATCTACTTCAATGAAAAAATTCAGAATATGCTCTTTGGAGAGACCAGTGGACCTGGTCAGTTCTGGTCTATGCCGAAGGCTGTCAACAACAACTTTTTAAAGTCATTTTTCCCATTAGATACATCAAAAACAGTTCCACTCAGCATCGCACATGTTCATTCGAATATGTCTGAAGTAGAATTATTTGCATATGGCAAGACGCATTCTTTTTACAACTGAACAGTAGGAAACATTTGTGGACATCAACCATCGAAGAGCAGGGCAAATCGAGAGCCATTCCTCTTGATATCTCAAGACCTTCGACAGGGTTCGACACGCAACCTTGATGAATAAACTAATCGCATGTGGTCTTTCCGAAAAATTGCGTGGTTGTATTTGTCACTTTCTCTTCAGTAGATCGATTCAGGTGAATATATGGTGTAATGAGTGAATCCTCTCAGGTTGATGCATTGATGCGGGAGTACCTCAGGGCTCCATACGCTGACCAAATCTTTTTCAAATGCAGATCAATGATTTGTTCCAATCCACCTACAACAGTATATTTTAGTTTAACGACGACTGTATTATGGTGTCATCATTTTTCAATCAACATGCCTAGACACTATTCAAATTATGTGAGAAGTTGAGAAAAGTTTTGCTAGATCGATTTTATCGGCAAACGATTATATTTGGATCGTCTTAGAACTAGTTTGTATTCCATATGTAATCAATGCTAGTCTATATACAAGGAGAATCTCGAAAATTATCTAGAAGGATCCAAATATCATAACATGAAAAGGTCCGTTTAATCTCCCTATATCTATCCTATGAAACTTGAACCATGCATCAGCGAAGAACTGGGATCACAAATATTCACAATCGAAATCAGTCAGTCCAACAGTGGTAGATTTTTTAAGAAGACCTGGACACCTTAATCAATATGTTGAATATGGAGTTGGTAAAATCTTGTTCTATTGTATCGCTTTCGCAGCAAGATCCTTTCGAAAATACAATAACGCCAACGAATATTCCAATCTTAAAACATCCTCCAAACGCCTTTTTCCTAATCGACTTCAGTTCTGGCCGCGAATTCTCTTTCATGTCTTCTATCGATTCAAAACGGGTACCTAGAAGTTTGAATTTCGGTTTTGGAAAAAAGACAAGTCGGCCGGAGCCATATCCGGTGAATACGGTGGTTGTTCGATGGTATTCGTTGAGTTCTTAATCAGAAACTCATTCACAATGATAGCCTTGTGAGATTATGCATTATCGTGGTGAAAAATCCACAAATCTGGCCTTTCTCAAAAAAATTTGCTTTCTCAAATGTCGCATAACGCTAATGTAATATTCTTTATTTACCATCAATAACCTTCTGGCGAGTATTCCGAGTGCATAACAACGGGATAATGAAAGAAAATAGTCAACATTACCTTAACTTTTGATTGACTTTGACGTGGATTTTTTGGATTCGGTTCAGTTGGTAGGTTCAATTTCGAAGCGTGTTGACTGGTTTGCATGTCGAACTCATGAGCCCATGCCTCACTACCAGTTACAATGCGTTTCATGAATGTGGAGTCGGAATTTACTTGTTCTAGTATGTCTCCAGAGACCTGTACGTGATTCATGCCGAAACAATCGTTTAAAATGAATTGATTCGTGAGACCCAGAAAGCTCATTGCCTATCTCTCTCAAAGTTAAAGGACCATTCTCAAATACCATTTCCTCCACTTTATCGAAGTTAACTTCAGTTGGAGATGTTGATGGCCAACTAAGAACTTGTTCGTTTTTTGTACAGCGGTACTATATCTGTCTCTGAGAATACCAATCCTTAAAAACGATCATCGCGAGCAGTCGTTTTCGTTCTCTTTCTCGATTCTTTTTGCTTTGTAAATTTACTGGTCTCTTGAAAACGCTTCCATGTTGTTTGTACACTGCTTCTTGTTGCACCAGTTGGTCTAGCGGTATAAGTTGGTGATCTTCCATCAATCATTAATTGTACTGCTCTAGCAGCATCTACTGCTCGAAGAGCTATAGCTGAATATCTTCAACAATTAGTTGTAAAATTTAATAGTCTATTCAAATGTATGTAATGTGTTCGTCATAACATACAAGCTTCTTATGCATTCTGGTATATTTTACAAATAGAACGATAGCGCTATCAGTCAAAGACTACATCATTTGGAATGCATGCAGCTTTTTAATGAAGTGTATCTTCATGACAAAATTCAACCCAGAACTTAGACTTAGGAGTTTAATTTTCTCAGAATACTGTATAATCTCAAAGTTTACACTCTGCGAAACCATCGCTATATGTGTAGACATTTGTAGAGTTTTTATGCAAGGAACAACATACAACCTTCCGTAGAATGTCAAATATCCTTTCCGGAAGGAGCTGGTTTTCCGATCCACCCTTATCCTTCAGGTAAGGATATTTGACATTCTACGGAAGGTTGAATATTGTTTCTTGCGGTGATTTCGCAAGCTGTAATTTTTTAGATTATACTGTAAGCCTGACTTTCGACAGATCGCTTTCTTGCTGACACGGTGTGAACGTTGCGGTAGATAGTCGAACTAGTGTGGCTTCTTGAAGTTTTCTGTTTATCTACCCTTTGTTATCTTGGTTTCCCGGTGCCAATGATGAGTAGCTTTTTTATCGGTTCGTTGGATCTACAAATCTGGCCTTTCTCAAAAAAATTGCCTTCTCAAACGTCGCATAACGCTACCGTAATATTCTTCATTCACCATCTATAACCTTCTGGCAAGTATTCCGAGTGCATAACAACGGGATAATGAAAGAAAATAGTCAACATTACCTTAACTTTTGATCGACTTTGACGTGGATTTTTTGGATTGGATTCAGTTGGAAGGTTCAATTTCGAAGCGTGTTGACTGGTTTGCATGTCGAACTCATGAGCCCATGCCTCACCACCAGTTACAATGCGTTTCATGAATGTGGAGTCGGAATTTACTTGTTCTAGTATGTCTTCAGCGACCTGTACGTGATTCATGCCGAAACAATCGTTTAAAATGAATTGATTCGTGAGACCCAGAAAGCACATTGCCTATCTCTCTCAAAGTTAAAGGACGATTCTCAAATACCATTTCCTCCACTTTATCGAAGTTAACTTCAGTTGGAGATGTTGATGGCCAACTAAGAACTTGTTTGTTTTTTGTACAGCGGTACTATATCTGTCTCTGAGAATACCAATCCTTAAAAACGATCATCGCGAGCAGTCGTTTTCGTTCTCCTTCTCGATTCTTTTTGCTTTGTAAATTTACTGGTATCTTGAAAACGCTTCCATGTTGTTTGTACACTGCTTCTTGTTGCACCAGTTCGTCTAGCGGTATAAGTTGGTGATCTTCCATCAATCCTTAATTGTACTGCTCTAGATTCATCTACTGCTCGAAGAGCTATAGCTGAATATCTTCAACAATCAGTTGTAAAATTTAATAGTCTATTCAAATGTATGTAATGTGTTCGTCATAACATACAAGCTTCTTATGCATTCTGACATATTTTACAAATAGAACTATAGCGCTATCAGTCAAAGAGTACATATTTTGGAATGCATACAGCTATCTAATGAAGTGTATCTTCATGACGAAATTCAACCCAGAACTTAGACTTAGGAGTTTAATTTTCTCAGAATACTGTATAATCTCAAAGTTTACACTCTGCGAAACCATCGCTATATGTGTAGACATTTTGTAGAGTTTTTATGCAAGGAACAATATACAACCTTCCGTAGAATGTCAAATATCCTTCCCGGAAGGAGCTGGTTTTCCGATTCACCCTTATCCTTCAAGTAAGGATATTTGACATTCTTCGGAAGGTTGAATATTGTTTCTTGCGGTGATTTCGCAAGCTGTAATTTTTGAGATTATACTGTAAGCCTGACTTTCGACAGATCACTTTCTTGCTGACACGGTGTGAACGTTGCGGTAGATAGTCGAACTAGTGTGACTTCTTGAAGTTTTCTCTTTATCTACCCTTTGTTATCTTAGTTTCCCGGTGCCAATGATGAGTAGCTTTTTTATCGGTTCGTTGGATCTACAAATCTGGCCTTTCTCAACAAATTTGCTTTCTCAAACGACGCATAATGCTAACGTAATATTCTTTATTCACCATCTATAATCTTCTGGCAAGTATTCCGAGTACATAACAACGGGATAATGAAAGAAAATAGTCAACATTACCTTAACTTTTGATTGACTTTGACGTAGATTTTTTGGATTCGGTTCAGTTGGAAGGTTCAATTTCGAAGCGTGTAGACTGGTTTGCATGTCGAACTTATGAGCCCATGCCTCACCACCAGTTACAATGCGTTTCATGAATGAGGAGTCGGAATTTACTTGTTCTAGTATGTCCTCAGCGACCTGTACGTGATTCATGCCGAAACAGAAAGTTCATTGCCTATCTCTCTCAAAGTTAAAGGACGATTCCCAATTACCATTTCCTCCACTTTATCGAAGTTAACTTCAGTAGGAGATGTTGATGGCCAACCAGAGCGAGGATAATCTTCATCCATATCTCGGCAGCTGTTATACATATTCTTTTGAAGAGAGAGAATTTACAAAAATTTGAATGTCAGCTGTTGAATTCACTCTATCACTCAAACGCAGCTTTTTTTGACAAAGTTAATTCACCGTAAACCTTCTGTCAAACTAAAGTCAGGACATGTACTATTCTATAAAGGACAAGATAATGTCAAACGCCATGGTGTCGGATTTCTTGTACACAGCAAACTTGCAAAATTGGTAACGGAATATGTAGGAATTTCAGACAAAATCGCTTATGTTACAGTAAGGATCTCAGAAGAATACTCCATGCAAATAGTCCAGGTGTATGCCCCTACTTCGGATTACGACGACGATGTTGTAGAGAGTTTCTATGAACAACTACAGGAAATCATAAACAACAAAACCGGAAAAGACACTCTTATAATAGGCGATTTTAATGCCAAAATAGGCAATCAAGTAAATGAAACCGAGAGAGCAGTAGGTCAATACGGATACGGTACAAGAAATGAACGTGGAGACACGATGGTTGACTTTTTAAAGATGAACCAGCTTTATGCTATGAATACCTTCTTCCAAAAACGTAAATATAGAAAATGGACCTGGAGAAGTCCAGAATTCAAGTATAAAAACGAAATTGACTTTATAATTTCGAGTAACCCTCTCATAGTAGAAGATGTCGCTACAGTCAGCAGGGTAAATGTGGGAAGTGACCACAGAATGATACGAGCAAAGGTCAGAATAAAAACACATAAGAGAAATTTAACGTTGAAGCCCCAAAAGCGAGTAGACCCTGAAGTCCTTATCAATAGAAAAGAACAGTACCAATGAAAAATAGACGAAAATATTGATACGGCACCCCCAACTCTAAGACATACCGACTTAAATACACATGCAAATGAATTAAGCAACATCATTAAAGAAGGCGCAAGTGAGGTAACAACAGTGACGAAAAGAAGTCGAAGAAAAATAAGTGACGAAACAGCGAAATTATTTGAAGAAAGAAGGAAACTAAAACCAGACAAAGATAGGAACTTAATCGAATGGGCTGAACTGAACAAATTAATAAGAAGAGAAATTAGAAAAGACATTAGGAAATTTAATACCAAGATCATAATAGAAACTATTGAGAATAACAAAAGCCCAAAAATTTTTAATAGACATGTTAGTATAGGAAGAAGAGAAATGACATCAGCTAAAGACAAAGCTGGGAAGGTCATTACAAATAGAGATCAAATGCTCAAATTAATAGAAAGCTTTTATAAAGAATTATATGATTCCAAATTACAACCAAACGCACAGCAAAAGGAAGATGGAAAGAGAAAAATATGTAATGTCGGTTCTGAGGATATTCCCGAAATTACTGTTAATGAATTAAAAAATCAGCCCTAAATAATCTTAAAAATTCCAAGGCGGCTGGACCAGATGGCATAATTCCAGAAATGCTCAAATGTGGAAGTCCTCGCCTAAAACAAGAACTGGTAATATTGTTCAACAAATGCTTGGATCAAAGTCAAGTCCCCCAAGGATGGCTTGAGGCTGAAGTAATTCTTCTCCACAAAAAAGGCGACATAAGAAACCTTGGTAATTATAGACCAATAAGCCTCTTATCCCAGCTATATAAATTATTCACCAAAATAATTACCAAAAGATTAACGGGAAAAATAGATTTCCAGCAACCCCGTGAACAAGCTGGATTTAGATCTGGGTTTAGTACGCTGGATCATATTCATGCAATTAAACACCTAATAGAAAAGTGCAATGAGTATAATTTAGATCTTTATATAGCTTTTATAGACTACCAAAAGGCCTTTGACAGTATACAAATTTGGGCAGTCCTTAATTTTCTTAATGCATGAAGAGTGGACAGCAGATACACGAACCTGATAAAAAACATCTATTCTTCCGCCATAATGCATGTCCAGTTATGGAATAAAACCAACGACATTCCAATAAAACGAGGTGTTCGACAAGGAGATACAGTGTCACCGGCGCTATTTATTGCAGCTTTGAATGAAATCTTTAGAGAAATGGATTGGCATAAGAAAGGAATCAACATTGATGGCGAACTTCTACATCATCTACGCTTTGCCGACGATATTGTACTAATAAGTAGTAACGTCCAAGAATTACAAGATATGATCCTAGACTTGAACAACCATTCAAAAAATGTTGGCCTAGAAATGAACATCAGCAAGACGAAGATAATGACTAACACAAACAATAACTCCGTAATCCACGTAGAAGGTCAATAACTAGAGAATGTCGAAAACTACATATACCTGGGACAAAAACTAACTACTAAAAAAGACAACATGACTGACGAGATTACACGAAGAGTGCCAAATGCCGCCCTTTCGTGGGCGGCATTTGGCAAATTAAAACATGTCCTGACATCAGACGTACCCCACAACCTCAAGAAGAACCTCTACAACCAATGCATTCTTCCTGTGCTTACATATGAAGCCGAAACATGGTGTCTTACTAAGAAGTTGGCCCAAAAATTGACGAAAACTCAAAGAGCCCACGAGAGAATAATATTAAATATTAAACTATCAGATCGCAAAAGAAATACTTGGATAAGAGAACAAACCAAGCTGACAGATGTCATGGAGAGGGCAGCTCAACTAAAGTGGTCATGGGCAGGTCACGTAGCTAGAAGAAATGACAATCGGTGGACCAAGAGGCTCATGGAATGGAGGCCAAGAGTGAGGCATAGGAGTATCGGCAGGCCAAACACAAGGTGGAGAGACGATATTAAAAAATCAGCGGGTCTTCTTTGGATGAGAGAAGCTATTATCAGAAAGAAATGGTTCAATATGGGAAAAGCCTACATCCAGCAGTGGATTGAAATAGGCAGATCGTGATCGTGAAGCCTTCTGTAACATTTTCAGCGATTCAGCACACGAAACTCTATTTGCCAGACAAAATTTGAGACACATTCTTCGTTCGATATTTTTATCTATTGTAAAAATCGCAAAACACACTTCTGGGAACTGACAAAATCGAGCATCGTGAATCAACTAAATGTCAGATTGCGTTTAAACTTTTGCAATATTCAATTATCGGTACATTTTTGACAAAATGTGATGCAGTTGACTTCGTAAATTACTTTTCTACAGTGATTCCTTTGCGTTGTTAAATTTATTACTTTGCAGAACCTGCAGAACCAAAGATGAAAATTTAAAATAAATGATATTCTAATAGTATGACCAAAAATCATTGAAAAAATCTTGATCCGCCCCAGGCGTGAAAACGGGGTCGGCCCGTTCTGGCAGAGCAAGGGTGTGAGTAATGAGAGCGCCGAGTTTCTATCTCAAGAGTTCCTCCGAATCGGGATCAATGACAAGTGCAGGCGAAGAGCGGTTAATAGGTGTTTGTGATAACTGGGCTGAGATAAGGGCACTGCTAAATATACTGGAAACGGAAAATGCATGATCAATGAGGATGCCGGCACACACCAGGAAATTATCTGCCCGCCATCCCGAACTGAAATTTTCGCCTTCTATTTCATGTTTGTTCGTTCGTCTTTTTCGAGATAAGAAATTTTAGATGATGTTGAAAGTTCAGTTAGTTCTACTTAGACAAGATATGATCAACTGTGATCGGTGCAACATCATCGTGAAATTGACAATTTTCCTTAAGGTATTTTCTTCTTAGCTTTCTATTTTGTTCGTTATGGTTTAAGTGAATTCATCAATCTTCAATATCGCAGTTCTAGATACTTCTGTGATGTAAGACTTTTATGATTTCGTCTTGAAATAATTTGTTATTAACATTATCAGTACAGGGTGTAAATGCTGAAAATACAAAAATAAGACCTTCCCATTTCCGTTCTAGAATCTCGAAGAATTAGTGGTGAAAACAGTTCACAATTATCTTCTTTTGTTTTCGAGTAATTCTGGTCTATCGATATGACGAGATTTCAGCATATGTCGATATCTCGGTTGTTTTTGAAGTTAGGTGAAACCTATTGTACCGGCACTTTTTCGATCAGAATGCCTATTCAAACATTTTTTGTGTTGAATGGTTTTGAAGTTATTACATAAATTAGTGTTTTTTCAAATGTGAACCTCAGATGATATATGGAATAAGGGGGAATATTACAACTATTAATCCAGTCTTTCGGTGAAAAAAGAGAGTAAGAGACTGTAGTTGAAGAAGCTAAAACACATACATATTTGGTTAGAGAGGGTTGGTTTGGAGCATATAAAATCAACCCCCTATTCTTAACAGCACCTAAGTCAAAATTTATTAGAGGAAAAATGGATCGAATGGCTTATCTTTGGAAAAAACCTTTGAAAAAGGAAAGAAACAAAGATCCAACTATTACATTCCAGAAAAATATTAAAATAGGAATAAATGACGCAAAATCTTTAATTATAGCAAAAGATAAATACAAATTAATTTTACCAAACCCTCAACCACATCAATTGTATTCACTCATTAAATTGCATAAAGTAAATAACCCCGTTAGACCAGTCGTATCATACGTTACAGCTCCAGCCGTGAAATTGTCGCATTACCTTATAGATATCATTAAAAATTATTGTTCATTCAAATCAAAATTTTCTATAAAAAATTCTTTCGAATTGATAAATAACATAAAAAACGTTAACCTACCACCTAACACAAAACTTATTTCGTTTGATGTTGAGAATTTATACCAAAGTGTTCCTCCAGGTGATGTCAAAATATTAATCGAAAACATGTTGAATTCGAATCATGTTAACCACATAACTAAATCAGAAATATTGAATCTGTTGGACGTTTGCATTGAACAAAATTATTTTTCTTTCAACAACATCTATTACAGAAGTGAAAATGGTTTGATTATGGGAAATCCTTTGAGTCCACTTTTAGCAGAGATTTTATGAATAATATTGAACAGAAAATTGATACACAACCACTCATTTCCAAATTTCTTTATTGGTATAGATATGTTGACGACATCTTAGTATGTTTCATTGGAACTACTCGTCAATTAGACTTATTTCTTAATTTCATTAATTCCATCCATTTGAACATTAAATTCACGATAGAAATTGAACAGAACGATTCCATTAATTTTTTGGACTTGAAAATCACTAAACGAAATAATAATCATGTTTTTTCTGTCTTTCGTAAACCAACACATACTGATACAATTATACATAACTACTCATTACATCCAATTCAACACAAAGTTGCAGCTTTAAACAGCATGGTACATCGGTTACTCAATTTTCCTTTATCAGTAGAAGATTATGATGAAGAGTTGAACGTCATCAAACAGATAGCCATTAATAATTCATATAATCCGGATATGATAGATCTAATCAATAAATGAAGTATATCCTATTCATAAAGACTATAAAATATACAACAGTTTAACATTCTGCGGTTCTGCAAGTACAAATATTAAATCCATTCTCGTCAAACAAAATTTTAATATAACTTTCAAAACTTCTAATAACTTAGGTAAACATATTAAAATAATAAATCTCGTGTTGAAAAATCAAGTAAATCAGGAATCTATAAACTCAATTGCGGTTCTTGTGATAAAATTTATATCGGTAGGACCTATAGGAGTTTTGGCATAAGAACATCTGAACATAAACGTAGCTTCGATAAAAATAAATCTGATTCAAATTATTCAAACCACTTAATAAAAGAAAACCATTCATTCAATAAAAACTTTGACATATTACATATAAAATCAAAAGTTCAAAATTAGATCTCCTAGAAGCATTAGAAATAAATAGATACACACATTCGGACAAGTTTTTGAATGAGCAGGTAGATGTGAATTTTTCACCCTACTTAATTTGTTTAATTAGTTTTATTACCTTTCATTCTAACTGTACAATGGCTCGGTGTGGATTTTCCTGTTATTCATCCAACTTGTTCTACGATTTGTTTATAATACCATACTCTTCATTCTGTTTGTCATTCTTGATAAAGCTGCTGTGTCAGCGAAACGTCGTCGAATTTTTTCAAATAAAGTGTAGATTAAAGTTAAACCTTGTGTTTTTTATCTCATTTATATCATGGATCTACATCAAGTAACGGCCTCCACAATTCAAATATTCAAAAAGAAGAAGTTTGTTTTCCAACAAAAATGTGAGGATGTTTAAAATCAAATCAAGTTCTCACAATGATTTAATCCATTATTCATTAAATTCTCTGCTACCATTCTCGAGTGACGATTCATGCCCTCAGTATTTCCAGGTTTTCAATTTTCAGGGAAAGGTAATTATTCAAGATATTGATGAACGTCAATGTTTTGTAGGGAACTCAAAATCATATTTTAGCACAACCATATTTTTATAAATAATCTGTTTCACATTTGTCTTTTTACTTTTCGCAATTCTTTGAATCAGTTGTCGTTTGTTAAACAAACGTTGAAAATGGTTTACTCAACTGATGAGCACGTCGAAATTCTTTAAATTAAACAAAAACCACGAAGAAATAATATATGGGAGATGTCAACCCAAATTATTGGGATCATAATGATTCTAAAACATCTATAGATGATAATCGGCATCACTTAGAAGACCGAACCTACCTATCGGGGCTCTCTCGATCAAACAGAGATGAAATTCTTTTGTTGAGTTTGGCAAGCAAGAACAAGGAAGTGATTATGTTTCAGGAGACTCAACTGCGATGGAAGAACATCTCCGCGAAAGAGGAAATATCGCAGGTCATGTACTTTTTGATTATCTCCTCAGCCTTTTTTACTGCCTTGTTTGCTATGTGAAATCTTTTCTCAAATTCAAGTGTGTTTAGACATATAAGAGTCAGGTATGATTGTTGAAATATTTTTCTGCTGTTTTTCGTTTTCCATTGTTACAGATTCCTGTCCCAAACCCCCTTCCTTTCACCCTTGTCTTCGTCTGAAAATCATGGATTGCAGGATGAGAATGAGAGAATGGAGCTGCTAAGCAGAAAAATCTTTGGTACTCTTTATGTACACACGACACTAACACAACATAAACAGAAACGCTATTTCTAGTGCAATAGCGACAGGGAAACGAGTTTTTTCCTCAGGTTTTAAACTCGTTTATTGAATCATAGGCAAGACCGTATGGTTCCCCTGGTACTTTTTCCTGAGCTCACACTTGTGTTTTTCTGACACACACCAAAATTATAGATATAAGAATTTATTGTAAATACAATTATTCGAATATTTGTATTTATAAATCCAACCTTTTTCAAAAGAATATTCTTTCTGTTCCTCACCGAACTCTTAATTGAAAATGTTCACATCAAATATAAACAATATCTGTTCCTCTGGATGGCCCTTACTGAAAATCCTCATGCTTGAGAGGCGGCATCGGAGTTCTACAGCACTCATGAATACAATCAGAATTAGAGGTTCCGTTTTCATTTGGCGACGGTTGATGAAGTTTCACAGTTGACCATGAAACTAAAGTCGAATGCTGTGCGATCGGACGGGATATCGTCTGAAATGTTAAGGTTGTGCTATCCTGTGATTGCTCTCTATGTTACCCATATAATAAATTGTTGTTTGGATATCGGGATATTTCCTGCCCAAGGTGTAGGATCCCACAAACTATGGTCATCTTCGTCCCATCAGCATCCTTCCCTCAATGTCTAAAGTTCTGGTGAAATTCATTGTGGTCCAGATAAATGATTATTTGCTGGAAAATAAAATTATATAACCGATGCAGTCTGGATTCCGTAGGGGCAACAGCACGGAAACCTTGCTTCTGGATGTGGTTGATGATGTTGTTAGGTCCGTTGATTGTGGTATGATCACGGCGCTTGTCCTCTTAGATTTTGCGAAAGCTTTCGACAGGGTTGATCACCGATTACTATGTGCAGAATTAAAGTATTTTGGTTTCGATGTGACTGAGTTACAGTTTTTTGAGTCATATTTGAACAAGCGTTCCCAGGTGGTAGTTATCGAAAATGACCTTCTGACGCCATTCCTGTGACGTCTGGGGTGCTGCAGGGATCTGTGCTGGGGCCCGTACTTTTTCTTCATTACACTTCAGATATTTTTCAGGAAATTGATTCGTGTAAGGCTCGTGCTTTTGCGGATGACACTCAGCTTTTTTACAGCTTTGACGCTCTGCGTGCTCCAGCTGCTGCGGAAATTATCAACGCCGATTTGTCTAGAAATTTTAACTATGCCGATGCACATGGTCTTAAATTAAATACTAGTAAGTGTGATCTCATACTGTTTGGTACGGAATATACTAGAAAGCTCATTGACTCGGACTTTGTTGTTGAGATCTCGGGGGAGCCAATAGCTGTGGAGAGCTCTGTGAAGAACCTCGGTGTTATTTTTAACTATGTCCTTCGTGTTCAGGCTTATATTTACCAGGTGATCAGAAAATGTTATGCAGCCTTGAAGGAATGATACATGAATGCTAGAGTTTTTAATTTCAAATTCAGAAAAAAACTAGTTGAGACATTAGTGCTACCTATTCCGAATTATGCTTTGGTTGTCGTATTTCCTTGCTTGGACAAGCTAACTCAGAATAGATTGCAGCGTTTCCAGAATGCATGTTGCCGACTCGTCTGCCGTTTGTCGACATATGATCATGTTTCTGCCAAAATTCAAGAATCGAAATGGCTGAAGATTCATCACTTATTTCAATTTCACCTCAGTACATTAGCACAACGCATTTTACATTCCTTACACTTTCTCTGCCTAGATTCAATTCGGCTCTTTTCAGGAGATCGTTCACATATAACTCTGTGAATATTCATAATGCGGTTTCAAATAGCTTCAAAAATCTTTCAACAATCTCAATCTGAAACAACACCTAATACATTTGCAACAGATTGAGCTCGATTAGTTATCTTTTCTGTCTACAATTAATTTTGCTCGTTTTTGTTCTTGCTACCCTTTGATGGTCTTTGTTTTCACTTTGTTTTTCCTTTATTTTTTTTCGCTGTTAACTTGTATGGCTTCTGCATTTTTCTGTAAAACAGTGGTATTTCATTTTTGTTCTTTTTATTTCGATTTATAATTATATCGTATAATAAGGTTGAGTAGTAATAGCTCCTCTAGACTTCGCCTTAAGTATTATTCTGTTAGCAAGATAAATTGCTCACAAATAAAGACCTTTTATTATTATTATTATTTCGATTTCACTCCTCATCTAAGAAATTACCAGCGGGAATCTCGATGTTTTTCAGATAAAGATTTTAAATAATTTTCCTAAAAAGGTAGCATTACAATAATGAATTGTTTGAACATGATATCATAGTTCAAACCATATAAAACCTCTGGATCCAATAAATAAGCAACCCCTGCTATAAAATGCAGCCGCTTTTTCCAAGTCGACCATCTCTTGTTTCAGCAATTCAATCCAATTAAACTGCCGGAAAAACTTCGGAATCGTTAATTTTTTGCTTTTCCTTTCGTCGACTTGCTATAATAAATTCCATAGTCAAAAACATGTAGTTGAATGAGTTACGAGACGTGTTTCTTTTGAGATTTTGCGATTATATAGTTCAGTGATTCCCCGTTTGGAATTCACTTCATGAAAAGAGGGGAAACAAAAGTAATGATTCATTGTAATTGGAGAACATAAATTATGACGTGAAGCTATTGAAGAAAAGCTCATATAATGAATATAAGTAGATTACATATCAATTTTATACAAGTGAATTTTTTCTGCAAGTTGATCTCAAAACAATGATATTTTAAGAGTAATCTGAAAACATCAGTTTTATTTTTTGAAATAATAGAAAAAAAAATAAAAAAGAGGAAAATTGAAAATTTTCAAATTGGATGAATTTTGGAAAGTGGGCATTTAAAAAAGAGGGAAGTGGACTTATAATTCTCCAAGGAAGAATTCATCTTTTGGAAGTTATGGCCTGAACCAAAATTCATCAGTTCCTGGAGATTGCCATCTTATTCTGAAACGGTGGGTGCTCAGCAAGAAGTGTTTAGCAATATTATAAAATGTTTTGGCACTTTTTTAGCTTTTGAAGAGTAGCATTTGAACTGTCAATGAGTTAATTCGTGAAAGAAATTTGACTTTATGCAAGGTTTTCACAAAAGTCACAAGGACATCAGATTTTCGCGTAAGAAAGAAGAGAATTCGGAAATCGTAAGTATCATTGTATGTACTTGAAGGTCATTTTCATCAAAATTTTTGGGTGTCATTTTTGTATTTTCTTGGTAAAAATTGAAATAAACTTCTAAGACGTTTTGTGTATAAACAATCTTCTTTTACTTCCATCCTATCACCATACCTTGTTTCGGATCAATAATAATAATAATAATAATAATAATATAGAGTGGTATCGTTGGATGATAAGGGATATACACCTCTAAATCTTGCTACCAGAGATGACCTGCTGAATCTACCATTCCTATCAGATACTGAAAAACAAGAGCAATGGTCAAGAAAGGAATTGCATGGACGACATCACCATGAGATTAATCAACCACACATCGACAAAGAAGCCTCCAACAAATGGTTGATGAAAGGAGAATTATTCGCGGAAACAGAGGGATTCCTTATGGCCATCCAAGACCAAGTGATCGCTACAAACAACTACAAAAATTTATTATGAAGGACGGAACATTACAAACAGATAGGTGCAGAAAATGCCATATAAGATCGGAGACGATACAGCATATTACGTCCGGATGCGAACAACAGGCCAATACAGACTATCTTCACAGGCATAATCAAGTGTGCAACATTATCCATCAGAAACTTGCACACAAGTACGGACTTCTGAATACATTCCAGCCATATTACAAGTATCAACCGGCACCCGTATTGGAAAATGACTCTATCAGATTATACTACGATAGGCCTATTATCACTGACAGAATGGTGACGAATAATAGGCCGGACATAGTGGTGTATGATAAGAGAGCCAAAACAGCAATGCTGGTGGATGTCGCCATACCAAATAATAACAACGTGCTGAATAAGTTCCAGGAGAAAAAGTCCAAATACACAGACCTTGCCATTGAGATCAAGCAGATGTGGCACCTCGAGAAAATAGATATTGTTCCTGTCATCGTATCCTCCACTGGGTTAATACCCAAAACTTTACATGATAGCCTTAAGAAATTAGAATTGCATAAGAATACCTATATAGAAAATGCAAAAAGTTGTAATTCTTAATACATGTAGGATAGTTAGGAAATTTATGTCAAATTTATTATAATCGAGCCGATTCCCTTTGATTGCTGAATCTGGGAAAGGTAAATTATATCCAGCTAACAACTGAGATAGTGCATAAGTCCACGATGATAAATAATAATTTACTACGATAGGCCTGTGATCACTGACGGAATGGTGACGAATAATAGGCCGGATATAGTGGTGTATGTGGTAAGAGAGTCAGAACAGCAATGCTGGTGGATGTCGCCATACCGAATAATAACAAACTGCTGAACAAGTTCCAGGAGAAAAAGTCCAAACACACAGACCTTGCTATTGAGATCAAACAGATGTGGCACTTCGATAAAATAGATATTGTTCCTGTCGTCCTATCCTCGACTAGGTTAATACCCAAAACTTTGCATGATAGCCTTAAGAAAGTTGAATTGTATAAGAATACCTATATAGAAATGCAAAAGCTGTAATTCTTTATACATGTAGGATAATTAGGAAATTTATGTCAAGTATATTGTAATCGAGCCTATTCCCTTTGATTGCTGGATCTGGCGTAAGTCCATATATATATATATATATATATATATATATATATATATATATATATATATATATATATATATATATATATATATATATATATATATATATATATATATATATATATATATATATATATATATATATATATATATATATATATATATATATATATATATATATATATATATATATATATATATATATATATATATATATATGTCTGCAATATATTAACATTACATGAAAATTCGATATATCACCAACAATATTGTTCATATATGAAATTTCACCATTCAATCTTCTGTTTTACAAATGTTTTGGCCTCTGCCCGATTTTTGCCTTATTGTCCCAATATTTCCGCTATTACTCCATCCCGTGTATTATCCATTCTCTGAATATGTTCCCACGAGCTGAGCTGCCTTTCCTCTATAAATTTAAAAGTTGATTCAATTCCTAATTCCTTTCGTATTTAATGTTCTTTAGTTTTATCCCTTTGTGTCCCCCCTTACCCTCCTAAGGTATTTCATTTCGACAGCTTGAATTTTACTTTTTTGGTTTTTATCTAGAATCCATGACTCACATCCAAATGTCAGTATTGGCCTATAGGTAGATGTGAATACTTTCATTTTAGTGGCTCCTTACACTTCTCTCTTATTTATAAAATTGTTGATGATAGCATAATATGCTTTCATTGTCTTTTCGATCTTATCATTAATATCGGCATCTTGCTTCCTGTTCAACTCCTAAGTACTCATATTTTTCCACTTGTTCTATTTCTGTCCCCTCTATCTGTATATTTATGTCTTTCCTTTCTGTTCCAATCACCATTACCTTAGTTCTGTCTTTGTTAAGTTTCATACCACTCTTCTCTAATTCTCTGATCCATATATTCAAGTTTTTCTGCAGATCGTTTTCATTGCTGGCCATTATCATTATATCATCCCTTCTGATACTTCTACTTGCTGTAAGTTTCTATCTCCAATCTGGATTTTCCTCACTTCTGTCGAGCAATTTTTATTATCTCATCCATAGAGATTATAAACAGCATATGACTAAGTCCCCTCTGTCTAAGTACCCTATTGTCTTGAAATACTACGATCTCCTGTTTCCGCTTATAATGCAATTTCTATTACTTTCATATATATTTATTATCAGTTCTACGTAGTATTTCCCATAATTTTCGTGTAGGCACCTTATCAGAAGCTTTTTCCATGAACGCTAGGTATATTTCCTTCTTCATTCTGTTAGATTTTCCCATAAATATCTTTATGCTGAATATATGATCTTGAAGACTTCTTTCTTTTCGAAATCCACTTTGTGTCTCTTCCACTGTTCTTTCAGTAATTGGCCTCAGCTTCATATCTATTATTTATCTATTATTCATATATTTTCATAGCCGTGCATAATAACGTGATTCCTCTGTAGTCTCTACATTCATGTTTGTCACCTGATTTGTAAATTTGGATTATCATTGAGATCTACCAGTCTTCCGGGATTTGTTCTTCTTGCCATACCCTATTATATATTTTCAATAGTACGTCTTCTCCATACTGTCCCATATTCTTGATCATTTCGGTCGTAATCTTGTCATAGCCTGAGGCTTTTCCATTTTTCGAGCATTTTATAGCTTCCTGTAATTCCTGTTTTGTTATCTTTTCTTGGTCTCTATCTGCTTCTATGCAAACTTCACTATCCTCTAACCTGTTTCCTCTGCTCCCAAGTAGCTCTTGAAAATATTGCTTCCATCTTCTCATTACTTTCCTGTCATCTATGAGTATTTCTCCATTTACGTTCTTGATGTTATAAATGTCAGAGTTCTTTACTTTCTACATGATTTAACTATTTTATAGAACAGCTTCTGGTTTGTTTTACACTCATTTTTTTCCGAATTCGACTCATTTTCTTCTTTTAGATGACAAGACTAGATCTTTCACTCGTTTTCTTGATTGTTTGTATAACTCATATTTCTCATTAGTTTTACAGTGGAGATAATTGGCCCATGCTCTCTTCTTAATTCTCACTTCTACTCTAATTGCATCTATCCGCAATGCCGTTTGTTTTGCGTTATTTCTCTTTACGCTGCTTCCACATACTTCTTTAGAAGAATCTAGAAGAGTGCTTATGAAATACTTCCATAAGTCTTCTAAGCTCATATTGTCTGTTGCATCTTCTATATTCTCTAGTTTCCTTGATATGGTTTGCTCGAAAATTTTGGCGTATTCTGGATGGGCGAGTTTGTAAACCTTTATCGATTCATATTCGATTTTTTTTACTGATATCTCTTTACCGTCGTCTTTCAGTTCCTTTTTGATACCAGCTACTAATACAAAATGGTCGCTCCCTATTTCAGCTCCTCTCTTCACTCTAATGTCTTTTATTTTTTCCATGCTGCTTTTCTCTACCAATATGTAGTCTGTTATCGGTTTCTCGTTTCCACTTTCTACTTGTCTCGTATATTTATGTATATTCTTGTCTTGTTACTAATTATCAAGTTATTCATTACCGCAAAGTCTAGTAGTTTCTTCCCATTGCTGTTTCTCGTCTGTTCTCCATTTCAAAAGATACGAACTATATTTTTATGAAACCTTTGCCAAGTGTTTTAATTAATTATTTATTAGTTGAGCGTGTTGAGCGAGAATTCTACATATGAATAATGAAAATATAACAGTATAAAGTGCAATTCTAAAATTAAAGCTGCAATTATATACCTGAAATCACTTGATTCAACTTAATGGCAGATATTTGAAATTGTATCTTAGCAACTATGAATGGAGTATCAAATTCAGAATAACATTTATACTTCGTTCAACATATTTTAAAGCTGTGAAAACGGAAATGTTTCGAACTGTCTTTCAGATGCCGACTGTCAAATGAGCCAAATGCCAAATTAAAATACTCTTTCAACACTTGAAGTTCTGTCAGTCGAAAACTTAAACATGTCGAGTTGAATCCTTGACGTTAATTACCTTCGTTAATTACGAGACATCATGTACTGTGTCACAAAAAATGAAAAGGAATAAGGTTGAATACTGATGAAAGTAAGAGAATTCTAAACGTTTTTGAATAACCAGACATTTTGGCCGACTTTCAGTATTCACAATCGAAGTATGATCAGGTTCTTATGTGTTTAAAATATATCATGAATACATGTTATTTTAGTTGAGGTTGAGTTACGAGCATCCAGCATTAAAACCGTTTTGTGTTAAGAAACTCGAGGAATATGAACATTTCTGCTCTTTAGAAACTTGGAATAGTTCATCCCTAGCGCAGTGTTCAACTAAGAAAAGTATGAAGGTTATCTCGTGGAATTTAATATTATTGGAATTTCCTTCGGACAATCTTATGAAACCATTCTTATCTCTTTTACGTTGGGGATTAATATCGGGTGTTCCGTGAAAAACTCCTACAATTGTTGATCGATTTCAATGAAACAAAAATCGAGTTGCTGCTTGAACACTATTCTAACAGCTTGAAAAACTGTCAAGCTTTTCCAAGAAATTGAGAAAAAACAATAATATAAGAGGTCTATATGTCTTCTAATTTCTATGTACTCTATCCATTTTGTAGTCCAATATTATACAGTATAAGCTCTTTATTTGCGGAAGATATATTCCTCAAATACGCCGCTAAAACATAAACCGTGAATATGGAAAGGTTATCTATATGGGATTATAATGTATACTTTCCCAGGTGCCATAATGACTAATAAATAAATAAAAATTCAATTTAATTGAAGTTTTGATTATATAGATTAGCTTACTTATGCTTCAACTAGTTTTTCTCAAATAACGGTAGAATTTTCAGAAAAACTTATTTATTTTGGCTCAAAGGATGTACAGGTTTACAGAAATTACAAAAAAAAACACAAAATTCTAGTGAAACATACCGTCTCACACGGGGATCTTGATAAATATCTCACAACTTGAAAGGTTAAATCTACGTGCAATTTTAAGAAAAAAATGTTCATATAAACATAGGTCAGCAAAACCTTCGTTACGGAGCTACAGGGTGCTGCAATATCCGGAAAAATTTTTTTTTTCTTCAAAAGTCCTATAGTTTTTGGGATATTCAGTCCAAATTTGGAATGCAAGCTATCTTTTATAGCCTCCATCATTAAACGTCCTAGATTCCAACTGAAATTCTCCAGGTGTCTTCTTTTCCAAGGCCATGTCTCCTTTTGCCCTTTCAACCTTTTTTGCAGTATGCTACTGATCAGCGTATCAATTTACGTCCTCTTCGTTCAACTTTTTGACACCTGTAACGTTTTATTATCTCCAATCTTTTTCGATTGACAAATTATTGAATTTGAATTATTTGAATTGTATGTTATTCGCTAAATAAAAAAAAATAATAGAAATACTCGATAGGTATGCCCAAAATTTGCTTTCATTTTGATAGCTCGTCTTCAGAAAGTCAACGTATACTTGTTCAATATCAAACTAAAAAAAAGAACAATTGAAAACTAAGTGTCACCCACCAGCAAAAATACAGGCCTTTGTCGTTCTCTGCATATTATCACGCACTTTTTGAAACATTCCTGTGGTATTTCTTATCGTGTCACAAGAGGTTATCATTCGATTTCTCAATTCTTCTACAGTGTTCACTGAAGTGGTATAAACTAAACTTTTGAGATATTCCCATAAGAAAAAGTCAATACTATTTAAGTCTGGGGACTTAGGAGGCCATGGTTTTGGCCCACCCCGACCTATCCATCGGTTGTTGAATGTATTATTCAAGAATTCCCTAGCTTCTCCACTGAAATGTGCTGGTGCCCTGTCATGCATGAACCACATCATGTTTCCCACCAAAAGTGGCATATCCTCGAGCAATAAAGGCAACTTCTCCTCAAGAAATTGCCGATAAGCGGGACCGTTTAGTCGTTAGGCAAAAGGAAATGGCCCGATCAAATAATTTTCAATTATTCTGATCCAGATATTTAGTGAGAATTGTTCTTGGTGATGATATTCTTCAATCAAATGGGGGTTTCCACGTCCCAATAATGATTGTTGTGAAAATTTGTGATAGGAGTTCTCGAAAAATTAGCTTCGTATTTGAACATTATTTCACTATAAAAATGGGCATTTTCTCTCAAAACCACCGGCAGAAATTCAGTCTTGAAGGAAAATCTCGAGGAAGTAGAGTTTTAACGCTTTGAATATAAAACGGGTATAATAAAAAGTCGTGGAGAATCCTCCAAACTAATGTGAATGTGAAACATTCAACTGATTTCCAATTTTTCTTGTACTCACATGAGGATTCAAATCGATACAATTCAAAACTGCTTCAACAATATCTGGAGTTCTCATAGTTTGAGTTGCACCTTTTAAATGATTATTTGCAGTAAAAGTACCAGTTTCCTCCAACCTTCTGTGCCTATTTAAAAATGTTCGCCTGTCTGGTGTTACTCGATTTGAAAAGCGCACCTGATATAATCGCCTAGCGTCTGTTTGGTTTCCGTCAGCCAGACCGTACATGTAATGTATTCTTTTTTACAGCAATAACTTCGAAAGTCTTAAAACTAATCGTTCGATCAGACACTGGTTCAACTTTAGCATCGGACAAAATAAATAAATGAAAAACTTGAACCCTACTAGTAATTTTTTTAATTAGAAGTGCTTTCAATTCAGCGAATGCATACAATCGTTCAATAATTTCTTGCTTGAAAACAGTCAGAGATACGAAGTGTCAAAAAAGTTCTTAAATTGAACGAAGATGACGAAAATTGATTGTACACTGTGTGTGTGTGGCGTACTGCAAAAAGGTTTGAAAGGCAAAAGAAGGCATGTCTTCAGAAAATAAAACAATTTGTAGATTCTAGTTAAAATTTAGGACGTACTATGATGGAGGCTGTAGAAATAGCTTGCATTCCAAATTTGAGCTGAATGAAACTGCAAGAGATTTGAAGAAAAAACCAATGTTTCCGGAAGTTTCAACACACTGTAGTTCCATAACGAATCTTTCGCCGACCTATGTTTATACGAACTTTTTTCTTAAAACTGCACGTAGATTTACCCCCTCAAGTTGTGACATACTATTATGTAACACCCTGTATTTTAGTAGACTTAAGCTAAATTTTAACATTACCTAAAAGAATGTTGAACAATGTTTATGAATAATTTCATGACTTTATAAAACTTTATAAAATTATAAAAATCAAAATTATGCTTGTAAAATGCTCACATATATTTTAAGCTGCAATATTTTCATGAAATATTTACAGTTCATCTTCTGAGGATGTATCTTTATTTCTTTAATTCACTCTAACAGGATATATCACGGCATCCATAATATGATCCAATTCCTACATTTTATATTCTTCTTTAATGACGTTGTCTATACAATTTTTCCAGTTTTCGGATGTAACACTTTTTATTGAACTATACAAATGAAATTCGACGTCTTTTATCTCAAAACTTGTGTTGATTCTAGCTACTTCACCCTTTACATGTGCCCATATTATTTCAATCGGATTCAATTCGAAGTGGTAAGTTGGACTTCCCGGTTGTTTGCCATTTCGTCAATCTCATATTTTTCGTATAATTTTTTATGTATGTATTTACAATTGATAATATTCCTTTTTTCACCATATTTTCCTTAAAAGAAATATTTTTATCTGTCAGCCATCTGATGATGTCTGCTTTACGCCACGAAGATGTTGGCATTAATTCAATATGTCGGGAATGGTACCTCGTGTTATCCATTACTATAACTGATCCTGGATGAATCAAATGTAACAACTATTCCAAATATTCTTCAATAACATCCGCAATCTTTTATGTTTTATCATTCCAAGTTTTGTGAACCGTGTACCATTGATTAACCAGATAAAAAAATTTCTTACTTAAAGCACGACATTTTTCAATTTCTTTGAATAACTTCCTCTTTATCTATGCGAACTGATTTCCTGTTAGGCTCTTTGCATTAGAAATTCACTTATGCAAAACTTGCCAGAATTTGTTTTTTGATATTGAAGGCAACTTTTGATCTCCTACGAGCACAGCGTGTATTTTTTCCACAGTGGAAACTTCTTTCCGAAAATAAAAAGAATGCACAGTTTTTCGAATAGTATTCCTAAAGTCTTCATCAATAACCATTCGTGGACTTCCTGGACAAGTTTTTGGAGGTTTCACTATAAATCAATTTTCGAATTTTTCTTTCCTTGAAAAGCTTTTATTGTGTGGTCTGTCCAATTCCCGTCATCTCAGAACACATTTTAACACTTTCATCGATTGAAGGTGAATAGCTTTGATGCCTAAAAGAATCGTATATATTCTCTATGAATTTTCCACTTTGGGAACGACTTATATTTTTAGCACATTTAACAGGGGTAAAATTAGAAAACTTTTCTATTATTTGTGAAATGAACAAAACACTTCACCAACTACTAACTGATGCATACAAAAGATAAAACTGCTTCAACAACTCAATATATGCCCATGTAATGATGATTTTCCTTGGGGTTCAATACGGAGAATATACTGAATATTACGTTTTGAACCCTAGCCAATATGACCAACCTGTCACCTTCGACATTACCAAATCGACTATAATAAGTGGCATTTATCGATAAACTTTATGCGTTGAGTAA
This sequence comes from Cryptolaemus montrouzieri, assembly GCA_013387265.2. Taxonomy (NCBI): domain Eukaryota; kingdom Metazoa; phylum Arthropoda; class Insecta; order Coleoptera; family Coccinellidae; genus Cryptolaemus; species Cryptolaemus montrouzieri. Next base: position 61,727,107 of record JABFTP020000124.1, on the reverse strand, counting down.
TAAGGTTGCTTTTCTCAAACATTTTGTTTGTTTACATTCCCAAAAACACCGACTGTGGAGAAAGCTGCTTATACCTAAGTAAAAAGCTAACCAATGTAGTGGCGATATCATTCACAACATACTTTAGTACGTAGTAGTAATAGATTTTATTCTATTTTTTTATTAGTTCTTGAAAGCGCGTTGACAAAGGATAACGTATCCTATTTATTAATGCATATGTTCAGATGAACCGAATAGATGCGTGAATAAACAAATCTTTAGCTGCGAATTTAGGATTTCGGTTCCATTTTTTTAGGAGCTTTTACTGTATTCTTTTATTGACGACAACTAAGAAATTAGTATTGATTGGTCTTCAGAAAGCAATAACCCTTTGTGAAGAACGTTTTATATCGAGTATTCCGTAAAAAACACCCCAAGCTATAGCTTCTATAATTATTGATCGATTTCAATGACACAAAAACCAAATTGCATCTTGAATAATAGCCTGAAACATTTTCATTCCCTGTCACAACCGGAAGTCGACCTCTAATTGGACCCCATATTTGAATTTTTTTCGATTATTCATTCAATTTTGAGTACTTTCTTAAAAAAATTATCTCTTAAAACGTTGAAAAATGAAATAATCTTAAAATTTCGGATGAAACTCAAATTTCCAATTCATCGATATAATTCGTAAAATAGGCGATTGTTTGGGTACGTGATTGAGTTTGTCTATTCTAGAAAGTGTTCTGGTTATTATTTCAGTTTTCTCGAATGTTGGTGGAAAAGACTTAAATAGTAACAGAACGTTCGAGTGAATCGTGAAGTGAGCTCTGTGGCGGAATACTATTGAAAATCATAGAGCAATCTTGAAATGGATATCATTTGTAATTACTAATTAGAAATATTGGCAGAATAGGTACCTACCCGCTAATTTTTATTATTGTTTCTTTTTGAGTCGGAAAATTGATGAGTAAAGAAGACGAAAATCAAGTGAATATGGGCATAATTCAACTCTATTTTCAATCTAACAGGAATAGTGCTCGAGCATTTCGACTCTATTGGAAACAATTTCCAGATGGCGATGTAATAGATCGGCGTAATTTACGCAAATAAGGTTCATTCATCTGTCTGAAGGAAGATTCATGAAAAAACTGAATTGTTGCTTTGATGAGTGTGGAAGTAAACCCTGGCACGTCTGTTCAACAAATTTCAGCAGAAACCTTGACGTCATTTACGACGGTTCAATCTCACTTAAACTTGAATACAAGACTTATGTTGTACAATAATTTTCAGCGTAGATTCGGTGGGACCATCTGGTGCACCATTCATTCGAATCGCTGGATAGGACTAAATTTCGTTGAAGAAAACTTGAATCAGAACAATAATAATAAAATGAATGCAAATTAAAATGGTGCTGCTTCTTACAACTGGCTGATGAATCATTTGTGGTGATCAATGGATAGTTACAGATGATCCTATTAGGCGGCCAGTCTGATTTGATCAATCTTGATTTTTGGCTCTAAATTACATGCAGAATGGAGTTAACCAAACTCCACCAGAAAAGTTGGACCTTTCTAAAAAAAGAGTAATAACCGCCAATTCAATTTTCAAAAATTTTTATAGAAATAGGAAAAATAGTTTGGTATTATTTTGAGGAGTTAGCTATGTTATTCTGGAAGAGCCTATATTCGAGTCGAGTCACGCTTGCTCCATATTAATCAGAATACTCTACTTTCTATTCCTTTGTATATCAAACGTTCTGATTATTTGAGTCTTATGATTGAATCGAAACTGCAAACTTCAAAACCAGATATAACAGCGTAGCAATAATATCACACCTTTCAAATATTTGATTCAAGACGAAAGTACTGGGGGAAATGGAGTGGAACCATAAAATTGAATTGAGGTCGCTACATATTTCTCATTCGGGAAATTTCACATTTATCGAACTAACTTTCTTATCTTCGAAGGTAATGACTTAAATGACAAGCTTTGAGAGCACTTTGAAAAACGCTGTATTCGATAAAAGCTATTATTGGCGGTGTTCACTTTCTAAACTTTTCGAAGAAGATTGTATCTACACCGAATCGCAGAAATAATATAAATATATAATTTCAAAAGTTACAGAAATGGAGTTGTGTTTGCTTAATCTACAACAAAACTGCAAACGAAAATATCTAACAATTCAAAGTATTAGCATTCACGATTATCCTAGACACTAGGATATAAGAATTCATTCAAATACTAAGGTGTTTTTCGTGATATACTGCACGCCAAACGCTATGGATAAACACCTCAAAAAAGTCTAGAGAACACTTACCAATATCTTTAAAATATGAATTTGATGATTCGAATTTATAGAAATCTTTCGGTTTTTGTTAGGATGTATTGTAAATGATGTATTCTCAAGAAGACAAAATAATATTTGACTTCTCCAAAGCACCTATTATAAAAAAAAATTTGAAATTTGAAAATGACAAAATTTGGTAAAACACAAACTAATATTTTCGAAACGATATGGAAGCACTTATATTTTTCAGTACCCAGAGGCTCCACCTCTGTTATTAATGACACTTTGGCATCGTCGCAGCATGCTCAATATTAAATTGTCTATTACATTTTGGCCTAAGTCATTCCAAGCCCCCTGAACTGCTAATCGAAGCTCCTGTTCAGGATGGAAGACATTTTGACGAAGGAGATTTCTTTTTAGGGTGTCCCACACATGCTCGATGGGATTCAGATATGGGGAGCAGGATGGCCACGGTAGAAGATCGATATCATATTCTTCAAGAACGTTCAAGACAACTCTTGCACGATGAGGAGGGGCATTATCTTGTTGGAAGAGTGGATTTTGACCCATTGTTTGGAGATACGGTACCACTACAGGTAAAACTATCTCATTTGCGTAAGAATTTCTCGTGAGGTTGTTCTGTATGAAAATGAGGTCATTTCTTCCACCAAGGCGTATACCTCCCCAAAGCGTCCCTGTCTAACAACTTCTCGAGTATGCTGGAGACGGTTTTGCTTTCCAGGTTCCCCTCCATATTCTAATTCTTCCCGAATCGGGATAATAACTAAATCTAGATTCACCAATGAAGAGAACTGTGGCCCACCTCTCTTGATCCCAGTTTACGTGTTCTAGGCACCAAGCTAAACAAGCAGCGCGATTTCCATGGGTCAGTTGTGGAACTCTTAAAGGACGTCAGGAGTGGAGTTGACCTTCATGCAGTCGATTTCTCACAGTTTGGTCTGAAATTTGTAAATTATGAACTCGTGATAGCTCTTGAGCTAATTGAGATGCTGAGGTAGTACGATCTCTTCTGGCTTGTAAAACCAAAAATCGGTCTTGGGCGACTGAAGTAATCCTGAAACGACCTGTATGGCGTTTTTCTACGCTACCTGTTTCATTGAAACTCGACCATAAACGGTTTATGACACTTGGGCTACTTCCCAGAACCCAGGATACTTCCCGTTGTGAGCTCCCAGCTTGGAGCATGCCAACGGCTCGTAACATCTCTTCTCTATTCAAATGTCATATTTCCATGGTCGAATCACAAAACTTGAATCTTTTATTTGTGCTTTCAATTGAAACAAACTGCCAACTAACTGATTTCAAACACTGAATACATGAAATGATTATAGAGCAGCGTCGCATCCGCTGCATTTTTAGTTTTTCAAAAGAAAAACTGAAATCTGTTGCGTCACTTTACATAATTTGGTGAGAAATTGATGCAGGTGTTCATTTCTTAAGAAAAATCATCCATATTGATCGTTCTGGATACGATATATCGATATTCAGAAGCGTTCCCTAGACTTTTTTGAGGTGTTTATTTCAGTATTTATGAGTATGTCATCATTGGAGGATGAAACAAACTGAAATGAGATCATCAAGGAAACCCAAAGCTGTTCAAATTATTCGATAATATAATAAAAGGAAATAACATTTCGATAAGAACATATAAGGAATGAGGACGAAAAATGGCGGAAGAAATGAGTGCAATTATTGAACAAATACTTTGAGAAAATGCTCAAAATAAATGGAGTAAAAGATAAGCGAAAGATATAGAAATAGCTGAAATCGAACTAATGGGAGCCAAAGAAATACATTTAGATAAAGTGAGAGAAGAGTAAGGAAGACTGAAGTGGAGAAAGCAGGTGAACACGACAAAATCACATAATATATTATCAAGAACTTTGAGGGTAAAGCCACATTAAGACAAACATATATTTTTAATTAAATATGGAGGGAGGAAAGAATACTGAAACACTGGGGGGTGGGAATCAATCCAATATACATAAAGGGCTGCAGATCTCGAGACGACATCTACACAGGGATATAAAAATTCAATCCTACTCAATAGTATTGATGATCTATTCATTTTATAGAATTTCATCTTCAAAGTAAAACGAAATAAGCCGTCATTTTCAAGTGAATTACAATATAACAGATGAGTAGGTAAAAAAATCTGCAAGAGCGGTAGTGTCATATATAAACACACCAACAGGTAAACTAGCGAAATTCTTGAATCAAAAATTTCTAGACCTCACGAATTTTCACGCACAATACACTCCCTCCAATTCTGTAGATCTCATACATAAACTTTTAAATCTCACCATCTCCCAAGATACTAAGTTAGTGTCTTTCGATATCAAAAATATGTACCCGAACATTCCATCTCAAAGTTACTTTCAATTTTAATCTAAATTCTTTTAACAAAATTCAGGTCTTCCAATGGGATCACCTCTTATCCCCTACTAGCTGACATTTTCATGGATAATTTAGAGAAAATCTCAATATGAAACATAGATTTCGCTAAAAAACACATTATTTTCTGGTACAGATATGTAGATGACATTTTAGATGGTTTTCGTGGTTCAAACAGACAAATTCAGCAATTTTCAAATTTCCTAAATGAAATACATTGCCGCATCAGCTTCACTACTGAAATATAAAGTATTAACTCAATTAATTTCCTAGACCTAACCATCACAAATTCGAAGAACCATCTCATTTATGAAATTTACAGAAAGGAAACATTCACAGACGCATCGATTCCAATAGACTCGTTCAGTCATTTGAGCCACAAACTAGCATATCCTCCATGATTCATAAAGCTTTCTCTGTTCCCCTTTCGACAGAAAATTTCAAAACTGAACTTAACATCATCAGAAAAATTGCCTCAAATAACAATTAACCACAACAGTTTCTAAATACAATTATTAAACGCAAAGAACAACATATTACCTCTCAATTACTATATAGCATCGTAGAAACCCTGGAAAAAAGATACACTAGTCTCAGATACACCGGCGAACTCTCTAACAAAATCATGATTACTTTTCCAAATTCAACATAACTACTTCATTTTCAAGCGGCCCCAATTTAAGCAGATTATTATTCAATGGCTAACAATAGAACGATAAATTCAAGCAATCAAGAATTTATCAAATTAAATGCAATGAATGTCAGGCAGCCTATGTCGGACAAACAGGGAGAAGTTTTGAAGCTAGATTCAAGGAACATATTTCCTCAGATAAAAATTCGCCAATATTTGAACACATACAATTAACCAACGACTCGATATCATTAAACAATCTCAAATCCTTCATGAATGTAACAAGGGAAGGGAGATGAATTTGTTGGAGTGTTTGGAGATTAACAAACCCACAATTTACTACCCTCGACAGCCAACTAGAGACAGCTAGAAGAACGATTAGAAGGGATGTTTTCTAAGTTTTTCATATAGAGTTAGAATGAAATAACTGAGAATTTTTAAAGATTCCGTTGTTTATACACTTCTGTATTCGTTCGATTATGGAAACAGTTATTCCAATCAGCTTTTTCTGAGAACTGAAATCTCTGATCACGCAGTCTGTTTTAGATTTTGGGAAAAGATAAAAAACATTGAGACTCAAGTCCGGACTGAACGCAGGATGATGTAACAATTCGATGTTTTCTTGAGTTGAATATTCAATTGTTTTTTGGGCTTAGTGCCAACTTGCATTGCCTTGGTGAAGGATGATTCGCCGTTCGGGGTTGGTTTTTCGAAGCTTACTAACAACATGCCATAAAGAAAAGGTTGTGTACCAATCGGCAGTAATGTTTCTTGATCTTGTGAAGAAATTGCTGCTACATGACACTTCGACTACGGATGAGTTTTGTCGGTTTTTCCTCTTGTAGCACCCAAACAGAAGAATGGGGCTTATTTTCTGGCTCGTATGAATAAATCCAATATTAATTACCATTGACATTGTTTTAAACGTTTCATTTTGCAAAATCGTTGGAGAAAAGAGAAATTTCCCAAAATTTGGAAGTTACTTGAAAACGAATAAAGATAGCTTGAATTAGTTGAACATCAATCACAATATTTCACATAGTTGCAGTACTAAAACACAGGAATCTGTCCACCCTGTACATCATACACTCCAAATCTCATGTAAGTTTTTTCTTCTATCCATGGAATTCCAAAACTTTCTTAATATGTCTAATGCATGATAAAAATAAATCACGAGGATAAAATTTGAAGCGTTTACGTGTTCCCTCTTGTATTGTTTCATTGACTATATTTCCTGTGAAGAATTTTAATATGTCGTCGATTTCGCAAGGTCTTAAAGAAAGTGGCAGCTGCTTTTGATGTTCAGAGATGAATTTTATTTCAATATTTGATAGTTTTCAAGCCTGTGTGTACGATATCCACCCCAATGTATGGTGTGATCGGAAGCTCAGTTACTCCCCCAATCTTATTCAGTATTCGAAATCAGGACCGTAGAGTCGAAATTTATACAGTAAAGAACTCTTTGAATTTGGGTGAATGAAAGTATTAATAATAATAATAATAATAATTTGAAAAATTATGGGATGAATTATCATACAATCTCCCACCTGCTGTATATGGATGACATCAAATTATATGCTTCGAACAAGAAGCAATTGGATGATTTGCTGAAAACTGTCAGTGAGTTCTCGGCAGATGTTCATATGAAATTCGGGATTGAAAAATGTAAGACCCTGAACATTCAAAGAGGGAAAGTCATAGATGGTGAAACACAACTCCCAAACGGTGACATTATACAGTGCATGAGAGATGGCGAAACATACAAATATCTGGGATATCAACAAGCCAGATTGTTAGACCAAAAACAATCAAAGGAGAAGATTCGTTCAGAATACAGTCAGCGTCTGAAGTCTGTGCTGAAATCGATGTTGAACTCGGGGAATCTAGTCAAGGCAATTAACACCTACGCCATTCCAGTGTTGCTTTACTCATTTGGAATAATCAGATGGACTAAGACGGAGCTAGATGATATTCAAAGGCAGACCCGAACGATGCTGACAAAGTACAACAATCATCATCCAAAATCGTCTGTGATACGAACAACTTTGAAGCGGAAAGAAGGAGGACGCGGATTAATAGATGTTGTCAATTTACACACCGAAGAGATAAGAAATCTCAGAGAATTCTTCTCAGCAAAAGCTCTCACTTCTGACCTACATAGAGTGGTATCGTTGGCTGATAAGGGATATACACCTCTAAATCTTGCTACCAGAGATGACCTGCTGAATCTACCATTCCTATCAGATACTGAAAAACAAGAGCAATGGTCAAGAAAGGAATTGCATGGACGACATCATCATGAGATTAATCAACCACACATCGACAAAGAAGCCTCCAACAAATGGTTGATGAAAGGAGAATTATTCGCGGAAACAGAGGGATTCCTTATGGCCATCCAAGACCAAGTGATCGCTACAAACAACTACAAAAAATTTATTGTGAAGGACGGAACATTACAAACAGATAGGTGCAGAAAATGCCATATAAGATCGGAGACGATACAGCATATTACGTCCGGATGCGAACAACTGGCCAATACAGACTATCTTCACAGGCATAATCAAGTGTGCAACATTATCCATCAGAAACTTGCACACAAGTACGGACTTCTGAATACATTCCAGCCATATTACAAGTATCAACCGGCGCCCGTATTGGAAAATGACTCTATCAGATTATACTACGATAGGCCTATTATCACTGACAGAATGGTGACGAATAATAGGCCGGACATAGTGGTGTATGATAAGAGAGCCAAGACAGCAATGCTGGTGGATGTCGCCATACCAAATAATAACAACGTGCTGAATAAGTTCCAGGAGAAAAGTCCAAATACACAGACCTTGCTATTGAGATCAAGCAGATGTGGCACCTCGACAAAATAGATATCGTTCCTGTCATCGTATCCTCGACTGGTTTAATACCCAAAACTTTGCATGATAGCCTTAAGAACTTAGAATTGCATAAGAATACCTATATAGAAATGCAAAAGCTGTAATTCTTAATACATGTAGGATAGTTAGGAAATTTATGTCAAGTATATTGTAATCGAGCCTATTTCCTTTGATTGCTAAATCTGGGAAAGGTAAATTATATCCAGCTACTAGCTGAGATAGTGCATAAGTCCACGATAATAAATTTGAAAAATAGTTAAATTACATACAGAATTTGTTCTCAAAAGTAAAATGAAATAGAGTCAAAACAGTTCATCATCCTTAAAAAGTCCTGAATACTGAACGGCTCTAAATTTAGAAGTATTGAAAATATACATTTTTAAACTGTTCAATGTTTTCAATCTTTTGAAAATGTATAGGAAATGCGTTAAAAATTTCATACATCTGTACTCTACTTGATTTTGTGACGTTAAATTAAATTTTATATAATTGAGATTTCTTGTATTATAGAATTTTTTTCATTTTCATATTGAGAAAATGCTTCTTTGTTCTTAAAGATGAACATCAGACACTGTTGAATATAGACTGCATGAATTGTCAAAATTCCATTCTATTTAAATAAAGTTCGGCAGGAATCTCTAGGTGTTTTATTACAAAGAATCCAAATAACTTTTTTTTGCGTAACAAACAGAGATGACATACCTCCTGATCCATACAAACCAATACCAAATCTAATTTTGGATTCTATAGTAGCACGATATATAGTTTTCAGTAATTTATCTTTCACATATTTGGAAATGACTCGCATCGCATACATAGAAGATTGTAGTTTTCTATTAAGTGCCTGGATGTATTTATTCCAATTAAGTTGTTCATCCACATATATGCCCAGGAATTTAGTGGATTTTTTAGTGTTATAGATAGTGTTCAACATTACTTCTCTTGGTACCTCTATTCTTGAGTTTGTTGAGTTGAATAGGACTATTTTGGTTTTTTCCTTATTAAGCGTCAAGTTGTTTTCGGAAAACCATCTTTCCGTATACTGTAATGAAGTTATTGCTCTCTTTTTCACTTCAGGCCAATCTTCTCCTACCACCAAAAGATTTGTGTCATCAGCGTAATTTACTGTTATTGCGTTGTTGTAACTTAGTGTTCCTCCTTTGTCAAAGTCGTTGAGATAGATGATGGAAAATAGTGGGACAGCTATACTACCTTGAGGGAGTCCAAGCCTTAATGTCTGTAACTTTGATTGGTATTTTCTGCCTGATACCATGATCTCTACCATGTGTTTCCTCTGCCTGAAATATGACTCAACCCAATCCAGAGCTGGTCTCCTTACTCCACAACCTCCTAATTTTATAATGAGTTTTTTTGGTTCTAAACAGTCATATGCTTTGGTCAAATCCAAAAATATACCTAAGGCCAAGTCTTTATCCTCAAAAGCGTTAATAATTGATTTAATGAAATCAAAGGGTGCTGTTTCAATCGACTTTCCTTTCACATATCCGTGTTGGTTAGTATACTCTCTTCATTAGGAAAACCATTATCTGTTGGCAATAAGCTATTTCAAAAACTTTTGAAAAAGATAGGAGTAAGGTTATAGGTCTGCAATTGGCAAATTCGTTGCTGTCATTTTTTTATGAATTGGTTTTATAATTGCAATCTTTAGGCTATCCGGGAATTTCCCATATTTCAAAGAGTTGTTGATTATGTATGTGAGAGGCTCTATTATTTCAAATATTGTTTTCTTTATTATGCTGTTTGTAACATCATCTAGACCACTGCTGTGTTTACTTTTTAGTGACTTTACTATGTCCATTTTCTGTTGAGAAGATACTTTTCTGAGATTTATTGATTCTTGAAGTTCCTCTTCGTTGCTTTGCAGTATTTCAGGGTTTTTTTTATTCAGATTCTGTATCACTTTTGATGGAGCATTCACGAAGTATTCATTCAGTTCATTCACAGTGTCGCCAGGGTTCTCTTTCAATGGGAAAACCTTCGTTTTATTTACCTCTTTGAAGGAATTTATTATGGACCATATTGTATTGTTTTTGTTATCTGAATTTTCAATAGTTTTTTCTATGTGTTCAATCTTTTGCTGAGTTAATAATAGATCATACTTTCTTTTCACTTCTTTGTAATTGTCTTTGAAATTTTCATTGTGGTTCCTGAGAACATGGCAGATATCTTATTTATGTTTTAGTGATTTTACAGCAGGATTAATTCTATTAACCAGGTTACTTTGTTTTTAACAGATACTTTCTTTAGTCGGCATTCATTGTTTAGTTTTTCAATGAATATTTTATTAAATTGGATATATTGTTCATTCACCTCATTTGAGTTTATGTTGTAGATGACATCCCACTTTTGATTGCGTAATTTCCTTTTAGGATTTTGGATATTTTTATCGTTAAATATTCTCTTGTACATAATTGACTCATTTTCCTGTGTGTTAGCAAGGGTAAAAATGTATGCCTTATTATGATCCGAGATATGTGTATCTATCTGGTGCACTTCATACGGGATATCTAGATTGGTGCAGATGCCACCAATACATGTTGCTGATGTTGAGGTGATTCGAGTTGGTTCAAATACTGGTCGCTTCAAGTTTATTGGAGCGAACAGTTGAAGCAACTCCTTTTCTCTGTTAGTATTCTCAAGCATATTTATGTTGAAGTCTCCAGCAATTATTACATTCACTTGTTCTTTTGCAAGTCTCTCTAATATTGGTTCCAGTCTTTCTGTTATGTCCCTTATATTTCTATCATTGTACACTGTTATACATATAAATTATTTGCCGTCTATATGAAATTCTATTCCGGCAAATTCAAATTTTCACTTTTTGGAAATTTTATTAATGTTTTTTCTTTCGTAGGCCTTAATGTCATTAATATTATATATATATATTGCAACACCTCCATGTTCACCGTTAAATCGACAGTAGCTTGTGATTAATCTAAAGTTTGGCACTGGATGATTTAATAGTGGCTCTTGTGTTTTCCAGTGTTCACTAAAGCACCGAATTTTTACACTACTGTTCTCTATTACTAATTGTTCCACTTGTAGTCTTGTACTTTTCCACGGTATTTGTTTTCCTGTGAAAAAACCTAGAGATATAAGCGCCTTCGGGCCAAATTGATCCATCTAGATTCGCCAAGTAATAACTTATACAACTCAAGCAGATAAAATCTTTTCCATAATTATACATAAAAAGTACAAACAGAAATGGTTTATGAAATTGTGGAAAACGTTACCACTTGCCTATATTTTGAACATTCAGTTTTAGTTCCATAACATTTCATATTTCTCAATGCCATTCAACCATTTAATAGCTAAATCATTCCTCATTTCATAATAAAAACAAAGTTGCTACAATAGATCTAAAGTATCATCAACAAGTCTCCAAAAAGTAAGACGACTCAGCATTTATTTTGAAAATTCTTAATTTTTCTTTAAAATGAATTTTATAGCTGATACAATTCATTTATGCCAATGGATTCTCCAATCTTCAAAACAGTTGTTAAGTCGATTTCCGGGATGGTCTGCAACTCTCTCTTCCATGCGGCTTGTATCTCTTCGATTCACTCGAAACAGTACCTCCGGAGCGATCTTCTGAGTTTGCTTAGCAACTAGAAGTCACATGATGCCAAATCAGGTGAATAGGGTGGATGTGGAACAATATGGATCGAGTTTTTGGCGAAATGATCACGAAAAATCAATGCAGTGTGAGAGGGACAAAAACCAAGAATTGTTTCGGAATAATGAGACCCATAACATCCTTGAAAATGGTATTGCTTGATCCTTTTAAAATGCCAACATGATCAGCAAAATCACTAATTAATTAACGACAATTTGCAAGCAATAAATCTTCGATTTTTTGACGTGAACTTCGAGGTTGATTGTCGAACGAGACGCTCTTCGTCTCATACACATTCTCGACCTTTTGGAAGTCTATATATCACTTAGAAATATTTTTTTTTCGACAAAGTCTCATCACCAAAGGCTTTTTGCACCATCCTAAATGAATCAACAACAAAAATTCGTCAAACAAAATTTAAGGCAATTTCTTTGCTTAACAAATGCTGACATTATAAAAGGCGAAAAATTCACTATTAGGAGCTTACAAAACTGAGGGTATCTCAAATATTAATAAACATTTTGATGTGAACTCTGCCACAGATACCAAAGACACTCCTACAAACCTAAAAATAAGAGCACTGCTCCAAGTTTACATAGAATCAACCTATATTTTGAATATTAGCTCAGAAATTTTGTAAATTTCGAAGGATTATTAGAATTGATCCTTTTTGAGATATTTCAATTGAAAAAGAAATAAATTAAGGTTAATTGTAAGAAAGAAACAAATATAGAAAATAAGAGACTCTTTTCGCATGTAGCAAAAAGATTGAAATTTGTTTTCTCACGGAGGAGGTGTTTTTTTCTCGACCTCAGTAGCTTGTATTACCTCCTCTTGCCCTGACACAAGCCTGAATCCGTCTAGGCATGCTTCGGATTTGGTTTTCGACCTCTTCTGGGGTGATATTCTGCCACTATTTTGTGGCGGCTTGGATGAGCTGTTGTGGGGTTCTTAGACTATCTTGGCGCGATATAATTTTCCTTCTGAGATTATCCCATGAATGTTCAATAGAATTTAGGTCTGGACCTCAGGCTGCCCGTCGAAAATAGAGATTTTCTCTGTTTCAAGATGATATCGCGCGAGGTTGCTGGTATGCGGAGGATCATTTTCTTGCATAAAACTGAAATTCTCACCGTGGACACCTAGTCAGAGTCTCACTATGGGCCCCAACACTAGGTCCACGTAATTTCTAGGCGTTAATCTCGCAGGAAACGAAGTCAAATCTATTTTGCCTCCCAGCATAATGTCACCCCATGCATCACACTGCCCCCTGCTGCTCGGAGTCTAGCTTGTCTACCACAACCCCTTAAACCCGAATCCGGCGGCCATCTGATCGAACACCAATTCGGGTCTCATCCGAAAAAAGAACATTTTGCTGATTCTCAACATTCCAATTTTGGTGCTCGATAAAACAATTAAGTTTGTTTATTTAATATATATATATATTAATATCTTTTGGTTGGAATTACTTCGGATTTTAACGATTGTTTTGAAACATTTAAATGAAGATTGGTTCTCCAATTTTTCAATACAAATTCAAAAAAGACGAAGTGTCTTATCAATTTTATGAATTTCCAAAATTTCTTGAAGCCATGAATGTGGAGAACTATCAAAAGCCTTTTGGTAATCAATGAAGGCTGTATGAATATTTCTATTCTTAGTTTGAGCTTGATTCAAAGCAACAGAATCAATCACAAGCTGCTCTTTAGTACCAAGGTGTTTTTTTCTACATCCTTTTTGTTGTTCGGAAAGAATATTATAATTCTCCAAATGTGCATAAATATTTTGGGTAATACATGCAGTTAGAATTTTATATATTGTTGGAAGGCAAGTAATTGGTCTATATTGAGACGGATCAATAGTATTAGCACTTTTCGGTTTTAAATAAGTAATTCCTTGCGTGAAAAATAAAGGAGTAGCTGAGGGTTTTTATTATAAATGAAAAATATTCAGCAAATTTTTCATGAACGCAAGAGAATTTTTTCAGTAATGGTGTGGGGAGGCATTTCTTTCCATGGTCGAACTGAATTAGTTCTAGTGAATAATGGAAGAATGACAGCCGACAGATACATCGCAGATACCATTGAACCCCATGTTGTACCATTTGGCCCATTGATTGGCGAAAACTTCATTTACATGAATGATAATGCTCGGCCTCATGCAGCTAGAGTAGTTACAGAATTTTTGCAAAATGCCGAAATTGATATTTTAAGATAGCCAGCCAGAAGTCCCGACTTGAATCCCATAGAACATGTTTGGGACAACATAAGGTGGCAAATTCAGCAACGTAAGATGCCTCGTAGAACTCTCCAACAACTAGAAAATCTGCTTCCTGAAATTTGGAACTCAATGACTCAAGAGTACATCCAAAATTTGTTTGAGAGGCTTCCGAAACGTATACTGGCAGTAATTAGGGCCCTGGGAGGAAACACTCGATTTTGAAAATGAGTAGTAACCATTCGATGCTAGTTGATTGGTCTCTGTTTGAAGATGGTAGGATTTTTAATTTTTCATTAACTCGAAAATTAATGATATTTTCCACTATAAACTCCTCTCTTTTGAATGATATCTTCTTATTTAACACTTCTGAAAGTTTTCAAGCGGCTCTTGAATGACCAACCTAAAAGTTTATATAGTATTGTCGTAAAAGTAGGATCATGCGACAATTTATGTGAGGAGTGTATTAAGGAAATCAGACAAAAGTGTTTAATTTTGTTTATATTACATATTCTACAATATACAATATATTCTACAATATATATGTGCTATTCTTCCTCATTATTGTCGAAATCGGTGGTGTGTATTAAAATAAACATTGTGGAATTCAAACAATAGTGTTTCGTTTTATTTAGATAAAATGAATTTCCTTAAAAATCCATTAACAATATCATAAATTTGGGCTTAGGGTACCCCTTGTATATGTTCTTCTGAAATGAAGGAAGCAGTTTTACGGTTTTTCATTAACATCAATATGTACCATCATAAAACACTCGTTATAATCATTGATAATTAAAATTGATGATCTCAGAATATTGTCACGCTTCATTTCTGGAATTCCTACCCTGCTTACTCTATATGCAAAGCATTTCGAAAGCTATAACTTTACTAAAACATTGAAAACACTTCAAACTTTCCGTGGAAATCTCTGGCTGCCGCGTTCAGGACGGAAAATGGAAGACGCAAAAAAGGAGGAAATAAACTGTCAGCTGCTGGAAATTATTCTGATTATGCTAATTCTTTTTCTTCTACATGATTCCCTGGATGCAATATGTCCTCGCCTCGAGCCTCAGAGATTTATTTTCATGAAAATCTTGTTTTCTATCACCCAAGATCAGAAAATAAAGAGTTTATATCGAAGAATTTCTCTGATTATCACAGCGAAGTGTTTTTAGCAAGGTTCAGATCTACTGTTGAATAAAATGATTCGCATATTTTATATTAAGTTTTCTATAAAATTACCAAAAATATAATAAGGTCTTAATCGACTAGATTTGGATCATGTAATTAATAGTGACATCAGTGGCGGCACTTAAATATTTCAATATAAGAACTCAAAGTCTGCATGCCGCCCTAAGTGTAATTCGGGAAAAATGCGTCGAAGAACGGATATAAATAATTCAATCCTTCCAATCCGATACTACACTACTCGATCAAAAAAACTGAAAAAAGCTTCTCGTAAACGTTTCAGGACAGCTTACTTTTCTCGGCAATTTGGATCTTATTGCATACGAAGTGTTCGCCGAAACCAGAGAATTGAGCTGTTCGTGTTTAGGGAACAATACAAGGGTTATCTGAACACTTTCTGATCCAACAAACCTACAATATATTTTTCTGAAGTTTTTTTTATTTTTTAACATAGTCTTCTTGTCACTCTACACACTTCTCCTAGCTACGTTCTGTAACTCGTCCAAGTAATACTCGGTGTTTTTTTTTCTACAAAATAGTGGTTCCGCAGGTGACTGCCTCTTCATTTGATGAAAATCTCTGTCCTCCTACACATTTGCAGATGAGGAATCAAAAAAAGTTCCTTGGGTCTAGATCTGGTGGGTAAGGTTAGGTTAGATTTCAATTCAAATTGTAATTCGTGGAATTTTACTATGGTAATAGCTGAGAAGTGAGACGGTATGTTCTCTTGGTGAAAAAGGATTTTCCTTTTCAGTAAATGTAGCTAATTTTCCGCAAATTCTACTTTTAGCTTGTCAAATAATGATGCGTCGTATGTTGCTGTGGTGGTTTTTTGTTTTTCAAGACAATCGATCAAAATTACTCCATAACTATCCTAAAAAACAGCCGCCATCACTTTTCTAGCCGAAAAATTAGTTTGCTCTCTTGAAACCGGTTCGCCCTGTGCAGTCCTCTGTTTGAACTATTTTTTTTTGTTTCTGGCGTATAAAGGACTTAATGCGCCTGAACTGCGCCAACAGAGCAATGAAAATGTTTATTCGTATAAGTTTTTGGCCTAGCGCAAGCAAACGGTGTCCGCGCGTAAGGTGCGGACACTTTTCTCATGGGTGAATGTTGATTCAATATGTGGCAAACTTATGCTTTTCACATGTTTATAACCTCTGCTATCTCTGTCACTTCAATTCGGCGTTGGTCTTGCACCATATGAAAAACATTGGTCATGTTATCATATGGCAGTTCCCGAACATTCAACGTCTCCCAATCTTATAAGGTCACGTTTAAATTCAGCTACCCAAAATTTCAATGTGGTGAATAATGGTTGGCCTGGGTTACCAACCAGAATACCGATTCCAGTAGGAGCTGTTGGGCTTAATGTACCCATGTACCCGAGCTGGCCTACAAATGCCGAGTCACAAGCTTTCAATTGGAAGGATCTCGATTCGAAAAATATTCCACGGGTGACTGGCTGGTACCATGGGAGGAAAGGGGAGGGGGGTTAAGTTGCCCACAGGAGCATTCCTGATCTGCCCAAATTTGTGAATGACTTCTTGGGGTAGCTGTTGGAAGCCCACGCTGGGTTAGAGGGAAACCTCGACGTGAGTTCCAATCTCAACTCGGTTACCAACCTGCAAAGTTGGTAGAGTTTGGATAGTACCTCGCTTGCACCAGTGAGGATGGAGGGATTGTGACCCAAAATTAATACTGGTAGCCACGGCTTGTCTGGGGCGCGATGATTGAGTGTATCTCAGTCTAATGGTGACTGTGGCAATGGACCGAAAGGAAGGTGTGTCTCGTTGATCCCTGGACATTATCTGTGGTAAATAATGGTGCAGAATTCCCGTAAACAGATTCCAACTGATCTTTGATTTACACAGGCGTATTGCATTTCAAAAACAAATATTTAATGACAGCTGATTTTCACAGAATCACTGAAACAACTGCGCGTTCAAAATGGCTGAAACTGGTGAGTAACTGCCACCAGATGAACGATGAAAATGCAACAGCTTTTATTCACGAGTGCTGTCATTTTCACGTGGAGGTCGGAAAAGCTTCAGATTATCCTCCTTTGCAGTTACGAGATCTAAGAAAGCGTTATTTCAAAGAATTTCTATGAGAATACCATCGAATTTGTTTATTGCAAAAGTTTGATACATGTTTTGGTAACTTTCAGTTATTTGTATTCTAAATTGTTCAATTTTGATAATTGTAATTCTAGAACCTGCTATAACTGATTGTCAAGAGCTCCTCTCAAGGAAGTCATTCAGTGGTGATCACGAAATCTCTAGACTAAATCATCCGAAATTGAAAAACCAAACAAATTCACAAAAAGTAATGTATACTTTAATAATTGATCAAAAGAACAAGTAAAATGAATTTTTTTGAGAGAATGGCAGCTTCTCAAAAAAATAGAAAATTAATGGAACTGAACAGGTGTCCCATTTTTGATCATTCACTAGGGCAGTTAAGTGAAATACTGTAAATACAGAAAATGACTACTTTCATCTCCGTCTTGGATTTTGAGGAAAATTCATTGGTGAAAACAGATGACTTCAATGTTCTTTTGTTTCAGGGTATCTCCGGGTTCTTCGATTGACACTCTATTGGAACTTTTTGTGTAGAATGCAGAGACGTAATCCAAAAATTTTTGTTGTACAATTTTCGTAATATAAACTTGTATTTCTGTAAATATAAATTTGAATGAAACAGGAAGGTATTTTTCCTCTTTAAACGTATAAAACATGCTTGACAAATTACCTCAAAAATGTGAATTTTTCTAAAAGTGGAAATGCTTTGATCATTCTGTGGTCTCAGATTTAATCGATATTTAAATTCACATTGCTGATTCAAAATAAATACCTGAAAACTTTTGACTAAAAATTTTCATGTATTTAGACAGCTTTGAAATGCAAAAATGCTCCATTCAGAATGGATGTGATTTTCAAGTAGCTTCAAAATTTTTCTCATACACTCTGATTCTTTCTAAGCACTCATAAAAAAACTTTGAAATGAACAAGATAATGAAGAAGTTAAAATGGATGTTTTGGTAGCTGCTACTACCGATCCCCAATAGATTGTATTCATCTTGAAGCATAGAGTGCGATACCAAATAAGAAGGTTTTGAATCCTCAGCAAAAATAATTTTCAATCTTATAAGATTAGGAAATCTCAGTTTCTGTAGTAGGGAACCATGAGAGATGGCGAGAATTTGGCCGATCAAGAAAAGTCAACAGAAAATCCCGAATTCTATTAATATACCATATGCAGGGATGAAATGCAGTTGACAAGTGACGGATTATTCAATCGCAATAATGAGCACGACTGGTGCGTTGTCAATTCTACGAACAACGAACCACTGCGTGGTTCGTAGTTCGTTGTGAACTTTATTATGACAAAATAGAAGAGAACACAGTCGGGTGGTTTTGGATGAAGTTTCCATGGTTCGAAGGAAGTTTGTATACCGGGTGGGGCATCTAAAACAAAAAACACTCAATAACTGCTAAACTGTTCATTTCTGGACGAAAAGCATAGACAGGTCCATTTTTGACTGAAGGAAGACATCTTTTAACACAAGGCGATTTTATTTTACATCAGCTTTCTAAGCAGGGGTGAACAAAACTCAATTTTTGAATAGGGAAGATAAGTCGAGTGCTAACTCATTGGAAAGCTATTTTGATTCCCAACACAAATGTGTAATAATTTTGAGTTTTAGCATATTCGAAAGGAGATACAGGTTGGTTCGCAAAAGACGAGTTATTTTCAGTGATTGCAAAATCTGTCGATTTCAAATAGACATTCACCGAAACGCTGTTGTATTTTGAGGAAAAATATCTCTAAGCAGTGGTGCTTCCACTACACCCCCTCACACACCTCCTCAGATGAGGGTGTCAACCTCTCAATCTTCGAATTGATCAGTTAGTTAGCTGATTCTGGATGGAGATTCAGAACACGTTTGTTTGGTTTTCAAATAATAGAGGTTATTCATAGAATTACCTAACATGTTGGTGAATAGAGAAAAATTGATAATTGAAAAATTGAAAAAAAAGTTTAATTTATTATGATACATTCTATAGGTCAACTAGGTATCAATCGAACAAATGTTCAAAGTGTTCACCGCCAACTTCCAACCACAAATACAGATTTTGCTCGAAACGATCCCGGACATTACGTAGCATTTCAGAAAACCTTTCTAATGAGTTATTACTGAAACTTACTGAGCAATTCGCAGGTTTGAGGGTTGACACCCTCATCTGAGGAGGTGTCTGAGAGGGTGTAGTGGAAGCACGACTGCTTAAAGATAGTTTTTCCCAAAATACAACAGTATTTCGGTGAATATTCATTAGAAATCGACAGATTTAGCAATAACCGAAATAAATTGCAAATTTTAGTAAATCCTCTCTTTTCAAGATATATATATATATATATATATATATATATATATATATATATATATATATATATATATATATATATATATATATATATATATATATATATATATATATATATATATATATATATATATATATATATATATATATATATATATATATATATATATATATATATATATATATAATATTTTGAAAAGAGAGGATTTACTAAAATTTGCATAAGTGTATTTATAATAAATGTTTATATCTCAAATTTTGGTGTGTCAGAAAAACATAAGTGTGAGCTCAGGAAATATAACAGGGAACCATACTATCTTGTATATGATTCAATAAAGGGTGAAAAGAAGGGGTTTGGGACAGGAATCTGTAACAATGGAAAAGAAAACCAGCAGAAAAATATTTCTACAATAATACTTCTTATATGTCTAAACGAATTTAAGAAAAGATTTTACATAACAAGCAAGGTCATGAAAACGGCTAAGGAGGTAATAGAAAAATACATAACCTGCGATATTTCCTCAAATTCCTCTCTGTTTGACCCAGAGAGCCCCGTTGGCCAGGTTCAGTCTTCCAAGTGATGCCGATTATGATCTATAGATGTTTTAGAATCATTATGGACCCAATAATTTGAGTTGACATCTCCCATATATTATTTCTTCGTGGAGCTTGTTTAATTTAAAAAATTTGCGAAAAATTTTGACAGCCGTTCGAAAAATACACATTACATAAGTAAACTTGAGACAAGAAGAATTATTCAAAATCCGTAGATCAATGAATATTCCTTCCTGACAAGAACTAGTTCTCAAATTTGACCGCCATGCACACAGCCCCAGGAGCCATCGTAATGGCTCTTAAATCCTGAAATTCTGAAATGTATGGGTTGTTGGAATTTTATATGAAAGATGGGTATGATTCTAATGCTGCGGAAGAATCTCAGTTCAGTTGATTAACTGAGAGGAGACAGCCGCATAAGACTCTTTTTAGAATACTGAAAGACAATTTAATTGCTGCAGGTTCTTTCAAAGCACAAAGGAGCAAAAAATACGAAATTGAAGAAAGATAAGATGCTATCATCGAAGTTTTAGGAGCAGTTGAAGCCTAACCTTAAACTTCAAGTCAACTAATGGCAATTTGAACTGGTATTCCGAAGTCAGTGGCTCTCAAAATTCTGAATTAGAATAAAATCAGACCCAAAGGATGAGAAAATCGCAATTCATCCAGCCTGGTGATAATCAGCGACGACTTAGTTTCAGTTACTAGTACTTTCAGAAAACAGTAGAATACCCAGAATTTTATTCACGCGTTGTATGAAACCATGAAGTTCGCATAACAAGTTACGGAATTTTTTATAGGCGAAATGGGCACTGTTGCTCGGTTAATCCCCATGGAAAGTTAAATATTCAACACCAAGGGCGATACGGTTTCTATATTCTGGTGCGCTTTGACAGATAATGTGTATTGGCATACAATATTTTGACGACAAACCTTATATTTATATTAGATGGATTGCAGTTTGGGTAAAGAGGAAATATATATTTTCAGCATGACGGTGCAACGCCACACCAGACACGAATTGTATTCTAACTGCTGGATCGGAATTTAGGTGACTAGAGGATAGGTGGTATAGATCCCCAGATCTAACTGTCCTAGATTTCATTCTCTGTGAGCCAAAATTGAAATTTTTCAACAAAAAACTCTATGTTCTCAGAAGTGAACCTAGACTTGAATACATGGGATCTTTGACGCACACAGGCTAATCTCATATACCATAGGATTCTGAATATCTGCTATGTTTTGAGTGGACGAATATGAATTTTAGTTTTCTATTTTCGAAAAAGGAATTAATATAGCATCTGATATATATTTGGAAAGAAAACAGATAATCGTATTTATTGAAACCAAAATCACTTATAATTCGTATTTGAAAAAACATAAATTTACTTCATAATTCAGAAGTCGATGGGCAAAAGAATTTTTCTGATACGTGCCATTATTCTACTCAAAGAGGGGCCTGCAAAATGTAAAAAAAGCTGAATTCCAATTTCACCATTGAGTTATTCTCAAAATTGGAGCTCAAGAGAGAAGAGACCCTTTCTTTATCTACAATATATCACATAGGAGCCGTACTAAAACATCGAATTTGGTCCACCCTGTACATCAGCTACGGGCCAAAGTATACAATCATATCGAGACGACATTTTTTACATCTAATCGTAAAAATATCGTATTGATATCATTTATCTAAATAACCAATGTTAATTTCTGGATTCTAGGAATCGAATTTTCGAAAGCGTTGTTCGTGAAACATATTATACATCCAACCTACCCATTGTAAAACTGCATAAGTACAGCTCAAAGCGTTCCAAGTATAAGTCAATAAGGGATAAATTCTATGAGGGTTGATTTCCACCGCACGGATAGTTTATGAATAAAACAAGAGCATTCGAGAAATGTACGATTATGGTTTCTATTCACAGATCTTTTTTGAATTTGAAAGTGAAATATATAAGTTATGACTACTGTAGTTGATTTCAATGAGTTATTAAAATATCTAGGATACAAAACAAGATAAGGATTACTTGTAATATAATTGTGAAGGACATTAAGAAAGATACAATTTCGATCATGATTATGATTTTGTTGCAACATTTTATGACTAAGCTTTGTACATTTAATATTTGAAGTCACTCAAGTGACTACCTTGACTTCTTTCGCAAGAATGAATCCCAACTACCCACTTTTCTATGTTTATATATTTCGTGAATGAAATACGTGAAAGATTGGTTTTTGGTGAGATGATCTACAAGGTGTTGAACTATTTCAATAAGTGTTCGAAATGTTGCCCGTTTTTGTAGACACAACTCAATCCTTCTTAGGAAAGACCGTTGAACTCTCGACAACATTTGCGGATTAACTGACTGAAAGGCGTCGACTATTCTCTGTCTCATATCCAAATATGTTGTAGAAGGAATCTGGTAAACGATACCCTTAGTATAACCCCACAAGAAAAAATCTAGACTTGTAAGGTCCGGAGACCTAGCTGGCCATCTAACAGAACCACCACGTGCTATCCATTTGTTTGGAAATACATGATTCAAATGCTTCCCAACCTGATGTGAGTAATGTCCCGATGCTCCATCGTGTTGAAACCACAACTCTTGTCTTATATGCTCTGGTACATCAGCAAGTAACATTGGTCGATGATTTTGCAGAAAATCTAAATACATTTCACTATTGAGGTGCCCGTCGAAAAAGTGCGGCCCAATTAGATATCCATCTACTATAGCGGCCTAACATTCAAGGACCAACGATGCTGGTGATCTATTTGTCTCATGAGGTCTGAATTTTCCGTGGCGTAATAATGAAAGTTATGCATGTTAACAAGACAAGGAAAGTTGCCTTGTCCGACAAAAGAACTCTGCTAAACATATTTGGATTTTTCGCTATTTTGTCACTTGACCAATTGCAAAAATTGATTCGATTTTCATAGTCTTGATTGTTCAGTTCCTGGTGCAGCTGTACATGATATGCATGAAATTTATTCATTTTCAAGATTCTCTGGACGGAAGTTTGACTTATATCTGTTAACTGAAAAATCTCTCTTTGGCTTTTATATGGGTCCTCTGTCACTGTCAACAAAACTGATAACTGGTTGTCTTCAGCTGCAGTTTTTGGTTTTTCATCTTTTTTGTAAGCGATATTACCCGTTTCGATAAATCTAATCAGAAGTTTTTCAAAGCATCTTGCATCAGGATGCCTCCTATCAGGAAACCTTTGTGCATAAACTCTACTTGCCTACAAAGAATTTCTATCACTCTCACCCAGAATAAAAATCATATCCACCATCTAGGTAATGATTAGTTGGCTATTTTTCTTATAAAATATTTCGAACTGGTAGAATTAGGCCAGTTTTTTCCAAGGATCTTTATTTATACATTCAGTCGACGTTTCGGCACAATATTTTGCTTTCTTCTGGACTAAGGTATATACAGATCTCCTACGTAATAATAAAACGAAAGAGACATATCTATATATATCTTGAATTATCTGGATATTATCTTTCGTCGAATGAATGTATAAATAAAGATCTTTGATAAAAACTGGCTTAATTCCACCAATTCGAAATAACATATCAACCATTTCTTCTTCGGAGAACTTCATGGCAGTCAATTGAGAAAATTGCGTTCAAACCTCACTTTACACTTTAACAATGTTTAATAACGAAACACTGATAAGTTCACCATGTAAAATGTAGAATGTGATATGTCCGGACACCTGACAGAAGGCACAAATGTCAACACATTCCTCGTTTCACGTTTTAATCATCTTGATTTTATCATTCGTTAAAAAAATTACCCTATTTAGGTTTCAATTTTTACTACATGAACCATTACAGAAAAAAAAATTCTGTGCGAATAATGATGCATGTTGATGAGTTTGATACAGTTTGTAGAATTTTTATCGGAAATTGTTACAAATAATCGAATATTTCGAAAATGGTCGAAGATAAAGATAAGGTTACTTCTGCAAAAATATAGCACAATATTTTATGCGTTGACAAGAATAATAAAATACAGGGTGTTCTATTTGAAAAATCAAGGTTTGATATTACTAAAATTTTAATAGTAAATAATTTTTTTCAGTAACTCCTGTCTAAAATGGGAATAATCTATTTCAATTCATCAATAAAGCTATCCTTGGGCAATAAGAAAACAAAAGGATGAAAGTATTTATCCTCTCTGGCCGAAGGAACATGCGATGATGTGAGGAGAGCCTATTTTCATGAATTTTTACGGAAAAAAAAATATTGTGACGAAACTACTCAACAAAAAAACTTATCAATTAAACACATTATTGCAGAGTTTAGGCCGCTCCTGAATCTTGAACAAAAAACAGGTCTTCCAATCTGAAAAAGCCACCCAAGATTTTTTAAAAAAAAAATTGGGACACCATGTTAACTGAAAATAAATTGCTGAAGTAGATTCTTATTTCCTAGATACAACACCGTTCGAACAAAAATGAAATCTTCAAGAGTGTACGACCTACAGAGCACCGTGCCACTGGTGAATCACCCAGTATAAACTAGCATCAGAATTAAATCCACTTTGTGTGTTTCTATGTTCCACTGCCTAATGATATATTTTTCAAAGGAACTGCAGATCTTTGATAAAGTCGCCAATAAAATGAAAGCTGGATATTTTAGGTAGGTATGGGAAATCTAATACAAGTTAATACTAATTTAATTCACGATTCTTATAAAGTGAAGAAAAAATAGGTACTCGTATTCAATAACCCGTTCAACGA
Source organism: Cryptolaemus montrouzieri (assembly GCA_013387265.2). Taxonomy (NCBI): domain Eukaryota; kingdom Metazoa; phylum Arthropoda; class Insecta; order Coleoptera; family Coccinellidae; genus Cryptolaemus; species Cryptolaemus montrouzieri. Next base: position 61,702,158 of record JABFTP020000124.1, on the reverse strand, counting down.
TAATTTATTTTATTGACTTGACCCTATATATCGAAAAGTAATTTACCTTAAAAATAACACTTTTCTTGTTAAACTAAAAAGTGTTATTCTTACTCAAATCTGAGTTATTTTCTTTGGTAAAGAAGATGATACTACTATAATTCCGAAAATCTTGATGAAAACAATCATAGCTCGATGGTGGTTGTTTTTAGATAGGACAAATATTAACAAAGGATGCTCGAAAAATATGCCTTCAAAAAAATTAAAAAGTGAACCATGCTATTTGAAATAACAAAATTGTAGTCGATGTCCAGTATAGAAGGAAGTGGTACTGTTGTTAATTGTAGGTTAGTATCCGTTTTCTCCATTACCAAAATTTGATTTTTTTGGAAAAACCAGTTCCCCAGATTCTAATGGGAATATGATGTTGAAACAGATTCATAAATCCATTCAAATTTCGCTAAATTGTTTTGAAATGAAAATATCTACTGTTTACCAAGTTATATCTGTGCATTTCATGAATTATGCTCTAAAACAACCATAAACTGATAAGGCACAAACAAAAATTATGTCAACACATACCTCGATTTACGTTTGAATCATCTTGATTTTACCATTCGTTAAAAGAATTATCTTGTTTAGGTTTAATTTTTACTACTTGAATCATTACAAAAAAACTTAATGATGCATGCTGATGAGTTTGATACGGTTTATAAAATTTCTATCAATAATTTTTACAAATAATCGAATATTTCGAAAATGATCAAAGATAAAAAGGCAAGGTTACTTCTGTAAAAATATAGCACAATATTCTATGCATTGACATGAATAATAAAATACAGGTGTTCCATTTGAAGAAATCAAGATATGATATTTATAAATTACAATATTCAATAATTTTTTCAGTCATTTCTGTATAACATGAGTATAATCTATTTCAATTCATCAATAAAGCTATCCTTGGGCAATAAGAAAACGAAAGGAAAAAAGTATTCATCCTCTCTGGCCGAAGAAGCATGCGATGATGTGAGAGCCTATTTTCATGAATATTTATGAAAAAAAAATTTTTGTGACGAAACTACTCACCAGAAAAACTTATTATTTAAAGACATTATAGAAGAGTTTAGGCCGCTCTTGAATCTTGAACAAAAAACAGGTCTTCCAATCTGAAAAAGCCACCCAAGATTTTTAAAAAAAAATTGGGACACCATGTTTACTGAAAAAAAAGTTGCTGAAGTTTATTCTTACTTTCTAAATACAATACCGTTCGAACGAAAATGAAATCTTCAAGAGTGTACGAGCTACAGAGCACCTCGCCACTGATGAATCACCCAGTATATTGGTAAAACCTACAGAAATTTCAATATTAGAGTCAACAAACCTTATCCTAGTTTCATCAACAAAAAACAAAACTAATTACACAAACCATTCAATTAAAGAAAATTATAATTTCAACCAAAATTTTAAAATCTGAAATTCATCCAATAAAAATATTAATTTGTGGGAATCCCTTGAAATCAAAAGACTTTCCAACTCGTTGTTGAATGAACAGGTAGATTTTGACAATAATTTCCCTCTGCTTCATTGGTTTCCAGCTGAGTCATTTTGATAATAGTTCGGTGAATTGCCCTACGTAGTTTTACTCACTATTTTAGTTTGTGTTCATTCTGTATCTGCCTGATACACACTGTGTTTTCAAAACGCTGTACAAATAAAGTGAATCAAATTTTCTTTCATTAATCTTTAATATTTGTGATATATCACTCAGACTCTTCACAGCGAAGCAGATGCTTCGCTTATATTACTTCAGTAATAAACAAATTCATAAAATTACCTCTGCTCCAGATTATACTAACTCACCCCTCGAAAAAGAGATGCTACTCCACGTGCAGCGACGTCAAGCGTCTCGGCACTTGCGTGAGATGCGCCCCACAAGAGATGGGGGAGCATTTCAGGCTCATGATTTCCATTCAAAGGCCATCCATCTTGTTTGAGTCGGTTTAAACTGACAGACAGCAAGATCTGAGAGTCGGTTCGGTTTCGATGACATGGCACATATCTATTTCGTTACTTCATGAAGGGATGGGGTGGTTATGATGAATTTTGTTGTTTGTAAATTTTTCGTTTAGCTTGTTAATCATGAAAAGTATATATACATGATATGCATTATTGTTAATGTGACAGTGATTTTTTGAGGTGTTTGAATGGGAATAAATATTCACGATTAGAAGTTTCTACCTCTTTAAGATACTGAATCGATTATTTAGTAGTCGAGCATGATTTAAACAGTAATAGAGTTTCTTGCTAACAATAAATGAACTAAACGAATTGATCAGGTGGTTTAGAACTCTGGTTCACCATCCGATAGTATGAATTACAAAGTGCCTTGAAATATATATGAATAGGTCGTTATAAGAATTTGGAAAAACCAGATAAAAGGTATGCAGTTAACAAACTATCGAAAGACGGTTATTCTTTGAAAAATTTGGGTTTCAACTAGATCATTCTGGCCGTTTTATTATCTGAAAATTACTGAAAAGAGATTTGAGAATTTCGACTGATTCTAGGTAAATGAGTTTTCCGCCATTTGGTGCAATTTGTAGAACTTTTATTTAAATAATATTAGAAAAGGAAGGGTCATTTTGGATGAATCCGTTGGGTATTTTACCAATTGTAAATTCATCTTAGTGAATAATAATTCAATTGATTGAATGATTATTTACAATATATAACTCAGCCACAGCATTGTTCGCCAAGGTTTTATAAATTTCAGATTTCCAGAGCAGCTGGAAAATAAAGAGAATTCAACCGTTCCCAAAGAAAGGAAAGAAGTCCTAAACCATGTTTGTACATCAACGATGGAAAAGCATGGGGGATCTAGATCGATAGCCCTCGGCATCTCTAAAGCGATAGGGTTTGGCATGAAGCCTTGTTGAATAAACTTGCTGCATATGGGCTTCCCGAAAAATTGCGAGGTTGGATAAGTAGCTTTCTTTCAAATATTTCAATACAAGTTGTGGTCGGCGGTATAACATTTGATTGTTTCCAGTTGCAAGCAGAAGTACCTTTTGTCAACATTCTGTTGCAGATAAACGATCTTCTGTCATCTACAGAGAACAAGATCAGCGTCAGAGATGTCAACAAATTAAGCACTTTAGCTATGACTTAGAGAGGATATCTGTAAAGGGTCAGTTGAACCTGGTGAGCTTCTTCGCGTGCAAGACGCAAGCAACCACGTTTTCTAGAAAGGTCCCCACTGGAGAACCTCCTCTAATGATGCAAGGCCAACAAATTGCATCCAAATGTTCGATGGACCTGCCCGGAATAACGGTTAACTCCGGGTTTTGCTGGCATGAACTTGTATCAGCAACAGCTAAGTCCACATCAGATAAACTCAGTTTTCTTTTCAGTGCCAAGCGATACTTCACGTCTTCTCAGCTGTTGCTTCTATATAAGGCGCAGATTAGACCTGCTTTGGAATATTTTTCTCATGTATGGGGATTTGCGCCCAAACATTCGTTGCGGATGTTGAATAGTGTGAAAACGGGATGGGGGCTTCATCGACCACCCTGAGATCACCCACGATCTCCAACCGCTGGCTCTCAGAAGACAAGTTGCTGAGCTTTGTCACTTTTACCGTTACTTCCACGGAAGATGCTCCAAGGAGCTGAGAGACCTTGTTCCGGAAAACCCATGTTTTGCCGCAACATTAGGCTGGCAAGAAATTCTCATCATATGGCGTTACATTTAACGACCCCTCGAACCTCTCTCTATAAGAATTCCTTCGTTTACAGGGTCGGTGAGCTGTAGGACTCGCTTCCGTCCAACATCTTCCCAACATCCTACAATTTGGCCTTCTTCAAGAAGCGAGTAAACAGACACCTCAATTCTTCCCAGTTGTCCACTCATGTGGTGTAACAGGTTCCCTATTCCTGGAATGGCGCATATAAAAAAAATGCGTTCCTCACATCCCTTATATAACGATATTATTACTGCCATTTTAAAAGCCCTCATTTTAAATCATATCAACTAGATCCGTCATTGTTGGAACAGAAGAATCAATTACATTTTGGGATTTCCGCTGATATTGCATCAATTCCACAACTCTTTTTATTTTTTAATTTAAACTTATTTTACTTATTTCTTTTACTATATTAGTAGGAGTTCGATAAAACTTATATTTTACCATTGATAAGGTATTTATTCAAAATTGTGACCATTTGTTGAAGTTTTCGATAATTTTATCATCATCAAAAAAATTCAGGGTGATCACAAGAGAAAAGGAAAAAACTGCAGAAACCAGAAACGATCGAAAAGAATATGAAATTATTACGAAGTAAAATCGGAGAATTCGAATTATGTGCAAAAATTATAATATTTATACGCACATTGGTTTATAACTGACATCAAAAATGACAAATTTGGTTGTTTTCTTCTTCTTTCTTCTTTCTCTGCATTCGTTTTACTCAATAACTGGACTGAGGAAAAAACAGAAGGAAAACCTAGAAATTTATTGAAATTTGGATGAGGAAAAAGTAATTAAAAGTTCTGTTTGGTTTTTCTATTTCACCTTCATAAGCAGAACTTAGTCATATATGCAAGATAGTAGGTTATAGTACAGGGTGTCCCATTTGTGATGTTATAGTGCGACACTTATGCCAAAAACTGCAAATAGAGAGAAATGAATCTCCTGCCTCTCCGTCTTTGATTTTTGGGTATACCATAATTTAGACACTATATCACCACTACATCATAACTTTAACCTTAACACTCGACGCGCGTTTAGCTAACTAAGTAAGCATCATCAGGAGATGATAATATACTGTTTTTGTTCGCTTTCTTAGTATTAAAAACAGCAAAGATATCGTCTACATATTGTACCCATACTCTTGAAAAATATGTAATTTTTTTGCTTATTTCAGACTCGAAATTACTCATGAATATATCTGCAATGAAAGGAGAAAGACAGTTTCCCATTGTCGTACCTTCGAACTGTTTGAAATATTGATTTCTATATTGAAAAAATTTTGTTCCATGCAAAGTTTGGCCAAAAGTAAATATTCTCGAATAATTTCGTGATCGAGATTATCAGTCTTGACCCAATTCTCAAGATCAGTCAAAGTCTGTGATGAAATGACATCAAACGAGACCAAAATTTCCCCCTCTTCTAACTGAATTTCTTCGATTTTATTTATGAATTCAAATGTATTCTGAACTAAAAAACTAGGATACTTTATGGTATTGTAGTCGTTCAATAGCCATTTAGCAATTTTATATGTAGGTGCATTCAAAGCTGATATGATTGGTCGTATTCCCTTCCCAAGTTTGTGAATTTTGGGAAGACAATACAACTTTGGTATGGAAGGATTGCTTACGTGTAACTAGGATATAATGTTTTCGGTAATAAGGTTCTTACATGTCTTCAATGCGTTCTTCACAGCCAAAACCATTTTTGGCAGCAGGTTCTGATTGATTCATATGGACCAAAGCGGACCAAGTCATCTACTCTCTCGAAATAATCATTTTTATCTTATATAACAACCTTATTACCTTTGTCTGCTTTTAAATAAAAACAATTTTTGTATCTCAAACCTTTGGTGAGGCGCTTTTCCCTCTAAGAAAAATGTTTACTGTTATTAATTATATTTTTGGAAATCTGGATTCTACATGCCTCTCTAATGAAAGATTTTTTACTGTCCGAAAGTTTTTGTATTGAACTTTCAATGCGTCCTACTGAATTTGTTAAACTTTCCTTAGGAGGCAATGCAAAATTCAGACCCTTATTCAAAATGGCCATTTCATCCTCATCAAAGGTTTCAGATCAGTTATTTTCTACTATGTTGGCAGTTTCATTAGAAAATGTTTTTTTAGGTTTCAATTTCTTGAGTTTACTATTGACCAAAAACATTTTCTTCAAAAATTTTGTGTTAAATCACCTCAAACATTCTCCTCTAAAAGTCACACCAATAGTCAAATTCAAAATTTGATAAATTATATGTCAATTTCTTATAAAGTAAACACCTCAAAAAGTCTAGGAACACTTACCAATATCTTTAAAATATGAATTTGATGATTCGAATTTATAGAAATCTTTCGGTTTTGTTAGGATGTATTGTATTAAATGTATTCTCAAGAAAGCAAAATAATATTTGACCTCTCCAAAGCACTTATTACAAAAAAAATTTAAATTTGAAAATGACGAAATTTGGTAAAACAGAAAAAAAGTCCTGACCTAATATTTTCGAAACGATATGGAAGCACTTAAATATTTCAGTACCCAGAGGGTCCACCTCCGTTATTAATGACACTTTGGCATCGTCGCGGCATGCTCCATATTAAATTGTCTATTACATTTTGGCCTAAATCATTCCAAACCCCCTGAACTGCTAATCGAAGCTCCTGTTCATGATGGAAGACGTTTAGACGCAAAAGATTTCCTTTCAGGGTGTCCCACACATGCTCGATGGGATTCAGATCAGGGGAGCAGGATGGCCATGGTAGAAGATCGATATCATTCTCTTCGAGAACGTTCAAGACAACTCTTGCACGATGAGGAGGGGGCATTATCTTGTTGGAAGAGTGGATTTGGACCCACTGTTTGGAGATACGGTACCAGCACAGGTAAAACTATCTCATTCGCGTAAGAATTTCCCGTGAGGTTGTTCTATATAAAAACGAGGTCAGTTCTTCCACCAAGGCGTATACCTCCCCAAAACATTACTGATCCGCCTCCCTGTCTAACAACTTCTCGAGCATGCTGGAGACGGTTTTGCTTTCCAGGTTCTCTCCATATTCGAATTCTTCTCGAATCGGAATTCTAACTTAATCTAGATTCATCACTGAAGAGAACTGTGGTCCACATCTCTTGATCCCGGTTTATGTGTTCTTGGCACCAAGCTAAACGAGCAGCGCGATTTCCATGGGTCAGTTGTGGAACTCTTAAAGGACGTCTGGAGTGGAGTTGACCTTAGTGCAGTCGATTTCTCACAGTTTGGTCTTAAATTTGTACATTATGAACTCGTGATAGCTCTTGAGCTAATTGAGATGCTGTGGTTGTACGATCTCTTCTGGCTTGTAAAACCAAAAATCGGTCTTGGGCGACTGTAGTAATCCTGAAACGACCTGTATGGCGCTCTTCTACGCTACCTGTTTCATTGAAACGCGACCATAAACTGGGCTACTTCCTAGAACCCTGGATACTTCCCGTTGTGAGCTCCCAGCTTGGAGCATGCAAACGGTTCGTAACATCTCTACTCTAGTCAAATGTCGTCTTTCCATGGTCGAATCACAAAACTTGAATCTTTTATTTGTGCTTACAACAGAAATAAAGTGCCAACTAACTGATTTCAAACACTGAATACCTGAAATGATTATAAGCAGCGTCGCATCTGCTACATTTTTAGTTTTTTATAAAAAGAAAAAACTGAAATCTGTTGCGGCACTCTACATAATTTGGTGAGAAATTGATGCAGGTGTTCATTTCTTGAAAAAAATCATCCATATTGATCGTTCTGGATACGATATATAGATATTCAGAATTGTTCCCTAGACTTTTTTGAGGTGTTTATGCTTCGATGTCAAGCATACTTCATATACTGTATAGATATTTGATGTCTAAATCCAGCTATTTTTGTTTAGCATATTGTCTGACTTTCTCTGAACCTGATGATTTAGTAAATACAAAATTTTGGAAAAACACCATGACGTTTGCAGGATTTCAGAAACCAAATATCTACACCAACTAATCTAATCTTAAGTAGGTTTCACGTACCTATTTTGTTCCGTTGACCGTGAAGCCATCTCTACTAAGTTGTGATTTTGGAACCTTTGGCGTATGAATAAAGAAGATCATTTTCTACAATGTCACCACTACACCAAAACTTTAACCTTAACTTTCGACGCGCGTTTCGCTAACTAAGTTAGCATCATCAGGAGATGATAATATATAGTATATTATCATCTCCTGATGGTGCTAACTTAGTAAGCGAAACGCGCGTCGAGAGTGAAGGTTAACGTTTTGGTGTAGAGATGATATAGTGTTTCATTGTTCATACGCCAAAGGTTCGAAAATCACAACTTATACCAAAATTCATTACTGAAAATAGATCGCAGCTATCTTCCTTCAATGTCGAGTTGTTCCATATTTCTCGATTTTCCATAATTTCGGCTTATGCCAATATTTCTGTTGCTGTCAAAGTTATGCGAAAACAATTTTGACACTCCAGGAGTTCCCTATTAAGTGGAGCGCAGGGGTGTATTCAAGAATTCATATTTATAAACTTGAGATATTTTTAGGTAAAGCACAAGAAAATTTCGATTTAATAGGAAAATTATATAGTATATACAGGGTGTTTCCGGAAGAAACGAACATACTTCAACTATAAGAAGAAAAGCCCAAAGGCTTTCCGAAAATGCATCTCATCTGTTTGTTGTGGCCTTCATTAGTAATATACATGCTGAGTAATAGATTCTACTCAAATTTTATTATCGCAATAAGAGGACTAGGGCGCTGGAATGTTCACACAATATCTTTGTCATTGGTGTTGAATGAAAAATTGACAATAATTTTCGGATGGTCCAGTTCCGTACTTTTTTTTACGATTTTCGTGTTGCATGAACTCATCACACTGTATACGCAATTCATGGAATTGTGTCAGAGTTGCTGAATCCCAATCAAACGCCTGTTGGATTTGTGTAACTGGCTAGTTTGTCGCACTTTTTAGTCGAACACAAACGTCATTTATAATACCCTTACATTCAATTTTCGCGATCATTTATTCCAAAAACGCGTTTGAATTCAACATTTGCACTGTCATGGTGGGTGACGGTTTCAAGGTGTGGCACAAGTAATGAAATATAAGTATGGGCCTGATATTTTCACAAAAAACAAGTATCTTGGTTCTTTGGTTGTCTACTGGCAGCGTTAACCATGATATAGAGTGCAAATATTGAAGTGAAAACACTACTTTGGAATAAATGATCTCGAAAATTGAATGTAAGGAAACTTTGAATGACGTTTGTATTCGACTTAAAAGTGCGACAAACTAGTCAGTTACATAAATCGAAAGGGCGATAGATTGGGATTCAACAAATATGACACAATTCCAGGAAAACCGTATACAGTGTGATGAGTTCAGGCTGTAACACTAAAATTGTGGAAAAAATTACGGAGCTGGATCATCCGAAAATTTCGAAACTGCATCTCATTTTGTTGTTGTGGCCTTCATTAGTGATATACAGGGTGATTAATCGATTTTACTCAAATTTTATTATCTCAATAATTTCCTTTGAAAGTGTACTAGGGCGCTGAAATTCTCACACAATATCTTTGTCATTGATATTGATTGAAAAATTGACGAAAATTTTCGTATGGTCCAGGTCCGTACTCGTTTTTACAAATTTTGTGTTACAGTCTGAGCTCATCACCCTGTATACGGCTTTGGCGGAATTGGGTCATAGTTGTTGAATCCCAATCCAACGGCTGTTCGATTCATGTAACTGGTTAGTTTGTCACACTTTTCAGTCGAACACAAACGACATTTAAAGTTCCCTTGCATTCAATTCGATCATTCATTGCAAGCAATTTTATAATCTCCTGATTTTTATTCCATCTGTTTATGGTTCAGCATTGAATTATCATTTTAACAAGTTCAGACAACTTAAAAGGAAAGGGTGGTTATTTAAGATTTGAAAAATAGTTGCCTAAGTTATTGGAGAGACGAACAGCGTAGTTGAAACTAGCGTATTTTTTCAAGGAGGTATCTTTTATGGAATAAAATAATTATGTTATTTGATGCTTTTCTTCACGTTGGATTATGCCTAAACTTTGTTACTTAAGACAATTTTGCTGATACTATTCATTTCAATTTTGAAGTCCCTATGGATCATAGAATTATAAGCTGCTAATTTGTGATTCCAGTGATTGAATGAGTCGATGATAAGAGTTGAGTCAGTTAAGGTTTTTTTTTTCTGTAGATGTTATAAATGAAATTGGAAGTCAATTTTGTTATAGTCAGGTGAAACAAAATTTAAATGTGTTATTAATTTACATTCCTGCTTAAACTTAATGCTTTTATGAACTTCATTCATAAATTACAGAGATTTATGAATTTGCCTGTTTGAGCTCTGAAAATCTACCACAATATCATCTAGATATCGGTACCGAAATACCATATGTTTTATGCTAAATGGCTATTTAATATTACTCTTCTTTCTATGTTATCCATGTATATATCGGGTAAATCCGTTTTGTTGGTAACAATAAAACTGTGAAACGTATTAAATTTATTGTATCTAATATAGGTTTTATTTGTATTTTCATTAATTCTCATGAGTAATAAATAACTTTCGTTTGTTCTTATCATAAGTAGGTTTTATTGTTGAGCACAGAATTAAAAACATTGGGATGTTTTGTGTAGATTGACACCAGCTTACTAGATGGAACCACAGAATGTTCAAAGAAGAATAAAATACTCTACTACTGTTATTTTATTCAAATTCACCTATGGTTTCCATTTCAAAAAACAGATATTTATATTATAATTCAACAAAAAACTGATTACCTCTCTGCTTTATACTCAAAAGAATGCCCATAGAATGTTTTCATCTAACTGGTTAGCAACCAAGAGATTGGTATATGCCAAAATTTCGTAAGATCAACAAATCCGGAATAACTCGAAAACAAAAGAATGCGATATGCTTTCACCAATGTATTTCCCTCCAAAATCGAGAACGGACATGGGAGGATTAGGTTAGGTTTCTATAGTTGAAGTATTTCACATAGCTGACGTACTATAATATCAAAATGGGACACCGTGTACATCGAATACGAGTGAAGAATTTGACCTGCTGGCTTCTCTTCAGCATTAGGTTAGACACGTTCCACGTGAAGAAAAATGCCAAATGCAGACATTAATACAATTTGTTATATCAATTTATACAGGGTGTTACATAATGGTATGTCACAACTTGAAGGGGTGAATCTATGCACAACTTTAAGAAAAAGTTTCTTTAAGCGTAGGTCCCAAAAAGCTCTGTCACGGAGCTACAAGTTGTAGAAATTTCAGAAAAAAATTGGGTTTCTCTTCAAAACTCCTGCAATTTTTGAGATATTCAGCACAAATTTGGAATACAAGCTATTTTTTACAGCTTTCATCATTACACGTCCTAAATTTCAACTACAATGTCTTCTTTTGCTCTTTCAAACCTTTTGCAGTACGCCACTGATCCGTGTACAATCAATTTACGTCATCTTCGTTCGATTTAGAAACTTTTTTAACACGTGTAACTTTTTCTTATCTTCGACCGTTCTCAAGCAAAAAATTATTGAACGATTTTGTATGCATTCGCTGAATTAAATGCACTTCTAATCAAAAAAATGATTAGTAGGCATTGATTTTTTTAATTTAATTAGTTATTTTTTGATGAAAGTTTCTAGAGTTGAACCAGTGTCTGCTCGAATTGTTTATTAAATTAACGATTAGTTTTGAGACTTTTGAAGTTATTGCTGTATGAAAAAATGGCTAATTTTACTAACGCCGAGTTGGCTGATATCCATTACATGTACGGTCTGGCTGACGGAAACACAATAGAAGCTAGGCGATTATATCAGGTGCGCTTTCCAAATCGAGTAACACCAGAATGACGAACATTTTCAAATATCCACAGAAGTTTGAGGAAAACTGGAACTTTTACTGAAAATAATCATTCAAAAGGTGCAACTTAAACTATGAGAACTCCAGTTATTGAGGAAGCAGTTTTGAATTGTATTGATTTGGATCCTCATGTGAGTAGAAGTACTCTTCTTGCAATTTGGCACCAAAAGCGTACTTGTTCTTCAGAAGTGATCCTCCTATCTTCTAGGCCTCTTTTGCAGAGATTGTAGCTCCACGTATCGGGCGTAGGTTTCTGAAATCACCCTCTGTGATACCCCCATTGTGGCCGCTATATCCCTCTGTGTCACCCCTTCTTCAACGAGAGCAATTATTTGACCCCTATGCACATCGGACAATCCTACTTTTTTGATTTTGAAATTTCAAGACCCAGTGATTACTGAGTACGATATCCCGAACATGTGATTATAACTCAACATTTCTTATCCTACTATTCAGTTTTTTTACAACAAAAAACTTCATTCTTCACAAGTAGTAAAAGATCCATGGTTAAAAGCAATCAATAATGTGAAACACCGAGTGATTCCATATAAATTTGGTTGTGTGTTCTTTATGCATTGAGTAATGAGGTCGGTTTATTTTCACATTCTCTCTGTTTTCATTATGAAAAACACCGACTGCGGAAAAGCTGCGGCGATTTCATTTAAAAACATCTGTTAGGCGTAGTAATAATAATGTTCATTCTAATTATTGATTAATCCGTTTCACGACACGTTTACAAAGATACTCAATCCTGTTTATGAATACATATGTATGTACCGATGTACCCATTACAAACGCGAATAGAAATCTTTACCCGTGAATATATAAATTGGTTCACATTTTTTATCCGCGAATAGTGAAAACTCGAATGTAGATTGCTCAAATACGGAGCTTCTACTTTAATAAAAAATATAAAAAAATTTAATGAAACAGAAAAATTAAATTTTTTCAACACTTTGTATACAGTTCAGGTTTGAAGAATGAGTGCTTCAAAATACTTATGGTATATGTTGAAGTTTTTATCATTCTGAAATATTTTCCATATTTATTGAATACGAATGAAATTATCTGAAGCTGTTGATGCGAAGACTAGCAAACTTCCTAATGTTATTGGCTAACCCCGAAACTTTTATCTGATGACTTCTCGACTTCGGATGATGGCCGTCATGAACAAGAGACAGAAGAGGAGTCCAATAGCCGGGGCATTATAGAATAATGTGACATTTGATAAGGGGCAGGTTGCCTGTCTATCACGACTCGTCAGCTGTCAGGGGATGCCGTGGCAACATGGCGGTTGCAACCCCACTTGTCCGATGATTGACGTGCTCAACAATCACATGTTTATCTTTGCATTCCCAGGATATCGCATTCCTTACCCAAACAGCCATTTTCTAAACGTTCAATCATGATCGTGTCTGTGCTGACACGTAATTATTGTTGCTTTAGTGTTCTCGTATGGGTATTTGAATAAATAGGATTCTTCTCAAGTGGTTTTGAAGGGGAATAATATGGGTTTCCACTTAACGCCACTGGTTTTTTTTCGTAGAATCGTTTCAAGCTTTGAAGGGCGGATATTCAAATATTATCCACGCCAAAGTTTCATATAGTCGATGTATTGGAAAAATAATTCAATTTTCATAATTGTTAATCTGCGTCTAGGATGTTAAATTTTAGGGGCATTGTTGTTTGGTCGAAAAATTCACCACTTGTTTTTCTTACTAATTGAATATGATAGTTTGATAGTGTGATATATTTTTATATGCAGATAGTCTGGAATATTTCAATAATAATTGATTATATTCTAATACTTATATTGTCATTCCATGATATACTGTGATTATAATCATTGCCGTGGTATTAATTACACAGTAGTGAATTCAAATTAAAAAGGTTTCATTAAATGAACAGATAAGTAAGGTTTTTCAAATAATCAATTTAATTATTTCATCAATCAAATTAAAACATTCCCAGACTCATAATCAATTACGCCAAGCATGAGAAAACAACTTCTTTTCAAAAAATTAATTTTTCTCGGAGCTGCAGTAATTCTTAGTGTATCTCAAATATGAATGCATTTTCTAAAAACCGCATTTCTGGGGTCTCTAAGTTGAAGATCTTGAATTTTTTCACTCGATCGATTTAAAATTGGATGACTGGCTTGTTGATTCAATAATCTGTTCCAAGTACACCGGATTTCAGATCGAACATGTGAATAAATCAAGAAGACAACGAAAAGAGTTTTATTATCCATAGCTTTATCAAAAAGAAAATCTGATGAAACAGTTGTTTGTTTGTTTGTTTTTCCTTTAACGTGCTCTATTTCTGCCTCTCGGCTAATGACACGCCGGGAAATTCTGTCACCTCACTAACACGGGAATTTTGCCGAAGCCCTCTCGTGTCGAGGGAAGGGATCTTTAATGTCCAACACATCTCTTTTAGACAGGACCGACAGCTTTACATCTCCTCCGAAAGATGGACACTCAAGCGATTCCCAGAATCCGAAAAATCGCACCGACTTTGTGGGGATTGAACCCAGGTAACTCTGCGTAGGAGACGAGCATCATATCCCATACGCCACCGAGCCGGCTGATGAAACAGTTGTTGCAAAATTTAGTGATTTGAGAAACTTATATGAAAAAGAATCTAATATGTTATTGAAAACAGGTTCTAAATTGAATTACAAATCTGTTTTTACAAATTCGCTTCAACGTTAGAAAGTAGCCCTGGTAGTAAATATATTCAGTAATTTGACTCTGTAGCAATAAAACATTATTTGGGTGAAGAATCAGCTATATATAAGTATTTGAGTATTATCATCAAAAGGTGGACCATAATGAATGTTAAGAGTTCGTTCCAAGATGTTATACCTACACAGAAATACGCTAGAAGCACCTTTCACAGAAGAAAGCCATGAAAGATTAAAATTTTTGAAAGATTTTGCAGATTGGCTCTGCCGATGGATATTATTGAATTTACAACATGGTTTTTGAAACTTGACACATTCAATGCTTTGTATCAAAACACTATGGTAGCCGGCTCGGTGGCGTAGAGGATATGATGCTCGTCTCCTGCGCAGAGTTACCTGGGTTCAATGCCCACAAAGTCGGTGCGATTTTTCGGATTCTGGGAATCGCTTGAGTATTCATATTTCGGAGGAGATGTAAAGCCGTCGGTCCTGTCTAACAGAAATGTGTTGGACATTAAAGATCCCTTCCCTCGACGAGAGGGGTTCGGCAAAAATTACCGGGTTAGTGAAGTGACAGAATTCCTCGGCGTGCCATTGGCCGAAAGGCGGAAATAGAGCACTATAAAGGAATAACAAACAAACAAAACACTATGGTAACAATAGATTTCAAAATACTCTTTGTCAGAATTAAGAATGTTCTATGTTTTGCCAGGAAAATTACAAACTGATAATTTGGAGAGAAGATTTAGTCGCTACAGGCAACTGTCAAATGGAAATTATCATGTTTCGTTAACCCAAATCTTAGAATCTGAAAAGAAATTGAGAGTAAAAAGTATTTTAGGACTGCATTCGGCCAGATATGGGCCAATAACTCTTTCTGTAGAAAATTTAAGAGAAGCGGGACAGTTGTGTCCCGTTTATTTATTATTTATTATATATTATATTAAATGATTTGAATAGGGGAGGGCTTTCTATTCCATATGATACAGTGCTTTTACTTGGTAAGCATATATGTAACGTAATGAATCATTTAATATCGAAAAATTTGAAATGGATTTTCTGAAATGCAAAAATAAACGAACACATGCTATCCTCCCAAATATATTATGATAACTGTGTTTGTGGCTTACAGTTTAAGGATGTTATCAACAAGTTATTGAAAACTATGTCTAACATCTTGCTAAATAATTATACTAAAGTAAAAATAATTCTATTAGTCAACTGAGTGCTCCAAAAAACGGAAACTTCTTATTGTACTTTAAATCATTTACCTATTGTTGTGTTCAGTTACCTATTTCTACTAAGATCATTAATATTTTTTTTACACATTTCTCTGTCATTGTAAGTGCATTTTTCCAAGTGTTTTCATATTATAGTATCATTTAAATGTATAAGAATTCAATTTAAAATATCCGCGCCATATAAACTCTGTGATAGTGTCAAGTAACCCTGTTAGTGTGACGTCACGCGCTGTTTCCACATGAGCAGCAGTGGCCTTGTATAGAGAAGGCCGTGGAGTGTGTCATTTATATTGTCAGAGTTATTTCCAAGTGCATCTGATAGTGTTGGTTTTATTTTGGAAGCAAGTCTCTCTTGATCATATTTTGGGCATTCCACAATGATGTTCTTAATGTTTAGTCGAATGTTGCATAGTTCACTGTTGGGAGGAGGCTTCTTCGTCTTAAGATGTTGGTGGGTCAATCGCGTGTGACCTGAATGGAGTCTTGCTATCTTAACCTGATCTTTCCTCTTCTTCAGTATTCTTATATTTCAAAGCTCCTTGGTTTTATCTGCTTCAAGAATGTTTCTGATTGGGGCCACTAAACTTGCCAAACTTCGTGGACTTTTTTCTCGGCCATACACTTGAAATCACTTAGTTTCAGCAGCTTGAGATTTGGGGTATCTTCTGAGCCATTTCTTGCGGCGATATCAACTCTTTCATTTCCAGAAATTCCAACATGAGAGGGAGTGAACACAAACACTAATGACACATTGAGCTGGTAAATTTGATTTCTCAGTTGGTTTATCTGTTGCACCAAGCTACAGTTTGAATACATTTCTGTTAACTTTTGGATCGAGTTGAGTGAATGTATGCAGATGATGAATGAAGATTTCGGGTTATTGGGAATATATATTAAAGCATGGCTAGCATTTCTCCAGTGAGGACCGTACCATTTGCAAAAGAATAGGTTTGAGTTTCGTTCGCTGTGACAACAGCTACGCCTACCACGCCTGTGGATGTATTCAATGTTGCATCTGTGGAAATGAATGTGGCTTCTGGGTGTTTATACAGTTCTTCTTGAAATAATTCTCTTAGCAGCACTGGGAAAATCTCCGCCTTTTTGTATTACGCTAAGTTGGTAATTTATTTCATTTTGTTTATGCACCAAGGAGGTATGGAGGAGGAAGTTAGGGGTAAGTGGGAAGGTTTCGGAATCTTCAGTTCTTGTAGTGGTTTATTCAATCTTTCATGAAAAGGACGAATTTGGTTCAAATTTGTGTTTGTATCATTTTGACGACTCATTATAATATATCTTATGTTCCCATGGTTAACTGTGGAGCTGATTTTGGATGCATACGTCAAAGTATTCATTTGCGTACGATAATGCAGTGGCATTTCGCCTGAGTTTTTTAATTTACATACTTTCCAACAGATTCATTCTTTATTCTTTATTGCATTTGTGGAGGACTTTGAAATTGTCCAAAACTCCTTTGTGGTTTGTTGATTGAATGTGTTCAAATATTCGTGATTTCTCGTCCTATGATGTGCCTTCTTTGAACCTGCATTCTAAATTTCTACCTGTTTGACCTACATATGCTGAAAGGTGTTCGTTACATTCGATTTTGAAAATACCAGATTGTTTCAGTTCATCTTTTTACTGTTTTTGAATTGAAAAAGTAATATTTTATTTCATGAGAAAATGGATCGGTTTCATTTAAACTAGGATATCTTTTTCCACACTTTTCCTGAGTGCAACATCATAATTTTAATGTACGGTTTTGATCTTTGCGTCTAACAATTTTTATATATAAAAAGGCTGGTAGATTGTTGTTGGAGGCTATTCTTTTCATGGTATTTATTTTCATTTTGAAATCTTGAATTGAGAGGGGCATGGTAAGAGCTCTGTGGATCATAGAATTGTGGGCGGCGAGTTTATCTTTCAATTGATCGAATAGGTCCATGTGGGTTGTTGTGTCTGTGTACGATTATTTTCTATAGATATTAGGTCCGCAACGAAGTTCTCGCTCTTTTTTTTATGAAAATACAACTTTATTTTGAAAAATGATTACAAATGAATCATTCAAAATATTGCTATCGCTAGCTACATTTTTTTCCCATCTTTCTGGCAGAGCCCAAATACCGTGACGGTAGAAGTGTTCGTCTTTTGAGGCTATCCACGAATCAAACTATTTTTCTAACTCTTTTGTGAGCGGAACTGCTGAACAGTCAGACCATGTGATATCGAATGGAACAAGTAATAATCGAATGGTGCAATATCTGGGGAACATGACCGGTGGGGTAGGACTTCCCATTTGAGCGTTGCCAAGTGCATTTTAACGGGTTTGTCAACGTGATACCGAGCGTTGTCATGCTGTAGAATTACTTTTTCGTGTTTCTGCTCGTATTGTGGCCTGTTTTCAAGCAGTGCTTTACTCAATCGCATCAATTGAGTTCGATACCGTTCCACAGTGATGGTTTCTTTGCGTTTCAACAGCTCATATAAAATATTCGGCCGAGGCGATGAGGTAGAAGCATGACCGTGCAGTCCCTAAGATTTTTTTTCTTTGGATCGCTGTAATGAATCCATTTTTCAAGCCCGTTATGATGCGATGAAGAAAACCCTTTCTTTCTACCGCTAGAGCAGTAGTTCACAGTCGAAAAACGACGCTCAACGTCTCTTGGCTTCAAATCATAAGAAACTCAAGTTCCTTGCTTTTGAATCATTCCCAACGCATGCAATCGCTTGAAAATAGTCTGGCGGGTAAGTCCTAAGGCTGAAGCAAACTCTTCTTGCATTTGGCACGGATCCTCATCGAGCAATGTCTACAATTCAGCATCTTCGAAGATTTTGACCTTCCTTCACGGGGATGGTCGTCCACATCGAAATCACTGTTTTTGAAGCGACGGAACCAATTTCGGTACGTTTTTTCACTTAGAGTAGTAGCTCCGTAAATTTTTTAGAACTCTCTATGAGCTTCAGCCGCTGTTTTCTTCGAATGAAAGAAGAAAATCAACACTTTCCGTAAATGACGATTATTTGGCACAAAATCAGACATTTTCTCACAACTAAAAGTATAGAAAAACAATACCACTAATGTTTCACAGTGATGTGTTTACCATATGTCTAAGCTTTGTTCAAGATGTTCGTGATATGTAAAAATCGATCAGCTGGAGCCATCTATTGACAAACAGCGAGAACTTAGTTGCGCACCTAATATTATGAGCTTGTATATTTTTTATATTTGGTAGTTAAGTCTAGAAAATTTATGGAGTTTTTAGTTCAACTTCAAAAGTAAATTTTTAATGATTTTGAGTTTTATTGATGAAGTTCTTAAATGCATCTTATTCTCTATTTGAGCCATGAACCGAGCAAAATATCTACAGCGTACCGAGACCAGAACATGTTTTGTCTTTTGGCTAGGTAGCTGTTAAGTATTGATGTGTTTTCTAAGTTGTCCATGAATATCTGCCAAAAAGGTGCTAAGTGGCGATCCCATAAGAAGTCCTGATTTTTCTTAAAAGAATTTATTTTGAAATAATTATGGTCTAAACATGTTTCTAGTAGGTTGCATAATTCAAAAGAGATATGTGGAAATCATCTGTTGGGATGTTTGAATACATGTTTTTCACATTACAACAAATAAGCTCAAAGTAATGACTGATTTTGAATATCGAGAGCTTTTGTATAAGATTGTTAGAATTCAAAATGGTATATTGTAAGCGAAAATTTGTGAGTTCTATAAATTAATAGCATAACAATTTGGCTAAGTTAACTCGAAGAAGTGTTAATGTAGTATACTACATCTTGCAATCATCTTTCTGCCTTAGTTATTCAGACCGAAGGATCGAAACCGATCGCGTTTTAAAAAATAGATGTGGAAATCTGACCAAAGTGATTTTTATCTTCTATAATTTTCAATTAGATGTCGAATACAGAAAAAAAGAACATAGTTTAATATTATTATATAATTTTTCATTATGGGAATTGAGATAACTGTAGAATATGTAGCTATGCAGGGGATGTTTGTTTAGCTTCAGCAAAAATTATTTTACTGAATCCCATAATATACTCTTTTTAAAAATTGTGTAAGCAGTATTATGAACAAAATCCGATGCGGATTTCCAACAAAGAATTGTCGCGTTACTCAAGGAAGAGATGTTACTTTCGAATAAAGAATTTCTGTTCTTTAAAACTGACTGAAATTGAGAATATTGAAATCTATCAATATACAGTGAAAACAGAATTTTGGATAAATTTATTATTATTAATGTTTGAAATATTTAAAATACGTAATGAAATCTTTCCCTCCGTACGATTGACGGCGGCAACCAGATATACACTCTAATTCATGCAAGGCTGCAGATCCAAAGTGAACAATCAAAAGAAATATTATTCCTTTGTATTTTCTTTCCATCTATGTTCCGAATTTTGATATGAACAATTTTCTTAAATTTAAATTTGATTTCAATCAACGCAAAAGAAAAATATGTCTGTTTAAGATGCATTCTGCTGCGTATTTTAAATGTTGTAAGGGATGCCTTTCGCGTTTACGTGTTGAATCATGAAATTCGGTATTGAATTTTTATTCGGTGAACAATATTCAATTTTCCGTGATTGTAAAATATCTTGAAGGAGGTGGTTTTCCGATTAACTCTTTATAACCATCGTCAACCAGAGCCACATATAGGAGCAACAGACTGCAGTTTCTTTGACCTCGTCAGTGTTGCACCTACTCGTCTCGATCTATGGGAGTACGTCAAGAACATTTATATGTATACATATACAAATAGTGCCCTCCAACGAACTGAAACAGCGGCCCAAGGGCCACTGGGAACCGATGAAACCAATACGTTGAACAAACAGAAAATCTCATGAAGCCAAATTAGTTTAACTGTCTACCGAAAAGCTACACACAATGCCTTCTGGATGCAGTTTTTAGAAATAAACTAACGCTCCCGTGATTTTCTGGCTATTCAACAGGTGTACAGGGTGGGCAAATTTCGATGTATTTGTACGGCAGCTATGTGAAATATTGCAGATGGAGAAAAATGAACCTCCCTCTCTCGATCTTATTTTCAGGGACTAGTTTAGTGGTTAACTTGTTGAATGTTAACCAAAGCACTATCTCAAGAGTAATTAATCGGTACCACGAAACAGGCGAATATGAAAGAAGGGCCGGACAGGGAAGAAATCGGATAACAACACCAGTTGATGATCGTTGGCTTCATTTAACTACACTAAGAGTTCGGCACTGTACGGCTAGAATGCTACAAAATGAACTAACTTTTTCCAGAAATGTGTATATTTCATTGCAAACTGTTAGGAACAGGCTCAAAGAAGACGATCAGACCAATATTGGCTTCTACCGGCCCGCGTTTCACCAGAGAGCATCGAATTGCAAGACTTCATTTTGCGAGGAAACATGCAAATGAGGGTATTCCAGAATGGTCGAATGTTCTCTTTTTCGACGAATCCAGGTTCTGTCTAGTATCAAATGATAGACGCATGCCTGTATACAGACGATCTGGGGAATGGTATCAGAAACGCAATATCCGGCAAACAGAAAACTTCGGAGGGGGCTCAGTAATGGTGTGGGGAGGCATTTCTTTCCATGGTCGAACTGAGTTAGTCCTAGTGAATAATGGAAGAATGACAGCGGCCAGATACATCGCAGATATCATTGAACCCTATGTTGTACCCTTTGGCCCATTGATTGGCGAAAACTTCATTTATATGT
This sequence comes from Cryptolaemus montrouzieri, assembly GCA_013387265.2. NCBI lineage: Eukaryota > Metazoa > Arthropoda > Insecta > Coleoptera > Coccinellidae > Cryptolaemus > Cryptolaemus montrouzieri. Next base: position 61,680,879 of record JABFTP020000124.1, on the reverse strand, counting down.
ATGATAATGCTCGGCCTCATGCAGCTAGAGTAGTTACAGAATTTTTGCAAAATGCCGAAATTGATATTTTAAGATGGCCAGCCAGAGGTCCCGACTTGAATCCCATAGAACATGTTCGGGGCAACATGGGGTGGCAAATTCAGCAACGTAGGAAGCCTTGTAGAAGACTCCAACAACTAGAAAATCTACTTCCTGAAATTGGGAACTCAGTGACTAAAGAGTACATCCAAAATTTGTTTGAGGGGCTTCCGAGACGTATACTGGCAGTAATTAGGGCCCAGGGGAGACACTTGATTTTGAAAATGATTAGTAACCATTCGATGCTAGTTGATTGGTCTCTTCGCGAATGTTTGAAGATGGTAGAATTTTTTAATTTTTCATTAACTCGAAAATTGTTGATATTTTCCATCATAAACTCATCTCTCTTGAATGATATCTGCTTATTTCACACTTCTGAAAGTTACCAAGCGACTCTTGAATGACCAACCTAAAAGTTTATATAGTATTGTCGTAAAAGTAGGGTGATGCGACAATTTTTGTAGGGAATGTAAATGAAATAGAATCTGGTCAATAGTGGCTCATTCGCAAAATCAATAAATAAAAAATATCATGTAAGTGATAGAGAGTATTCTGAAGGAAAACCAGTTTAAACCCTACAAAATGCGAGTCTCCCATCTCCAATTGGTATCTAGAAAATATCCCAGACTTTTTAGAGAAATCCTATTGGCAGATGAAGTCCGTATCACTAGCGATGGAATATTTAATCGCTTTAATGAACATTTGTGGTCCGATATAAATCGTCACCACCATATTGATGTGCAGCATCAAGGAATACATGGTTTCAATGTGTGGTTTGCACTGAAAGATAGTCGCGTTTTGGCGTTTGAAATTTTTGGTGCACGTTTTGAAGAAATCATCAACACTAATATCATTGAAGAATTTTTCGATCAACTTTCGTTAGCCCAAAGATCAAATTTTGTTTTCAACACGATGGTGTCCCTTCCCACCAAACAAGGGCTGATGTGTTGAATTTGAATTTTGGACATAATTGGATAGGGACTAAACTTCCTGTGAGATGGCCGCCTCGTTCCCCTGCCTTGACGCCACTAGATATTTTTCTTTGGGGTCATATTGAGAATTGTTCTGTTCTGTTCAATACTCATATTTATATATTAAATTGTTACATATGAAACCAATCACTCTACTCTTACCTACGTGTTTCACATGCTCCGAACCTATTCAAAAATTGGTTCCCCTCCATTCAAAAACAGTGCATCTCAACTTTTTCCGCCAAAATCAGTCCATTTTAAAATAGAGGAGGTGGAAATTTTCCATGTTAACACACTGTATATTTAATATATTCATAGATGATTTATATCAAAGTTAGAAAACATGTCGAATACTAGTTTATTTTGAAACATATGGCTGGTCAATGTTGTCACGAATCAAGATATTATCAGCATATATGCACTGTGTTCTCTTCCACTCTTGCTGCAGAATATAAACAATATCAAAGTCATTAATTCAAGGATGCATATTTTATGAAGGAAACGACTAATTTTATTAATAGATTGAAGGAAAAATTGAATTCTATTGAATATATACAAATTTCCTACAAATAAGGGTTGATTATGATTTCGACACAACGATCAAATGCAAAATTCAGTTACCATGCGAGCTGGGACATTAGATGTATATGAAGAACTGGCTAATCGTTCGTAAATTTTTATTTTGTTTTTTTTCGTGTAGCACTTGAACTGAATTCTGAGAATATTTTTAACATTTAAATGATACAGTTGCCAATCGGGAACAAATTATTTTTTGATTGAAAGAGTTTTGACAGCTTAACGATTTTGAACGCATTATAATATAAGGGCATAGATCATAGACTATCAGAAATGAATGTAATTGAATGTAAAAGTTTCTGCATTGGAGGGTACAAGTGTTTTGTTTTGCATTTCATATCGAATGAACTATTCTTCAAAGTTTCGAAAAATAGTTATCCAGTTAAAAATAAGGTAAATTATTGATATATCATATGTTTGTGTTCAAATTTCTTTGTAATTTCATGTATTGTTTGTTTTTGTAATGTTGCCAAATGGCTATATTATGCGTTTGCCATATAAGTACATGAATGAAAATGACAGGAATAGTTATGTAGTGCTGGTTTGGCTTTATCTTTTTGTTTTTGTTTTCGATTTTTAGCATGACGCAAAGGCTGTGAGATAGAGAAATCGAAGATATGTTCATGGCTCATTCAAATGGTGAAGTCTCTGAAGATGAAGAAGAAATAGGTGATGAGGATGATATCGAATATTGTCCAAATATACAAGATAGTTTAGCTGATTTGTATAATAAATCCATCAAAAATGAAGAAGTCGACGAAGATCCTCCTCTTGTATCTGACGAAGATGCTGAAGCCTCGCCTATGGAACCTCAAGGATCTACGCCCACTCCATTACTACCGGATATCCATGGAATTGCAGCTTGGAGATCACGTAGCAGAAAACTAATTTGGAAAAAACGTAATTTGTCATGGAATGTAGATCGCATTGCCTTCTTAGGAAGTACTGAGCTACCCCCAGAATTAGCGGACCTAGAAACTCCATACCAATTTTTTTCAAAGTACATAAACTACACAATTATTACAAAACTTGTAGAAGAAACCAATTTATATATTGTCCAACAAGATGTTACCACTGCTCCTGTAACTGCTACAGAAATACGGCAATATTAAGGCATTATCATATTCATGTAGCTGTTTCATTATCTTAGTGTAATATCAAATTAAGCAAACCATGACGGTAAACCGAATAGAAAAATAAGATCTGTATTTCCTTTCAACGACAACTCAGGGAATAAACCTATAAAACATCTTCAGCATTATCGTCTCCACAAAATAAGACCATTGGTGGACCATCATAACTCATCGCTTGTAAGTATGGCTTCATTTGAGTACAGTCTCTCGTTAGATGAACCAATGTGGCTCATTTTATGAAGCACTATCTTCCAACTAAGCCACACAAGTAGGGCTTCAAGTTATTTGTTGTATACTCTCTGTCTGGATATGTGTAGAACTTTGAAATTTACTTTGGCACGCAAGATTATTCTCAATCTCCAGGTGAACCAGATCTGGGAGTGGTAGGAAATACCGTCGTAAGATTATGTGGTTTAGTCTCTTTTATACCCAATTCATATGCTGCACTACCTTGATAGTTATGGTACTTATGCTGTGGGTACTATCCAAAAGAATCGGCTTAGTAATAATTGTAAGCTGCCAGTCCAGAAGGACTTCATGAAAGATTCTGTACCTCAGGGATCTAATGAAGAGCAAGCAAGATTATGAAGGTCTAGACATATCTATAACGAGCTGGAAAGACGAAAACTTAGTAACATTGGCATCTACATACGTAGGAGCGGAACCAGCCGAGACAGTCGATAGGTAGGACAAGAAACAGAAAGAAGTAATAATTATACCTTGCCCCAAAATTATCAAGGACTATAACGCTCATATGGGGCCGTTGACCTAATGGATAGCTTTTTGGGAAGATATAGGTTTAGAATAAAGAGCATAAAATGGTACATTAGAATTTTCTATCATTTGATTGGCATGGTGGTCATAAACTCATGGGTTTTATATAAAAAAGCCAATAATAGCAATCAAACCAAAAATATGACATTAGATGACCGGAGAGCTGAGTTAGCAGAGGCTTTATGCAACTATCATAAAAGTGTTGAAACGAGAGGAATACCGTCTAGCAGCAATATTGGAAGAGAATTAGAAGCGGAAAACCCTCGTCGTAAACCAGTGAACCTTGTACCTGTAAAAGATGTAAGAACGGATGGTGTCGAACATAACGAGAGAAGATGTGAAAAAAATAGTTGCAGACTCCCTGGTTATGAGGGATTTTCCCACATCGACTGCACAAAGTGTCTGGTCGCTATTTGCCATACAAAAGAAAAAAATTGTTTTGTTGCATTCCATTCTTAAATGTCATTATTTAATGCATGATGAAACCAAACGGAAAAATATAGTTTTTCTTCAATAAAATCTTTATTTTTTACTTGGAATTTTTTTATTTTTCCTAGCATATATCGGCAAATATCATTTTTTTTATATTAGAGATACTCGCGTAAGAAAACTGAATGGCATTATGTCTCGACGACACCACGAGTACCTAAAAAGGAGAGACGGTTAATATTTCGCTTGAAGGATAGCGAACTGTAGGCATGGGGAAGTTGGATGGTTGGCATTAGTTTGGCGATTTGTCCTTGAAACAGAAACGAGTGGAGGAACAAGCGTAGAAATCTCCTCAGAGCATCTTCCATGAAAATACCTATGAAAAAGAGAGAGCTCACCCACTTTCCTGCGATGCTCCAGTGGAGGGATGGAATCTGTAAGAGCACAGTCACCGATCAACCGAATCGCCCTCTTCTGAATGGAATCCAGGAGTGTCAAGGTGTGTTTAGGGGCAGAACCCCACACGTGGGAACCATACTCTAAAACAGGAAGAATTTTAGATTTATAGAGAGTTAGGAGTCGAGTCGGAGTGAAGTATCCTCTGGCACGATACAGAAAACCCAGTTTTTGAGATGCTGACTCAGCAATGTTCACAACATGGTCGTACCATGACAAACTGTCTCCGATGGTTACCTAAAGCATTGTAATGGAGAAAGTGAGTAAGATGGTGTCGTTGTTCATTACTATATCTAGTACAGTACTGTTAACCTTCCTAGAAAATACAAAATCCTGAGTTTTGCTAGCATTAAACTCCACCAGGTTCGGTTATATCTAACCCAATCGAGAATTGCCTTCAAGTCACTATTAATTTTAGCACACTATTGCAGATGTATTTCGTCTGTAACTTGGGATGATAGAGGTTTTCTCGACCAGAAGGATGCGTGGAGTGTACTGTCGTCCACAAAACTGTGGATCTTACAACCTGTAACAGTAAGCAAGTCGTTTATATGTAGTAGAAACAGGGTTGGTGCTAGAATCGAGGAATGTGCCCTGAGGCACACCAGTATTAATGGCAAGTGTGTCAGATGTAACTCCATCCAAGACGACATTGAGAGATCTATCTGAAAGAAAGCTTAAAATCCATAGGCATAGGTTTTGGGACAAGCCATGTTAGGACAGCTTGTCTAGCAGACTTTTATACCAAACTCGGTCGAAAGCTTTCGAAATATCGAGAGCCACATCCGAAGACTCCCCAAATTTCTCTATAGATCTCTTCCATATTGACGATCATTATTGATACCAACAGATTCTAAATATTTGATAAGCTCGATATTGATGGCTTTTTCCATCACTTGGGAAATCACAGGTAAAAGGGATTTTGGCCTATAGTTGGTTGGGATCGTTTTTTTCCCTATTTAGAAATTGTTTGGATTCTGGAAGTTTTTCAGTTTGAAGGGCAAATGCTTTTATTAATGGACATAGTCGAAAGTCTACAGAGAATAGGTGTCAATTCACAACCATATAATTTCAACACGATAGAAGGTATTCCGTCGAGCTGTTATACAGAACTAGAACATTTCTTTCGGTTGGGCACTAAAAAACGATAGTGCGAAAGTTTAGTCTTGTCTTTATTTAAATACTGTGATTTCGTATACGTGCCTTGCCTCGTTTCATATCACAAAAGAATAATCCAGCTGGTGCAGAATTGGTGTTGCAATTCCATTTTTGGTTTGAGGAAATACGATCATATCTCACATAAGATCAGAGAATTGGGTTGGTTGAAAATGGACTTACGTGTGAAGCTTGATATAGGATGCTTTGTATTTAAATTAATTGAATTTCCTTCATCAACTGACTTACGAGAAATGCTTGTTCCTAGGTCCAGGGCACACTCTAGAAACATAAGGAATAGAAGCACTCTAACTATTCCATCTCACTGGACCGCTAAATTTCAAAGGAGTTTTTCATATAATGCTGTGAAGGTTTTTAATAGTATGCCAGTCGATGTGACTTGTTTGAGCTTTTAGCAGAATAAGCGAAGACTATTCTCCTCTCTATTTGAATAGAAAGTTGATATATTTTTAATTAGAGTGCTACTTGTTTCTTTTTTCATTTTCTGTTAGTATATTGGGTCAACTTGCTTAATTTAGAATTTGGTGTTTCATTTATTCATAAGGCATAGGTAGAAGTTATTTCTCATTTTGTATAGGTGCTAATGTTTTTTCTTAAGATAAATTCGATCTTGCTCGAAATATTAGGAATACCTAACTGGGGTTAAGTGTAAGAATAGTCCGAGGACTAATATAGGCCATATTATTATTATTTAGCATGATTCAAAAGCAAGAAACCCAGGTTCCTTATGATTTGAAGCCAAGAAACGTTTAGCGTCGTTTTTGCCTTTGAACAACTGCTCCAGCGGCAAAAAAGAGAGGGTTTTCTTCATCGCAGTGTAACGGGTGATGAAAAATGGATTCATTACAGCAATTCAAAGAAAAAAAAATTTTGGGTCATGCTTCTACGTCATCGCCTCGGTCGAATATTCACGCTGCGAAAGTTATGCTGTGTATGTGGAGGGACCACGTCGGTGTCATTTATTATGATCTGCACGAAAAACGGCCACAATTCGAGCAGAGACACGAAAAAGTAATTTTACAGCATGACAATGCACGGCCTCACGTTGCCAAACCCGTTAAAACCTACTTGGAAACGCTCAAATGGAAAGTCCTACCCCACCCGCCATATTCCCAAATATTGCACCATCCGATTATTACTTGTTCCGTTTGATGGCACATGGTCTGGATGATCAGCAGTTCCGCTCAAATGAAGAGCTCGAAAAAATGGCTTGATTCGTGAATAGCCTCAAAGGACGAACACTTCTACCGTCATGGTATTAGAGCTCTGCCATCAATATGGGAAAAAGTTGTATCTTGAAGTATTCATTTGTAATTACTCTTCACAATAAAGTTGTATTTTCATAAAAAAAGCAGCGAGAACTTACTTGCGGACCTAATATTCAATTTGAAAGAACGGAGTTTGGTTGTTACGAATTTCTCAATTATTTTTGTCATACCCATATTTCCATGATTTTTTCGAGAAAGCATCTATATCACCGACATTATATCTCTCTGAAAGTGTCCATGTTTTTTTAACTTATGTATTTTTAGAGTTATGATACTTCATCTGCGACACCTCAAGATCCATTTTTTTCAAAAATAGAAATTATTTCAAAACGCTACAATTACAATTGACTCCTATGAAATGCTACGTTTTCGAAATCAGTATTGAGAGTGCAATTCAATTGTGGAAAAATATACTTGTGTTCTATTTGAAATATGAAAGATTATGAAAACTTCCGGTCCAAATAGAAATTGCAAAAAATTGAAGAGATTTTCAAGATGCAGTTTGTCGAAACCTAATCTAACTGAGAAAATTTCAGTAAATATCTTACTCTATTCTCTCGAAACTTGTAATAGGCCATCTACACTCGGAGGCAAAATTAGCGGAACACTCGAAAATTTAATCAAATTCGAAGTCCGATATTTTTCCTAATTCTCAACAGATTTAGATTATTTTTTCGAAAAGTTATAGATCAATTCTTCTGCTTTGTAGAAATTATAAAAAAAAACAAAAAAATTCGAAAAAAATTTTATACGGGGGCCAAACTAAAAGTGTTTTTTTTGTCAAAAATTCGTAACACCCTGTGGAATTTCGTGGTCCGAGTTGAAACGTACAATATCATGGTCTGCCAAGACACATCTTGCTACAGTAACGCCCTTCTTGTTTCATGCATTTATCTCTATTTTTACAAGAGATATCCAATTTGAAGCGATAAGTCACAAATTTCAAGAATTTATTTTTAATCTTGCATAGGTGCATAACATCGGAGGTTAGCCAAAAAATAAAATCAAAAGTGGAGAAGCGGAAATCTAACGAAATGAAAATTTTTGAAATTCACTGGCCAATTTCTTGCTCCGGGAGAACTCGAAGTACACTGGAAAAATCGTTGATTTTGCACATTTATTTTTGAATTTTTTTGTGTGACACTATAATAATTATCATTCCTGTCCAAAATTGAGAGCAGGTGTGTATCCTGGCGATACACTCGTGAAATGAAATGAACAAGTAGAGAAAATGTTCGTGATGACCCACAAAAAAAACATTGGATTTTAGTAGCGACTATTACCCCCCCGAGCTCTTATTACATACTCCCAATGATGTTGTCTGTCATCTGTGTAGGTATGTTGTCCCACTCTTCCATCAAAGCCAATGTCAGCTCTTCAACGTTGCCTGGATTCCGTTGTCGAACCCTTCTTCCAAGAATGTCCCAAACGTGTTCGATCGGGTTTAAATTCGGTGACCGCGACGGCCAGTCCATTCGTGTGATCCCAACTTCATTGAGATATTCTATCACTATGCGCGCAGTATGAGGGCGCGCGTTATCGTGCATAAAAAGGAAATTTTCCCCTATGTAAAGAGCAAAAGGCACAACATGGGGCTCCAAGATTTCTGTTATATACCGATGGGCATTAAGTGATCCATTGCCAATAATCTCCAGTTCTGTTCGTACTCCCAAGCATATGCCACCCAATATAACATAACTGACCCTCCACCGTATTGCTCAGTTCCTGCAAAGTTCGCTTGATTGTACCGTTCCCCTCGATGCCTCCATATTCTATTTCTACCATCCACGAAATTCACACAATAACGGCTCTCATCACTAAATAAAACTCATCTCCACTGATTGATTGTCCATGCTACATGCTCCCTAGCAAACGCCAATCTAGCTACCCGATGGGTTCTATCGAGTCTTGGTGCTCTTGCTTGCGCGTATGATCTCAGACCAACTTCATTTAATCGTCTTCTGACTGTCCTCGCACTGACGTTAATGTTATCCACTGCTTGTAAAAGGTTATGTGCCTGAACAGCAGTAAGACGAGGATTTCTTAAGGTTTGATTGACGATGAAACGGTCATCGACCCAACATGGTACCGACTGTGCGGTAGGTGCGCCCTTCCTCGATCAATGTAACTGCCCTTGCTACTGAGGTTGGTGGTAAATCTCTCATTCTGAATGAAAAATACCGTTTCGAATCGTAAACAGTAAAAGAATCACAAAACACCGCAACCGATCGAATTTGTATCAAATCAAAGAATGGAAAACTCTCATTCTTTAAACAAGTGCAAATGTGGTCATATACAAAAAACGTGTGTTGTATTTCATATTCGATAAAAAAGGTGTGCACATGTGTAATTGAAAAGTTTTATCAATGGTCCCAGAATTCGGTTGTGTATTTTAATACCTACCGACTGTTATCTCCTATGAATTCCTAATTTTCACCAAATTAACCAAATTGTCATCAATAACTAATGCAATTCGAACATAAAATCGCAAACGACAATTTCGACACGCCTGAGTGATAATAAGAAAATTCCAAATTGATAGACGAATTTTAATGACAATTTCTTGATTTAATGGAATTTCTCCAAAATGGTGATTTTCCATTTGAAATTTATATATTATTATATTTATATTTTGCAAAAATAGAGATAAACGCATGAAACAAGAAGGGCGTTACTATAGGAAGATGTGTCTTGGCAGACCATGATATTGTACGTTTCAACTCGGACCACGAAATTCCACAGGGTTTTACGAATTTTTGACAAAAAAACACTTTTAGTTTTGCCTACGTATGAAATTTTTTTCAATTTTTTTTTCTTTTCTTTTATAATTTCTACAAAGCAGAAGAGTTGATCTATAACTTGCCGAGCAAATCATTCAAATCGGTTGAGAATTAGGAAAAATATCGAACTTCGAATTTGGTTAAATTTTCGAGTGTTCCGCTAATTTTGCCTCCGAGTGTTTTTTGGGTATTCCGTTATATGTAATTTTTCACACCACAATTTTATGAAGGAAAGTATACCTTAGATCATCCATGAATCCAAACGTGTTGATAAAATGTAATAATTCATGATTTCAAAAATAAAAATGTCTACATCATCAAGTCATATGTACAGCAGTCTCCGAATCTAGAAACACATCCAAGCAACAGGCGGACAATCACCGGGATCACGTTTCAAAACCGTGGGAGGTCGTAACGAGATTGTTGCACTCTAATCCCTCGGGAGCTCTGATGTTCCAACTCCAACAGAATACTTCCGACCGGAGACGTTTGCGGTTTGACCCTATGCTCAATATGGGATGTTTGACAACATATTTAATGTTTCAGGTGGGCGGAAACGGTTTATGTGAAACTGAGTAATGTAATTTGAATAAAGTAGTCAGTTTTATCTAAAATTCAGTTCTTTCACAGTAGCCACATGAATATTTTTATTCGTGGAATATATCGTACTTACTTGAAACTTTTGAACTCTCCATATAATTAATATTTATGGAAATTGGAATTGAAATGGAATGGAAATTGGAATTGAAGTACAACAATTTCAAATATGAATTTCAATGTTTCTATATGATAGGAATCTTTCACATGTCTCTAAGTATTGAGAAGAAATATTTGAAGAATAAGAGAGTTTAATTAATCTTCAGAAGAGTAATTATGAAATAAGCATGGCCAAGAAATTAACTCCTAATTTCAATATTCAAAATTTTTGTCGGCAAGTAATTATTAACACATATTTTTTTCGTATATACGCCAACAAAATTCCATGTCTTTTTCACCACACGTTCGTCTCATGAGAAATAAAATGAATGGAATGAATTGACTGAGATCTTAAAAGAAAACGCCTCATATTGATAATAGCAGTTGTTGATCAATTATTGCGAGTGATGTATGTTCTTGAAAATTTTAATTTCCAGTATATTGACCCTTTAGGAATGTGGTGAAGCAGTGGTGTTTTATGACCTAGGTTATAGTCATCCAAGCTAATCAGGTTTGGGGTGTCGCATTCAAATGTTTCCAGAATGAACCGCATATACAGGGAGACAGGAAGTCATGAAAGGAGAACTGGACGACCTACGGAATCAACGGAGATCCATGTTCGTTATTCAAGAATTTCTTCGTTGAGACAACGGTTTATCACTTCTAGCTACCTTAAACAATACGAAAACGTCTCAGAGATTTTGGTTTGAGGTTTCTTGCAGCAGATCGAGGCCCAACTCTAACCGAAGGGCCCAATGGAATTTTGCTCGGAAAAATCGGTTAGAAGCTGACAGAGGGACAACATATATGTTGTCTTTTTCAATGGAATCGACGTGTGTGCCACTCATATAAGCCGGATTGAGAGGATATTCTTTCTTTTTCTTAGTCAGCCTTTTTCCGTCCACTTCTGAACATAAACCTCTCCGTGTCGCTTTCATTCATGTCTGTCTTGCGCTATTCTAAATCGCTGTCCTCCGACTTGGTGTTTTATATCGTCAATCCAACGTCTTTGCGGCCTGCTTTTACTTCGCCTGGTCTCTCTAAGCCTCCATTGAATAACCCTTAGGGTCCATTTCTCTCTGTTCTGCCTTGTTACATGACCTACCCATCTCCATTTCAATTCGACTATTCTTTTTATAATGTCTGAGACTCGCGTTCTTTGCCTGATTTCGTCGTTCTTTACTCGGTCTTTTAGGGATATTTCGAGTATTGCACGCTTCATGGCTCTTTGAGTAGTGCTTAGTCGATGGGGAGAGACCGTACGTACCCACAGGTAAGAAACAGGAGTCGTAAACTCTTCTCCTTAAGTTAATTGGGCTATCGGTATTTTTTAGGATATGTTGAAGTTTCCCGAAGGCGGCCCAGGTTAACTCAATTCGTCTGGTTATTTCGGCTTTCTGGTTTTCTTTTCTTAGTTTGATGGCGTGACCCAGATAAACATACTCGTTTATATTTTCGATGACTTGATTTCCTAAATGGATCGGAACGTTGTTGGGGCACATGAACTTGGTTTTGCCTATGTTCATTTTCAATCCTATACTATTCGACGCTTCATTCAGCTGCAGTAACATCTCTTCTAACTCATCTGTGTTTCCAGCGATAAGAACAATGTCATCCGCAAAGCGCATATGATTAATTTACGAGCCTTCGATTTTGATGCCCTATTCTTGCCATTCCAATTTCTTGAATTCGTTTTCTAGAGCCAGGGTGAAAAGTTTCGGTGATATCGTATGACCTTGGCGTACCCCACGTTTAAGATTAACTCTTGCAGTTCTCGTATCATCATCAATTTTGATATGCATAGTTGCTCTCTGGTATATATTCCTCATGACTGCACTGTACCTAGAGTCAATTCTAGCATTATTTATAGCATTTAGAAAAGACCATGTCTGAATCGAGTCGAACGCTTTATGGTAGTCTACATATGCCAAATATATAGGTAGATTGTATTCAGTTGTTTTTTCCAATGGTATACGCAATGTCTGCAGATGGTTTGTGGTGCTGTAACCACTCCTAAAGCCAGCTTGCTCGGGTGGCTGATAGAAATCTAGTTTCTTCGTGAGGCGTTTTGTTAGGATTTTCATGAAAAGTTTATAGAGGTATGATAACAGACTAATACGGCGATAGTTCTCGATGTTACTGATGTATCCTTTCTTGAATAGCAGCACGACTTCTGCATTGTACCATTCTTCTAGAAGCTTACATTCTTGCAGACATTGTTCAATAGAATTTGAATGAGTTTTTCCATGCGTCCTCCGTCAAATTTTAGCATTTCAGCAGTGACATGGTCCTCTCCTGGACACTTTCCATTCTTCATACTTTTAAGTGCACTTCTAATTTCACTGAGGCATATATCTGGCAAGTCTTCAGATCCCACATTTAATACTGAACTCGATGTGTCACTAACGTTTGGGGACTTGTATGTGTAGAGGTCGGTGTAAAACTCCTCTATTATTTGAAATATTTGTTCTCTGTTGGATACACTCATTCACTGTTTGTTTTTCATCTTTGTCAGCTTGTTTTTCCACATTTAATACTGAACTCGATGTGTCAATAACGTTTGGGGACTTGTATGTGTAGAGGTCAGTGTAAAACTCTTCTATTATTTGAAATATTTGTTCTCTGTTGGATACACTTATTCCCTGTTTGTTTTTCATCTTTGTCAGCTTGTTTTTCCACATTTAATACTAAACTCGATGTGTCAATAACGTTTGGGGACTTGTATGTGTAGAGGTCAATGTAAAACTCTTCTATTATTTGAAATATTTGTTCTCTATTGGATACACTTATTCCCTGTTTGTTTTTCATCTTTGTCAGCTTGTTTTTCCATTTAAAAGTTTTTATCTGAGAACTCTCATATTAGCATTCTTTTTGATCGTTTGCTGGACAATTCTAGTTTTGTGTGCTCTCTGGTCTCTGCGTATGGCTTTTTTAACTCTTTTATTCAATGTAAAGTGTTCTTCCGTTCCTTTTTCAAGTCCTCTTTTTTGGTGCATCAGTTCGACTGTAGAGTGCGCTTCGACTCTTTGAGCTTCCTTACTTTAGAGCATATTTTCTTTGTAGTTGCCGCGACACTTGATTTTCTTCATTGGTTTAGTTGTTCAATATCCATTCTTATAAGAGTTCCTTCTGGTTGTAACCTTCTTGCTATTTCTGCTTGGTATACGGCATTTCTTGCTTCGAGATGATCGATTGTCGGGAATCTAGGTTTTTCAATGAGATTTTTTCTCTCTTGTATAATATCGAACCGGAAGCAAGACTACTATGTGGTCACTCCCTGTGTCTACTTTATTAAGAATGGACACATCACTACAGTTCTTTAGGTTGTCTGAAAGTATGTAATCGAACTCATTTTTTAAGGAATTATCTAGGCTTCTCCAGATCCATTTGTGTTAAGGAGGTTTATTAAAAAATGTATTTAGACAATAAAGGTTATCTTTCAAGAGAAAGTTCACGAGCATTTTCCTCTGTTGTTCCGTATTCCTAGGCCGTGTTCACCGATGTTTCCTGTATCATTTTGCGTCTTCTTGACGATTTTGGCGTTGAAATCCCCAATTATGATCGTGAAGTACGCGTTTTCTGCTCGTATTGCAATCGATATCTCCTCATATAGCTGATTTACCTCTTCATCTTCCGATGTACTTGTTGGTGCATAGATGTTAATTATTTGTACTGCATAACGCATACAATGTAAGATATATGACTCGATCAGAAATAGCGCAGAATTTGGATGCATTGTCTTTTGTGTTCTTGTCTACAAGAAAACCTACTCCTCCAGTATGATTATTGAGATGGGAGTTTTTCTGATAAACAATATTTCCGGGTAGGCGTGTTTCCGACAGTCCAATGACATTCCATTTCATTTGTTCCAATTCACGTTCTCATTCAAAAAGATGTTCCTCCTTTCTCATTGTGCGTATGTTATATGTGGCAACAAATATGCGGTGTTTTATATTCTCATTTTTCTAGTCAAGACTTTGCCCCCCCCCCAGAATCAATGGGGCTGACACCAGGGGTAATAGTGTGCTAGGCTCTGACATTTCTAGTTTAAATACGGAGGTTTTGTCATTGAAACGCCGCGCTTGGCCTGCGTGTTGGCGAGTGTGTGATACAGCCACCCATTCTGGGAACCGTCGCTGTTTGCAGCCGTCCACTCTTGGTCAGACGCTGTAGGTGCTTTGTAATTCTCCCAGAGCTGGATTGCCACTTCCGCTAGATCCGCCGTACCGAAAACTGTCTCCTCCGCCATCACTACCGTTGTGGTCTTCGCCCGTAACCCTGGGCACGTGTAAAGCGTTATACCCCGCAATACTGCATCCTCAGAAGAACTCAGCACCGTTTTAGTCAAATCGGGCACACCCCCGCAACGTGGACGTGCCTGAAGAATCACCTAAGTGGGCTCAAGGAAGGGGTCCCTGGTGCCCTTAGGCCGGGTTAACGCTCGTGCATAGACCACGAACAAAGGCGGATTGAGACGATAAAGAGATAATTTATTAAACTATTGTGTCCCCGGAATGGAATCATTTTTGACGTCAAAATCAATGGGTACAACCTTAGCTATTTCTCTGTGCTGCATCTTCTTTTAGTCCATTGAAATGTCACAATTTGAAGGTCGAATAGTGCATTTTTAGAGGACGTAATTTCATTTTTGGGACATGTGAAGGGGATCAATAGAAGCGCCAAGATGGCGCCCGTGCCCCCAGCCACCATCTTGGAAAAAGTGGTGCGAACACATTTTTTGCTCGAAAACCACACTTCCCACAAAAGATTTGTGAAAACATAATTTGTAGCAACTTACTCTGCCTACAAATATGTTCATAAAAATGTTTGCCCTTAATTTAAAATTTAGGAAGCTATAGCAAAACGTGAGAAAATTTCTTTTTTGCTCCATAACTTTTTATTTATACATTTTACAGAAATATTACCTCAGACCAATCATGTGGATGGTCTTTTGAGAAAAGCAGGCCTCGAATGCTCTACAGTATGCCTCCATTGTTCTGGAAAAACATGCAGCAACATCATGAAAATATCAAAGTTAATGGAAGAAAATGAATTCGAAGATGAACATCCAACTATGACTCCAATTTTAACTCCTGTAATTCACATTCGATGGTGAATCACATTCTACAACCACAACCTAGACCACTGAAGAAAAGTAGAATAGAATAGATAGCTGATAACACAAGAGGTCTGTGGAGTAGGCATACTGGGGAGACAACGTGAAAAAAAAACGCGCCTATAGACTATCTCATAGGTTGCGGGTAAAAGAGTTAGTAATTAATGAGTAAAGTTGTAGGTAGGGATTTAACAAAAAGTTTTGGGAATGTATTTAGAATGAAAAAAATCGGTTGTCTGTAGAGTCGGTTTACTGACGATAGTTGAACGTGACAACGTCTTAGAAAAACACTGATGGAATGGTTGCATTTTTCGAAAGAAAATTATTGAAACACCTCATCAGAAACAATAAGTCTTAATTGTTCAGTATTAGTTAACAAAATCCAGAATTTCAATTTCACCCTAGAATAAAAAATTTTTCAGATATTTTTAATGAACATGAGACAGAAATTTGAGGGAAAGGTTTGAAATATTGTACCAATATAAATAATTTGAACGATTTGAAAATGTTAGCTGTTAACTCTGAGATAGCTCTTAGCTCTGTAGAAGTTGTAGATGATAAAGCTAATGAAGAGGTAGTCTGTGCTAAATATATAAGACATTCTAGATTGACCAAAAATAATAGGGAATTCGCAATTCTTAGATCCTAACAAACAAAACTTGAAAACCATAATTTAACCCTTTGTGAAGCTGACAAAGGTAACACTATTATGACTTTAGAAACTTATATGTATATTGAAAACACAGATAGACTATCTATTCCACAAAAATTTATAGAATTACAAGTTGATTCCACTAACAAATTTCAAACTCAAGTCATATCTCTAATTAAAAAGTGTACGAATTTATTGCAGAAACATGAGTTGACATTGACTGTTATGAATCCGAAAGCTCCAACTTTATATTCATTACCCAAAAATCACAAGGTAGACTGTCCCATTGAGTGCTCCAGATACAGAATCATGTGAATATTTGAACAACATACTTCGAAATTTGATACAACACTATCCAATTTACTCAATACATATCTCTATCGACTTAACCAATCACTTAAGATCTCTAAAAATTCCGATAAATACTGAATTAGTATCCTTAGATATAATTAATCTATATCCTTCTACACCCTACCGTGTCAAAGCCATAATTAATCAACTACTTCAATCCAATAGTACATTAAGCCCTTCTCATATAGAAGAAACAATGTCAGCTGTCAACCTATGTCTCCAATAAAGTTATTTCTGGATCAATAATATAATATATCAAAATTAGATGGTTTACCTATGGACTCTACAATGTCTTCGTTATTAGGTTAAATATTTATGACAAATGTAGAAAACGGAAATTTTAGTTCCTCTAATATCCTAATTAAGAATTAATTTTCATGGAAAAGATACGAAGATGATATCTTCTGTATTTATATTGGCACATACAAACAACTCAATAGTCTCTCACAGTTAAATTCTTTTCATCGATCGACTCAATTTAAAATGGGAAATGAAAATAATGAAAAATCTTTGAACTTCTTGGACCTGTCGATTAGTAGGGCCCTTGACTCACTCGCTTTTAAAATATACAGAAAACCAACTTATGCAGATATTCTGATTCATGACAGTAGTTCCCAACCCCAGAAAATCAAATTGTGCACAGAATGCTTTCTATTCCTTGGTCAGCTGTCGTTTTCAAAATGAAGTTCAAGTTTTAAAATTAATCGCTAAGACCAAAATTAATTGATGCTTTAATAAGACAAAAACGACATAAACTTTTATTGCAGAGCATTCAACTGTTGCATACTGAGAATCTAACAGAAAATTTCCAATTAACTATATTCTTAATATAAGAAACAAAATATGTAACAGATTACACAAAAATAATATTAACACTATCAGCACTAATAAAAATAATTTGGGTTCATTGTTAGATAATAATAAAGTTTAAACAAAATTTTTGGATAAAACTGGAGTATATAAAATACACTGCAGTAAATGTGAGATATTCTATGTAGGCCAAACCGGAAGCTGCATCGAGAAAAGAGTTGAAGAACAAAAAAGATCTATTCTCCAAAATAAAATTTCTACCGGTTTTTGGGACCACTGCATCAACATAAATCATTTCATAAATTTCGAGAATATTGAACTCATGCATCCAGGTAATAAAGGAAAAAGGATGGACATCTTAGAGATAATTAAAATTACCTCCGCTCATAGGAAAAACCAGTCATTTTGCAACGACCAAATAGAATTCAATTTACCTCCTGTTGTGAATGCCGTTATATATAAGTGAAATCACTCATTTTGAATTAACTATTGTATTACTCCTGATAATAGGCTAACAACCCGAAACATATGTCGAATATTTCAATAAATATTTGTGAAACCTTTGCCACGTGAGGAACCTATCATTTATTTATTATGTTTCGCCGAGTGTTAAGCGAGAATTCTATACATATTATGAAATTAATGCAAAATGGCGAATGCGCCGGGACATACAATATATATAATCACATTTTGAAAAGCGATTAGCGCTTTCAAACAGAAACAAAGAAAAATCATTCAAGTATTTCAGTATACAGGGTATTTTAGAGTACCCGTACTTACTTCATTGGGGATTCGATAGTTTAACTATGGCTCAGGAGACTCAAAATGTCGATTTAACTGTTTTGTTCGCTAACGAAAACCGCAAGCACCTTAAACTTTTGCATAAAGCCTCCGTTCGGTAAAGGTTTTTCTATTATTTTCTTTTCATTCATAATTCTTCTCTGGTAATTGCTGAAACCCCTTTTTTATTGTAACTATTTAGAAAATATACTTTGATATGAAATAATTCCTATAAAGTGAAATGATATGAATTATGTAAGCACCTGTAAGAAATCACGAATCGGACAATTGACGTGGATTGCTTTTAATATCATCTGATTCATTCTAATAAATTATTTATTTATTTCAATAAATGGTTTTTTTTCAATTTCTGATGAGAAATAATGACTTTAAAATGAAAAGTGGTATTTCAATCAATTATAAACGAACAAATGAGAAAATTATATAAAGTGTTGGAAATACTCCCCTCGGCATGCTTCTTCTAAAAGATTGCCCAACTCTTTAAAAAATTGCAGGACTATTTCTAATAGTTTCGGAACCGTACATGTTCATTAGTCTTTCATGAATTTTAAATAAACGAAAAATTCAAAGAGGTTAGGTGCACCATTATATGTGTACCACATACTAGGGTATTCTAACAATACAGGGTGTTACACAATAGTATGTCTTAACTCGAGGGGGTAAATCTACGTGCAATTTTAAGAAAAAAGTTTATATAAATATAGGTCAGCAAAAGCTTCCTTACGGAGCTACAGGGTGTTGAAATTTCTGGAAACAATTGGTTCCTTCTTCAGAACTCCTGCAGACCTAGGAGGCCATGGTTCTGGCCCACCCCGACCTATCCATCGGTTGTTGAATGTATTATTCAAGAATCGAATAAATGTGCTGGTACCCCTTCATGAATGAACCACATTGTGTTTCTCACGAAAAGTGGCATATCCTCGAGCAATAGAGGTAACTCTTCCTCAAGAAATTGCCCATAAGCGAGACCGTTCAGTCTGTTAGGCAAAGAAAATGGTCCAATGAAATAATTTCAAATTTTTCTGACCCAGACATTTGGTGAGAATTGTTCTTGATTAGGAGATTCTTCAATCAAATGGGGGTTTTCCTAAGCCCAATAATGATTATTGTGAAAATTTGTGATAGCAGTTCTCGAAAAATTAGTTTCGTCTATGAACATTATTTCACTATCAAAATGAGCATTTTCTCTAATTTCATCTATGAACCAATGGCAGAAATTCAGTCTTGAAGGCGATTCTCGAGGAAGTAGAGTTTGGACGCGTTGAATATGAAACGGGTACAATGAAAAGTCGTGGAGAATCCTCCAAACTAGAACGTATGAAATATTCAACTGATTTCTAATTTTTCTTATACTCACATGAGGATTCAATCAATACAATTCAAATCTGCTTCTTCAATATCTGGAGTTGTCAATATTTGAGTTGCATCTTCTGAATGATAATTTGTAGTAAAAGTACCAGTATCCCTCAACCTTCTATGGATATTTGAAAATGTTTGCCTGTCTGGTGTTACTCGATTTGGAAATCGCGCTTGATATATTTGCCTAGCTTCCGTTGTGTTTCTATCAGCAAGACCATACATGTAATGGATATCAGCCGATTCGGCGTTAGTAAAATTAGCCATTTTTTCTTACAGCAATAACTTTAAAAGTCTTAAAACTAATGGTTAATTTAATAAATAATTCGAGCAGACACTGTTTCAATTTTAGCAACCGTCAAAATAAATGAATAAATGAAAAAAGTCAAAGCGTACTAGTCATTTTTTTAATTAGAAGTGCTTTCAATTCACCAAATGCATACAATCGTTTAATAATTTTTTGCTCGAGAACGGTTGGAGAGACGAAAACATTACTCCCCTATCTTTCAGTTGCTCACCTTGTATCTTTTACAATTGGCAATTAAAATGGAAATGGCAATGTAGACAAAGATACCACCTTTCTTTTGAGTCATCACTCGACCCATCTTTCCTGTTCAGAATGTTCAAGGATTGCAACCCCCACTTAGGGATTGATATTTAGGCAAGTATTGTACCCTAAAAGATGTCCTCCTTGAAACAAAAATTGACGTGTTTTTTGCGTTTTGATCAGAAATGAATATCTGGGTAGATATAGCCTCTGTTTATTTTTCGTTGAAGCACCCTGTGTATGTTAAACTATTGAATTTCTTGTCTTGGTTTTCACCGATTGTATATATATGTTGTAAAGCTAAGCTTTGTTTTTTCTTATATAATATGCAGCTAACTAAATTTGCATCATAACCATTATTTATTGCCATCTGTTTTATCAAATGCTATTCTTTGAAATAATTATCATTAGACATCGGTGGGCTCAAGAGTCTATGTATATAGCTATTAAAAGCTGCAACTTTATGTTAGTAAGGATGTGCCGATGTATAATGAATTGTGATATCTGTATGAGAAAGCTTATGATAAATTGAAAACTGGTGTTTACTATTAGATCTTGTTGTTGTTAGGTCAAGGAAATTGTTCTGTTCTATTTCAGAAATGAATTTTATTTTAGGGTGCAGGTTTGGTGGAATTTTCGAATACAGTGAACTATCTGTTTGTTCCTGTGAAACACACAATAATGTGATTGACATATCGATACCAATATAGGAAATAATTACTGAGGGGGTGTTTGTGAATAGTTTTTTCTATGTTATCATCATTTACTTGTATTTGTGAAAATGGATTTCTATCAAGTAAAATCCTCGTCATCTGAATTAAATTGCATCTAGTTAGTTAATCAATTAAGATCTCTTTATCATCCTTGTACTCACTTGGTACTTTATCCTAATTTCTCTAATGTTGCCGTTTCGTAATATAGTTAACAAAGTTCATGAATTTTTTCAGATTTCTTAAGCGATCTGAATCTGAGGAAAAATTAAACTGTGTGTTCAGGGTGGAATCTCATTCAATAGTAGAGCTGATCTTGTGTGGGTTGACATCCTACTGAATGTCAAAACCATTTTTACATAACCTCAAAAATAACCGAGTTATTGCAACTTGACTGATTTCGAATATTTTCAAAATATCTGAATAACTCGAAAAGAAAAAAAGCTAATCTTAAACTTTTTGCAGCCATGAATCATTTTCGTTTATTCAAAATATTTTACATAGTTGCAGTACTGAAACGTCGAAATCTGTCCACCATGTAAATGAATATTTAATATTCAAAGAATCCACGTTACTTGATGATTGGAGTGATTGGCAAACCGACCAGTTTCAACATTAGTCAATGAAGTTGGTGCTCATTCAAATCTCATTTCACTGTTTCTTTCAAATGGCATAACGTACATCTGAAGGGTCGAATACAAGATATATTTTAAACTTTCAGAATAGTACCTAGGTTCCCTATACCCATTTTTGACGGTTTAGAAGATATTCAAAAGCTTAGCCGATTTCTATCGAATTTGAAGAAACATTTCAATTTTTCACTAGAATTTCTAGCTCTACAGTCACACGGGTTTGTTACTAGAAGAAATTATAATATTTTTCCATTTCATTACATTAGGTGAATTTAATTTCATTGTCGACTTAGTTTCAAAACTGAAGATGAAGATTAATACCAACAAATCGCATCTGTTCCAACATTAGTCAGTGGATTGCTTTCTTCAAAATTATTGAAGGTTATGTTTCTATATTTCTTGCTTTCTGCAATGAAATATATTAATTAGTTCAACCTAATTTTCTGAAGTATATTTTATGTTGCTTCTCGACCGATTCCCCCTATCTCCTGAAAAGGAAAAGCGTGGCTACATTTCGTCCAGCGGTTGTTTCCCAGAACATCGCACATAGTATCCATTATGTTAATGATCGAGCATCGATACTGGCATAGTTATTTAATGTCTCGTGTCTTTCGACTGCCACGCCGTACTTTTTGTAATATCCCAGAAATGTTCGTGTTTCGACATATTAAACTAATAGTATTTTTCCCACGACCTGTTATTATATTAATGTTCTTTTTCTGGACTTACAACCAAAATGTGATATTTCGTGTGAGATAACGTACGCGGGGAAAATGAATTTCAGTAATTTTGCGAATGAATTTATTCGGAAAAATTATGTTGTTTCAGAGTTGAAACCACGGAAACTTGAAGCGTATATGTATAATGTAAAATTAGGCAGGAGATGAAAAGATTGGTGTGATAACAAAAGCAGTGAGGAAAATATTATTTCATTTAATTATGATACTACCGATGATATCTTTAACAATTTCTGGGATCATGAAAAGTCAAATGAATTTACTGAAGATAAAAATGATTCAGATGCCATTAACGACTTTGAAACATCATCTAACTGAGAAGAATTAAGATATTATTGAACTAATCAGTTTGAGCAAAAACGACAATTGTGTCATAAAAACCCATTTTAGTGTCTTTGATGAGTGATATCGACTGCGCTAGGATTAACTCATTGGATTTATCGGGTTTAAGTAGTCAAGGAGCTATTGTGTACTCTTCATTTCATATCAACTAGCTTTCGAACAATATCTTGTCCTTCTTCAGGTATCCTATAATATAACAAACAATTAATATAATGATCACATGAACAGTTAAAAAACCGACAACTCACATAAATGTTGAGGTTGAAAAAGTTGAGTTCATCTAGTTGTCACGCAATCTACAAATTACATATATCTATGCAATGGTAATCGTCAATACATAATATATTTCAAGGATTTTTATAATCAAATTTACTCAACTTCGCAACCATTTATTCCACACATTCGTTCAGATTTTAAAATTTATTTTTCTTGTCAATGAGTCTTCATACGTCAATGGTTGACATTGATTCTGACAATTGACGTCTCACAGATTAGAAATCAGACTATTATGTTCATGTTACATTATTATGTTAATTCAATCTACCTCTCTCATCGTCCCTCCCCTTAATTTGATTCAGGATATTACAATAAAAAGTGCTGATGCTTCTTGAATCAGTCTGTACATTGATAGGGTTGTGATATTCTCCTATTTCAACAGCTTACAAAAACATTCTTTTACTATCATTGTTTTCAGTTAGTAAGATTTCTGTCTCTTCAAATTTCGTCCTATGTCCTGTTTGTTTGTATTACATGTTGTGACAACCCACACTTCTCTTTCTCATCCTTACAATCTTTTTTATATTCACCAAACTTTGTTTCAAGCCATCTCCCTCTTTGGCATACATATATGCCATCGCATACACCACATTGTATCTTGTATACAACATGGGGTGTTCACCCTTTAGGATTTTTACTTTTTGTTTTTGAGAAAATCTTTTCTCCTATAGAATTGATAACTATAACCATATTTTTAAAAATTAATACTATTGAGGGTGTTAACTCAGGTACATATGATAAGGACACGTACCTCATAGTAGTTTCTTGTTGTATCAAATTAGTATCTATTAGCAGTTCAACGGGATTTTGGACCAGGGTTGAATTCTCAAATAGAAGTCTGTCTAGCAGTCCAGATGGATATGAATTCTTAATAAGTAGATTTTTTAGTAGCTTCAGGTTCTTTCGGTACTAAAATACACAACCCGATTTTAACAGCGAGACCAATTAACTCATGTTTAGGCACTCCAAACTCGAAGGCATCCAGGAACATCAACGAAATTTTAACACAAACATATAATACTGATAACACCTATTATGTTAAAGACTCTTTTGAATATTCTAGTTTCATCCAAGGTACCATAATCCCACCTGGTTATGTTATGGTCAGTTTGGATATAGTTGCACTATACATGAACATCACAATTAAGCTGATCAATAAATCAATCGAAAACCATTGGGAAGAAATTAAGATGTTTTGTCCTTTTGCATTGGATGAGTTCTTATCGTGGGTCAAGTTGATTTTCGACACAACCTATTGTCAGTTTAAAGAGAAATTTTATAAACAAATCAAAAGTACCGCAATGGGATCTCAAATTTCATCAATACTGGCACGGTTAGTGATAGATGATTTGTTGAATGAGAGTTTACCCAAATTATCATTCGAAGTGATAATAATCGAGAAATTTGTGGATGATTTGTTTTGTTTCATCAGACACAGTCAAATAGAATTGGCGGTTGACACTTTCAATTCATATGACAGTAACATTAATTTTACTTATGAAGTTGAAACAGACAGAAAAGATGAGAAAGATACCATGATAACTGACTGGTACCAGCTCAGGGAGATATTTTAATTATTTTTCGGCTTATGAGACTAGACAAAAAATTAACTTAGTCTTGGGATTAAAAAACCGAATAAAACGATTGGTCCATCCCATATTCTACTAAAAGAATCTGAAGGTACTGAAAAATCAACTTATCAAGAATTCATATCCATCTGGACTGTTAGACAGACTTCTATTTGAGAATTCAACCTTGGTCCAAAATCCCGTTGACCTGCCAATAGATACTAATTTGATACAACAAGAAACTACTATGAAGTACGTGTCCTTACCATATGAAGCCGTACTACTGCGGAATTATGAAGTTCTTTACATGCGAATATAGATATTTGAAAACAATCCTCTCGAAGACTTTAGCCTGATGAATATTAAGAAAAACAGGTGTTTCACATCCAGTATGATAAAAAGTAAGCATTTCTTGCAACTTTCCCCACCTAAATTTTCGATTATTTTAGAAATATCTTTCATTCAAATACATACGAATTATTTTACTATTAAAATTATAACAATGATATATTCACTTGAGGATGTAGAGGACTGTGGATTTCTAAAATGAAAACCCATTATTGACTTTCAGGAACCTCTAACCCATTGAGATACTATCATTTATAAGAAGGATTTAGCATGTGGATGACATCTAAAGCAGAGTTTCTCATAATAGACCACTAGGACGCAAATGCTGGGGGTATACCGGGTGTAACTGGAAAAAGGCTCGCCCCTATAACTTTTTTCCTGTCCAATATTTTTCAATGAAATTTTCTGAACTTAATTAAAAATTTATTTCAACTTTAATGGCACTGACAGTTTATCTGAAACGTTGCCGGTTTCAAAGGAAATTAGCCAAAGTTTCGATTTTCAAATGGCTCGCCCTGTATATTTTTTTGAGAAATGGAATCAAACTCTCTTTGTCTATACATTCAGCATATTTTAAGACGAATTTGCCCAATTTTTAATTTTTTTTGATTAATTTGTTTTCAAGTCAAGGTGGCTATGACGACAAAAAAACTGCGTGATTTATCGACCGAAATTGAGTACATTTGGATTCATCACTGAAACTGTAGAACTCCTTCTGTTATTGGCTTCGTAACATTCCAAATATTATTTCTTTAAAAAAAAATCTCATTTCCGCAAGGTATAATAGAGGCTCATTAGCACTATAATACGCAGAATATTTTTACGAATATTTTGATTCCAAATTGATAATTTTTCGTTTAAAATTTCCATTCGTAATCCCGGACATAGTATAATACTCGATTTTCAACTCATTATCTGAAGTGCTTTGAAAATGCATTGAAATCCTATCACAGATTATAGAATTTTTTGTATTCAATTTTAAATGTCATAAGATAAGATTGTGTTGCATCTGAATCGGAGAGTTGATATAAATT
The DNA here is from genome assembly GCA_013387265.2 of Cryptolaemus montrouzieri. Taxonomy (NCBI): domain Eukaryota; kingdom Metazoa; phylum Arthropoda; class Insecta; order Coleoptera; family Coccinellidae; genus Cryptolaemus; species Cryptolaemus montrouzieri. Next base: position 61,655,262 of record JABFTP020000124.1, on the reverse strand, counting down.
GTTCAGAGTTTTTGAATTTTCACGGCAGAAAAACAGACAAAATATTGTTCACACAGAATGAAAAAGTAGATATGCTACTCATTTATGGCGAATGCCGAAAAAACTCTACAGCATCAGCAATTTTATACGCTGAACGCTATCCAGAACGGCAACATCCTTCAAGGCACTATTTTCCAGAACTGGAAGTGAAGTTTCGTCAGCAACCGGTTGTTGCAGATAATCAAAATATCATAGTAAGCGAAAATTCTGAAATTGATGTATTAGCGTACATTAATTTGAATTGTACGGCATCTACCAGAGAAATCACACAAGAAATAGGGATAAGTCATCAGAGTGTTTGGAGAATTCTTAAGAAGCATAAATTTCGCTCGTTCAAATACAATCTTCATCAACACCTTTATGAAAATGATAGTTTCTTCAAAAGATGGAAATGGATCCAAGGTATCCTTATAAAATTTTATATTTAGATGAATCCCGATTTAATAACAACGGAATGTTCAATAGAAACAATATGCGCTATTGGGCCCACGAAAACGAGCATTTAGTACGTGAGGGTAATTTCCAGGAGCGATTTGGGTTTAATGTATGGATGGCAATGGTAGGGCGACATCTCATAGGTCCAATCATTTTTGATGGACCATTAACAGGGGAAAGATATTTAGGATTTTTACAAAACGAAATAAGCGATCTGATAGATGGTTTACCACTGGCTGTTGCTAATAACTTAATTTTCCAACAAGATGGAGCAGCAGCGCACAACTGCAGGGAAGTTGTTCAATACCTAAATAATAATTCAAATGAAAGGTGGATAGGCACCAACGGCCCGACAAGATGGCCAGCTCGATCGCCCGACTTATCACCATTAGATTCTTTTTGTGGGCCCATGTGAAAAATCGTGTTCATAGAACTGCTTCACAAAATCGAGAGGATTTAGAGAATAGAGTTCAGGGAGCAATAAATTAAATTTTTCCAAATCAAATGGATAATGTAGTACGGGCTACCATTCGCCGCAATTGGCTGTGTCGGGCACAGAATGGGAGTCTCTTCGAAAACCTGTTGTGCAGTTATGCTCAATTGACATGATGACATTCCATCTATGGTCCATTTGTGTATTTTGCGTTATTTATGTGTATCAAAAATGATTTAAAAACTCGGCAAATACATCTTTAAATATACTGAATGTATAGGCAAAGAGAGTTTCATTCGATTTCCCAAAAAATATACAGGGTAAGCCATTTAAAAATTGAAACTTTGGCTCATTTCCGGTGAAACCGGAAGCCTTTCAGATAAACTGTCAGTGCCATTCAACTTGAAGTAAATTTTTAATCAATTTCAGAAAATTTCATTGAAAAATATTGGGTAGGAAAAAAGTTTTAGGGGCGAGCCTCTTTCCAGTTACACCCGGTATACTTGAACCATAAATGAATCTGTCGTCTTGATCTATCGTTCTTGGTGCGCTCCGTACAAAGTGAAGTTTTTAACTAGATTCATTTGTGCGAAAATTTTCGAATTTATACCTTTGGACTGCTGAATCTCTGCTGCTCTCAAGAGTGGATATCAGTTTTGCCTATTCCGTTTTGTGTAAAAGTTATTAGTGAATATCTAATCGTACCGAATTTTCGTATTGATCTTTAAATTATTCACAAAAAAATGCCGTCCAGTTGTGTGGTGTGCGATAATGTCATTAGCAGAAGCAAGCCAGGTATTAATTGTTTATCGTGTTCCAACCAAGCTCACTACTGCTGTGTCGGTATTATTTATTCCGAGGTAACGAAGAGTTCGGCATCGGAGGGCGTAAAAAGGCAATGTGCTGACTGCGATGGACAACCATCGGGACCTAGGAATGTAGCTACCTCATCCCATGGCAGTGGCATCGAAGGTGTGCTCGATAAAATATTTCGGAGTTGTCTGCAATTAAAAAACAGCAATCCGAATTCATTACTTCTCTGAATTACTATGGTGAGAAGATCGACGATTTCCAGAAGAAGCTAAAAGTTGTTGAATCATTGGATAATAAGATGAACCTTCTGAATACCGAAATGGATTCATTGAAAAGGATAATTTTAAGCTGAAAATTGAAGTGATGGACTTACGTCAAAAGTTGAAATTGAACGATTTGGAAATGAAATGAAAATATAATTGATATTGTTAAGAACGTAGCTTCCAAACTGAATTTTTCCTCTGTTGATAGCTGTTTGAATAATTGCTATCGTGTTCATTCTGTTTCCAAAGATTCTAGTAGATCACGTTGCAAGTTTCAAAACTAAATTATATAAATCAGACTATATGAAGGCCTACAAACGTATTAAGGATTTAAGGTCAACCGCGTTGGGATTTACAGGTCCGGATTCGAGGGTTTATATCAATGACAGTCTGACCGCTCATAACAAAAAACTCTTTTATGAAACAAGACAATTTTGTAAGGATAATGGCTTCAAATTTTGTTGGATACAAGATAGCAAAGTACTGGTGCGAAAGGATGAGCAGCAGAGTTCGAAAATTCGTCATGTAACATCAGAAGCTGATCTGCCAAAATTATTGAAATGGCTATTTTGTTTTCATATTAAAGATCCTAGAATTATCCGTTTGTGTTGTACCTACTAATGGAGCTCTCATTCAGCTTGTATTATCAAAATTGTCGTGGTTTGAGAACCAAAACCAAAAACTTTTATATTTCCTCTTGAACAGTACTTTTGACTTGATTTGTGTTATTAAATCTTGGCTCAACCATAATGTTTTCAGCTCTGAATTTATTTGCGATAATTATAACATCTTTTGTTGCGATAGGAGCGATTCCCATAGTGTTTAGGGTGAGGGTGGTGGTGTATTCGTAGGCGTCAACAGAAAAATTAAGGCTAATGGTGTATCACTAAGAAATATGTCATTAGTGAAGGATGTATGGGTGAATGTGTCAATTACAGGAAATAGGAAACTATTCTTGGGTGCTTGGTACTTTGCGCCAGATATAAAAATGAAGATATTAACGTCTTCTTTGACAGTGTGACATCTGTCATGGAATCTAACCTAACCCAATGATATCTTCATGATAGTTGGGGATTTCAATCTCGGATCATTTTCATGGTCTTCCGATGGCAGTGAGTGCAGCTTCATCAGTGATGTTGTTCGTGGTGATGCGTATTACTCGTTCAGGGATTTTTCTTCTAATAATTCCCTTAATCAGTTCAATGGTTAGATTAGATCTAACCTAACTAATCATTAGAATAAAATCTTGGATATGATTTTGTCGAATTCTACTGATGTGTCTTCTGTTCGATGTTGTACGCCTTTCGTTCCAGAGGACCGGCATCATCCCGCCTTAGAAGTGTATGCAAAATTTTCTTTGGATAAAATTCCTAGCAAATCTAGATCGATGTACAAATTTTTCAACGTGGACTATGTAGCGATAAATTCGGCACTGTCAAGTTTGAATTGGAAAACTTTGTTATATTCTACCGATGTGAATGAATGTGTTGATTCATTTTATTCTGCTTTGAATATAGTTATTGATAAGTGTGTACCTCGTAGATCTGTTAAGTGTGATAAATTCCCTTCGTGTTTTGGTAAAAACACTATTAAATGCATTAAGGATAAAACTAACTTACATCAAAGATTAAAAATATTCAAAGACCGTTTTCTGTATGAAAATTTTTGTATTTTGCGTAAACAATGTAAAATCTTAATTGAAAGAGATCATAAGAAACATATTGCTTCTGTAGAGGGCGGAATTGTGAGAAATCCTAAGCTATTTTGGTCTTATGTGCGCGAGTTAAGAGATAGCCAGAGGATGCCTCAATTCAAGGTCATGGTGAAAAAAATCTTAGGAAATAGTTCGGCTATATCTAATACTTTTTCTGAGTACTTTTCTAGTGTTTATGAAGATCTGCATAAACCTGTTCTTTACCAAAGTAGCTATAAATCTTCTTCATCGATTATATTTTACATGCTGGATCTGAAGGATATTAAAGCTAAAATCTAGGGACTGAATGTCACGAAGGGTCCAGGTCCGGACTCCATCCCACCAATTTTTATTAAATCGTGTTCCGCTAGTTTGACGACTCCACTTCAAATTATTTTCAACAAATCTTTAGTACAAGGTGTCTTTCCACATAAATGGAAGGCGGCAAAGATCGTACCTATTTTCAAAAGTGATAAGAAAAATGAAGTAATTGATTACCGACCTGTCTCTATTCTAAGTTATTTCGGTAAATTTTTGAAGCAATAGTTACCGATAAATTTTTTCATTCGTCAGGTTCCAAGTTGATTCAATCTCAACATGAGTTTTTCAAAGGTAGGTCGGTGTTAACTAATTTAACCTTTACGTTCATTTCATAAGTAGTAGTTTCGATGACGGTTTTCAAGTTGATGCCGTCTATATAGACATGGCTAAGGTCTTCGATAAGGTACATCATGCAACTTTGTTGTGGGTTCTAGAGGACTTTGGTGTGGTGGGGTCCTCACTGAAATGGATAGAATCGTATCTGTCGGATAGACTGCAATATTTTGCACTCAATGGCACCCATTCCGGTTTCGTTCGTGTCACCTCTGGTGTTCCTCAAGGGTCACATCTGGGTCCCCTTTTATTTTCAATTTACATGAATGATATTTCGGAATGTTTTCTTTATACAAAACATGATTTATATGCCGACGACCTTAGAGTGTACAGTGCTATTCGGTCCTATGATGATATTTTGCGGTTTCAGAGTGATCTTGACAGACTTTTTTCCTTTTGTCGTTTGTTGTTTTAGGTATTTTCGATTAAATATTGATAAGTGTAAGCATTTAAGGTTTACAAATAATGTCAATGTCTTCGATGCTATTTTTACTGTTGATGGGCTTGTAATTGGGAGGGTAAACCAAATTAAGGATCTTGGTATATATCTAGATTCTAAGTTGTCCTTTGAGTATCATATTGATCATATAGTTTCTAAGGCTTTCAAAATGTTGCGTTTCGTTCTAAGAATTACTAAAATTTTCATTGATCCAGGGTCTTTAAAAATGCTATATTTCTCGTTGGTGAGGAGTAATTTGGAATAGGCTGTACTTGTTTGGTCCCCTCACTATTACAAGTATATTGACAGAATTGAATGAGTCCAGAGAAAGTTTGTCAAAAGTCTCAACTTTAGATCTTTCAGTCCTAATCATAATTATCAATTAATGTTGCGTCATCACAAAATTTTAAGCCTGGAGCAGAGGAGAGTCCTTTTCGACAAAGTATTTCTTTATCGAATTTTAAATCATTCTTTTAGTTTTCCGCTTGTTAATTATCTCACTTTCAATGTTCCCGTGTATCCTAGTCGTCAAAATGCACTGTTCTATGTTCTTAAGGCCCGTACTCACTCTGTTTTCTTGCGAATTATGCGTCTGTACAATTGGCATATTGCCAGTATAGATACTTTTCATGAACCTCTTTCTTCTTTCAAAAAAAATGTTATTGCATATCTCATTAGATCTAAATCATGCTTTGTAGTAGTTTTTAGTTTTCATTGTATTTTATTTGATTCTGTAGTCTTAGGTGAGTCTTTTTTTTCTCTCCTGAATTTTTATGAAAGTTATAATTTTCATTTCGTATGACAGTTTCACTTCTGTTTATTTTTCTGTTATCATTTTTGGTGAACCCCGGTAATTGGGTCTATCCTGTAGGGGTTCCTATGTTTTGTAACAATAAGTAAATAAATAAATAAAAAGCAATGAAAAGCAAGCCAACAATGTCTGGCATTACCATGCAGGACAGTAACTAACTCATTACAATTATGTCCCGAATTTGAACGATAAATATTTGACGGGAATATCATTTTTAATATTATTCTTATACCAGATGACGGTCTTATGACGAAGTACTTATAGAAATGCAAACTATAGAATGATAATAATTCGATATTAAATAGGATAGTTACAGAAAATTTTTATACAATAAAATGTACAGGTGGATTTAGACGTTTGAGACTTGTAATTATGTGAAATATTTTAAATAGAGAAAAGAAGTCCCTTTCTCTCCATGTTTGTTCGTTTGTTATTCCTTTAACGTGCTCTATTTCCGCCTTTCGGCTAATGACACGCCGGGGAATTCTGTCACCTCACTAACCCGAAAATTTTGCCGAGCCCCTCTCGTGTCGAGGGAAGGGATCTTTAATGTCCAACACATCTCTGTTAGACAGGACCGACCGCTTTAACATCTACTCCGAAATATGGATACTCAAGCGTTTCCCAGAATCAGAAAAATTGCACAGACTTTGTGGGGATTGAACCCAGGTAACTCTGCGTAGGAGACGAGCATCATATCCCATACGCCACCGAGTCGGCTAATAATTTCTGAGAGAAATTAATTGCCATAAACAGATAAAAACTAGTTTTCTTCGTTTTACAGTTATTTGCTGTAACGGTCTCATTTCTCTATATGCATGAATTTAATATGATTCGGGTATATTTATTAGTTTCAAGATAAAACAATATCTAAATCAAAACAATGCATAGAAAGTTGCAGCATTCTTGCGTTGTTTTTCCTATAATACGATAATTCCAATGTATACGCTCGCTGAAATATTTCAAGGTAATCCACTTCTTCCCGGTTTCTGAAATGATAAGAGGATACAAACTGTTAGGAAGGTGTTGATAATGATTTTCTTTTCTTGTTCTGTATGCCGTATGGAATACATCTCATCTTTGAAATACAGAGTTCATTTGAAGAAATTTGACTTAAGAAATTGGTTGAAACTTTCGTTTAGTTTCCATTTGATGAATTAGAAGTGTATATTTCCGTTTGACCATCAAAGGAAATTATTATAGAGTAAATAACCCTTGAAAAGTTAAGGTAAGAGTAATTTTAATTATCTCCATTTCGTCATATTTTTGTAAATGATATCTAGCATAAATTAGATTCCTTTTTATTCAATCTCATATTTTGAAAATTTAAATTAATTCTACTCAATATAAGTTTCAGAATACTTTTGTTGATTAGTACTGTACTCTTACAGGTTTTTTTGGTTAGGAAAAAATCCTAAAATTCATTTGTGGAGAGAAATCTGGCAGATTCCATAGGAAAAATCGTCATTTTCTATACTTTGGTTCATGCGAGCTATCTGCAGATCACTCCCAAAGTCGTTGAAGTTACCTTGTTTAGCTTACCTCATCGCAATTGCAGTTTGTAGCCTCTGACGCCCTATAGGACGAACTCTTCCCTGTGTAGCGGCCATCCATACTTCTGTGAAGGACGGTATTTATAAAATTTTCGAACTGTTAAACTTTGTGATATTTCACCTAGTTTTTCTTCTTGTTTATTGAAAATTTTCATATTGATATTTACCTGATTGAAAATTTGAATGAAAAATATATTTACAATTTCATAAAATTGACTGTAAGTCGCAAGGAGATCACCAACGGCCTTTCTCAGAATCTTACCGAGATTTGTAGAATAGTTTGCATACTTACCTTGTTAACTTTTTTCAACGTTTTTTCTTTCACCTATACTATATTTAACAATGAATAATAAAATAAAACAAGTTACTTTGTTTTAACTATCAGTAATTTATTGATGTAAAGAATGAAAAAATTTTACATTGGTTGGATCGGTTTCGGACATACGTCTATTATCAACAAGAAGCTAATGAAAAATGAATACTCATGTACAATACAGGAACTAACATCAACAGAATCCTAGTAGAGGTCATAGTAACTTGAATAATGGTGATTTGTAGGTAATTAAGTCTACCTCGTCGTTAAGGAGCTTAACCCTTTCTACCCTAGATGCCTTGAAAATTTCCATCGATTCAAAGAAATTGAGTTTTTGTTTGAGCTATATAAAAGGAATTTCACTCAGAACATGTTAATTGGTATATTCCTGATTTTTCATCTATAAATTCGAAAATCAGGAATATATATATAATATAAAGGATATATCGGTAAACCGATAAATTCGAAAAGTCAGGAGTATACCAATTAACATGTTCAGAGTGCAATTCCTTTTATATAGGTCAAACAGGACGCTCTTTCAAGGCTAGATACAAAGAACATTTCTGGTCATTCCTATATCAGAAATATGTTTCAGCTTTAGCTGCACATTGTCTGAATGAAAGTCATCCTTTTCCAGAACTTCAACAGCTAAAAATTCTTCATTCCTGTGATAAATCTTTTAAACTCAATTTCTTTGAATCGATGTAAATTTTCATGGCATCTAGGGTAGAAAGGGTTAAGCATCCCTAACGACCAGGTAACCTTAATTACCTACCAATCACCATTATTCAAGTTACTGTGACCTTTACTAGGATTTTAGTGATGTTAATTCCGGTATTGTATATGAGTATTCATTTTTCATTAGCTTGTTGTTGATAATGGACGTATGTCCGAAACCGGTCCAACCATTGTAAAATTTTTTCATTCTTTACATCAATAAATTAGTGATAGTTAAAAAATAGTAACTCGTTTTATTTTATTATTCATTATGAATATCAACTATCACGTAGATCAGGCTTCATCTATCAATTATTCTATATTTAACATCTTATAAAGAATGAAAACGTTGTGGTACCCAACCTTTTAAGAAAATTTTGGCATTTTTATTGACACTGAAACCTCAAAATACCCTAGCCCAATTGCCACCGACGAAGAGCTGCCGAGCTAGTGTAACATATTTCACAGGTATAACAATTATTGTTACATTGCAAATTTTAATTATTTTCAAAATCAGAAGAGTGCCAGTATCTCAGTTGTTTTTGAAATTTTGTAAAAATAATTTTGACTCTTTACATTCATTCTTTTAAATAGAAACACACTATGTCCGGAAATTTATTTTTTGCCTGAGCTTTTTGAATTATAATGCAAACTTGCGTTTTCTTAGTTACGAACCACACGCAACTTGGATTTCATGAAATAGTGTTTGTTTCCTTTCTGAAAATATATCACATGTATTCTTCATGCAGGACGTGTTTTAACTAAAATTCGAAAATTTCTCGAAATCTTATCTATGTCCATTAACAGAATTTACACGGAAATATTAAAACAGCTTAAATATATTCAGTACACGCATTAAAGAAGTTACAAAGTTTATTCTTGCAATGACAATTCAGATGAATTGAATACTCAGTTTTCATCAAGCTACAACTATTGTTTGAATATAATATCGTTTGTAATAACGAAGCCACCATACCTATAGAAAATTCTATACCGTTATCGGCGTGAAGGTTGAATTTTAAAATGAAGATGCGGGTTTACATATGATCACAAATATTCACTTTGACGAATATTTGATCAATAGTGATGTAAACTTCATCAATTTCTTAGGAATACTGAGGGATTAATTCTTAGAAGGATTCGATTTGCATTCCAATTGCGTCTTGTTCGCCTTGAAATTTACCAAGCTCAACCGGCTCCACTCTGATCTCCTCTCCAAGTATTAATTCTGTAACATACTATGTTGGTATCATTGTTAAAGTAGCCTCTCAGTAATAATAGGACACTAACTAGAAAATGACTACAAGTACCAAGTGAATTGACCTACTGACGAGAATGTTACTAATGTAATCACGAAATTTTTCGGAAAGCAGATTATCGATTAGTTTATTCATCAAGGCTATGAACTGAATCTTGCCGAAGGTAATCACTCTTGATTCGCTATATTTTTTCAAATTAGAATAACTATATATATATATATATATATATATATATATATATATATATATATATATATATATATATATATATATATATATATATATATATTTTGAAAAGAGGACTTACAAAATTTTGAATAATTGAATTCACAATAAATGCTTATATCTATAATTTTGATGTTTTGATGTGTGTCAGAAAAAACACAAGTGTAAGCTCAGGAAATGTAACAGGGCTATGATACTATCTTGTATATGATTCAATAAACGAGTGGAAACACCTGAGGAAAAAACTCGTTTCCCTGTCGCTATTGCACTAGCAATAGCTTGTCTGTTCATGTTGTGTTAGTGTCGTGTGTACATAAAGAGTACCAAAGATTTTTCTGCTTAGACGCTTCATTCTCTCTTGCATTCCATGATTTCCAAACGAAGACAAGGGTGAAGGAAGGGGCTTTGGGACAGGAATCTGTAACGATGGAAAAAGAAAACCAGCAGAAAAATATTTCAACAATCATACTTCTTATATGTCTAAACAAATCTAAGAAAAGATTTTACATAGGAAGCAAGGTCATGAAAGGACTAAGGAGTTCATAAAAAAAATACATAACCTGCGATATTTCCTCAAATTCTATCTCTGTTTGACCGAGAGAGCCCCGATGGCCAGGTTCAGTCTTCCAAGTTATGCCGATTATGATCTATAGATGTTTTAGAATCATTATGGACCCAATAATCTGTGTTGACATCGCCCATATATTATTTTTTTGTGGAACTTAATATGACATTTGTCATATTATACAGTGTGTTCCAACGAAAATTTGACCCCCCCTATAACTCCGAAATGAGTAACATTAGCGAAAAACACCAAGACACGTCGATTTTTGTTTCGAGGGGGAGCATTTTTCGAAATAATTCGAAACTTGTCAGATCAACCCCTACCCCCAGCAACCCTAATTTCGAAATTCATCATAGGGAATAAGGGTCGAGTGGCACCTTACTGTAAAGGTCTGTCAATTCTCCATTCTGATTTGTCATTTTTAGAATTTTAAATTAACATACAGGGTGTCCCAACTGAGGGTAAAGTTGAATTCCTGCAAATCCCAAATACTAAATGAAATCGATTTATTTTGGCATAATGCAAGCGCAGGTTTATGCTCGGTCTAGAAAAACGACCTACACTTGTGAATTTGGAGTTGGTGCAATCAACCCCGTATTTCCAGCATCCCCAACTCAAAAATCATTCGATCGAAAATAGGTCAAGTGGCACCTCGTTGGAAAGGTATTTCAATTTTCTCTTCGAATTTGGTATTTTCGAAATTCAGAATCAGCATACAGGGTGTTCCGGAGCAGGAACACTGAAAACCCAAAAAACTTTTTGAAACTGGTTCATTTCGGTATAATACGCGAACATGTTTACGTTTGATTCGAGAATAAGACTCTCTTGCGTGAATATGGAATTTTTGCAATCAATCTCTTCCATTCAGCATCCCCAACTCAAAAAATCATACAAGTGATTACAGGTTGAGTGGCAAAGTTCCAGAAAGATTTTTCTATTTTCTGAATCACTGAGGCATTGGTTTCAGTTTGGCAATCGAGGTTTTCTGGCGTGAGGATCAGGATGAGGGGATGATGGAGAAACTGATTGGATGCTCATCTAAACAGGAAAACGAGATTTATTGAACTTGTATTCAATTGAAAACAAAAAGCTAACTTGATTATTACAACAATTGTTCAAAATGACCTCCGCCCACCTCCATACAGTTATACAGACGATTTTCGAACTCTCTTCTCACATTAGCGAAAACTTCAGGAGTCAAAAGTCGGCATTCTGTGATAATCCTCATCCGCAGCTCCTCCAGGTTTTCTGGTCTTGTGGCATAAACTTTAGATTTTAGATGGCCCCACAAAAAAAAATCTAGGGGATTTAAATCTGGTGACCTGGCTGGCCACTCAACAGGTCCTCTTCTACCAATCCACCTTCCTGGGAAATTTTCGTCTAAATATTGGCGCACCCGAGCATCATAATGCCAAGGAGCACCGTCTTGTTGAAAACGCATTTCGTCCTCAGAAAGAGTTGGATCGTTCTGTAAAATTTCTGTCAATCTAGGATGTATGTGTTCCTCTAACAACTGTAGGTAGCCATTTCCATTCAGATTACCCTCAATAAAGAAAGGCCCAACTAGATGATTGCCAAAAATTCCTGCCCAAACGTTCAACTTCTGAGGCCTTTGCGTGTGGGCCTCTCTAAACCAATGAGGATTCTGTGTGTCCCAATAACGACAATTATGTCTATTCACTTCACCACTGAGCATAAAGGTGCTTTCATCAGAAAAACAGATGTTATTCAGAAAATTTGGATTAGCGTTTAGGTTTTCACTTAGATTTTCACAAAACTGTAAACGACGATCTGGATCATCTTCGTTTATTTCATGCACTAATTTTACCTTGTAGGGGTGAAATTTGTGATGTTTCACGATTCTATGGACAGTTGTAGCTGATACACCAGTCAGACGAGATAGTTTTCTGATCGAAGTAGTATTCTCCATTTGTAGATGACCCACTACTGCCACTTCCGTTGCCTCATTTCTGACAGGACATGCCACTTCATGTTTTTGTTTGCCACCGAACCCGTAGCTAGGAATTTGTCAACCAAATATTTAACGTACTGGTGACTAACTCCCTTTCTCTTTCAGGATGGTTCCTATCGAATATCCTTGGCGTTTCTTTGGCACAACTGTTATTTCGAAAATACGTCGATACAATTTCGACCCTTTCCTCAGTGGGATAAACCATTTTCAGATTAATTTCAACTGACGAACAACAACAATAATGAGGAACTGATCTGAATAATAATAATATTTCATTGCAAAATGAGAAATAACAGATGACTGCACGCCAGATGGAAATGAAAAAATGTGAACATTTTCAATGCAGAAATCAGCTTTATTTCTTCGTAATTGATGCTCAACACATCGTACCCCAATACTTTTAACAGTTTCGAATTAATTTTAGTTGATAATTTCAAATGACGATATTGAATTTTTCGAAAGCGACATCCTGTATGGAGAGCCGAACTGAATGAAATGCTTTAATCATTCTGGAATTCAAAAACCTTTCTGAAGATATGCCACTTGAATTATTTGTATGATTTTCAAGTTGGGGATGCTGAATGGAAGGGTTGATTGCAAAAATTCTATAACCACACAAGAAAGTCCTATTCTCGGATGAAACATGTTCTCGTATACCGAAATGAACCAGTTTCAAAAGTTATTTGGATTTTCAATGTTCCTGCTTCGGGACACCCTATATGATGATTCTGAATTTCGAAAATACCAAATTCGAAGAGAAAATTGCAGTACCTTTCCAACGAGGTGCCACTTGACCTATTATCGATCGAATGATTTTTGAGTTGGGGATGCTGGAAATAGGGGTTGATTGCACCAACTCCAAATTCACAAGTATAGCTCTTTTTTCTAGACCGAGCATAAACCTGCGCTTGCATTATGCCAAAATAAATCGATTTCATTTAGTATTTGGGATTTCCAGGAATTCAACTTCACCCTTGGTTGGGACACCCTGTATGTTAATTTAAAATTCTAAAATGACAAATCAAGGTGGAGAATTGACAGATCTTTTCAGTAAGGTGCCACTCGACCCTTATTCCCTATGATGAATTTCAAAGTTAGGGTTGCTGGGGTAGGGGTTGATCTGAGAAGTTTCGAATTATTTCGAAAAATGCTCTTCTTCGAAACAAAAATCGACGTGTCTTGGTGTTTTTCGCTAATGTTACTCATTTCGGAGTTATAGGGGGGGTCAAATTTTCGTTGGAACACACTGTATATCTTACGTTAGGTATGCAAAGAAGCCACCAGTTGGTCGTTGTATTGTTGATAACAGATGATTTCTTACACTAAGCTAACCGTTGGGCTGAGATGAGAAAAATGAGAAGTTGTTTCAAAGAATGGAGCATTCTATTTGGTAATAAGTAACATTGATATAAGACTCTGAAACGGAACACCCTATTTATTGGAAAATAATCTTGAAATGTCTACTCAACTTCTCTTCACCTCTTCTCTCACAATTGACAGTTTCAGAACTATTGAATAGAAATACACTAATAGACACACGGTAATTAATATATCAATATTTAGTATGCCGTAATATGTGGTATACTCATGATAGTACACCTGCTTATTTAAGTCTGATAGTAGGTAAACACAAAAATTGTTACATAACAAATCTGTAAAAATTGTATAGACCACGTAATTTAAGAAGAAAACAAAATGTGTGACTTGAATCATATTGAGGATGCCATGATAGATCTTGTTAGAGTGAATTTAGGTAATAAAGACACATCATCAGAAGAGAAGCTGTAAATATTTCATGAAAACATTGCAGCTTAAAATATATATGAGCATTTTACAAGCATTATTTTGATATTTATAATTTTAAAATGTAGCAAGAAATTTAATTTAGATCCAGACGTTTTATTAAGTCATGATATAATATTGTTTAACATTCTGTTAGGTAATGTCAAGACTTATGTAGAAAATTTAGGTTAAGTGAACTATAATATATTATAAATGTTCATTTCCATAATTTACTAAAATTATTGAGTTATTTGACATATCATAAACATTATCTAATTATTAAATATTTAAAGGTATGGAATTGAGCGTAAGTTGAGTATGCATAAATCCATGAAATAATTATTTTTGGCGAACGTAACTACCTAGGTATTCTCTTCTTCTTCTTCTTCACCGTGTAGAAGGCGTAGCGCCTATTCAGTTCCGGTTTCCCTGCAGCAGTTTTTGTGAAGTTGATTGCCAACTGTCCCGCCATCGTTTTGGTGGTCGTCCAACGGGTCTTCTTCCATGTGGTATGTTGTTATATACGATTTTGGCTATTCTATCTGTGGTCATTCTGTTTACATGCTGGTTCCATTCTCTTCTTCTTTTTCTTACCCATCTTACAATATCGTCTGTTTCACATTTTTCCCTTATGTCGGTGTTTCTTTGTCTGTCATTCAATGTGTAACCGGTTATAGTTCTTAACATTTTCATTTCTGTTGTTTTTAGTATCCTCTTTGTTACCGACGTTTCCGCTCTTGTTTCTGCCCCGTATGTCATAATTGGTCGCACACATGTTTTGTAGATTCTGGATTTGCATGGTATACTGAGGTGTTAATTTCTCCAAATTGGTTGTTTAAGATGTCCCGATACTGCAGCTGCTTTGTTCACTTGTCTCTCCACTTCATCTTCAAGGTATCCTGTGCTTGTTATTTTGCACCCTAAGTATTCGAATGACATGACTTGGTCTATAGTGGCGTTGTCTATTGTTAACTTGCAGCGCAGAGGTTCCATAGCTATGGTCATGCATTTTGTCTTACTTGTTGAGATTTCCATATTGAAATTTTTTGCGCGTTTGCTAAAGGCGTATAACATTCTTTGTAGGTCGTCTTCTGATTCTGCAATGAGTACGGCGTCATCGGCATAGCATAAGATGTTAATTTTGTAGGTTCCCATGCGGTATCCTAGTCCCAAGTTTTTAACGGTCTCTACAAGTTGGTCCATAACAGTATTAAATAGTAGAGAGCTAAGACTATCACCTTGGCGGATACCCGACGTTGTTCCGAAATGCTGCGTTAGGGTGTGGTTTGTTCGTATTTGCGTTGTTGTATTAGTGTTCAGATCTTTTATGAGTCTTATATATTTTTTGGGTACCTCTTTGTTTTCCAGTATCTTGATTACATCCTTCAGTTGGACTCTGTCGAAGGCCTTCGTTAAGTCTATGAAACAAAGATATGCTGGAGTGTTATATTCAAGAGACTTTTCTACTAATTGCCTTGTTATAAATAGTGCATCGACCGTGGACCGGTTTTTTCGAAAGCCTTGTTGCTCTTCGCTGATTGGCATTGTTGACGCTATGTCATCGGCAAGAATCTTTGTAAGCAGTTTCAAAGAGGTGCTTAATTAGGTAATTCCGCTATAGTTGGCAGGATTTGTTTTGTCTCCCTTTTCAAAGATAGGCACTGTTACACTTCTTTTCCATTCTTCTGGTATTTTTCCGTGTTGAAATATGATGTTAAACAGTTTTGTGTACTCTTCTCTCATGGCTTCTCCGCCATATTTGATCATCTCATTTGTAATCTTATCTTCATTTGGAGCTTTCCCATTTTTAATTTTACTTATAGCCATAGCTACTTGCCCTTTCGTGATTAATACCGGTTCATTTATAATGTCGTTTTCTAAGTTTTCTTCTGGGGGTTCTTCTTCATATTCTGATTCGGTGTAAAGATTTTTGAAGTATTTTTCCCATGTTTCGTTTATGATTGTTTTCAGTTGTTTAGTTTCATTGTTGTCCTTTTTCATACCCTTTAATAATTTCCAAATTCGTTTTTGCGCTCCGTATATATCCGCCTCCATTTCAGCACTAAATCTCTGCCAGTATTCTAGGTATTCCCATTAAATAATTATCGTTTTTGAATACATTAGTATTCAATTGGTTCAATTTTATTTTCAAAGAGAATCCTAAAATACATATTCATCTAATTCACTTCCTACAAATTTGAGATGTCTGAAATAATTATTTTAGTCAAAACGAGGACAGCAACAATAAAGATGAAGAAGATCATATTCAGGTAATTGGGTTCTTCCTAGAGATTCGTACGAAGGCTTCTTTCAAATATCGGACAAAAAATTGGTGCCTGCTCCAAGACAAAATCAAAGACTCTACATTTGATTTTTAATTTGTCCACGTACCACATTTCTAAGGAATTTGCATACCTAATGAAGCTTTATTACTTTACGTCTTTACCAAGTAGACCATGGAGATAAAAATTTATCATTACTATGGTTAGAGTGACGGAAGCACCAACCCTGTCCAGCCAAATCACCCGATTTTAAACCCTTATATTTGTCTGCTTAGACACATTCGAAATTTATAATTGACTTGATGAAAATAAAAACTGAATTATTTATGGTTGCGAACCTACTATAAATACTCGCAGAAATATTTTACAAGAAATGTGAAGTATGCTTAGGGATATTTTCAAAACACAATATAATATTTACATGTGTTTGTTGGAAATTGGATGAAATGCCTCTATTCATCATAAAATCTCTTCTTTCAAATAAATTAAAAAAAAATTATTAAAATAATGAAATGATATTAGAAGAACCTTGTTACTTCAACAATTAATAAAAGGAACCAGGGTATGATTGAACTGGCACTGCCCACTCACTTCAACAACAGAATTATCAAACCCGACACAAAGAAATCCAGGTTGATGATATTATCGTAAAATTCATCGGACTAGCTATCTTTCTCGGAAATACATTCGATTACCAATTCTAGTTCTCCTCTCGGATTAACTTAGTCCAGAACAAATGTCTAGAAATCTTCAACATCATCCAATTTCTATGTGATATTTGGAGGGATGTTCACCCCAGAACATTTTGGTTTCAATACAAATGTTTCATGCATTCAATTATAGACTATATGTTTATATGCTTTCGAAAAATTAAGAAAGGTATTGAAAAAACTGAAAAATTGCAGAAAAGAGCTATCAGAAAAGCTATTGGTGATAGAAATTCTACCCATACAAAAATAATGCTGGCTGAAACAAAGCTAACAACTCTAGAAGAACGGACTGAACTTCTGTGTGCTCTGGCAAAACTCCTTCGTAATATTGATTCTCAAATCAAAGTCAATTAGCTCATAGATTTTAAGAACTCACTAGTACACCCCGCAATAAGATCCCAAGCATACTTAAATACTCCATTCAGAATTTGATACCTGCAATGTACAATTTTGACCGAACTGAAAATCAAATTCCTTTCACCGGGGATAACAATGTCTTGTGCAAAAATCTTAAAATTAACTTTTAGATAGGTGGAAAAATTCCCAGGTGCTAATTCTATCTCTCTTTTATTGGCGAAATAATTTCAGATAAAAAAGTATTTGCTACTTTCTCAGGTGGAAGTATAAGTTCGAACAACAGCGTTGGGGTTTTTCTTGCTTCTTTTCTAAGCTCAAAATGGAGATACCAAAATCCTCCCGAATATGGCTAGCATTTATACTGTGAGTGTGTTGCAATAAATGAAGTCTTGAACGTTTTGTTGAAAAAAATTAGACGGAGTACCTTACTTAGTTTGAATTAACAAGAATTTGATATCAAATGTAACCGATATATTCTTGATATGAAGGAAATTTAATATTCTTTAAATTATATCAAAAATTTGAATTCAACTCTAGAATACAATTTAACTGGTTACTGGTCCATAAAGGTATATTTGGTCACGAAGAGACAGACCGTTTGGCAGAATGGAATACTTTGACATCACGGCAAATATTTAAAATTTCATAAGCTGATCTATATCAAAAATTGAAAACCAACGATAATGCACGAATCAAATTAAATATTCTTCTAGTCAGTCGTATCGAGGGAGAAAAATAGATTATGTAATTTCATAGGGTTTTCGTCGCAGGTTTTTGGCAAAAGTAAGAAAAGAAAAATATAACTGCAGAAAGAAGGGCAACATTCTCTGGAAGACGGTATGGTTGATACAGCACATACCTACTTAATGAGTTAGTTTAAGTGGGGTTATCAGGCTATGTAAAATAACATATAATTAGCTGTATGCCGAATAAACTTTAGTTGGTCTAATGGCAATAATATTAAAAAAACCTACTTTAATTCTTCAATTTCAGATTGGTAATAGGTGCTGGCATAATTCTTTTATTATTATTACATTTCAATCATTAAATATTAGAATTATAATTTCCAAAAATAAATTACAATGAAAAAAGAGTGATTGCGAAATGCACCAATTTCCAGTAAAAGTGAATGAATGAAAAAATTCTGATAGAACACACTCAGTTTAACTAAGGCTCTCTTTAGAATTTTCATCTCATTTTTTTTTTCATTTTCGAACAACAATAAGTTAAAATCGACATTTATGTCTTCACGGCCACATATATAAGATGACAAAAGAGATATTTGACAAATCTTCCACATTTTAACTAGTTAATGACCACTTGATGTAGATACGTATACTGAAGAAACGCTCTCATACTGAAACACATTACGTTTTTACTGTTTGAACGCGTTAATCTCATCATATGTCAGTTAGATAGTAAACGTCCTGGCGCATTCGCCATTTTGCATCAATTTCAATGTTCAGCAAATCATATGTTCGAATATTTCAATTCTGATTAACCTTTAAGTGGTGACACATTATTTCTGCACACTTATAATAACATAGCATCTCATGTATAAGGTATCGCGTCTCCCGCGATATCTTTCGCGAGGAGTCTGCATATGTGAATTTGAGACAAGAAGAATTATTCAGCTTGTTAGGATGCTGAGAAGCGATATGCGACACTGATGAGCTCCTAATAAGGACGAAACTGCAGTCTGCTGTTTCGTTTTTCGGCATCCTGCTTAGTTGCACTGTTGTGACTCTCGGGGGCTGTGTGCTTGGCGGGCAGATTTGGGAACTAGCTCTTGTCAGGAAGGATTATTCATTGATCTACGGATTTTGAATATATATATATATATATATATATATATATATATATATATATATATATATATATATATATATATATATATATATATATATATATATATATATACAGTGTGTTCAACGAAAATTTGACCCCCTATAACTCCGAAATGAGTAACATTAGCGAAAACACCAAGACACGTCGATTTTTGTTTTGAGGGAGCATTTTCGAAATAATTCGAAACTTGTCAGATCAACCCCTACCCCAGCAACCCTAATTTCGAAATTCATCATAGGAATAAGGGTCGAGTGGCACCTTACTGTGAAAGTCTGTCAATTCTCCATTCTGATTTGTCATTTTAGAATTTTAAATTAACATACAGGGTGTCCCAACCGAGGGTAAGTTGAATTCCTGCAAATCCCAAATACTAAATGAAATCGATTTATTTTGGCATAATGCAAGCGCAGGTTTATGCTCGGTCTAGAAAAACGACCTACACTTGTGAATTTGGAGTTGGTGCAATCAACCCCTATTTCCAGCATCCCCAACTCAAAATCATTCGATCGAAAATAGGTCAAGTGGCCCTCGTTGGAAAGGTATTTCAATTTTCTCTTCGAATTTGGTATTTTCGAAATTCAGAATCAGCATACAGGGTGTCCTGGAGCAGGAACACTGAAAACCCAAATAACTTTTTGAAACTGGTTCATTTCGGTATAATACGAGAACATGTTTATGTTTGATTCGAGAATAAGACTCTCTTGCGTGAATATGGAATTTTGCAATCAATCTCTTCCATTCAGCATCCCCAACTCAAAAAATCATACAAGTGATTACAGGTTGAGTGGCAAAGTTCCAGAAAGATTTTTCTATTTTCTGAATCACTGAGGTATTGGTTTCAGTTTAGCAATCGAGGTTTTCTGGCGTGAGGATCAGGATGAGGGATGATGGAGAAACTGATTGGATGCTCATCTAAACAGGAAAACGAGATTTATTGAACTTGTATTCAATTGAAAACAAAAACTAACTTGATTATTACAACAATTGTTCAAAATGACCTCCGCCCACCTCCATACAGTTATACAGACGATTTTCGAACTCTCTTCTCACATTAGCGAAAACTTCAGGAGTCAAAAGTCGGCATTCTGTGATAATCCTCATCCGCAGCTCCTCCAGGTTTTCTGGTCTTGTGGCATAAACTTTAGATTTTAGATGGCCCCACAAAAAAAATCTAGGGATTTAAATCTGGTGACCTGGCTGGCCACTCAACAGGTCCTCTTCTACCAATCCACCTTCCTGGGAAATTTTCGTCTGAATATTGGCGCACCCGAGCATCATAATGCGGAGGAGCACCGTCTTGTTGAAAACGCATTTCGTCCTCAGAAAGAGTTGGATCGTTCTGTAAAATTTCTGTCAATCTAGGATGTATGTTTTCCTCTAACAACTGTAGATAGCCATTTCCATTCAGAATACCCTCAATAAAGAAAGGCCCAACTAGATGATTGCCAAAAATTCCTGCCCAAACGTTCAACTTCTGAGGCCTTTGCGTGTGGGCCTCTCTAAACCAATGAGGATTCTGTGTGTCCCAATATCGACAATTATGTCTATTCACTTCACCACTGAGCATAAAGGTGCTTTCATCAGAAAAACAGATGTTATTCAGAAAATTTGGATTAGCGTTTAGGTTTTCACTTAGATTTTCACAAAACTGTAAACGACGATCTGGATCATCTTCGTTTATTTCATGCACTAATTTTACCTTGTAGGGGTGAAATTTGTGATGTTTCACGATTCTATGGACAGTTGTAGCTGATACACCAGTCAGACGAGATAGTTTTCTGATCGAAGTAGTATTCTCCATTTGTAGATGACCCACTACTGCCACTTCCGTTGCCTCATTTCTGACAGGACATGCCACTTCATGTTTTTGTTTGCCACCGAACCCGTAGCTAGGAATTTGTCAACCAAATATTTAACGTACTGGTGACTGACTCCCTTTCTCTTTCAGGATGGTTCCTATCGAATATCCTTGCCGTTTCTTTGGCACAACTGTTATTTCGAAAATACGTCGATACAATTTCGACCCTTTCCTCAGTGGAATAAACCATTTTCAGATTAATTTCAACTGACGAACAACAACAATAATGAGGAACTGATCTGAATAATAATAATATTTCATTGCAAAATGAGAAATAACAGATGACTGCACGCCAGATGGAAATGAAAAAATGTGAACATTTTCAATGCAGAAATCAGCTTTATTTCTTCGTAATTGATGCTCAACACATCGTACCCCAATACTTTTAGCAGTTTCGAATTAATTTTAGTTGATAATTTCAAATGACGATATTGAATTTTTCGAAAGCGACATCCTGTATGGAGAGCCGAACTGAATGAAATGCTTTAATCATTCTGGAATTCAAAAACCTTTCTGAAGATATGCCACTTGAATTATTTGTATGATTTTCAAGTTGGGGATGCTGAATGGAAGGGGTTGATTGCAAAATTCTATAACCACACAAGAAAGTCCTATTCTCGGATCAAACATGTTCTCGTATACCGAAATGAACCAGTTTCAAAAGTTATTTGGATTTTCAATGTTCCTGCTTCGGGACACCCTGTATGATGATTCTGAATTTCGAAAATACCAAATTCGAAGAGAAAATTGCAGTACCTTTCCAACGAGGTGCCACTTGACCTATTATCGATCGAATGATTTTTGAGTTGGGGATGCTGGAAATAGGGGTTGATTGCACCAACTCCAAATTCACAAGTGTAGGTCGTTTTTCTAGACCGAGCATAAACCTGCGCTTGCATTATGCCAAAATAAATCTATTTCATTTAGTATTTGGGATTTCCAGAATTCAACTTCACCCTTGGTTGGGACACCCTGTATGTTAATTTAAAATTCTAAAATGACAAACCAAGGTGGAGAATTGACAGACCTTTTCAGTAAGGTGCCACTCGACCCTTATTCCTATGATGAATTTCAAAGTTAGGGTTGCTGGGGTAGGGGTAGATCTGAGAAGTTTCGAATTATTTCGAAAAATGCTCCCCTCGAAACAAAAATCGACGTGTCTTGGTGTTTTTCGCTAATGTTACTCATTTCGGAGTTAGAGGAGGGTCAAATTTTCGTTGGAACACACTGTATATATATATATATATATATATATATATATATATATATATTCTTTTTTTGCATAAATTGCATAATTTCACTGTTACATATTTCCTTAAATTTTCAGCTTATAAATAATAGAACGACTTCTAAACAAAGCGGTTGGAAAAAAATCATTTCCATAATAGCTGGATAACTTTCAATAGACTAATACACTGGCCCCTTGAATCTGCGGATAAAACTATGATAGTTTTTACCGTCTACCGATTTTTGAATTCTCTCGCTCCTCCCTACGTGGATCAGCCGTTTTCTTTCAGCGAAGAGGTTCAATGAATTCTGAAATGAAGCAGAGCTACCAATTAATTGGAAAAGTGTAATAAATATTCCTATTTTGAAAATAAGTAAACCTCCCTCCTTAGCATCTTCTTATCGTCCAATTTCTCTCTGCTCTTGCATGTTGAAAACTTATGAACGTCTCATAAAGAACAGGTTAGAATGGTGGTTAGAGTATCACGGAAAAATGCTTAGTACCCAGTATGGCTTCAGAAAGGGTTTTTCTACTCAAGAAAACTTGGCGAAATTGATTTCTTCAATACAAATGAGTCTACCTGAAGATAAAATCATGATTTTGACATTTCTGAACATTGTAGGAGCATATAACAACCTCATTCTGAATTTATTATACAATGATTTGATTTGTTTAGGAATGCCCCCTTCTATTATATCGAACATTCTCGAAATATTCACAAACAGGAAAATTTCTCTAAGACTTCATGGCCACAACTCAAATTTTTACTTCTTTAGGCCTTCCCCAAGGTGATATCCTATCACCGCATATGTACATTCTCTATACAGAAAAGTTGGAAACAGTAATTCCTAATTATATAAAATTGATACAATTTGCAGATGATATATGTGTATTCACATCAGCAAAAACATTTGCTGAAGCTCATCAAAATATATCAACATGTCTCAAAGAACAGGTTATAATGGTGGTTAGAACATCACGGCAAAATGTCTAGCATTCAGTATGGCTTCAGAAAAGTTTTTTCTACTCAAGAAAACTTGGTGAAATTGGTTTCTTCAATACAAATGAGTCTACCTGAAGATAAAATCATGATTGTGACTTTTTTGGACATTGTAGGAGCATATAACAACCTCATTCTGAATTTATTATACAATGATTTGATTTGTTTGGGAATGCTCCCTTTTATTGTATCGAACATTCTCAAAATATTCACAAACAGAAAAATTTCTCTAAGACTTCATGGCCACAACTCTAATTTTTACTTCTTTAGGCCTTCCCCAAGGTGATATCCTATCACCGCTTATGTACATTCTCTATATAGAAAAGTTGGAAACAGTAATTCCTTGTTATATAAAATTGATACAATTTGCAGATGATATATGTGTATTCACATAAGCAAAAACATTTGTTGAAGCTCATCAAAATATGTCAACATGTCTCAAAGTACTGGTTAGAATGGTGGTTAGAATATCATAGAAAAATGCCTAGCACTCAGTATGGCTTCAAAAAGGTTTTTTCTACTCAAGAAAACTTGGTGAAATTGATTTCTTCAATACGAATGGGTCTACCTGAAGATAAAATCATGATTGTGACTTTTCTGGACATTGTAGAAGCATATAACTATCTCATTCTGAATTTATTATACAAGGATTTGATTTGTTTGGGAATGCCCCCTTTTATCGTATGGAACATTCTCAAAATATTCACAAACAGGAAAATTTCTCTAAGACTTCATGACCACAACTCTAAACATTTTTTCACTCCTTTAGGCCTTCCCCAAGGTGATATCCTATCACCGCTTATGTACATTCTCTATATAGAAAAGTTGGAAACAGTAATTCCTTGTTATATAAAATTGATACAATTTGCAGATGATATATGTGTATTCACATAAGCAAAAACATTTGTTGAAGCTCATCAAAATATGTCAACATGTCTCAAAGTACTGGTTAGAATGGTGGTTAGAATATCATAGAAAAATGCCTAGCACTCAGTATGGCTTCAAAAAGGTTTTTTCTACTCAAGAAAACTTGGTGAAATTGATTTCTTCAATACGAATGGGTCTACCTGAAGATAAAATCATGATTGTGACTTTTCTGGACATTGTAGAAGCATATAACTATCTCATTCTGAATTTATTATACAAGGATTTGATTTGTTTGGGAATGCCCCCTTTTATCGTATGGAACATTCTCAAAATATTCACAAACAGGAAAATTTCTCTAAGACTTCATGACCACAACTCTAAACATTTTTTCACTTCTTTAGGCCTTCCCCAAGGTGATATCCTATCACCGCTTATGTACATTCTCTATATAGAAAAGTTGGAAACAGTAATTCCTTGATATATAAAAATGATACAATTTGCAGATGATATATGTGTATTCACATAAGCAAAAACATTTGTTGAAGCTCATCAAAATATGTCAACATGTCTCAAAGTACTGGTTAGAATGGTGGTTAGAATATCATAGAAAAATGCCTAGCACTCAGTATGGCTTCAAAAAGGTTTTTTCTACTCAAGAAAACTTGGTGAAATTGATTTCTTCAATACGAATGGGTCTACCTGAAGATAAAATCATGATTGTGACTTTTCTGGACATTGTAGAAGCATATAACTATCTCATTCTGAATTTATTATACAAGGATTTGATTTGTTTGGGAATGCCCCCTTTTATCGTATGGAACATTCTCAAAATATTCACAAACAGGAAAATTTCTCTAAGACTTCATGGCCACAAGTCTAAACATTTTTTCACTTCTTTAGGTCTTCCCCAAGGTGATATCCTGTCACCACTTATGTACATTCTCTATACAAAAAAGATGGAAACAGTAATTCCTAATTATATAAAATTGATACAATTTGCAGATGATATATGTGTATTCACAACACTTTCTATGGTCGAAAAACTTAGATATTTCACCACAAAAATCAGCATGGATGGTTTTCTCTAGAAAAAAAAATTCTACTTCCTCCAGTCTTGAACATGGGAGGGTCAGAACTTCCCCTGAAAACCGATGTGAAATTTCTTGGCATCACAATCGACAACAAATTGAATTTCAAAAGCCACAATCAAAATATTCTGAAACTGTGCGAACAAAGGTTTAATTATTATTCGCTCAGTTAATAAAACGAAATGGGGTGCTCATCCATCCATTTCTTTGAACTTCTTCAAATCTTTCGTGAGATCTATTATCGATTATGGCTCATAATTCTATCGTCTTGCACCGAAAGGATTTCTTAAGCAGCTAGATGGTCTCCAATATAAATGTCTACGACATTTTATGATTACTACGATCTACATCTATATCAACACTGTTATCTGAAGCAGGCGATATTCCACTGAGTAAGAGATCGAAACTAATGGCACCAAATTTTTCCTTCATCTTCGTAGCAAATGCAACCCTATTTATGATGATTTATACAACCTAAGCATTTTTAATTTGACATTACTATATTGGAAAAATGAAAAAAAATCTTCCTTTACTTGACATTTTAGTAGATAAATCGAACAATTGGTGTTCGCTCTTCAAAAGTCTTGTCCACCCTAATTTTCTACACAATTTTGAATCACTCTTTCCCACTACAAAAATAATATTGAGTGCCCTATTCAATGAACTAGGTGGTTACCTCTTGAAAGAAGAATTTCAAGC
The DNA here is from genome assembly GCA_013387265.2 of Cryptolaemus montrouzieri. NCBI lineage: Eukaryota > Metazoa > Arthropoda > Insecta > Coleoptera > Coccinellidae > Cryptolaemus > Cryptolaemus montrouzieri. The sequence continues at coordinate 61,629,359 of JABFTP020000124.1, read as the reverse complement.
ATATATAAATCAAAATTACACCATTTCTTCAAAAATATATATTTTTCTTGATAATCGCTAAATTATTGAGAAATAAACTACATTGCCATATTACTATTCAACGTCAAAGCAGAAATTCAAATGTATGATGAGAATTGAAAGATGATTGGGTGTTAACGTATGGGTATGATATGATATCGATGGAACTGTCCCTTGCTGGAAAAAGAAATATTTATTTTAACCAGATTTCATCAAGCTTTGGCCGTTGCTGATTCAGCTAACTTTAATTTTAACAATGACTGGACTGGAACTAGGAAGCCAGTAAGGTGGTCGGCACGTATTCCGGATTTGTCGTCGATGTATTTTTTGGAATATATCAAAAAATCTGTTGAGAATTTCGTTTTCTTTGGGAATTTTTGATGAATTATTGATAGAAGAACTAATCCATTCCGAATTCAATAACCCATTGCATATTTTAAGAGATTATATCATTAATATTTACCGAATTGACTTGGGCAAGATTGACAATTACACTGATATTAAAATTTGCAGGAGTTGACTACTCGCTACGATAGATTACTCTCATGAAGAATTTTATTACTGTCAATATGGATTATATGAATAAGTAAAATCAAAATATCCATGAAAAGGTTTTTTACTTTATGAGGAAAACCTCGAAAACTTCAACAAATTATTATAAATTCATTAGTATTTCTCAGCTCAACTTTAGATCACTAAATTTGTTTCATCTTTTGATTTGTGGTCACTTGTGTAATCTGATATAGAAATAAGAAGAATTATCATTCATTGCTCTATATATTTATTCAAAGAAATACAAACATACAATGTATTATATTGTATTATAATTATTACAAATTGCACATATAGTATAATAGCTAACAATTACAAAAAAACATACAATTGAAAAAATCAAGAAAATAAATTATTATGAAAAGATACAGAGTGAACTACTTATACAATGCTTAAAATAACATTAATTACAATGGATAAACTAATACATACCTACATCACATTAAATTACACTTTCAATTCATTTTATGAATAACACATAATTTTTCTTGGTTTTATTATAATATAATATTGAATTTAAGTTATACATTCCAATGTGAACAATTTATTATCAAATACTATACAAAATTATCTATACATTAAATATCACTAAAATATCAATATGGTATTTCACAAGCGGAATTCAAATAATTTGCCATACAATTTGAATATTGGAATGTTTGACTTCATAACTTACAATTGAGTGATAGCAGCAATATCAACATTGCTGGTATTGGGCTGCATGTACTGTTGAGCTGCACAGATAACCTTCGATGGGTTAATGCTGCACTCAGCATTTCCTAATGTTGGTGAAACATCTTGTTCCTTGATGGTGACTGTTTCATCATAAAAATTGTTTGGTATATAATTCATAGAATTATATTCCATTTGAGAAGTATAATTAGTAGCAATATCAACATTGCTGGTATTGAGCTGCATGTACTGTTGAGCAGCACAGATAACCTTCGATGGGTTAATGCTGCACTCAGCATTTCCTAATGCTGGTGAAACATCTTGTTCCTTGATGGTGACTGTTTCACCATAAAAATTGTTTGGTATATAATTCATAGAATTATATTCCATTTGAGGAGTATAATTAGTAGCAATATCAACATTGCTGGTATTGGGCTGCATGTACTGTTGAGCAGCACAGATAACCTTCGATGGGTTAATGCTCCACTCAGCATTTCCTAATGTTGGTGAAACATCTTGTTCCTTGATGGTGACTATTTCATCATAAAAATTGTTTGGTATATAATTCATAGAATTATATTCCATTTGAGGAGTATAATTAGTAGCAATATCAACATTGCTGGTATTGGGCTGCATGTACTGTTGAGCAGCACAGATAACCTTCGATGGGTTAATGCTGCACTCAGCATTTCCTAATGTTGGTGAAACATCTTGTTTCTTGATGGTGACTGTTTCATCATAAAAATTGTTTGGTATATAATTCATAGAATTATATTCCATTTGAGGAGTATAATTAGTAGCAATATCAACATTGCTGCTATTGGGCTGCATGTACTGTTGAGCTGCACAGATAACCTTCGATGGGTTAATGCTGCACTCAGCATTTCCTAATGTTGGTGAAACATCTTGTTCCTTGATGGTGACTGTTTCATCATAAAAATTGTTTGGTATATAATTCATAGAATTATATTCCATTTGAGGAGTATAATTAGTAGCAATATCAACATTGCTGGTATTGGGCTGCATGTACTGTTGAGCAGCACAGATAACCTTCGATGGGTTAATGCTGCACTCAGCATTTCCTAATGTTGGTGAAACATCTTGTTCCTTGATGGTGACTGTTTCATCATAAAAATTGTTTGGTATATAATTCATAGAATTATATTCCATTTGAGGAGTATAAATAGTAGCAATATCAACATTGCTGGTATTGGGCTGCATGTACTGTTGAGCAGCACAGATAACCTTCGATGGGTTAATGCTCCACTCAATATTTCCTAATGTTGGCGAAACATCTTGTTCCTTGATGGTGACTGTTTCATCATAAAAATTGTTTGGTATATAATTCATAGAATTATATTCCATTTGAGGAGTATAATTAGTAGCAATATCAACATTGCTGGTATTGGGCTGCATGTACTGTTGAGCAGCACAGATAACCTTCGATGGGTTAATGCTCCACTCAATATTTCCTAATGTTGGTGAAACATCTTGTTCCTTGATGGTGACTGTTTCATCATAAAAATCGTTTAATTTATTGGTTGGGGTTATAGTGTGCATACGTAGAAGGATTTCGTTCATTAACATCACATCTACTTCTGTGACTTGTATTTGATGTTGCATCGGAATTTGGTGAAGTGGGACTTGTAGATGACGGTGATACATTTCTGGTCTTCTGCTTTTTCTTTAATTTCATTCTTCGGTGTTGGAACCAAATTTTGATTTGGCGTTCCCTCAGATTCCAGGTTTGGGCTAAATGTATCGTGCGTGGTCTACTCAAGTAATTATTTCTGTTGAATTCCCGTTCTAGCTCAACGAGTTGAAAACTAGAATAAGCGGTCCTTACCATCTTGGTTGGACCTGGGTTTCTTCCAGCGTGTGATATTTGGCTCATTGAAGTACCAGCATTTGGTATCATTGGCTTCTTGGTATTGTCTGAAAAGAAGTTATTAGGTAGGTTTACGAGTTTTTCGATTTGGCTAGACGAAAATAAAGTCTAGGAGATCTACGAACAACCAGAAGTTTACAAAAGGAAACCTTATGGCGAAGATATTTTCAAATTATTAAGATCAATTTAGAAAAGAACAATAAGATTCGGCGACTATTTTGGTTTGATACAATCGAGATCTAATTTCTCATTAAAAGATTTTTTAATTTTTATAAATGCTAATTTCGATACTACTTTTGAAAACTGTTCAAATCATTTGAAATATTTAATGATTTTCCGAAATGACGAATTGAAAATAATGAAGAAAAAAGAACACGCGGGAGACATACCTAGTAAACCTACATCGGGTACGCCGAATACAGTGGTAACCACCGTTCTTGAAAAATAGTTCTTGTTTAGGAGATATTCGCCTTTGAAGTTAGCTGATTTTAGAAGGGTTCGTCGCTTATGACTTCAGTACATTAAATGCTTGTAATTCCCAAACCGTTTGGAATATCGCTTTACTGTCTTCGGCAAAGTTTTAGCTATTGTCAGGGTCAACAACTTTTCTGAGTACACCAACATAAAAAGCCTCATTCAAATACCGTTTCTTAACAAAATGTCCAAAAAAACTCCATTTCTTTGCCATTTTTTCGTTAATTTTCGTCTAAATAATAGAAAAATCAAGGGAATCTTGCTTTCAAATCTTAAAATAAGAAAAGAAAACACATTTCCTATAGTTAAATCGAAAAATTTAAACGCACAATCATGATTTCAACTCAAATTTCTCACAGATGTCACTGTTATCACGTATTTATTAGTATTGTTACTGATGTTACTACGTATTTTGCTATGTATTTGTGTGCCATTTTTCATAGTCTTAGTTCTGATATTTCTTAATTTGACTTTTCTTGTTTACACAAGTTATATATTTGGTAAAAATAACAAAAATGAATTCGTGCAGTAAATTTAATAAATTTTGCTACATTTGTGGAAAGTTTACTATAATGACAAGCAAGCGTTCAATTTCTGAAGATATTGCTGAATAGTACACACAATATTTCAACCAAACTATAATCAAAGATGTGAACTGGGCTCCAAAAATCGTTTGTACTGTTTGGGTCATAAGATTGAGTGGATGGAAAAGAGGTAAAATGATATGATTTATCATTTATTTCAAAATTATATCAATTGAAGCTATTTTTATTACAGGTGAATTCCAATCTATGCCTTTTGGCATTCCAGTAATTTGGACAAATCCTCAAGAACATAATCCAGATCACTGTTTTGCTTGTGTTAATGAAATTGATGGATTGAACAGAGCTAAAAAACGTAAAGTGGAACTCGGAGGAACTCGGTTTGTTCAGTTGCCGTTACCACATTCAGAATCCATTCCAATACCGAAAAGACCCAGTCCGACAGAAGAGTACATTCCATCTATTTGTGCAGATTTGAAGGTGATAACTCTTTTGAGAGGAATGCAGACGGGATATACGAAAAACATGTGTTTTATATGTTTATGGAATACTCGATATGCCGGCGACCAATGTGCCAATAAAAGCTGGCCTATGAGTCCAGGGTTCAGATTGCGTCGAGAAAATGTCGTTGAAATTCCACTTGTGCCAATCGAAAAAGTGTTGCTTCCACCTCTGCATATCAAGCTTGGGATTGTTGAAAATTTCATCAAGGCCCTAGATCCTGAAGGTAATGCATTCAATGAGTTGAAGCGAATTTTCCCAAGATTGAGTGGAATGAAAATAAAAGAAGGTTTGTGTGAAACTATATACGTACCAATCAACCTAACTTATTCAATATTCAACACATATTTTTTCGAATTATTTTATTACAGGCATACTCAATGGACCTGATATTCGACGCTTGATGAGAGACCAACAATTTAAAAACAGTTTGTTGAATTTGCAGCTCGTTGCTTGGGATTGCGTCAAAGGAGTCATCGAAAATGTACTTGGAATTAATTCATCGTAACGAAAACTGGCGCATACATGTTGAAAATATGCTCGTTGCTTTCCGTAACATCGGAGTAAAAATGTCTCTGAAAATTCATTTTTTACATTACCATGCAGACAAGTTTGCCGAACAATCACCATGTGAATCAGATGAGCATGGTGAACGGTTTCATCAGGTGACGGCTAGGCTTGAGCACTGGTATAGTGGAGAAAAACTAGGAGACATTTGCTGGAATTCACAGCAAGATGAAGATGGAGAAGAAGAAGAATGAACATGAATTTATATGTTTATATGTTGAAAATTGTTGGAATTGGAATATAAATTATGTTGAAATCATGATTGTGCGTTTAAATTTTTTGAGTTAACTATAGGAAATGTGTTTTCTTTTCGTATTTTGAGATTATAAAGCGAAATTTCCTTGATTTCTCTATTATTTAGACGAAAATTAACGAAAATGAGGAGAAATGGAGTTTTTTAGACATTTTGTTAAAACGGTTTCTTAAGTTTTCTACGTTTTGCAGAGGAATCCTGTAAACCAACGTTCCCAAGTAGAAAAGTCTATTGGATTCAGATCAAGTGAACGAGCCGGCCAAAATAGGGGTGCACCTCGGCCTATCCATCGATCTGGATATGTTTCGTTCCAAGGTTGCCGTGCTCTTATACTGAAGTGAAGCCCGATAGTCCATATACCACATTCCCGCCCTGTAACCCAGAGAATAGAATCAAGTAGATCCGGCAGCTCTTCAGTTAAAAACTCATAGTACGAATTTCTATTCAATCTAAGTGGATAGACATATGGTCTGATTAGGTGATCTTCAATCATTTTAAACCACATGTTCAAGAAAAATTGTTCCTGATGATGAGCTTCAACGATAGCGTGAGGATTTTCTCCCGCTCATATGTGATTGTTGTGGTTATAATTGTTAAGAAATATCAATGAGTAGTTTGATTATTTACATAACGTAGTTACTTGATATAATAATTGAAGTTAATGATTCTGTGAAAATATTTTCATGATTGAAAATTCTCTTAATAAATTACCATTTTGAAAATAATAATTTTATTCTAATTGTAATTAGCCCAAAATACTACTCCATCATCAATAAAAATGGCATCTCTCGAAAAACTTGCTTCGTCTGTGAATAAAATATGCTCCAGAAATTCAGATTCTTGTCTAATCATATCTAGCATTCAGAGCGAAAATGCAAAACGATTAGAAACATCAAGAGGTAACAGTGTCCGGACTGACAAATGCCCTCATATGACATGTAGCTGTAAAGAAATTTTCCTAGTACTGGTATCGGGTTGTTCGTCAAATAAATTAAGAACAGCTTCTTCAAATTCTGGTGTTCTAATATCCTGGTGTCGACCACAATCATGTATTCTAGTTTTCGAGCTACATGTTTCTTCAAGTTGGTGATGAGGACGTCTAGACAAATGATGATGAGGAGCGATACGTTGAGGGCGCATTTCAGCGTAGCTTCTGGATGTTTCTAAGGAATTACCGTTAAACAGTCTGTAGACGAAATATATGTCGGCCATTTCTTTCAATTAGAAAGGTTTATCGCAACTATCACTGAATATCAGCGAAATATCAATGAGAGCGAATAAATAACAAATAATTTACAGTTTTTAATAAAAGAAAGAATGATTGCCTTCTTCTAGTGAAATAAATCACCGAACGATTATTATGTTTCCACCGTACACATGAAATTGATCGAGTTTTTATACGAGAATTGTGGCAGGTACGGAAAAAATGAGAGAGAAAAGATTAAAAATTAATTGGAAATTTATGAAAAAATTCAAATTTCCCAAGGCGTGCCGAAATGAGAGTTATGGGGGTAGAAATGACAATTTAAAAAAGCACCGATATGCCGAACTTCATCATCTGAGATCTAAAAAATTGGAGTAATCATGAAAAAAAAACTGTAAAAATTTGAGCATTCCAACTACTTGTATTTCGGTAATGAATCGTTAGCCGAAATATGTTCATGGGAAATTTTCGTCAAGAAATGGCATTAGGAATCACCTCGTGAAATCTTTCGCACTTATTCATTTACACTCTGTATATTTTCGAAAAAGTAAAATATAATCTACCCAGCGCGATCAATTTCGCATATGGTTTGTATTGAAAAAAATACAAATTTAAATTATAGTTCGAAAAGCATTGTGTAAAATACTTTTGCGAATGCATCCATGGTGTGTATTCAAAAAAGTCCTCGAGAATGAAAATGTTTTACACGTAACTTAGTTATTACCCGAGTCGTGCTCATCTCCTCAAATCTCGGAAAATCGAAAATTCTAGATTAATTGGAATACAAAAAATCATAACTAAAACTTGTTTTCACCAATAAGATTTTATAGAAAATCAGGACCGATAAAGGGGTGTGGGCTGTTTTTTCTATCTTCAATATTTTACATAATATATAAGACCATCGAATTTAGGACTTCGTTTATTTGTTTTTCCTTTATCGTGCTTTATTTCCGCCTTTCGGCCAATGACACGACAGGGAATTCTGTCACCTCACTAACCCCTGGAATTTTACCGAGCCCCTCTCGTGTCGAGGGAAGGGATCTTTAATGTCCAACACATCTCTGTTAGACAGGACCGACGGCTTTGCATCTCTTATGAAAGATGGATATTCTAGCGATTCCAGAATCCGAAAAATCGTACCGACTTTGTGGGGATTGAACCCAGGTAACTCTGCGCAGGAGACGAGCATCATATAATATGACTCATCATAAAGATGAGTCACGAAATGCTAGATCCACAAGGATCACAGTAGGAAAAATAATATTACTGCGTTTATTTGCTATAGCCTGCGTACCGAAGTGTAATCCCTTGTCAGGATAGAGGTTATTTGAAAAACATCCTTTGTAGGTTTTATTACCTTTGGCCATAAATGCATCATGAAAGATTATTTTACAATTTATAGGTTTGCCGATGTTATTCCCAACTTAAGACTCTGAAATAGTAATCAAACTACTTCAGAATACATTGCCAGCTGTTTTCAACTATTCGAGAATCAAATAAAAGTACCTGATGAAAATAATATTTGTAGGAAGGAAAAGGAAATAATAATTTTGAAACATATAACTATTCCTTCAGGAAAATAACTTTCAATACTAATTGTTAAACTAAATAATTGATTTATATTGAATCAACTACTTCGCAAATCTGATTCTCCAAAAAAAATATTTGTCTTTCACGTCAAATTCCATTGTTGTTATATTTTCTGATCGTAACTGCCTTTATGATCTTCAAGCTCATTCGAAAGAGTTTCTTTAAATCAAAAATACCAATACATTGTCGAATAAGAGGTTGCCTTGTATTCTACTCAGTCATCCACGCCACGTTCTTTCGACTTACAGGCTGGACAGATTTCGACCTTCGAGTATTGTACCCATCCCCTTGTTCTTTTTGCGTGGGCAATTTCTCTTTCGAGTTATTTGGAAATTTTGAAAATTTCCTGTATAAATCGAATGTCAATATCTCGGTTGTTCTTGAAGTTAACTATAAGTGATTTTTGCATTCTATAGAAATATTGTTTTACGTAGAAACGTGCAGAAATTTTTTTTTTGTCCATTGCTTTTTAAGTTATATGCAAACTTTCGTTCATTTAAATATGAAACATAGGTTAGTTTGACTTTATTGAAAATAGTTTTTTTTTATTTCAAAAAATATATCACAGGTGTACTCACTTTTCATAAACCAGAGGTGTTTTCATGAAAAATCGAAAAGTTTATAACTCTTTCCTTATTTCATTAGCTAACTCTAATGTTCATTCACAGAAATTACAGCGATATTTGAAATAGCTTATGTGTGTCTTGTGCTCTCATAATTACGGTTCAGAAATTAATTCTTGCATTGAAATGCAGATGAATTTTCTTGGATTTTCATCAATGTACAACTGAAGTGTGGTTATAGTATCGTTTGTTTTATCGTTTATAATAAGCGACCCTGCCGTATAAAATTTTCAAAAAGTACCATGCAAATTTTATTTTTAAACAGAAAACTATCGAGATTTTCTATTATACGTAATTCGAATGTATTGTCATTAATCTGTAGGTATAATTCAAATCGTATCGTCATTATTCTGTATGCATAATTCACAACGCCTGAAGATTCTTCGACAGGTATCAGAAATTTTAAAATTGGTAACCGAAGCAAAACAATGTCTTAAATTTTGCTTCAACTTTTCAATATTTTAGACTAGGTCTTATATTCAACAGATTTTTGATATATCCCCAAACGGAAGAAGAGATAAGGGCGACTGATCCGGGGAACAGGCTGTTAACTGAACCTCTAGTTTCAACCCAACTATCGTTAAAATTTAAGTCAAGCAAATTACCAACGGCCATCATTTAATGAGAAGGAGCTACACCATGTAAGAGGTAGATATTTCTTGTGTTCATTAACTCAGTTATTTACAGAGCGACTTTTTTGAAAATTGGTATTCCTACATTGCTGGACATAAAGAATTCAGTGTTGATATTTTGTGCTTGCTAGTGTTTCCGTTGTAGCCAGAATAGACCAAAAAATATGAATTTCAAATGTAACACCCCATATGTTTATTTATTTTTAGATTCAGAGAAAAAACTTTTTTAGAAACAATCAACAAAAAACATTTCCCTTCAATGTCGAGTTCATAAAAAATTTAAATAATAAAATTTATATCACCCAAATCAAAATACTTTAGCATTAATAATCAACGGGACAGGTTGACAAATAATGTCAAGTATTTGTTGAAGTTTAGATTGGTATTCGAGCTCAGTGAAGCAGAACGGATCGAGGTTTTGATGATGCGCTGATATGGTGACAGACAAAGATCTGACCATGAAGTTTGCAGTCTGTTCAATACTGTTCTCCAAGATCATCCAATCAGTAAATCCACAGTATGCAGAACTATTCAGCGATATGAAGCAAGTCGGCAAATGAATGATATACCCAGAACAGGACGCCCTAATTCTGCCACTGACGAAGAAACAAAGTTGGACATTTTACTGGCAATTGAGGAAAATCCTCAGGTTTCTACAAATAAACTAGCCTTGAATCATGATATTTCTGAGGTCAGTTTGTAGGATACTGAAAACAGAAAAAATGAAACCATATAAAATCCATTTCGTCCATGAGCTTACTGAAGACGATTCTGACCGTAGAGTACAATTTTCAGAGACAATCATGGAAATGATTATGGCGAATCGATATTTTTTTAATGGAATTGTATTCTCGGATGAGCTACGTTCTGCCTCAACTGTACAGTGAATAGGTTCTGCCTCAACTGTACAGTGAATAGGCATAATTGGTCCATTTTTTATAGAAGGAAATTTAAATGGAGAGCGATATTTGTAATTATTAAGAAATGAAATTGTGTCAGCCGTAACACCTTCATTTTCAAATTTAAATAATCCTTTAACCCCAGCTGATATTGTACGGTTCCAACAAGATGGAGCTCCCCCACACTTTGTGGTGGATGTTCGAAATTATCTGAATGAAGTTTTTCCAGAAAAATGGATCGGTAGAAGAGGTCATATCGAGTGGCCCCCGCGGTCACCTGATCCATCGCCTCTGGACTTCTTTTTATGGGCCACTTAGAATGCCGAGTTTGAAGAGGACGACCTTCCAAACAAGATAAGTTAAGGCGTCGCATAACAGAAGAATTTAATTTGATACCCCCACAATTTCTACAAAATTCTCTTAGAAATTTCAGTGATCGATTAGGTTATTGTCAGGAGGTGAATGGAACTCATTTTAAATACTTGCAATAGTTTCAATAAAAAATATTTTCTCTTTCATGCAAAAATCAAAACTTCAACAAATACTTCACAAAAAATCTGTCACGTTGATTATGAATCCGAGAGTAATTTGATTTAGGTGGAAATAATTATTGTCAATTTGATTTTTTTTGAACAAGACATTGGAGAAAAAGCATTCTTCTTGATTGTTTCTAAAGAAGTTTCTTCCTCTGAATCTAAAAATAAGTAAACATATAGGGTGTTATATTTGAAATTCTCATGTTGTGGTCATTTCCGGCTACAACGGAAACACTATTGAGCACAAAATATTAACACTGAATTCTTTATGCTTGACAATGTAGGAATACCAATTTTCAAAAAAATCGCTCGGTAAATAACTGAGATAATTAGTCCTTCCGGTACTTTTGCATAAACCTGCATAATAAAATATAATCGATGACCGTAAATTAATCAATTTGTAAGGATACACTTTCCATTTTTTCGATGATCTGATCGCGAACGTCAGTCATCATATTGATTATCCTACGTTCAATGGTATTGGCAGAGAAAGTCATACTTCGGGACTTCACAAACTCTTTTCTTACCAACATCTCTGCAGCAGTTGAAATCAAAGTTACTCGATAATTAGTGAGCAAAGCTTTCTCGTTTAAGTTAGACATTTATACTAAAGCAACTTTTTGATATTGCAGGGTTTTAATTTTTTTTCCAAAAGACCCGAAAAGTTTGTTTTTCATCAAGATGTTTTGTGTTGTGTTGTACTAGTGGCTTTGCGTTTTCCTTGCCGGAGTTTCAGAACAAAAAAATTCTCAGCAGTTTATGAAAATAAATATAAAAGTTTTGGTTTGATAGAATACAGAATAGAAGCATCGGAGGATGGGGGATCGCGAAACCTTGAAAAAATGGATGAATTAAATCCCTTGGAAAATTCGCATCCAAACCTGTGTAATAGAAAGGAAATAATATATCCAATCGAAAGTGTCTTTTGATTCGGATGAAATCAAATGGCTACATAGTGATCTCGCTATGGCCCTATTTCATTCCCTTTTTGTAATCAGGAAGGGTGCATGAATCATAACTGGATAGATAGCTGTCAAACGAGCCATTGGTGTTTACTTGGTGAATTTTATCATGGTATTATTTGTTTATCCTTTCATATTTTGAGATAACAAACGGCTGTACCCTTTGCGGTTCAAGGTTTTGACTGTTACAGATCGGCTTCATACTTTGCAGGGTGACAAAGAAGTTTTATCAGGCTGTTCTTCAGATCAAAACAACTTCATTACGGTCTACTTAGATATGGATAAAAACATAATCTGTCAGCGCCAGTCACTTTTGAAATGGGTCTATATTGGTATGGAGTAATATCTAATACCAAGTAAAGGGTACATTTGTGTTCAGATCAAAACAAAGTTTGCAATATCTATTCGCATTTTCTCTGGAATGCGTAGAAGTATCAAGCTGAAATCAATTGATCGTTCGTGTTACCCTAAAATTATGAGAGTCGGCAAAAAGCAAGTAATGTTTTAGAACAAAACTCAATGTCAAAATCCAAAAATTGTAAGCTTTTAGTTACATTAAAAAAAATTATTTATTTGTGATCAAAAACTCATTATGACGCGATTAAAGGAATGCAAGTATTGTATTGTTAAGTGAAAATTAGTATAAGCCGTAAACGATATAAATTAAACAATCAAACAAGTACGGTTTTAACAGCGTCCATGTTTGAACATAGAGATGATTTAGACTGATATGGAACTAGGCAGTATCATTCCATTTCAAATTGTACACAATTGACACAATTCATATGTTATAATATAAAAGTTTGTCGCGAGATATAAGTATTCGTTTTTACTTGCTGCCTATTGAAATTAAGAACTAAGAAAGTAAATACGAGTACTTATATCTCGCGACAAACTTTTATATTATAACATATGAATTATGTCAAATTGTCAATTTGAAATGTGTTAAATATGAAACATGGACGCTACTTATAAATGTTAACTTGAAATGACGTTATAAGTTAATAGTTTAGAGTTTTCTTTTTGCGCATTTAAATAAAGTCTTATTTTTAAAATATTTTTCACCTTAATTATATTTTCTAGTTATTCTTCGCAAGCCCTTTCATTTGATACCAAAATTGTGAGAACGAATAAAAGAATATTATTCGCCATTTTGGGTGTTCCGCCATAGTGGATTGAGAGTGACGTCACATTATTTTTCTAGTTATTCTTGGAAATCCCTTTAATTTGATACCCATATTGTAGGAGTGCATTTATAAAATAATTGGTCCGCCATCTTGGGTAAACCGCCATGTTGGATTTAGAATGACGTGACACAGTTAACCATACATTGTCATCCGAACTAAACGTCTATACAACATTGCAAGTTAAATAAAAAAACAATGAGTTGTGAATTTCACCCCAACATGAAAACCTACATACATTGCAAGTAGAAAAAGTTTGTAGAAATCAACCACGACTTTGCTCAGAAATCATGAGGCTGTTGTCAGTCTTATGATTTCCCAGGAAATTTTGTGCAACTGCTACAAAAGATGTAGAATCAGTAGAGGAAATGTTGGTTCGTTTAAACGATTTAGGGTGCAATATGAGTAATACCTTACAGTTTCTTAATAATTGAAAACAAGGAAAACTTTTCAACTAAGATATGTAAGAGATGGTGAATAGATACTAAGGCAGGTGAGGCACTCACATGACGGTCGACTATTGCTGGGGAATCATGCTAGATTGCCCAAGTCAGTTTCATTGTACAAAATCACTCAAAAATCAATTTCTTCATGTTTAAAGCCAATTAAAGATTATACACACAACCAAATTTATATGGAATCACCCGATATTTTGAATATTACCTCAGGGATTTTGGAAATTTTGAAGAGCTATTAAAATTGATCCTTTTTAAGATATTTTATTTGAAAGAAGAAATAAATTAAGGTTTATTTTAAGATAGAAATAAATAAAAGAAGAGACTCCTTCCGCAAGTAGTAATAAAATTTAAAACAATTTTCTCACGGAGTAAGTGTATTTTTCTCGACCTCAGTACCTTGTATTACCTTCTGTTGCCCTAATACAAGCCTGAATCCTTCTAGGCATGCTTTAGATTAGGTTTTCGACCTCCTCTGGGGTGATATTCTACCACTCTTCTGTGGCGGCTTGGATGAGCTGTTGTGGTGTTCTTAGATTATCCTGGCGCGACCTAATTTTCCTTTTGAGATAATCCCATAAATGTTCTATAGGATTTAGCTCTGGAGAGCAAGCTGGCCAGTCCAAAATAGCGATTCCCTCTGTTTCAAGATAATGTCGCGCGAGGTTGTTGGTATGCGGAGGAGCATTATCTTGCATGAAAGTGAAATCCTCACCATAGGCACCTCGCCAGAGTCCCACTATGGGCTCCAGGACTAGGTACACGTAATTTCTAGCCTTTACACTTGCAGGAAACGAAATCAAATGTGTTTTGCCTCCCAGCATAATGCCACTTTGGTATTTCGGAATTTGTTTTACTGCACATCGTCTAGCTTGTCTTCCACATGCCCTTAAAACCCGAATCCGGCGGTCATCTGATGAACCCTTAAGGGCCTTCTGGTGTATAAACCCCTTGAACGAAATCTTTGACTTATCGTTTCGTCTGATACACTGAAGCCTGTTGCTTCCAGAAATTGCCTTGAAGTATGAGGTGCGACGCACTAGTGTCTCTTCTTGCAATTTAGCACAAAAAGCGGTCTTGTTCTTCAGAACTGATCTTTCTACGACTTCTACGACTATTTTGCAGAGATTGTAGCTCCACGTATCGGGCGTAGGTTTTTGAAATGACCCCCTGTGATACCCCCATTGTGGTCGCTTTATCCTTCTGTGTCACCACTTCTTCAACGAGAGCACTTATTCGACCCTTTGCATATCGTTTTCAAATATGATGATAGGATTTTTAAATTTTGAAATTCACACTTTCAAATCTCAGTGACGACTGAGTACAATATCTCGAACATGGGGTGATAATTCAACATTTCTCATCATACTATCCAGTTTTTTTACAACAAAAAACTTCATTCTTCACAAGTAGTCAAATAGCCATGGTTAAAAACAGTCAATAATGTGAAATACCGAGTGATTCCATATAAATTTGGTTGTGTGTATTCTTGGGAAGTGAATTACCAAAGCAACGCCGTTTCCTTTTCCTCATTTCGTATGGATATTTGACATGCCGACTTTTCTTATTCTGTACAGAGATAGTTCCTCTAAATTTTTCCACCAACTCCAAAATGTACATGGCACTTACATGTTTGACGTAATGGCGTTCATTGAGAAAAGCAGCTGCCCTATTTGCACAAGTACTATTGCTGAAAAAAAATTCAATATTTTAAACTCTTTCAGCTATTGAATAAACCATTATACTGGTACGGGTACAACCCGTAAGTGTGAAAAGCAGCTAGATAAACAAACAAACTAATTCGAATTTCATTCATCAGATACAAACAATCTAGAAAAAAACACAAACTGCCGCATTTGTTGTTGAGAAATCTGCATTACACCTGTGTGATTTCGGATGAATATTTTTCTGTAACGGGAACTTTACTTGAGTTCGATTCATTTCAACCTTGGATACCATGTTGTTAGAGGCTTTTCACATACGACAATCGGTGGCGTATGCGAACAGGATGCGTGAGGGCATTACCCTAGTGGTTGTCTTCACATGTCTACATCCTCACTGAGACGTAATCGAATTTGAAAATTCATTCACTGTAATCAGATAATTCTAAATACGTTTCGAATGAGCTACAACTCGAACTAACTGATCAATTCGAAGATTTGAGGGGTTGACACTCTCATCTGAGGGGATGTAGTTGAAGCATCACTCAGAGATATTTTTCCTCAAAATACAATAGTATTTCGGTGAAAGTTTATTCAAACTCGACAGATTTTGCAATCACTGAACAAAACTCATCTTTTGATGAACCTGCCTGTATCTTCTTCCGAATATGTCAAAACTCAAAAATTATTACTCATTTTTGTTGAGAATAAAAAGAGCTTTTCAATGAGGTGTCACTCGACCTATCTTCCCTATTCAAAAAATTGAGTTTTAAGCACCCCTGCTTAGGGGTTGTGAAAAAAATCACCGTATGTAAAAAGGTGTTCCCATTCAGACAAAAATTGACCCATTTCTGCTTTTCGTCCAGAAACGAATTGTTTGTGAGTCTTCGTGTTTTAGTTGCCCACTTGGTATACTGCCAGTTTCTTTCTCTGAAGCTAATTTCAAGATTAAAGTCAAAATTTTTCCCAAGTAATAATGGGTGTGCCATGTTAACGACTGTTTGAGCTTGAATTGTCAATATTATGAAATATTATGTTTCATCATATTTTCAGTACTATTAAAATAGGACAATCCTAAGAGTTTGGTCTATAAATATATTATTATTCATTGTACAACGCATTTATGAAGTGTCTATCTATCTTAGATGTCAAAAACATGTCTTAATTATTATTTACACTTTTATAAATAAATCAAGTTTTGTTATTTTCGAAAAACTACCTTCGAAATGTTAGTAATAAAAGAGGGGGTCACGAAACCAGTGGGCCAAAGGTCATTGTGCTATGATGACGCATCTTTATTTAATGAACGCAATTTACCTCATGCGGTTAGTCTAGACTCCCTTCAACTTCACAAAAGATTTCATCGAAAATTGGCATCGAAAATGTAGAAGCATCATATCTGTGAAATATTGCAGCCTCAACAATACTTACAGACGTGGACTAAAGTCAACTATTCGCAGAAGTCAACAGACCAAGTCAAAGGGTAGAGAGAAATCAGCAGGTCGTTAATGACATCCGGTTCCTTAAGCTTCTTGCCTTCAACTTTCCATTATAGTAATTTTGAACTAAAGTATCGTATTTTATTTCAAAATCAATCACATCTATCATTCAAGGTTACCAAAATTTATATAGAGAATACTGACTTTAGATGTGAATTTAAAAATTTTTTTATTTAGCGAGTAACATACAATTCAAATAATTTAAATTCAATAATTTTTCACCCGAAAACGGTTGGAGATACGAAAAAATTACAAATGTCAAAAGAGTTCCTAAATTGAACGAAGATGACGAAAATTGATTGTACGCTGATCAGTAGCGTACTGCAAAAAAAGTTTGAAAGGGCAAAAGAGACATGGCCTCGGAAAGAAAACATGTTGTGAATTTCAGTTGAAATCTAGGAAGTGTAATGATGGAGGCTGTAAAAAATAGCTTGCATTCCAAATTTGGGTTGAATTTCTCAAAAACTGCAGGAGTTTTGAAGAAAAAACTAATTTTTCCGGAAATTTCAACACCCTGTAGCTCCTTATCGAAGCTTTTGAGGACCTATGGTCATATAAATTTTTTTCTTGAAATTGCACCTAGATTTACCCCCTCAAGTTGTGACATACTATTATGTAACACCCTGTATTGTTTGCATATTTTTTTATTCTTATATGACTTAAAATTGATATTCTTTTGAATTAACTCAAATAAACGTAAGTAAACCATTTTTTATATTGATAAATGTTCGTTAAAATGTACCTTCATTAGACATATTTACGAAAATATTTGAGAATTTTGTTTTTATTGATTGGTTGATTCGACGATTATCATTTTCTGCTTCAGGAAGTCTTTTCACCCTAAGAAAACTTAAAAAAATTCAAATAAGTGTTCGCCGTATACGGAACCGCTTACTTTTTCTGTTCTATTAAAATAAAAATAAAGTTTTACTGTTCTTATTAAAACATGTTTGGATAATCAGTTACAGTCTTATGAATAGATCAATTGTATTGAAATTTCGAAAAACTACGTTCGAAATGTTAGTTATACATTCAAATGTTGTCACGAAACCTTAGTGGGCCAAAGGTTATTGTTCGATGAGCATGACGCATATTCCTCTACGCAATCTTATTTCAAGGAACGAAGTTTACCTCATGCAATTGGTATAGACGCCCTTCATCTGCACAAAAGATTTTATCAAAAGTTGGCATCGCAAACGTAGTAGCATCACGACTGTGAAATCTTGCTACCGCAACAGTCCTTACTGCGATTGGCTTAGGTCAACTATTTGCTGAAGTCAAAAGACTAAGTCAAAAGGTCGAGGGAAATCAGCAGGTCGTTAATGGGGTCTGACTCCTTAAGCTTCTGGTCTTCAACTTTCCATTAATGGCTTTTTGAGCTAAAGCATCCCATTCTATCTCAAATTCGGCCATATATAATAATCATGGTTTTCGAAATTGAACTTTGATCTTGTTAATGTACTTGTTATAAATGTTATGGCAAAAAAATTGCATTATCTTTCATGACTTTTACTGATTCTGGTATATTTTTTTGTAAAAATTTAATATTTTAAAAGCGAAGTATTGTTGATTTTAATTGAATCTCTTAGTAAATTCTTAATTGACTTCGTTTACTCTTTAGTAAGAGTTATTTGCAAATAATGAATCGAACCGAATAGTATACATTTGAAATTTAGGTAAAATTTGGTTTAAACGGGAGAATTTAAGTTAGGGCATGTGAGGCAGAGATTACTTTGACGAAGAAAATTAATTTTTTAATTTTCTGCTTTCTGATTATATTAATTTAGTTTTTCCTGATACTCACCTTCAACGTTATATTCATCAACATATTTTCCAAATGAAAATTTACAATGATGTCACGTTTTACATCACAGGACTTTTCTTATTTTACGCACTTTGCTTCTAGATCCTCGTATGATTTCCTCATGCTGCTTCAGAATGATCATCGTTGCATTTAAAAAATCCATACGAGTGGAAGTCTAACCAAAAGTATATAATATTTTTTCATTCTATCGACTAACATAATGTATTTTCTACATGACCGAAAAGTATAAATCAAAAACAAATAAATTAAATCCGAAAAACAACAAGTTATATATTGAGACATTTGTTATTACATTTCATTAATATTGATATTTATAGTATTTGTATAATTATTGAATTTAAAAATAGGTGCACTGGACACAGTTTCAGTTATAATTTTCTAAACAGACTGATTATTTCAGCAAGATTGTATAATCGTGTAATATGAAGAAATGGAACTTGAAGGGACGATTTCTTACTAAAATAATCTTTAATAATCTTTATTTGTATATTGGCCACAGTAAGATATACTCGACATTAAGAATCTTAAAATTAAAACTTAATTTAATACCTAATCACTAACTAACTAACAAACACAATGTATAAAATGGAATTATAGGAAAAGTTCGGTTCTTACATTTTTCTAAGTGTGACGGTCTCCCAGAAACTCGTTCACAGAATAGCAGTCTTTACTAATCAGCAGTTGCCTTACCGCAGACTTGAACTGTTCAGGTTTTAGGTCCCTTATTCACGAGGGAAGCTTATTGAAGACTTTCTTTCCGATATAGTTTGGAGCTTTTTCAAATCTGCTCAGTGAATGCTAATCTTCAAGATGTTTTCTTTTCCGGAGCCATGTCTTCTTTTGCCCATTCAAACTTTTTTGCATTACGCCACCGATCAGCGTACAATCAATTTTCGTCATCTTCGTTCAATTTAGAAACCTTTTCGACACTTGTAATTGTTTCGTATCTCCAACCGTTTTCGAGTGAAAAGTTATAGTATTTGAATTATTTGAATTGTATATTATTCGCAAATCTAGAAAAAAATAATGAAATTACTCGATAGGTATGCTCAAAATTTGCTTTTATTTTGATAGCTCGTCTTCTGAGACTCAACTTATAGTTATTCAATATAAAACTAAAAATATAGAACAATTAAAAACTAAATATATTACTGGAAGTGTCCTCCACCTGCAAGAATACAGGCCTCAGTCCTTCTTCGCATAATATCACGCACTCTTTGAAATATTCCTGGGGTGTTTCTTATCGTGTCACAAGAGGTTATTATTCGATTTCTCAATTATTATACACTGTTCACTCGGGTGGTATAAAGTAATCTTTTGAAATATCCCCATAAGAAAAGCCTAGGAGGCCATAGTTCTGGCCCACCCCAACCTATCCATCGGTTGTTGAATGTATTATTCATTTAGTGAGGATTGTTCATGATGATGAGATTCTTCGATCAAATGGGGGTTTTCCGTAGCCCAATAATGATTATTGTGAACATTTATGATAGCAGTTCTCAAAAAGTTAGCTTCGTCTGTGAACTTCATTTCTCTATCAAAATGAACATTTTCTCAAATTTTATCTAAGAACCATCGGCAGAAATTCAGTCTTGAAGAAAAATCATGAGGTTGTAGAGTTTGGACGCGTTGAATATGAAATGGGTACAATGAAAAGTCATGGAGAATCTCCCTACTAGAACATGTGAAATATTCAACTGATTTCCAATTTTCCTTGTACTCACATGAGAATTCAAATCAATAAAATTAAAAACTGCTAGCCCAATATCTGGAGTTTTCATAGTTTGAGTTGCACCTTTTAAATGTTTATTTGCAGTAATAGTATCAGTTTCCCTCAACCTTCTTTGAATATGTGAAAATGTTCGCCTGTCTGGTGTTACTCGATTTGGAAAGCGCACCTGATATAATCGCCTAGCTTCTGTTGTGTTTCCGTCAGCCAGACCGTTAATGTAATGGATATTACATTAACATTCGGCGTTAGTAAAATAAGCAATTCTTTCTTACAGCAATAACTTCAAAAAGTCTTAAAACTAATCGTTAATCTAATAAACAACTTGAGCAGACACTGATTCAACTTTAGCAACTGTCAAAATAAATAAATAAATGAAAAAATCAAAGCCTACTAGTCATTTTTTCAATTAGAAGTGCTTTCAATTCAGCGAATGCATACAATCGTTTAATAAGTTTTTGTTCGAGAACAGTCGGAGATACAAATAAATTACAGATGTCGAAAAAGTCTAAATTGAACGAAGATGACCTGGATTGATTGTATGCTGATCAGTGGCGTAATGCAAAAATGATTAAAAGGGAAAAAGACGACGTGGCTCCAGAAAAAAGATACCTTGTAGATTTTAGGTAAAATTCAGGACGTGTTACGATGGAGCCTGTAAAAAATAGGTTGTATTCCAAATTTGGGCTGTATATCTCAAAAACTGCAGGAGTTCTGCAGAAAAAACCAATAATTTTCAGGAAATTTCAACACCCTGTAGCTCCGTAACAAAGCTTTTGCGTACCTATGTTTATATGAACTTAACATTGCACGTAGATTCACTCCCTCAAGTTGTGACATACTATTATGTAACACCCTGTATAATCGGTTGTCTTACCAATCCCAATTATTTGTTTGTATATGAGCAAAGAAATCGAAGAGATATTTCATTCATTGAAATAATCGACCTTTCTCTCTCAATTTCTTATTTTTGTCGGCAACCAACGTTAAATTTTCAATAATTCCTATTAGGAAAACAATAGTTTGATGACGTTGAAATAAAATATAACAAATAGCATATTTCCAAGTATTTTTAGCCATCATTAAATGAAGAATTTTCAGAATAGGACAGACTAGTTGTCGATAATGAAGGAAAATCCTCGAATTAAAATTGGATGATCAAAAAGTTCAAGAAATATAAAAATTTGATTGACGTAGATTGGGTGGATTCTTTAATGCATTAACCTTAGAAAAGAATTTCAAACGTTCAGAAAACATTTATTTTGATTTGCTTATCTTTTATCTATTAATTAATATTCATTAATTGGTTGCAATTCGTTGTTATTTTGGAAACCATTATTCGTAACAGTCCGAATTATGAATTTTTGGAAATGAAATTTAGGATTGATTGGCAAATTGGAAAATTCGAAAATGGAGTTCCCTCAAAAATCATGAGCATAATTGATGATTTGAATATGAAAATGTTTTTCTTAGGAAAAAGATCGATATTAACAAATTATTTCAGCAAAATTGATGAAAAATTTTGGAAAATCCACAAAAGTTTTTGGTTTATTCTTTTTTTTCGTTTTTTCTAATCTCTTGAATGTGTTTTGGACGAAACAATAAGGGACATATATCTATCATTTTTTAATTTCGCAAGGAACGACATAGTATACTGTTTCCTTCTCACGTTCGTTTGCTAAAGGTCTGGAAGAGTATCTTATTATAAGAAAGTCTGGACAATTCTAGAGACAAGTGTCGAAAAATTCGGACGACCTGCAAAAACTATAATTTTTGCATATATTTTCGAAAACAACTGATGGTAAGACTGTATATTTTTCTGATTTCTTCGTTGAATTTTCGGAATGAAAATATGCAAATGGAAAACCAGAAAGGATCAACCTAATAAGAAAATTTAATGAAATTTTAGCAAAATTGCACTAACAGTAAGGACAACTAGAAGATTAACGTTCAACAAAACTAACATTTTTGTTCGATTAAATAGTAGCTCATATAAGAATAGTCGTCAAACCTGTAAATTTTACGGCATGTAGTGTTTTTGGATGAAAGTGATTGATTCAAATAACTTTCATTATTTGGTATCTACGTTTGACCAGATTCAACCGTGAACCTCGATATAAACGAGTTTCACATATTGCGGGTTTTAGCGAAACGTATTCCTCATCAAGCTAGGTAGTACGTAGTTGAATATAACATTACGACTTGCAAAAGTTGAGCATCTTAGTTTTTCTTCATATTTACTTCTTCAATATTTTCAACAGGAACAAAGTTATGGTCCAATTTAGCATAAAATGGACACCCGGTAGACAGGCTCATCCTGTACGTAGTTCCATGAAAATCACGAATAAATTTCATTTTTACTGTAAATTAGTTTCGAAATTTCTCAACGAACATGGTGTAACTAGGTACAATGTTCAAGAACGCTATGAAGAAAATGGAATGCATATTTCAGAAGGACGTACAACATTTTTCGTGAAGGTGTACGGAGTAATATTATAGAATGCATCTCGAATTGCTATTCTCTACGGTGTTTCTATGTGATAGGTTATTCAACAGATCCCAATTATTTTAGTGTATATGAGCAAAAAACTCGAAGAGATTTTTCAATCATTAGAAATATATATCCTACTTTTCTCTCTAGAATTCTTATTTACTTGTCGACAACCAATGTTAATTTTTCAATCATTCCCATCAAGAAAACAATACTTTAATGACGTTGAAATAAAATGTAACCCATAGCATTTGTCCAAGCATTTTTAGCCATCATTAAATGAAGAATTTTCAGAATAGGGCAAACTGGTTGTTGATAATGGAGGAAAATTTTGAAATTAAAATTGGTTGATCAAAAAGTTCAAGAAGTATAAAAAATAAATAAATACGTTCACTTCCGATTTCCTCATAACTCTTTTTATCTATAAGGATAAAACCACAGGTTCATGAAGTACACACACGACAAAAATGTCAACATATGTTTTTGGACATATGAGGGGAAAACGGTAACACCCATGTGTCAAAATGCACGTTTAAGAACACAGAAATTCGAGTATTATATCGGATAAATTGCATAGAAATAGGAAGGAAAGTAGGATATTAGTGGATAAATTTGCCCATAGAGAATCCTTGCGTTTCTATAGCAACGCAACATTCACAACAAATAGCACGGTTTTAAAACTGTCACGAACAGCCATTTTAGTACCTGTTGTAAAGTTTCTGCCGATATAAATTAAAATATCTCATTTTGGAAGAACCAGTGAAGCAGAAATAAATAGTTCCATACAGAATTCTATCCCCAAAAATACAAGAAAAACGCACAGCTCGATTTGGAATCAACTTAGTATATTCTGCAAGGAACGAACGTTCGATTTGGATATACAGCATTCTATTGAAGATATTGCAGAAATTCTTATGGATTGGGGTTTCAATATGAAACAAATGAATGGACAAGATTACAAAGAATACGTTGTCAAAACAATGTGGAACACAACTGCGAAAATGATGCAGAATATGAATTTCGAAAAATTTAACATGAGTTTCAACCCCGCTACTGATTCAGCATTTAGAAAGGCTCGTGAAGCTCGCAATTCTAAAAGGCATTAACAAGAACTGAAATTGATAGAATGGCTCTTGTACTGGACGCAAATGCCCCGATAGGTTTGTTGAAAAAATTTTTCCATATTGATAAAATGCGGTGATAGTAAATGGCTAGTAAAAAATAAGGAAAACCCAGATTTATGTCCTGTGAGGTTGTTTCATAAGATATTGCCGGAAAACCCGATCATATTACAAATGATAGATTATTTATGGCTCCCAATCAATTTTGGAAAAACAGTACTTGTAAGGGTTGGTACAAAAATATGCCTTTGGGAATAAATGAAATATCCAAATGGACAATAATTTTAGCAGAGAAAGTTGGACTGGATACGAAAAATAAAAAATCACGATTCATTCTCATAGATCCAGTGCTGTTTCGAACCTATCTGAGGCAGGTGTCAGTGAACAAGAACTGATCAAACTAACCGGACACTCTACGGCAAGCTCTATTAAGCCCTACCTACAACTGAACAATGAGCATCATTTGAATCTTGTTTCAAATCTTCGAAAAACTTCTGCGAATGCTGAATCTTCCATAATTCCTCAGGCATCGTACCATATAGAATCGACCCGAAGTGAAAAAATTGTATATAGTAATTGCATTTTCAATAACTGCTCATTCCATTAATAACTAAACATGTATGTAATGAATGCTTTATGATTTTCTCGTTTAGTTTGTGTGCATTTCTCAATAAAGTTCATTTTGTACGTTTTGTCATTTGCGGAATTTTCTCAGCAAATATCACTCGAGCTCAGATTTGGCAGGATATTTTTCTAAGCTCGTTTTCCCATACTTTCTTTGCGGTAATTCAACTCGACCTGCTCGAGCATAGAAAAATATCCGGCCAAATCTGAGCTCTTGTGGTATTACTTACGAATATTCACCGTTACTAAAGTGAACACAGTTAACTCGATCGATTTCACCAACAGAAACGTATTTTGTAATTGGCTCAATGATGAACTGAAAATGTCTCATATAGGAGAGAAACTTTTCTTGGATGAAGCGACAATTTTCATGCAGGGTAGTATTTTTCAAACACCATATCATGCTTTTATGGGCAAGAAAACCCATATGCTGAAAATGTCACTTGCTGAGAGATAATTTGAAATATTTTATTACTATATGGTCAGAGTTTATTCGTTCTTTTAATTGGATAAAAATATTTCGATTTTTTAATGATTTCATTGATCGAATCACTAGATGATATGCCTCTTGAAAAGAGAAAAAATATCTGGTATATACATTATGCGTGCACAATTATGGTCATGGTGACTGAAACAACCCTAGAGAAAATTGGTAGAATATAAGTTGCACTAGTAAATTGACAACCATGATCTCCGACTTATTATTGACAATGCATACTGAAATTTTAATTCTTGAATTTTTCATGAAGAAAAGAATAAGAAATACTTTTTGAACAATATTATTTTTATCATCAGCTAGATAGGTAGAGCATGTTCATCAAAACTTTTTACCATTTCGACGAATTTCTTTAGCAATTCTAAAATTTTTTCTACATGAAAACTTGTGATATAACGAATATACAAAGTCTTTCCTTTCATAAGAATCATCTCAAATTTTTAAGTTACACTTCCCAATACATTTATATTTATTCATAAAGATGGCGTGGAAGAATAGTTATCATAGTAATCTCGAAAGGTACGTCTTTTACTTTTCGACTTATTATTCACAAATGCCGGGTAGGTGCTGGAGAGAGTATAAAAAGTTTATGGAATTTGTTGTCAAATGTAGAGAAAAATATTTTTTCAGACGTCATACTCCATTTTACTCTACAAAACTTTTATGCAGTATGGGACTGACTGCTTTCATTAAAACGAAATCATGTTTTATTTCGGTTAGAAGGTTTGAAGCTTTGTATTTCGTAGAATTTATCAAGAACGTCTACTAATATAATAAAATATCATATTCGCGAAAATATTTCTCCGTATTACATATAAACAATAATTAACCAAAATTATCATGTAGAAAATTTATAAATTTAATCGAAAACTTGATATTTTATCAAAATTTTATACACAGAAAAATATCACCAATAGATTCTTACAATGAAGAAACATCAAATCTTTAAGGCGCTTGAGAAAAATAGACGTTTCAATCTTCAGTCATATGTTAAAGTGGATAAAAATCGAAAACGAATCATCTTAGGACTTTGCTATAAAGATTATATATTCAAAATGAAAATTTATATATAATTGTTATTTCAAGAAAATAATATTTCTTATGATATCCACGAAAAAATATCCTCCATGCATATAGTATGAAAAAAATCATAACTATTTATAGAAACATAGTAACAACAACTCGTAAGTGAAATATGCAACGAAAATATCAAACTTTGTATTCAATTCCATTCGAACATTATGTACTTCGATGACAGAAAAACTACCTGCAATAAACCTACATAAATTCAAAGCGGACCCTTCTAATGTTTGCATCCCACGCAAGTTTCATTAAAAGCTCAAGCAATCAGTTATTCTCTTTGACATTTAACCTACCTGATGACCTTCTGTACACCTTCTTGGAAATGCTTTGACATTACTATTGAAAGATCATAAATGATTTTGCAGCTTATCTAGAAGTCAATTCATAGTAATTTTCGGTGGTCTCAGACATTCTAAAATGAAAGGACTTATTGGCGCCAGTACTATGATAATTTTTCGCTACCTCTGATTTACGAAAATTAAATTCTGAAGTTTCAATTCTAAGATACAGAAGAGAGTTTCTTCAGAAATTATCAAAACATGCACCTCTATCTGGAGGTTTCTTCCCTCGCTAGAAAATACGTAATGTTTATTAACGTAACTAAGACCATTGGTCGCCATAGGTATCTCAAACACGCACTCTGTGCTTACTTTGCTATACGTTTCGAAGATCTTCCTATATTATTATAGTAACAGTGAATTTAGACAAATAAAAGTATTGAAATAAAACTTCGCCAAATTCGATAAGTTGAAACGTTATGAAAATAATATTTTTCTGTCCTATATTACGCCGAATCAATAAAATTATCTAGTCACGAATTAGGTAAAATACACACACCACAAAAATTGTCGCATCACCTGGTATTCTGAATTCCACAATCGATTAAGCAGCTTGATCGCAGTTTCTTTGTCAACATATGTTTTTGGACATATGAAAGGAAAAAAATCTTATCTATGTAGTAACATTTGTTTCCATATGATCTCAAACACGTCTGAAACAAGAGTGAGTCTATTTGACTATCAGTATTCTCTCAATTTCTCTTCAGTTTTCACGCTTAATTAATGCAAGTTTCTTGTTGATTTTCGAATCTTTGAATTTATTGTAATGGCTGCTGAACGTCCTGGACGGTATTTGAGTGATCATGAAATGGTAAGTTTTGTAACACTTCTAGAGGAGGGGCGAAGCCAACGTTACGTGGCTAACTTGTTGAATGTTAACCAAAGCACTATTTCAAGAGCAATTAATCGGTACCACGAAACAGGGCAATATGGAAGATGGGCCGGACAGGAATTAAATCGGATAACATCACCAGTTGATGATCGTTGGCTTCGTTTAACCTCACTAAGAGTTCGGCACTGTACGGCCAGAATGCTACAAAATGAACTTGCACTTACCAGAAATGTGCATATTTCATTGCAAACTGTTAGGAACTGGCTCAGAGAAGACGATATCAGACCAAGGGTGGCTTCTACCGGCCCGCGTCTCACCAGCGAGCATCGAGTTGGAAGACTTCAGTTTGCGAGAGATCATGCATATTGGGGTAGGTTCTGTCTAGTATCAAATGATAGACGCATGCCTGTATACAGACGAACTGGGGAACGGTATCAGCAATGCAATATCCGGCAAACCGAAAACTTCGGAGGGGGCTCTGTAATGGTCCGGGAGCCATTTCTTTCTATGGTCGAACTGAGTTGGTCCTAGTGAATAATGGAAGAATGAAAGCGGCCAGATACATCGCAGAAATCCTTGAACCCCATGTTGTACCCTTTGGCCCGTTGACAGGCGAGAACTTCATTTATATGCATGACAATTCTTGGCCTCATGCAGCTAGGGTAGTTACAGAATCTTTGCAAAATATCGAAATTGATATTTTAAGATGGCCAGCCCGTAGTCCCGACTTGAATCTCATAGAACTTGTTTGGGACAACATGGAGTGGCAAATTCAGCAACGTAGGAAGCCTTGTAGAACACTCCAGCAACTAGAAAATCTGCTTCCTGAAATTTGGAACCCAGTGACTCGAGATTACATACAAAATATGTTCGAGGGGCTTCCGAGACGTATACTGGCAGTAATTAGGGCACGGGGAGGAAACACTCGATTTAGAAAATGATCAATTCCCATCCGATGCTAGTTGATTGGTCTCTTCGGGAATGTTTGACGATGGTCGAATTTTTTAATTTTTGATACTCAAAAATTTTTGATATTTTTTTATCATAAACTCATCTCTTTTGGATGATATCTTCTTATTTTACACTTACACTTACTTACCAAGCGACTCTTGAATGACCAATCTAAAAATTCATATAGTATTGTCGTAAAAGAAGGGTGATGCGACAATTTTTGAGGGTAGTGTATTATGCAATATGGTATCCCATACAAACCCAGCATTTTATATACTATATTTCTATACCTATTTGTACATTGATACATATATTTTTATAGTTCAATAGAATAAAAATGGAATTGATTAGGTTACGTTAGATTCATAATTTATATTCTATCGAAAAAGTATCAGAAATTGAACATTTAATAAATTTGCTATAAATGATTGTCAACATTTTTGTTGCTGCTAAGTTAGCACAACTATTTTCTATACTGACGCGTTCAAGAGTGATTTGTCACATAGTTTGTTCAAAGGACTTGCTTTGTCAGTTCTCACAAGTGCGTTTTGCGATTTTTACAATGGACTAAAACATCGAACAAAGAATTTCGTGCTCCAAATCGCTGAAAATATTACAGAAGGCTTACGGTGGATCGCTTTTTATCAAAAACATGTGCATATAAGTGTTACAGTGCATTCAATAGCGATCGAGATGAGGAGAAAGATTTGCATCACTTTGGTCGGGCATCAACATCCTCAACTGAAAATAACATCGATAAAGTGTCCGAAGAATCAATTGGTACCATTTCAAATGATTGATTGGGCAGGAAACGAGTTACCGCTCGACTAGTACCAAATTAACTGAAATTTCTTTAAAAATTTAGTAGCGTAGAGGTCTTTGAAAACAAGCTCGAACGAATCATTCTCTCACTCCACATTCATGAAACGCATTGTAACTAGTGATAAGTCGTGGGTTTATGAGTTTGACATGCAAACCAGTCATCAAACTTCGGAATGGCTGTTTCTTTTGATTATCGCGAAGTTGTGCACTCGGTGTTCTTGTCAGAAGTTCAAACAGTAAATAAAAAATATTTCCTGGGCGTTATGTGGCGTTTGAGAGAGCAAATTTATCGAAAAATACCATATTTGTGGAAAGGAAACTCGATTATTATTCTGAATCTCTTGTTCCAAATCCGTTCCAGAAGACAAATTGTTCGCTAGAGATCTGTTCATCACATTGACTGCGTATTCTCTTAAGTATGATCTTGAGATATACTTTCAGGACGTGGCTCATGAGACTAATAGTCAGGTGGTCTTCACATTTTCTGGTATTTGGTTTCGTCGGCAGAGTTATGAAATGCGATTTCAACCAATCCACTGGCAGTTTTCCTTCTCTGTACACTTTGTTGAACAATCTGGAGAGATATTTAACTGCTCCATCATCAAGCAGCTTCAGGTCCTCTCCATGTACATCGTCTGGGCCAGTGGCCTTTCCATTGTTGAGTTGTTTAATCACATATCGAACTTCATCTTCCAGGTTGTTTGGTCCCGTACTCTCTTCTTGCAAGCCCTGTGATTCTTCTCTCATATCATGGAAGAGGTGCTGAACGTAATCCTCCCATATTCATTTTTTGTTCTTGATCTTGTTGACAGTGTTGCAAATTTGTTCTTGAAGAACACTGATTTCTTTCCTCGTGTTTTTTTTAGCAACTACCGAATCTTTTTGTGGAGATTAAACGAATCATGTCGTTCTTGCAGATGTTCTAATTCTTGACATTTTTCCTCTTCTATACGCTTCTATGACTTTTCTTTGAATACATTTGTGCGCATCTCGGTATTTCGTTCGGTCAACTTTCAGTCATTTCTTTTCCCTCCATAAGTGTTAAAATTTCGTTTGTCATCCACTCTTTGTGTGGTCTTCTTACTGGTTTCGAGTCTTGTTTACTAAACGTTTCACTTTCATCCACATCTAATTCACATCGACATCTTCAGAATTTCTTAGTATATCATTGAAACTGCAGGCTATGTTTTCTGCAAGTCTGTTTTATGTGTCTTCCTCGCACACGCGCCGTATGTCAATGGCAGCCTTCCTCGTGCCCTTTTTTATTACTTTCATCCTCACACAAACATTTGTAATAACAATGCTGTGGTCGGTTCCAATATCTGCACCAGTCCAAGCCTTTGACCATATCACTGCATTCCTAAACCTTTTGTTGATCGCAATAATGTCAATTTGATTTCGAACAATATGCACTGGTTGATCTCTGAGTGATGTGTCTTCTAACAGGTTAATGAAAAACGGTGTTGGTTAGAAGCATCTCTCCTTCTTGATAAAATTCAATCAGTTTTTCGCCTCTGAATTTACGTTTTCCAAGTCCAACCATCCCTGTTACTGCTGAGGTTTCCTCGGTACCAACTTTGGCGTTGAAGTCGCCTATTACAATATTGACTTGTTCCTTTTTGTTATTCGTATCAGGCTTTTCAATTCTTCATAGAAACGTTCTATTTCTTCAACATCGCTGTCCGCTGTAGTGGAATACACTTGTATAAGATTCATTTTGACTGTACCATTTAGTAAAATAATTCTCCAATTATTTTCGAGAAACCGCTGCCCTGACAATTTCTTGTAGGACGCCCAGATTTGCAGTGAAAAAAGTTTTCTAGGAATCCTTGGGATTCCATTGATAATACCTATTCTATGCTCAGTCATAGACGTGTTCGAAATTTATTAACGACATTATCATTAAAATGCTTCTGTTTTTCAATAATTTTGAATCTATTGAATTTAAATTCAAATCGGATATCATGAATCGTTATACGAATTTTGAGATGAACGACATGCACTTCATGTATCGACTTGCTGGCAAAAATGCCTTAGGAGCTCGGCGTTTGTACATTGAAAGATTTCCAAACCGTATTGCTCTCGATAGAAAAACTTTCAAAAGCATTCATCGACGCCTATATGAAGAAGGTACGCTAAATAGATATGAAGGAGTAGGAAGGCCAAAGGAAGTAAGAACGGTAGAGCTGGACAATGAGGTTCTTGCAATAATTCAAGACGAACCTGGTACCTCCGAATTGCTGATGCTTTAGATGCCAGAAATGGAACTGGCAAATTCTTCATGAAATATTTTTTTATCCATTCCACCTACAACGCGTAAAAGCACTTCTTCTTACTGACTTTCCTGCCCGTATTGCATATTATCAATGGCTTCTGCGTTTTTTATTTTAACCATCAATTTACCATGGTTCGTCAGTAGAAACAATTTGCATTTATACAAAAGGTGTATGGGTTACAGACAAATATCTCAAAAATCACTAAAAGACAATTACGAAAAATGGTCCATGCACTCCTCGATACTGTAACATATATTGGCAAGCAGTATGGAATTGACTCTCCTCTTGAGTATTTCTGCTAGGAAGACTTACGCGAGAGGTGTACCACTACATTTTTTAATATAATTCCCGAATTTTTGGAAGATGAACCTCTGGCAATAGGACAAACGATGTATGTGGTTTATGCACGATGGCGCACATGCCCATTTAAGTTAGCTTGCTTGTAATTTCCCAACTCAATTTTGGCCTGCACGGTCCCCAGACTTGCACCTTCTCGATTTCTTCCTGTGGAGTCATTTGAAATCTGTGGTTTACATTCCCTTGTGATAAATGTTGAGGACTTAAGAAATAGGGTGCAATTCCATAAGAACAGAATCTGGTGTTTTGAGTTCTCCAATCAATGAAGAGTAGACTGGAATCTTGCATGCGTGCTGAAATAGGTCTCTTTGAACTTAAGAGTTATTGGTGATACTCAAAATTCTTTGTCTTGACATGAATGAAATTTTTCATTTTCAAACATAGGTTTCTGAATAGTACAAAGAAATACACTACGAAGGTTGTTTTAATCGAAGACTACCTGTCGTACAATAAAATGTATGTACCTTCTTTTTTTATTCTTCTCAACATTTTCTTACTCAAAAACTAGGAACGTACGAAAATTTGTCAGGACAGCGTTTTTCTTGAAAATAATCGGAAAATTAAAAAAATATTTTGAATTTTTGATAAAATCAAAACCATCAAAATTTTTTCTCTGAGAATAACCCATACGCGCGTTACAGGTAAGTCCAAAATAATATATCGTATTGAAAATTATACGTTTTCTTGAAAAATTCAAATTAAGCTGCATCTGTCAATTAATTTTAAGACCCTGTAAATCGGTAACGAAGTATAAACTCTTTTTATGAAATTACTTCAGCAATCACCTCCTTGAATATTGCATTGTGTTTTCTAAATACCCTGTATAGTATTCTTCATTTTTTATCAATTACATGATAATTTGATCTGCTTAACAACGGTTTCTAGAATTGATTGGGGTGGTATTTTAATAACAAAACTCCAAATTATAACTTGGATGGTTCTCCAGTTCTATAAACACATAATCTGGGAGGTATTGCAATGAATGAAAAAACAAATGGAACACATATCTCTTTAAAATCTCATATAATTCGTTGTTAAATGATCATATTTAATAATTCACGTTAAGCATTTTTTTTGTGAGAAATAATGTGAATTATCCTAGATTCAAAATTCATCGTTTCTTCTTTTCATAGATTGGCAAACTCTTTCAAAAACACCAGGATCTGTTCTCATCGAATCGGACTCAGTGATGAATCACAGTCCACAACATTTTCCACGTGGGTAGTGTAAACCAAAGACTCCTAATTACCCCACAGGAAGAGAGCGAAGGAGTTTAAGTCTGGGAACCGTGCAGGCCAAGATTGAGATCTACTTCAACCAATCCAGCGCTTTCCATACTGTTGGGTTAGGAAGTCACGAGCGAGCTGACTAAAATGGACAGGTGCGTCATCGTGCATAAACCACATCGTTTGCCTCATTGCCAAAGGTACATCCTTCAAAAATTCTGGAAGCGTGTGTTCCAAAAAATATGCGGTATACCTCTCCACAAGTCTTCGTGTTAGAAATACTGGCCCATAACGCCGATCCAAACGTTCAACGAGGACTAATGTTGAAATTGATCTTCATATGTTCATTATGAAATTCCTTATGAAGTTTCTTGAAAAACTTGCTACATCAGTGAACAGGATCAGCATAATAAATTGAGGAATTTGAATCAACTTACGCAAAAGCCAATGACAATAAGCAACATGGCAGGAAAATCGATAGAGAAAAGTACTTTTACCGTTGTAGGAGGAATGGATACAACAAAATTCCAGTTCTCTGTAGCATTTCAAAGAGGTCTTGGTGTCGTACTCTGTAGAATGCTTTTTCATTGTCGACAAAGCATGCAAATGCGTCTCTTCTCTGGTCGCAACATTTCT
Source organism: Cryptolaemus montrouzieri (assembly GCA_013387265.2). Taxonomy (NCBI): domain Eukaryota; kingdom Metazoa; phylum Arthropoda; class Insecta; order Coleoptera; family Coccinellidae; genus Cryptolaemus; species Cryptolaemus montrouzieri. The sequence goes on along the minus strand of JABFTP020000124.1, from coordinate 61,595,840 downwards.
GCAAAATTTATACTAAAAAACGCCTCGCGTGTTCCGAATCCACTCCTGAAGCCAGATTGGCTTTCGTCTAAGTCTTGTTCACATTTGTTCCTGATGCGGTAGTGGATTATTCGCAGGAATATTTTCAGCAAGTGACTCGTAATACTAATCGGCCTATAGTCTTTACATTGCTTAGAATATTGTTTTTTATGGATTGATACAAAGGTTGACTTTAGCCAATCATTGGGATGTATGCCTGTGTGGTAGATGGCATTGAAAAGTTTAGCAATGAGGTCTATGTTCTCTTAATTTATCAATTTTAGGACCTCCTTTTTAATGTCATCTAATCCAATTGCTTTTTTTTACCCAACTCTAGAGCATGCATTACTTCTAATTTAATTATTTCCGGTCCTTCTGACATTGTTTCCATATCTATTTCAGGTCTGTCGTCTCGGAATAAATCTGTAATGTAGTTTTCCCAAATTCTATGTTTCTCCGCTTCATTTAAAATTATGTTATTTGTTTCATCTGTTAGCATCGGTGGTGATTGTTTCTTAAATGTTCCGGCTACTTCCCTCAAGTTCTTGTGCATGTTAAAAATATCGTGTTTAGAGTCTAAATTCTCTGTTTTCTCACATAGTTCTTTGATCCATTTCTGTTTCGCCAGTTTTATCTTTCTTTTTATTGAGTTTTGCAGTTGTCAATAGGTTGTTGTCTCATTTTTTTCCAAGCGTCTCTTTTCCATCAGTTCAAGGATTTCCGTTGTCATCCATCTCTTCTTCTTAATATTCATAGTTGTGTTCAGGTTCTGCAGGCATACTTTATTGATCGTCTTCCCAAGTATATGATATGCCATTGCATATCTACATTGTTAGATGAGGATCTCGTCATTGCATTAAGTTTGCTGTTTAAATCTTCTGTGGTTTTGTCCCTCGCTTCGCTATCTTGTAGTCTTGTGGTGTCTATTTCAGGTGTTCGTATTCTCCGTTTAGTTGTTTTCAGGTTAACTTCAATATTGGCAATTAGGGGGTTGGGGTCTGACTCTATGTCTGCACCAGGATACGTTGTGACCTTTTTGAAGCAGTTTCTGAATCGTTTATCAATCAGAAAGTAATCTGTCTGATTTCTAATTGTGTTGGGCTGTTTGGTTCATCAGCTGGCGATCTCCATGTGTAAAGTCGACGGTATGGCAATTTAAACCAGGTGTTACATATTACCATGTTTCGTTCCTGGCAGAATTCGTAGAGTCTATCTCCGCGATCATTGGACTCGACTAAATCCATACTGTCCGACTAGGTCTCCTCTCCTTCCTCGATCAATCTTTGCATTGAAGTCTCCAAGTATAATATTGATGTCATTATTTTTGGTTCTTTTTAGCAATTTGTCAATCTCTTCATGAAGCAGTTCTATTTCATCATCGTATTTTCTCGCTGCAGTTGGTGCATACACTTGGATTATATTAATTTTGAAAGGTCTTCCTTGCTGTTGTATGAGCATTAACCCATCGGATATTGGTACAAAGCTGGTGATATATGTGATGCATTGGGCAGTTACAAATATCCCAACTCCATTCCTTTGGACATAAATGTCTAGAAAGCATAATATCTTTTATATTTGAAAAATCAGTAGCGTCTTATTTTTTTCTTTGAGAATAACCTGTGGTGTGCCCATACGCGCACCACTGGTGAGTCCAAAATATTGTTTCGTTCAGAAAATTATGACTCTCTAAAAGTTTGCGTCACGTCCAAAATTTTGCTTCAATATCTCAAGTGGTTTATGAAATATTCAAATTTGACTGCACCGATTAAATTTTATCACCCTGTAAATTGGTAACGAAGTAATTGCAGACCTTTGTTTATATAAACTTTTTTCATGACATGACTGCACCAACTACCTCCTCAATTATTACCGTGTCTTATTTAAACCCCCTGTATAGAAGAGCTAGTCGAAATAGTGGAATGTTGAACCAAACTTCAGAGATTGTCTTATATATTTATCTCAGCTGATGTGGATTCTAGGAATACATTTTTTATCAAGTTTGGGCATTCTTTCTATGAGAAATAACAGATCTTGAGTTAATCGTACCTTATTCAGGGACGTCCTGTATATTTTTACATTCCTATATTTTAAGCAGACCTCAATGTGAAAGACAGCAAATAGTCCTCAGTTGCTTAAAAAGTAGTCTTTTACCGAACAACCTGATAATGTTTAATATAAGTTTTGATATCATGATATGAATTGAATATTATTTTCGGAATTTGCATAGTAGTGAAATATTTTAAATACTTATGTCAGGAGGAATTTTTCTGAAAATCTAAGTGTCATAACCAAGTTGATTTAACATTGATTCGGAAAATGTGATTCAATGTTGTATTTCCAACTTCATAATCCGAAATAAGTCTTTTATAGAGTGTTAAAATTTTAAATTTTATAGAATATATATGCACTACTATTTTTCGTTTTCCATTCTCTTTCTGATCTATATTGATATTCGAAAAACCTGCCTAACAACTCGTCAAAGTAAAAGTTATATTTCTAGTGAATCCAATCTAGTTTCTCTTGTCTCCTTGAATAAAAGGTACTTACTGAACCAACGACGGAGACAATATCATTTTGAAAATATTGATAACATTAGGCATTTTTGCCCGAAGAGTTTTGAGCTTTGAGGTTAAAATACGATATCGAAATTATTAGTGTAGTTTCTGTTTCTGTGTTGTGTTGTTTGGGTATAAGCACAGTCCAAGATTTTGTGTCAGGTTAGGTCGGCTTCGTCAATTGCAGGTACGGCATTTACCTACTCTGAGTAATACTTAGTAAATATTGACCGATTGGTTAAGATGTCGAATGGTAGGGAAGAGGATTCAGACGACAACGCCCTCATAACTTCTGAAAATCTTAATAAATATGGAATTCGCAGTGTGAGAAGTTATCAGTCACCAGAAGACTCTGAGTGTGCAACTAGTAGTGATCCAAGCAGTAACAAAAGTGCCAAGATGACTCTCACTTACGATCCAACCAATTTTCAAAATTTTTCTGAAGATAATGGCTTCAGTTTGTTAGCTTCTCAAATGAATGCTGACGTATCTCCACCACCATATCCTGAACCGAGCGTATCATATTCAAATATCAGTTTGAACGGACTTAGTGATATGAATCAAAATATACAAGCAGTTCAACAGCAACAAGTAAGTATTTATTGAATTTTTCGTTTTTCATTTCAATTAAAATACATGAAATACACAGTTTACCACTTCTTTACGATAGTAACATTTTTAATAGAAGTAATTCTTTTCAGGTAGAAACGTGGAACGTCAACCAGGCCTACATAGAGAACCAATTCCATGTTGAAAGAAATATAAGTAAGTTTCAAATCATTGATGTTAAGTTCAATATTCAATATTCTTTCTTACCATGATCTATCAATAATCGTTTGTCAAAGAATCCTCAACAATATTTCTTCATTATTTTCACTTCAAGTCATTTTGAAAATCATAAATTATTTCAAATATTTTTGTTTTGGTTTGAACAACTTTCAAAAGTATTATCGAAGTTATCTTTTATGAAAATTAAAAAATCTTTTAATGAGGAATTAGATCTCGATTGGATCAAACCAAAATAGTTGCCGAAACTTATTTCTTTTCTAAAACGATCGAAATAATTTGAAAATATCTTCGCCATAAGGTTTCCTTTGCAAACTATTTGCGATTTGCAGATCTCCTAGACTTTATTCTTGACTAGCCAAATCGAAAAACTCGTAAACTAACCAAATACCTTCTTTTCAGACAATAACAACAAGCAAATGGTTCCAAATCCTGTTATTTCAATAAGACAAGTATCACCCCCTGGAAGTACCTCAGGTCCAACCAAGAGGGCAAGAACAGCTTATACTAGTAATCAACTCGTTGAACTAGAACGGGAATTTTACAAGAATAAGTACTTGTGTAGACCACGAAGAATACAGCTAGCTCAAACTTTGAATCTGACGGAACGCCAAATAAAAATTTGGTTCCAAAACCGCAGAATGAAATTCAAGAAAGAGCAGAAAACCAGAAATGTATCACCATCATCTACAAGTCCCAGTTCAGCAAATTCAGATTCAGCATCAACCACAAGTTGCAGAAGTAGATGTGATGGTAATGGAAGAATTCCTTCTACATATGCACAGTATAACCCCAATCAACAAATTAGTGTACCGCATACAAACATGGTACATGGAATATATCCTCCCTCAAGGGCATATAGTTGGCAGCCAGACAATACGTATGCCGAATACAGTTATCATCCATCAAATGCGATTCCAGTGAATTATGGTCCTCCAATGGAATATAGTTCTTTCAATTATATTCCAAACAATTTTACGACCAAACAGTCACCATCAAAGAAGAAGATGTGTCCCCAACATTAGCAAATGTTGAGTATAGCATTAACCCATCGCAGCCCATTACATGGGCTGCCCAACAGTACATGGAACCTAATGCCAGCAATATTGATATTGCTACTATTACTCAATTGTGAGATATCAAATCAACCATTCCAAGATTCAAATTGTATGGAAAACTATTTGAATTCCGCTTGTAGAATAACATATAGGAAATGAGTGAGAAGGAGAGAATACATTATCAGGAAGTGTAAAATATTTTAGTGGTATGTTTTTCTAAATAATTTTGTAGAATATTTGAAATAAATTGTTCCATTGAAATGTATACCTTAAGTTCTATATTTATTTATAATAAAGCTTGAAAAATTTATTTGTTATTCATAAAATTAATTGTAATTATAAATATAATTCAATATAAATAGTATTAATTTATAAATCGTCTGTGTAGATTATTCTGTACCTTTTCATATTAATTTATTTTGGAGAATATTTTTAGATTTAGTTTTCGATATTATACTACATGAATTTTAAGTGCAATTTGTATGAAATGTTTCAGAATGCAATATAATACAATGTATGTTTGTACTCTGATGAATAAATATATAGAGAGGAGTGAATGATAATTCTTCTTATTTCTATCTAGTTTCACACAATGACCTAAAATAGATAGTATGCAACAAATCTAGTACTCTAAAGTTGAACTGAAAAATTCTAATAAATTCATAATAACCTGTGGCAATTATGGAGGTTTTCCTTATAAAATAAAAATCATTTTCATAGATATTTTGATGTCATTTTTCATATAATCCATATTGACAGTAATAACATTTTTCATTAGGGTAATCTAATGAAGTAGTCAACATCGTTAAAATGCAATATGAGTTTAATTGTCAATCTTGGCCTTTTCAATACGGTAATTATTACTGATATAATCTCTGAAAATATGATCAATGGGTTATTGAATTCGGACTGACGTCTGCAAAGATGCCGTAGTTCTAGCAGTTAACAAATTCAAAATATTATGCATTAATATAAATAAAAATGGTTTAGTTCTTTTATCAATAATTCATCACACTTTCCTAAAGAAAACGAAATTCTTTTTTCATAACAGATCCTTGATATACTCCAAAAGATACATCGACGATAAATCCGGAGAACGTGCAGGCTTTACCTTATTGGCCTCCTAGTTCCAGTCTGGATTAGCAACGGCCAAAGCTAGATGAAATCTTGTTAAAATAGATATTTCTTTTTCCAGCAAGGGACAGTTCCATCAATATCATATCATACCCATACGTTAACACAGAATTATATTTCAATTCTCATCATACACTAGAATTTCTGCTTTGACGTTGAATATTAATTTGGCGATGTGATTTATTTCTCAATAATTTAGCGATTATCAAGAAAAACAAAATTTTAGATAAAGTGTACTAACATACGAAACTTTGCCTCTTTAAATATTACGTTTTGGTATGGGCAGATTAGTAGCTGCGACCTAGTTACTATTGGGGCACAACCTACCTTTAAGTACACTTTCAAACTCCATCCTTCCTATAAAGGCTAGAAGCTTGGTGAGTGATAACTTGATAAGAGCAGTGAACCATACATTGTAGGAATTAACGCGCAATATAAATCTGTCCCAAGCTAGGCATTTGCACATGCGGTGTTATTTTGATTTTATAATGTGCGCCAGAGAAAACCGGACAATTTTTTCCGTTATAACTTTTAGAACTAGATCATTCGTTCTTGCTTCATTGAAAAGCCAAAGACTAGGTTTCAGAAATTGTATCGAAATTTTACTTCCGGCGAAACTAATATGGCCGACTCATTCGAAAAGGAGCAATATTTCAAGATCGCTGGAAAGTTTCTTATCACTAAAAAATTCGAATGAGGAATTCAGTCTGCTCTGAACAATTTGTCATATTGATCTTGAAAATATTACAATAATTGGTGAAAAAAGTAGCGTGGAGAATTTTTTCATTCTGATTTTCAGCTGAAATCGAAACTAAACCTAAAAACCTAAACCTAACTTTGATTTCTGGTCGAATTCAAAATGGCCAACTTCCTCAAATATATTAATAATGTAATAATATAATAAAAAATTTTTCGCGTTCGTAATGAATCAACTGAAACCTCTGAACATAGACTGCATGCATTAGCTCTATGATAAAAAAAGAATAATGAAATCACATCGAGTTTTAGACGACATATGGTATGAATTCGAATTTCATCTTGGTGTTGCTTGTTTTTGACGTTCGAAATTGTTAACAATGGTTTTTATAAATGAGGATAAGCGTTTAATTGAATATTTATTTGTGCGTGGCTATGATTTTGAGGAAATATTTCGGACAACAGGGTCGTTAAGAAGATCAGGATGAATGTTTCCCAAATATCTCAGAGATGCCAACTATTAAAAAGTTCTGCGAGAATAATAATATTTTATTTAACAAATTACATGAGTAAAAACATTCAACAAAACGAATCAAGTACTCAGAATAGAATACGACCTCCATTGGCATCCACAACCATATGCATTCATCTTCTCCAGCTCTCTATAGTTCTCGAAATTACTTCTTCATCAAGATTGTTCCATTATTCTTAAATTTTTTGCCTCAGCTCCTCACAAGTATTGAGAATCATACCATTTTTATACAACTTTCTTCCAAATTAATCCACAGAAAATAGCCACACGAAGTAAGATCGGGACTTTTTGGGGGCCATTGTTCTGGTTCGATGATATCGTCTATTTGTTGTCTTAGATCATCCATAGTATAGTGACTGATATGACATCAGGCTCCATCCTAAAATCAAGTGAAATTCATTTCATTTAGATACATCTAATTTGGGACACCCTGTACACTGACGGCCAGTTGCGAGTGAGAAGCGATTTTTTTGTGATATAATACTAATTGTTCATTTCTTTAACAAACGTAGTTAGAAGAATATGGTACAAATTGTAGATTTCCGAAAAAGGTTTCAACCAATAAAAATCTTCCAAAACGCTACTCAATTTCTCAACCGTTCATCTCAGCTGGTGGCATGTCATACAAAAAGCAGCAATGATTCACCTGCTTGAAAGTGAACTGAGGAGTTGACGACTCAATAGTCGGTAAAATGTTATCGAGAATGATGTGACAATAATTTCCCGAATCTAATCTTATGCCTTGTTCTATAAAAATGATATGACTTAAAGTTCTTCGAAATAACGGCAGAGACCATTACATGCCTGGAAAATTTCTGTCTTTCCCTCTGCGAACGAATTAAAGGCACATTCCTCTTGATTTCATTCGTCGGAATACAAATTTTGTCATTCTGGCTGTTTCTTAGTGATGCAACACTGAAAATTGTCTCGTCTGTCAATCAGATATTTCAAATTTGTCTGCGTGTTCTAGATCTATTTAATATATTTCTTCATCGCTCGAATCTGCGATCTTTGACAGCTTGAGTCAATTGAAAATTATAGTGCCTCTGCAAATACTTTTGACCAAATAGTGTCTTATTATTCTTCTCACATAGGTTTTCGAGATTTGGCATCTCTGAGACATTTCGGAAACAGTCAAGCTGGTTCCTGGAGTTCTGATAGGGCTGACTGCTAACGCAGAAATTCGCTGAATTTTATCCTGAAATTGTCAACTGAGTTTCTAATACAAAAAATGTAGAGTTGATGCTTGAAAACAGATTATGAAATAGGCGAGTACCTGTGTTCTAACAGCTCTAGCTGCACCAGTGTACCTGATCTTCTTCCTAATGACCCTGTTGTTCGATGTTTTTCCTCAAGATTATAGATTGTACTTCTTTTGTAATTAGGGTCTGAAAATTGGAGTAATATTTGCCTAGCAGTATAGCCACGCTCAAATAAACATTTAATGAAAGGCTAATCCTCATTTGTTAAAACCATTGTCAACAATTTCAAACGTCAATAACAAGTAACACCAAGATAAAATTCGAGTTCAAACCACATGTCGTCTAAAACTCGATGATATTTCATTATTTTTTTTTATCATAGAGTTATTGCAGGTAGTCTATGTCCAGTGGTTTTCTCTGGCGCACCCTATACATTCTTCACACATAATCTGTACCATGGGTTCTCTATCAGGTCTAGCCCAGAGGCTTTTAGCCAAGCCTAAGCTCTTGCATTGGAAGGACCAATGATATCAGATTCCTGTGTAGCTCTGTCTGAGCTGCAGTACCCTCAGGTCCAACCATAAGATATTTTCTATCCTTGTGGTCTCCATGCAAATAACGAAGACTGGTTTAGTGAACCCCATGGTATCATCGCGAACAACCAATAGGTCCACCATCTTATTGTATTCAATGCCCAAGTAGCTCATGACCCACAACAGGCGAAGCATGTTTCTTACTCCCAAGAAAATGAGGGTCGACTGTGTTGAATAATTACAACTATTGTATGAATATAAAATGGCTTGTTATAAAAAAGCGACCGTGCGGCAAATTGGAACTTTGAATATTAATGTGGCAATGTGGATTAAAGTCAGATCACCAATATTTATTTTGGTGATTAAATACTCCATCACTACTGAAATTTACTTCATAAGACCAAATTGTTTCTCGGAAAACTAGTAATTTATATCTATTTTTGTTAGCGCTTTTAGATACCTCTGTTTCCATTTCAATATTACCATGGTTTATGAGTTGTTTCCTCGAGTTATCGAATGCCCAGAGTGGTCAAATTTTGATGTATTTGTACGGCAGCTATGTGAAATATTGCAGATAGGGAAGAATTAAGTTCCTTCCCTCGATCTCATTTTCAGGGACTAGTTTAGTGGTACCTACATTCTTTCTTTCCGTTTTAGACTTATTGAAAATTTCTAGAATTTTGAGAGAATCGTTCTTCGCGGATTTATTGATCATCATCATAAAAATTGGTTTGACAGTCAACAGGCACATTTTTGGGTAAATAGAGTGGCTCATTCAGAAGATCAAGAAATAAAAAATTGAATCAAAGTGATAGAGAGGAAGCAACGATCGAAGTGATAGGTGCTGTTATGGCCAAACCTTCAATTTCGATTAGACAATTAGAAGCAAAAATACGAATTTCGAGACGTTGGTTGCTCGGCATTCTGAGGGAGACCAGTTTAAACCCTACAAAATGCGAGTCTCCCAATTTCTGCAGCCAGGGGATCCCCCTTGCCGACTAAATTTCTGCAATTGGTATTTACGAAATATTCAAGAAAGCTCAGACTTTTTTAGAGAAGACATATGGACAGGTGAAGTCCGCAGCACTAGGGATGGGATATTCAATGAACATTTGTGGTCCGATGTAGATCCTCTACGCCATATTGATGAGCAGCATCAAGTAAGATATGGTTTCAATGTGCACTGAAAGATAGTCGCCTTTTGGCATTTGAAATTTTTAATCAAAATTTGAATGGAACGCTTTATGAAGAAATCATCAACATTGATATCATTGAAGGACTTCACGATCAACTTCCGTTAGCACAAAGATCAAATATTTTTTTTCGAGACGATGGTTCCTCTTTCCACCAAACGGGCCATCACTGATCTGTTGAATTTTGGAGATAATTAGATAGGAACTAATGGTCCTGTGAGATGGCCGCCTCGTTCCCCTGACTTGACGCCACTAGATTTTTCTTTCAGGGGTCATGTTAAGGATTCTCTCTACAAAAGGAACAGTAACAATTAAGAAGAGTTACAGACATTCAGGGTATGCTTTGCTTCTGTTAGCAATATTCATATATACAATGCCTGCCGTAGTATTTCTCGGCGGTGTAATTTATGCATTGAAATCAAAGGCAAAACTTTAGAATATTTCCGATAAATTAGTTGCCCCTATTTGTATCGTTTCTTTTAAGGATTTTCATATGTGTTTTCGGTTTTCGTTTGAGAAAAGTTTAATGTCTTAGGTCTTGTTTTTCATAATAATATACTTATGCGTTACGTAGATTCCTCGAGATGGCAAGTTTCGAGTTTCAAAAAAGTTAATGTTCGTTTGTGTTTCGATTTATGAAGAGTGATTGTGGAACTCTGAGACCACAGTTTATTACTATGTTCTAAATCGAATTAAACCATTAAAATAATCATGATCTTCAAAAGAATCTTTGAAATCTGTGGTTTTCAGTGATAGAACAATATGAATCGTTGATGGGCCTGCACCTTATGAATGGAATTGAGGAAATTTCAGGTTTTTCTCGGAAAATAGGTATTGAATGCAGTAATTGTCTACAAGTGTTATATATTTCTGAAAACGAAAAAAATTGCTGCATCCATTTGAGGTAAAAACTCCTATGGTTTATGTTTAGAAAAAAAAGGATGTTTGCATTAAAACTCGAAAAACTGCTGAGCTGAAAAAAATTTTCTTACAGCACTGTTTTCTACTTAAAAAGTGCCTGTAGAATGTTCAACCAACTTTTATGTAACTTTGATGATCGAGATTTCAGCGATGGACGGAAAGAGGTATCAGCAAGAAAATTTCACTACTAAACTAGTCCCTGAAAATAAGATCGAGGCAGGAGGGTTCAGTTTTCTCCGTTTGCACTATTTCTCATAGCTGCCGTACAAGTACATCGAAATTTATCCACCCTGTACAGGCTGTTTAAAAAAGGCACGAGAATATTTAAGGATGAGATTGCTGAAAGCATTTCATTCTTTTAAACATACGTCCACAAATACGTCAGTACCGTTTACAGGGTGTTAAAGTTTAATCGAAAGATGAGTTAAACTTGAATTTTTCATGGACCACTTGAGGTAGTGAGGTGAAATTTTGAAAATGTCGAAAACTATCAAAGACGTATAATTTTCATTACAAAACAATATTTTGGACTTACCAATGGTGCGCGTATGGGCACAACGCCGATTATTCTCGAGAAATAAACAAGAAGGCCACAGATATTTTAAGAAATTGAGAATATATTTTGGAATTTTCAATTCTTTTCAAGAAAAAGCTCTCGTGATTTTTTTGTACGACGCCAAGTTTTCGAGTAAGAAAATGTTGAATAGAATATGAAAAGAAAGTCCATACATTTCATTGTACGACAAGTAGTCTTTAAGGATTTCAAAGATTTAAAGAGCAATCGTATTGTGTTTCTTTTCATCATTAAATAACCTATGTTTGAAAATCAAAGATTTCATTCAAGGGCAAAACAAAGAATCTGGAGTATTACCAATAGTTCTTAAAACATTACAAATGCTGTTCAAAGTGATTTCCTTCAGCTCAGATGCTAGAATTCAGTCTTCTTATATTTTGGCAAATTCGTTTAAAAACATCAGCATCTGATATTATCGATTTGCACCCAGCGATGATTCCATCTCCTCATAATTTCAAGTCCTGTAATCACCAGGTGACGAGATTCAAAACCTAGTATCCGTTCCATGGCTGCGAAGCAAAATGCTCCAGTTATCATCATGTTTGTCGTTTTCTGCGATTTAGAGAGATTGAGTTCGGATTGCTTTTCAAGACTGCTTTCCTACCAAATAATGTGGCCATGTAATAATGTAATAACGTGATCTCACCACTATCACATACATCGACTGACGTTGCTCTGAAGTAAACCAAAACCTTTGCTTCCTCTCAAACCGGAAGGATCATTTCGCCCTGAATCGAGGGTTATACGAATATCCTGATTTTCTAAGTGAATGGTACTGAAGGGGCGGTGTGGGATTTTATACTAAATTTGCACTATCATACTACCCCTGAATTGCTGAAATAGCCTGCTTAAGTTTTCGGAACAGAATTACCGTCAGCGTACGATTATACATAAACATCAAGTGCCCCTAGTATTTCCAGAATATCATTAACCTGCAAGGACTACAACAAAGGAGATAGTACTAGTTCCTGAGGGCAGCCGCTTTCAGCAGCTAAACAGTTTACTTTCCCTTTTAGGAAATTGTTAATCACTCAGGCATCAAACATGTTGCTCATCCATTCTGCAATGATATTTGGTACTCATCTGGCTCTTGCTGCTCCACATAGTGAACTAGTAGTGAGCTGCATTAAATGCACCTTCTATAGCTACGAAGACTGCATCTGATGTCTTCTTGCGGTCCAGAGACTGAGTGGTCCTTCTGACTAGATTATTGAGTGCCAGATCAGTGGACCTTTCTAAAAGACGTATTTATGCTTATTTAGAGGCTTCATCGAAAATATCTCAAGTATTGATGATTCCATCCGACACCTTCTCCAAGGTTTTCAGAGTGAAAGACATTGGACTTATCAGTGGAAGGGTTACGAGTGTAAGTTCGACTTGCCGCACCAAAGTATATTCGATAATGTGAGGTAAAACCTCATGAACCATGTTACACTCTTCGTCCCATGGTAATGGTAATGTGAAGCAGTCGATGGAGAACACACAAAAATGGAGATAAAAGGTAGTTCTGCTGACAACCCATCAATTTCGAGGAGAAAACCTGTAAAAAATAGGGGTATCTAAGAATCGATCGTTCAGTATTCTCTAGAAAAAGAGAGATAATCTTCACAGAAAAGGAAAATCCGAGTTTTTGCAGCCAGGACGTTTCCAACGACGACTAGATTTTTGCCCCATGGTTTTTGCAGGATCTCAAGAAAATCCGTAGATTTTCCGAGAAATAATTTAGACTGATGTAGCTCAAATTAGTAGTGATGTTCAATCATCAAAATAAAAATTGGTTATCGGCTGTACGGCATGATCACTTCGTTATCACGAATGATATTAAATTCCCACACTAGTTGTGACCTGAAGAAGAAATATTAAATATTTCATCTGAATTGTCATTGCAGGAATTGATTTTCGTAGTATCATAATGATAGAGCACAACATACCCAAGCTTTTTTAATAATTGAATGTAGATTTTGTGAATAGACACAGAGTTACTAGAGATAATTCAGCAAAGAATTGTACAATTTTTGATGTTTAATGAAACCAAGTCTTCTATAAAAAATTTTTTGGGAAGGAAGAAATTCTCTCTTTAACGAAATCAAAGCTGCCTATGGCTCATATTTGAAAAGGTGCAAGTTTGCATCATAACTCAAAAGCCGCAGGGCGAATAGAACTAATTGCGCATAGGTCTATTCTATGTAAAAAATTGCCTGCAGAATGTCAAAACAATTTTCACTTCAAAGACATCCGAGATTCTCATTTCGAAAATTTTTCAAAATATGTAAATTACTCGACAACATAAAAACAAAGCTTAGGTATGTGCTCGGCCAGGAATTCGTCACGCAAAAATAAAACGTGGAAGGGGGGGTTCTTTCAGCACGAAAATGTCGGAATCTGCCCATCTTGAACATATACGCTGTATAAAGTTGAAAAAAATGCATTTGAGGAAGGAAAATTCTCAATGTGATCATATTTCAAAAGTCCACGATTTCAAAATGAACAATCTTTTACAAAGTTGGATAGTTATTTACTCTAAAAAAATAATAAAATTGAAATGTTTTCATTATTAAAGCGTCTAAATAATTTGTACGAACTATTTCAAAACATACATTTTACTCAGTATATTACCTATTAAATTATTATAGCCTTTTTAATTCAATCCATTCCTATGAAGAAATGTTGAAGAAAAAGTTGAAAGAAAAAGTTGCGTTTTCAACAAAAGAAGTTCCAGTTTAGAAAGTATGATTGTTGACAAAGTTAAGAATATTTACTCAACAGCTCGATTGAAGCCTAGAACTCTAGGATTTTAAAAGTTATGAGGTGAAACAGGGATTCCAAAACTGGAATTCTTCGCTTCACAGTTTCATCAATTCTTTATGAATTTCAATATTTAAATCCTCAAAATAACCAAAACGAATTGAGTTTCAGATTCCATGGATCAAATTCAGTATTCCGAGAAAAATTCCGGCGAATTGAAAATGTAGTGTACCTTTGAACCAGTCGGCCATTTTGAATTTCACCGAAAATAAAATTTGATGCAAATTCTTGTATTCCATCATCATTTGACATTCCAATGAATATAAATGAAAGCTTTAACTTAATAATTGTGGAAGTCTTAGGTTATGAAAGCATATTCGGTTTTTGGGTACCCCCTATACATAGGATATTTCTTTAAAGATAAGTGACCTGATAATGATTTCCGGTATTAACCGAACTGTTGCCATTTTAAAGACTGTTCAATTGATTTAGTTGTTTCCTGAGTACGCGGACCAGCTACTTATGATGGTGATTCCTCAGATTTAATGAGTTAAATATGATTGCTCAAGGCGCAGACAAAATGCAGATTTTATTCTTTACTTCTTCAAGAGTGAAAATACAATCAGCTCGAAATTCTGACGAAATTTTGAGTTTGAGATGGGGTTTCATATTGTCTTAGAATTTGGATTGAATCCGCATCCACTTTTCGTTTTTCTAATGTTAGAAAATGTTAGATAATGTAAGACACAAAGGACCACGCACAAAATGCACTAAAAATTGCATTCATTGAAAGTTCACCAAATTTTCGTCAATTGTACTTCGAAACACCATGATTACAATTCTGCAATAAGGAACACATCTCAATGAATTCGTTTCTGAGATACAGGCTGTTTAATTTTGATGGAATTGAAGCGGATTTTTCCTAACTCCCCTCTTTTCAACTGTAAATTCTGTTGAGAGTAGTTTTGAACAACAAAAAAAATATTTTTCAACTGGGAGGTCATAAAAGTGTTGATAAATGCATTGGAAGTCCTGTCTTTGTATACAGGGCGGACCATAACAAATAGTGAAATTGATAATGGAATATCTCAGTTTTCTTTCAAAGGAAAACTACAGAACGGCATGAATTTATTAGAATCTTCACTTCGAGCGTTCTTATGCTAGAGATCACACAACTGTGACACTCCTTGAGTTTACAGGGTATCTCGTGAATGTCCGAATATCGAAAAAAAAAATTATTTATTGGGGGAATTTTTTTTTAATGAAAACATCATTGAATTTCAATGCGAAATTATAGTGCGAGTGTTTGTGTGTGTCCGTATGATTCTCAATTCTTTGTTTCAGATGATCTTGATATACAGGCTGTTTGAGTTCTATGGATTTGAAGTGGATTTTCACCAACTTCACTTTTTCAACATACAGTAAACTCATGAATGTCTTACATTTCATTTTGTAGAAAAATAGATGGAATGTTTGAGGGTAGTGCATCTGTAGGCATGTCTGTGTGGGAGTCAGTGTGTGTTTATATTTTTATGTATGTGAACTGTATTGTATGTATACTACGAATTGTTATTTTCATTAACTAAATTCTCTCCAAAATTCCTTCTCCAGCGACATCCGACGCGCAGACAAGGAGAGCGTTGCTGGGATATTCGGTATTCGGTTGGTGTCTTGCATATCCCAAAAACCAAATGACCTTGCTATGTGAGCACGAGTTCCCAATGTTCTTGATCCTCTTCTACAGGTGCAATAATAACAAGTAATTGGCTTTCTATTTTCTTCTTCTAACAGATCTTCTGGCCGAGAATATGTTATCCAGATTGCGGAATTCCTATGCCGAGAACATACTCAAATCATTATGAGATTTGGGTCCTCTCGATGGATAGCCAATTCGAATATCTCACTCTCATCGCGTAGGAGCTTGTCTTGGTATACTGGGTGTATCACATAAGGCTTTACATGGCTCGAGAGAAGATAGACGTGACTGAGATGATTTCGAAACAACCCCCTGAGGAGCTCAGATATACAGGCTGTTTTCTGAATTTCGTTTAATATTCAAAAATTCACAACTCTTCAACTGTTACACCGAATACCAAGAAATTCGGCACACAGGATTACCTTTGCAGGATATCCAAAGCGGGACATAAACGTCGAAAGTTTCAGGACCAGACTAAATAAATGTACAAAATTGTGTTTGGAAAGATACAACTTTCTGTATAATGTTTTTTCAATGATTTGTTCACTGTTACTCGAACCGCATAAACAGTGTGTACAAACTATGTAATAAAATTTTTCGACACCATTGAAATGGCCTTGAAATAAATTTTTGCTTTTGTTGAATGACGAAAAATCCATCTGAAAGAAGTTTGTTTTCGTTTCTCACCAGAAATTTACGTGTTTGAAACCTGTATATGAATATATATATATATATATATATATATATATATATATATATATATATAAATTCTATTTTACTGTAGCGTCATTTGAGATCTCAGTTTTTCCTGTTTTATCTGTGTATGGTCTTTGACTCATAATACAGGTCCGGACTATTAGTGGAATATTTTATTGTTCATATTATAAAGACTGTTGCTATCAAAATGCTGGAAGAATTAATAAATGAATGATAATTTCTCGGCGTTCTGTTATAAATCTGACTTTTCAAAAAGAAATTTGCTATTTGGCTATGGCAGTTAGATATCTATTAGTCGCCAAAGAAGAGGTATACTGTTTAATTTAAACCAAGTGATCCGTGCTGAATAAATTAATGATTATTTAAAATAATGGAACTTCTGAACAAACTGATACTAAGTGTATGAGCATCAAATAATTTCAGTCGTTTCAATACTTTGTGAATTTTTGAAACAAGCATAACCTTTCATTCTTTATAAGAACCATCTCGATCCATTTTTAGTTTCAAATCACTGAAGCAGTCTTAGGTACTCATATCTATGACAGCGTTCTATACTTGTCACCATAGATCTTCTGGCAGTAGGTAGACTTATGTCAGTATGAATAATTTTAAATTCGAAAATAGTAGTTTGTCGTTCTTTCTCTGAAAAACCAAATTTTAGGTATCTTAATTAACCGAAATGCCAAATTCTCTAATGAAGAATATGCTGATATTCTGTTCGTCTATGGATATTGCGACGGCAATGCCCAAGCTGCGGTTAGATAATACCAAACAAGATTTCCGAACAGAAAACTTCTAGCCATGTGACTTTCAGCCAAACTTACCAGTTTTCGAGAATTCATGGGAAATGTCCATCTGCGGAGAAAAAACGTGATCGCCATGGAAATATTGATAACGATAACAAGGTCATTAACAGAGCAATAAAGAATCCTTCCATCAGCACTCGAAGGATCGGAAGTGAAATGAGCATGGCGCACATGAAAGTATGGAGAATTCTGCATAAAGAAAAACTACACCCCTATCATCTTCAACCTGCACAATGTTTGGAACATGGGGTTGAAATTCAGCGATTGGACTTCTGCAATTATATTATCAACCATAGAAGATCCATCGGTAGGATATTTTTTACAGACGAATCAATGTTTACGAGAGATGGAATATACAATTCTCGTAACAGGCATTTATGGTCCTATGAAAATCCGAGGGCTATCTTGAAGAAAAGATCACAATATAAATTTCCAGTCAATAGTTGGTGTGCACAATAATCGACTAATGGGACCTTATGTTTTCAATGAAACTCTTAATGAGGAACGGTATCTCTAATTTTTGAGAAACGACTTGCACAGATTAAACCCTCATATCACGGCTTAGAAGCCGAATTTTGTTAAATTTTTCAATCAATCAAAGAGAAGTGAAGTTAAAAGTTGTAAAACTGGTACTTGATTAAAGATTATGTTAACTAAAATGACGAATCTATCAGTCACAAGACGTACCCAAGTGTGTATCGAGCATTCGTGAAAATAATAATCAAAGTGTCAAGTCCTCTTCTAGCAAATCCGGAGCCAACCGAAAATTATCCAAATATTGATTTGAGTAAAATCAGTGATTTGAATCAGAATTTACGAATGACTGAAGAACAACTTCAACAAGTGAGTATTCCTAAGATTTCTCGCAATAATTGCACATTAATATATAGAAAACCTCAAATTCTGAATTTGTTCTAAACCAAAATAATTTATTTTTCAGGAGGAAATGTGGAACGTCAATGAACATCTTACAGAAAACCGATTCCTAGTGGAAACAAGTAATTGTAAGTATTTTTATTCGTTCAATTTATAAATTCATACAGATATTTCTGCAACAGTTGGGGTATCGTAACTACTTTATAAAGTTTAAGATACTCCAAGCATTTTAGTGATTTATCTATTATTGTTGATTAATTGTAATGAATACTAAAAATTAGAATCAGCATAACAAATGATTATGTTGATATCATAATAACTCGTAAACTAACTAAGTATATTTCTTTCCAGATAATATTAACCAGCCCGTTTCTACTACTGCACTACCAGTGGGTAAAACGAGGAGAGTCCGCATTGAGGTTTCTACTTTACAACATGAAGAATTACAGATGGAATTCCACCAGAACAAATATATAAGAAGACCACGGAGGATACAGTTGGCTCAGACGCTCAATTTAAAGGAGCGTCAAATAAAAATATGGTTTCACAACAAAAGGATAAAACACAAGAAGGAGCAGAAATTGGACTATCTTTCGCCTCCTACAAATAGTCCATCTTCAACATGTAGTGATTCATCTGTGAATGTAAGACGGCGCAAAAAATGTGACGATCGTCGTATAGCTTCGGCTGGCGCCCCGAACAATCCGAATCAGCAAGCATATGTTGCTGATTTGAACATATCGGGATTTTATTCTGCACCTTCTTCCATATTGATGACGAATAATCAAGGATTGGATCCTGCCCAGGTCAACTACTATCAAGTAACTGTTCCTCATCCATACGTTCAAGGATGGTATTCAGCATCTTGTACTAAGTTTGACGCCCATTAACACATGAATGTTCCCCAACCAAACCTACAAGAATTAATTCTTCCAGCTGCAACAGAGTACAACTGGGAAGGGAATGGCGTTTCGGCTGACATTTTCCAATCGAACGAATATACTATTCCCGTGCAATATACGGAGTATAATCATAACAATTTTTTCAACCCGGCAGTACGAATCGGGGAGGAGGAAATATTTTCAATGAATAATTTGAGCTCCCCAAGTGTACCATCGGATATTCAGCATTTTAACTATGGAAACAAATGATATTACAACAGTTATACCTTATTAACCAATATACTGAACCAGTTATTTAAATTACATGTAATTTTATTGAATTTCGCTAATAAAATATCTCATTGTAGTCCAACAAAATATTCTTGCATCATTTTAACAATAAAATTCGAATTATGTCATATTAATTGAATAGTATCTTTTGCATAAGTTGTTTAGTGTAAATATTTGAAAAATAAATTCATTTTAAAAGCTGAGAGTGTTTTAATACTTTTATCTCATATTATTTTTATTCATTCATTTTAAATGCAAATTTCAATACTGTTCATAAATATAATCTAAAATATCATAAGTACACTAGCATTGTGATAAATAGAATCGAAATATATTTTTTACTTGAGCTACCACAAATACCCTCCAAATATTAAACAACTCTAATGAATTCAGCTCATTGAATTTAGCAACTCTTTAACATCCCCTACCTGATAAGGTTTGCATGGTAGCTCGTAGATAAGTTCTTTTCTAAAATTACTTTTCAAAACATATACTTAATTATATACAAGTAAACAATCTCTTAGGCGTTAAAATACATAGTGATGAAATAAAGAAATCTGCTATAAATTACGATATCATAAAGATTCGCAGAGTTGCACATTTTTACCTCATAAATCTTCTTAATTACCTCATAATTTCGCATATTATTACTTCAATTTGTTGAGGAGTTAGTACTTTATCACAAATATTTTTCTTCTACTATACAAACAATATGAAAAGTATTCGTATTATATTATTTACGTGTGCTAAGAACATTTGATTGAATGAAACAATAAATCAACATATTTCGAATTTTTCTATTGAACAAATTTTGTGATTCTTAATAAATATTTGCCATCGAAATCTGAGATAAGCAGCCTAGTTTCGAATAGATCCAAAATTTCGAGTGAGGTTAGACCTTAACCCTGTTTTCTTTTAACTTTTTAAAAAATCACATGTTTTCTGTATCTGTCTCTGTTTTTTTTTTGATATTAATTATTAAACGTAATTCGATGGTTCTATTCACATGGAAAAAATTCAGCTATTTTGCCGGTATTTCTTTCGATTGTCGTGATTTTAAGCTCAAATTCTATATAAAACTATCCCACTTACGGAGACATACTAGCACAAGATTTTTAACACAAAATTATAGGAAAACATTCAAGGCGATTTTTCTTCCAGGTTATGTCTCTGTGACTTTTAAACCCTTTCTGATACGCTAATGATGTACTCCGCGAGCCAAAGGTAATTATTTGTGCAATCGAGAGTTTTTTGTCTTTTGCATTATATCCGTACCATCTCTCATCGCTTTCGAGATAAAATTCGTCGAAATATTTTTCGAAGTCAGTGAAGTGTTTTGAAATGAGAGATATTTCGACGAATTTTCTATCAAAGATGGATAGAAATAAGAAATTAGAAAAAGCAAGAAAACAAAACGTTTTTGAATCAAACAAATAATCAGATTTGATTTACAGAATACGTCAGTAGCGTATCACAAATAGTTTAAGGACCAATAGAAAGTATGACCCAACAAAATATCACCCTGCATCCTTTTATATAATTTTCAAAAATAATTGACCTATTCATTTTAATTTTTCATACAAGTCGGTGGTACACCACAAAAAGTTGGGGAGAAAAAAGAACATTGAAATTGGAACATAATTGAGTAGAGAAATTGCAGTAAAGTGTTTCAAGTTTGATAGAAGACTTGAGATTCATGTCCACGACTTAGCATATCGCTGTTTGCACCACTTTACATGTATCTGAAAAAGAGAGAAAGAAAGAGGACATATTTTTCTCTAACTATAATATTTTAACTAGGAAATATGCAATATCTTCGAAGTTCGATCGCATAATTGTATAATTAATTGAGCTAACTTGATTTCAATTCAACAATTTTATGATGTTTAATGAATTGATTCTCATTTTTTTCTGTGAGAAATACCAAATACCACAATGTGTATTTTTATTTGGTACATTATCTGATAATTTTATTCCATGAGACTCATTCAAACTCACAGATAGGAATTAGTTAGAGCGCAAATTAGCATCGCGTCACAACGAACAACACTGCCAAATTTCAACAAAATCTCATCTCAGAAATATGAATTAAAAACCAATTCAGTTTCAACTTTATCATCCTGTATTCTGAAAACTAGACTTCAAGATTGTTGAAAGTAACTTCGCGGCAACTATTTAATTCATTCAACATTTCCCACATAGTTTCCTGTAAATTATCCATCTATCAAATAATTTTGAATCTAAGAATTGATTAACTCTTGAAGTTTATAGATAGTCGTACCTGCTCAAGTTTCTAAAGGGAAATTCCCACTTTATAGAGGGGCATTGTTGTTCACATATCATCTGAGGAGATTTTCAACTGCGATTTCAAACTAGAGGAAATACCTAATTACCGGAGATCAAAGAGGTATATTCAGCTTTAGCACAAAACATCCCTTCGTCATATTTCTTTAAATTATATCTTTAGTTATAATCATGGGTTTTCCGTGACCTCAAGAACCAAGTACAAGACTTGAAATTTAAAGCTTTGAAATAACCTTCTTCCTTTCTAACACTAATGAATACGAGAGTGTTTTGATATACCTAATAAGAGTAGTAAAATACTTGAATCGTATTTTTTGCCTAACGTTAACTTATTCGTTCGATAATTCTGTCTTGTATCTTCAATTCGTTTTTTCTTGAAATTGAAGTTTTTTTTTAGTAATGAGCACCACAATGGACCAATTTCTCTTGTCGAGCCATTCGCCATATCCTAAAATGAAACATATAACTAAATACCCACTAGTGATCAATTAAGCTATTCTACATTAGTAAATAGATATTAATCCTCTGTTAAGTCTCTATTAATTTCGACACATTTGTCGTACCTCGGCGAATATTCTGATTCACTAGTCATACTTCTATAACATACCGCATTCCTGTTACGTGGCCTTGACTTAGAAAACTTTTCTTTGAACGTTATATATAGTTTTATCAGCAGATTCAAGGGGCCAGTGTATTAGTCTATTGAAACTTATCCAGCTACTGTGGAAATAATTTTTATATTAATTTTTTTCATTTTAGTGTCGAACGCAAAACGAAAAGAAATGATTTGATCTTTTCACACTTAAAACATCGTGGAAATCATTCAGGAGTTAATATTCCAAAAAAGACCGGAAATCGATCCGTATTATTAGCGAAGAAGAAAAGCTTAATTTTCCTTCGTTCAAAACAATGAATATGATCATTACAATTATTTATCCTTTGAAGTTAGAGAAGAATTAATATCAGAAGCAGAATTCCATTTCCCCTTGCTTCATCCCGGTTTCAAATGTTTTTAGAAAGTTAGATTTCATGGTTTGATTCTGTTTTTCTTCAATCAAACTGCTTTCTGGTCATTTAATATTCCCCAAAAGGATCTCAATAAGAAACTGGAGTATGTACTTTACCATATAATTCACTATGTATAGATAAATTTTATGTTTTATTTTCAAATGAGCAATTCTTGAAAATACAGTGTGATAATTTTGGATGGATAAACCTTTATAACTCGGGTATTTATTTTCGATTGATTATGAATCTTATTGTCCATTTCAAGGCCTACTTAAATTTTTTTCATCCTGAATTTACAAAAACAATTAAAATTTTTAGTTCAAAAATCAACTCAAATGGGACATCATATCAAATATATATATATATATATATATATATATATATATATATATATATATATATATATATATATATATATATATATATATACAGAGTCTACTATAAAAGGTGCTAAACTTCTGTAAGTGATAGTACAAGTCATTTGCAACAAAAAGTGTATATATATATATATATATATATATATATATATATATATATATATATATATATATATATATATATATATATATATATATATATATATATATATATATATATATATATATATATATATATATATATATATATATATATATATATATATATATATATATATATATATATATATATATATATATATATATATATATATATATATATATATATAGATTTTCTGAAAATATTCATGAATAATTGAATAATTTTCTTATATCGATTAACAAATTGCGGTGGCACACTATGTACAAGACTTTTGTTTTTCGAATACATGAAATTATTCTAGGAAATTTTCGGTTTGAAACTTATGAAATTGTCATGGCAGCATAAAATTAATTAAATTTAATTCCATAAATTTGAAGAAATAATTTATAACTATAGGTATAAGTTTATTGAAAATTTTTGGTAATTGTGATTTTCAGATATTCAACCTGATAATCAACACAACAAGTATGAGATCTAAACAATTCAGAATGGCGGTTATATTTGAATGTTAAAATTATAAAAATATTTTCATTTTCTTCTCGAATTGAGTATACATTTGATAAAACCACGTCAACGTAAAAGTTATATTTCAAGAGACCCAAATCTAAATTTCTCTTGTCTCCTTGAATACAAGGTGATTAGCGAAGTAACACCAAAAATGCTTAAAATGAGCGATCAGTATCAAAAAAATTCAATAGTTTTAAATTTTAACGGGTCTTGTACGCTATAAACACGTACAAGTCGGTAAACATCCAAATAGTGAACAATGAGGGAATTAACTCTACTCTCTTCCGAAATTTACCTGCTCAAAGCAATACCTTCTGATCTTAGCCGATTGGTCAACAGGTCGAATGATAGGAAAGAGGGTTCAGACGACAACGCCCTCATAACTTCTGAAAATCTTAATAAATATGGAATTCGCAGTGTGAGAAGTTATCAGTCACCAGAAGACCCTGAGTGTGCATCTAGTAGTGATTCAAGCAGTAATAAAAGTGCCAAGATGACTTTTACTTACGATCCAAACTATTTTCAAAATTTTTCTGAAGTTAATGGCTTTAGTTTGTTAGCTTCTCAAATGAATGCTGACGTATCTCCACCACCATATCCTGAACCGAGCGTATCATATTCAAATATCAGTTTGAACGGATTTAGTGATTTGAATCAAGACGCACATACAATTCAACATCAACAAGTAAGTTTTTATTGAGTTTTGTCATTTCCGTTAAAATACATAAAATACATAGTTTAAAAATTCATATGATAATGATAGTAACATTTTTAATACAAGTAATTTTTTCAGGAAGAAACGTGGAATGACATCCTGGCCTACATAGATAGCGAATTGCGTGTTGAAAGTAATATTGGTAAGTTTCAAATCATTGAGAATAAATTCAATATTCAGTATTTTTTCTTACCTTGATGCACCGATAATCGTTTTCCAAAGTATTATTATCAATATTTCTTCATTAATTTCACTTCGTCATTTCGGAAAACCATTAAATATTTCAAATGCTTTTGGTTTGATTTGAACAGTTTTCAAAAGTAGTATCGAAGTTATCATTTATAAAAATTGAAAAATCTTTTAATGAGGAATTAGATCTCGATTGGATCAAACCAAAATAGTTGCCGAAACTTATTTCTTTTCTAAAATGATTTAAGTAATTTGAAATTATCTTCGCCATAAGGTTTCCTTTGCAAATTATTTGTGATTTGTAGATCTCCTAGACTTTATTCTTGACTAGCCAAATCGAAACACTCGTAAACTAACCAAATACCTTCTTTTCAGACAATAACAACAAGCAAATGGTTCAAAATCCTGATATTTCAGTAAGACAAGTATCACCCCCTGGAAGTACCTCAGGTCCAACCAAGAAGAGGGCAAGAACAGCTTATACTAGTAATCAACTCGTTGAACTAGAACGGGAATTTCACAAGAATAAGTACTTGCGTAGACCACAAAGAATACAGCTAGCTCAAACTTTGAATCTGAGGGAACGCCAAATAAAAATTTGGTTCCAAAACCGCAGAATGAAATTCAAGAAAGAGCAGAAGACCAGAAACGTATCACCATCATCTACAAGTCCCAGTTCAACAAATTCAGATGAAACATCATCTGCAAGTCCCAGAAGAAGATGTGATGGTAATGAGCGAATTCCTTCTACAAATGCACAGTATAACCCCAATCAGCAAATGAGTGTACCGCATACAAACATGGTACATGGAATATATCCTCCCTCAAGGGCATATAGTTGGCAGCCAGACAATACGTATGCCGAATACAGTTATCATCCATCAAATGCGATTCCAGTGAATTATGGTCCTCCTATGGAATATAGTTCTCTCAATTATTTTCCTAACTATTTTTACGACCCAACAATCAGCATCATGGAGCCCAATGCCAGCAATGTTGAGATTGCTACTCTTACTCAATTGTGAGATATCAAATCAACCATTCCAAGATTCAAATTGTATGGAAAACTATTTGAACTCCGCTTCTGAAATAACATATAGGAAATGAGTGAGAAGGAGAGAATAAATTATCAGGAAGTGTAAAATATTTTAGTGGTATGTAATTTCTAAATAATTTTGTAGAATATTTGATATATATTGTTCCATTGAAATGTATATCTTAAGTTCTATATTTATTTATAATAAAGCTTGAAAAACTTATTTGTTATTCATAAAATTAATTGTAATTATAAATATAATTCAATATAAATAGTATTAATTTATAAATCGTCTGTGTAGATTATTCTGTACCTTTTCATATTAATTTATTTTGGGGAATATTTTTAGATTTTGTTTTCGATATTATACTACATGAATTTAAAGTGCAATTTGTATGAAATGTTCAAGAATGCAATATAATATAATGTATGTTTGTACTCTGATGAATAAATATATAGAGAGGAGAGAATGATAATTCTTCTTATTTCAATCTAGTTTCACACAATGACCTAAAATAGATAGTATGAACAAATCTAGTACTCTAAAGTTAAACTGAAAAATTCTAATAAATTCATAATAACTTGTGGCAATTATGGAGGTTTTCCTTATAAAATAAAAATCAATTTCATAGATATTTTGATGTCATTTTTCGTATAATCCCTATTGACAGTAATAACATTTTTCATTAGATTACCCTAATGTCAACATCGTTAAAATGCAATATGAGTTTAAATGTCAATCTTGGCCTTTTCAATACGGTAATTATTACTGATATAATCTCTGAAAATATGATCAATGGGTTATTAAATTCGGACTGACGTCTGCAAAGAGGTGCCGTAGTTCTAGCA
Organism: Cryptolaemus montrouzieri; assembly: GCA_013387265.2. Taxonomy (NCBI): domain Eukaryota; kingdom Metazoa; phylum Arthropoda; class Insecta; order Coleoptera; family Coccinellidae; genus Cryptolaemus; species Cryptolaemus montrouzieri. The sequence continues at coordinate 61,569,499 of JABFTP020000124.1, read as the reverse complement.
GTATATAACAAATTCCAAATATTATGCACAAATTAATATAAATAAAAATGGTTTAGTTCTTTTATCAATAATTCATCACACTTTCCTAAAGAAAACGAAATTCTTTTTTCATAACAGATCCTTGATATACTCCAAAAGATACATCGACGATAAATCCGGAGAACGAGCAGGCTACCTTATTGGCCTCCTAGTTCCAGTCAAATTGAGCTGACAAAATCTAATAAATTTATAATAATTTGTGGCAATTATGGAGGTTTTCCCTCATAAAGTGAATATCATTTTCATGGATATTTTGATTTCGTTTTTTCATAAATCCCTATTGACAGTAATAAAATTTTTTATAAGGGTAGTCTAATGAAGTATGTAGTCATCTTCGTTAAATTGCAATATGAGTTTAATTGTCAATCTTGCCCAGTTCAATACGGTAATTATTACTGATATAATCTCTGAAAATATGATCAATGGGTTATTGAACTCGGGATGACTTCTACAAAAAGGTGTCGTAGTTTTAGCAGCATAACAAATTGCGAATATTTGGCACAAATTAATATTAATAAGGATGGTTTATTTCTTTTATCAATAATTCATCACACTTTCCTAAAGAAAACGAAATTTCTTCTACATATAATATCCTTGATAAACTCCAAAAGATACATCGACGATAAATCCGAACAACGAGTGGGCCACCTTATTGGCCTCCTAGTTCCAGTCCAATTATTGCCAAAGTTAAAGTTAGTAGAATCAGCAATGGCCAAAGCTTGATGAAAACTTGTTAAAATAGATATATATATATATATATATATATATATATATATATATATATATATATATATATATATATATATATATATATATATATATATATATATATATTGTAAGTTTGTATTCCAATAAATAAATATATAGAGCAATGAACGGTAATTCTTCTTATTTTTATCAGGTGACGCAAGTGATCAAGAATCAAAAGATGAAACAAACCTAGTAATCTAAAATTGAGCTGAGAAATACTATTGAATCTTTAATAATTTGAGGCAGTTATGGAGGTTTTCCCTAATAAGTTAATTTTTCATATAATCCATATTGACAGTAAAAAAAATTCATTAAGAATAATCTAAATTAAGTTTTTTTATCGATAATTCATCAAAATTCATCCTAAAGAAAACGAAATTCATAACAGCTTTTTCTATATATTCCAAAAGATACATCGGCAACAAATCCGGAAAACGAGCCGGCCACCTTACTGGCTTCGTAGTTCCAGCCCAGTTATTGTTAACACTCAAGTTAGCTGAATGAATTTTGGCCTTGACGTTGAATATGAATATGGCGATGTGGCGATTTAGCGATTATCAAAAGAAAATTCTAAAGAGAACAAAACTTTAGATGAAAAGTTCCTACCTACGAAACTTCTCCTCTCTTAGATATATAGATATTAAATTTGGATATGGGTCTCAAGCTAGACAATTGCACTTAAGGTGTTTGTTCTATTGATTCTACGATCTCGTCGCATAATCGCAGAGATTTCAAGCCAAGCTTGAGCTGTCGCGGTGAGAGGTCCAATGATATTAGATTCCTGTGTATCTCAGTCTGTGTTGCAGTACCCTCGTGTTCAAACAGAGGTTATTTTCCATCCTTGTGGTCTTCGAACCCAGTTTCTGGTCTAGTGAATCCCAAAATAGCTTCGCGGAGGTCCAATAGGTCCACCTTCTCATTGTCCTCAATGCCCAAGTAGTCCGTGACCCTCATCAGACGAAGCATGTTCACTTCTCTCAAAGACGCCAAGGGTTGAACAGTGACAGGGTTGAACAGTGACAGGGTTGAATAGTCATAACTATTGTATAAATATACATTCCTTTGTTACATCAAAGTGACTGAGCATTAATTTGGAACTCATATCGGCTTTGACTTTGAATATTATTCTGGCGATGTGGATTCACATCCTACCACCAATATATTGTTTGGCGATTGAATATTCCATTACATCACAATTGAAGTTAACTTCATCAGACCAATTTGTTTCGGGATAAAATAGCGAATTTTCTTCCGATTTCTGCAGAGGCTAGTTGCAAATATCAAGTTGACGTTCCCAATCTCCTGGCTGAAAAAACTGGTATATTCTCAATTTTTAAGGGTTTTATCTATTTTTCCTAGCGCTCTTAGATACCTCTGTTTCTATTTCAATACTACCATGGAACATGTGTTGTTCCCTCAATTTATCGAATATACAGGGTGTTACATAGAAGTATGTCACAACTTTAGAAGGTAAATCTACGTGTAATTGTAAGGAAAAAAGTTCATATAAACATAGGTCCGAAAAAACTTCGTTTAGGAGCTATAGGGTATTGAAATTTCCGGAAAAAATTGTTTTTTTCTCCAAAACTCCTGCAGTTTTTGAGATATTCAGCCCAAATTTGGAATGCTAGCAATTTTTACAGTCTCCATCAATACACATCCTAAATTTAAACTAGAATCTACAAGGTGTTTTCTTTTCCGGAGCCATGTCTTCTTTTGCCCTTTCAAACTTTTTCACAGTACGCCACTGATCAGCGTACAATCAATTTTCATTCAATTCAGAAATTTTTTTGACAGTTGTAATTTTCTCGTATCTTCTACTGTTTTCGAGTGAAAAATTATTGAATTTGAATTATTTGAATTGTATGTTATTCGCTAAATAAAAAAAATAATAAAAATACTTGATAGGTATGCCCAGAATCTGCTTTCAGTTTGTTAGCTCGTCTTCTGAGACTCAACTTATACTTATTCCATATCATACTAAAAAGAAGAACAATTAAAAACTAAATGAGTTGCTGAAAATGTCCTCCACCTACAAGAATACACTCATTCCTGAAGTATTTCTTATCGCGTCACAAGGGGTTATTATTCGATTTTTCCATTCTTCTACAGTGTTCTATGGAATGGTATAAACTAAACTTTTGAGATATCCCCATAAGAAAAAGTCTAAATTATTTAAGTCTGGGGACCTAGCGGCCATAGTTCTGGCCCACCCCGACCTGTCAATCGGTTGTTGAATGTATTATTCGAGAATTTCCTAGCTTCTCCACTAAAATGTGCTGGTGACCCGTCAAGCATGAACCACATTTTGTTCCTCATCAAAAGAGGCACATCCCAATAATTAGTATTGTGAAAATTTGTGATAACAGTTTCGAAAACTTAGCTTCGTCCGTGAACATTATTTCACTATCAAAATGAGCATTTTCTCCAATTTTGTCTAAGAACTATCGGCAGAAATTCAGTCTTGAAGGAAAATCTCGAGGAAGTAGAGTTTGGACGCGTTGAATATGAAACAGGTACAATAAAAAGTCGTGGAGAATCCTCCAAACTAGAACATGTAAAATAATCGACTGATTTCCAATTTTTCTTGTACTCACATGATGAATCAAATAAATACAATTCAAAACTGCTTCATCAATATCTGCAGTTCTCATAGTTTGAGTTGCACCTTTCGAATGATTATTTGCAGAAAAAGTACCACTTTCCCTCAACCTTCTGTGGATATTTGAAAATGTTCGCCTGTCTGATGCTACTCGATTTGTAAAGCGCACCTGATATAATCGCCTAGCTTCTGTTGAGCAGTAACTGGTTCAACTTTAGAAACTGTCAAAAGAAATAAATAAATGAAGAATATCAGAGCCTACTAGTCATCTTTTTTAATTGGAAGTGCTTTCAATTCAGCGAATGCATACAATCGTTCAATAATTTATTGCTCGAGAACGGTTGGAGATACGAAAAAATTACAAGTGTCAAAAAGTATCTAAATTGAAGAAAGATGATGAAAATTGATTGTACGCTGATCAATGGCGTACTGAAAAAAGTTTGCGAGGGCAAAAGAAGACATGGCTCCGGAAAAGAAAACACCTTGTAGATTTTAGTTAAAATTTAGGACGTGGATTGATGAAGGCTATAAAAAATAGGACTGAATATCTAAAAAACTGCAGCTCCGTAACGATGCTTTGCGGATCTATGTTTTTATGATCTTTTTCTTATAATTGCACTATATTTACCCCCTCAAGTTGTGATATACATTATGTAACACCCTGTATAGGGTGTTTAAAAAAGACACATCAATATTTAAAGAGGTGATTGCTGAAGTCATTTCATGAAAAAAATTGTTATAAATATAGGCCCGCCAATAGTTCGTTACCGATTCACAGGGTATTAAAGTTTAATTGAATCATGAAGTTAAATTTGAAAATTTCGTACACCGCTTGAGATATGAAAGTAAAATTTGGAAACTCACGAAAACTTACAAAGAGACATAATTTTCAATACGAAGCAATATTTTGGACTCACCAATATGGGCATATGGGCACAAAGCCTGTTATTCCCATGAAAAACTAGGACGCTACTGATTAAAAATTATATTCAAATTTTTCAAGACAATAGATCTCTTGATATTGCTTTGTACGACGCCTAGTTTTCGAGCACTAATGTGTTCAAAGGAATATGAAAAATTGATTTCATTGTAAGACACGTAATTTTCGATTTAATGAACTCTCGTACAATATGTCTTTTTATCCTTGAATAACTAATAAATCAAAAGTTTAATTCTAGGAAAAACAAAACTTTTGAGTATGACCAATAAATTTTAAAAAATTACAAAAGCTGTTCAAAGTGCTCAAATGCAAGATTACAGTCTTCTCTCATTAATTGGCCAACTCTTTAATAATCACCAGGATCTGTTCTTAACGAGTTCACCCAGCGATAATACTGTCTCTAGAGTACTCAACATTAGCCACGGGGGTTCTGTGAACCTTAGAATTCAGATAACTCCACAGAAAAAAAACGAATGGGTTTAAGTCTGGGGAACCTGCAGGCCAAAATTGAGGACCACCTCGACCAATCCCGCGTTTTCCATACTCTTGATCACGATCTAGCTGACTAAAATGGGCAGGTGCACCATCGTGCATAAACTACATTCTTTATCTTATTGCCAAAGGTACATCTTGCCAAGATTCTGGAAGGATGTGCGGTACACCTCCCTTGTGAGTCTTCCTGGTCAAATCACTGGAACAATTAGGTAGTCACCCACAATGCTTTCCAAACGTTCAATGAGAACATATGTTGGCAGTTGTTTAAATCGATCTTCATATGTTTATTGAGACTTCTCTTCACGTCATATTTGATTATCATGAAATTTCGTACAAAACTTGCTTCATCTGTGAACAGGATCGCATAAGTGATTGTGGATTTTGAATCAACTTACGCAAAAGTCGTTGACTATAGGAAATACGGGCGGGAAAATCGGTAAGTAGTTGTAGGTAGAATGGATACAACAAATTTTCATGAGGAATTTACCAAACAGTCCACAACTGAAATCTAAGGCGTAAGCAATTTCTCGAGTGGAGGTTCCAGGATCGTCTTGAATTATTGCACAAACTTCATTTTTCAGCTCTATCTTTCTTACTTCCCTTGGCCTTCTTTCTACTTCATATCGTCTTAATGTGCCTTTTTCATATAGGCGTCGATGAATGCTTTCAAAAGTTTTTCTATCGGGAGCAGTACAGTCTGGAAATCTTTCAATGTTCAACGGCCGAGCTTCTAATGCCTTTCCGCGGATGTGCTGCATCCATACGAGGTGCATGTTCGTCATCTCAGAATTCGTATAACGATTCATGACATCCGATTAAGAATTCAAATTAAATATTCAAACTTATTGAAAAACAGAAACACTGAAATGCCACTGACGTTAATCATTCTTGAACACGTCAATGACTGAGCATAGAATACTATCAATGGAATCCCAAGGTGTTTTTTTATTTAACAAAAATGCATCAACCCAGGGGTTATTAGCGGATATATGGGGTACAAATGGGTAACAGAAAATTTAAATATTTTCAATGTTTACAGCTTGTAGGTACTTATTGGTATTTTCAGAGTTGAAATTTGGTCCAAGAACTTCTTCAATATTTATTTTCTAGCGCTCCTAAATACACCAGCTTTCATTTCAATTAGCTTCATGGGTTTGATGCTTTGGTAGTTTGCTAATTACTTGTCAGAATGTTCGTAAGCTTCGTTATTAACAATGATACCATAATCACACATTCAATAGTTTATCTGAATTGGCATTACAAGAATTAATTCCGAACATTCATAAAAAGAGCACAGTTCATACTCAACTATGTATATACTTTTCAATTATTCCTTGTAAATTATGTGAAATGAAATAGAGTTACTAGATATAATTAGGGAAGAGGTACATAATTTTCGTTTTCTTCATGAAGAAATTGAGTACTCATGTTATATATTTTTGAAAAGTAAAAATCAAAAAATTCTACTCAGCTCAATCAAAGTCATTAACGGTTTATATTTAAATAACGCAGGTTTGCATTATATCTTAGAAACCATTGAACAAAAATTATATTCACGTGCAGAATCTCAAAATCATTCCTTCATTTTTTCAAAAATAATCGCGATAGTGGCACTCTCTGTTAAATTTTCACCCACAAGCTCCATCCTTTTTGTAAAGGCTATAAGCTTTGTGTGTGAGAGCTTAATAAACTCAGTCATCTCCTGTTTATTAGATGCAAAATTTTCAAGTCTGATTTTGATTTTCAATGTTTCTATCTACTCCACACATAGTCTGCATGAAGGGTCCACGATCAATCCTAACTTATTCGGGTGATTTCTGAGCCAAGCAATTACAGCTACGTGTGCAGCATAGTAGCCCAAAGAACTTTGAAATTGGATCATTTGAGAGGGGAAAAAGTGTCAACAAAGTCATATAAAGTTCAACAGTTAAGTTCACAAAATACGAAAATCCTTCAAAACTGTAAGGACATGCAAACAAACAAACAAACTTAAATTATTTTGAGGATTTGTTTCCCTCGTAATATAAGGAATTTGGTTGGCCCAAAAGTGTGAGTTATTCCGATTGAAAACACCCTCATTAGACAATTAGGCCTCATCTGTCCAGACAATCCTTTTGAGAAAATCGGCATCCTCTTGTGGTCTGAGAAGAAGGATCTCAAACGGTTCTATTCGAAGTTGTGGATCGGTAGTTTGTAGAGTTTGGACCAATAATAAATTATAAGGGTGCAGTTTATGTTTTTTAGAAATCTTGAATACTACTCTGAGGTAAATTCAGATCATGCTCTGCTATTGCCAATGATGCTCGTGGATTAACATCAAAATAAGCTAGAACTGCATTTTCATTGTCGTCATTGTTGACTACGTGCGATGAAAAAGATGTCTTATTCTGGACCGTTCCAGTCGGAAGAAAATTTGTAACGTATCTCCTGAATCATATTTATATTTGAAAATAATTCGTTAAATCTCCTACAAGTTCTATTCACATTCCGTCTCTCATCTCCATGGATGAAAAAGAAATTAAGAATTTGCTCATTTGTGCTACTAGCCATTCTATTACAAATAATTCGACTGACAGTTAAAACAATAACAGTTTATTATCTATGCTCAAGAGATTGCCTATGTTCTGGAATATGTCTATGCACGTGCAGAAATCTAAGCCTGCTTTGCCAACTTCAGGTAGGTATTTAATCGTTTTTTCGCCATAACTTGAAAACTTTAAATCTCAGGTACAGGGTATGTATTCATTTGGTTTTTTACAGCAAATCTAATGAATTGGAGAAAATATGGGTTACAATTGGAAAAAACGTAGTTTTCGATGTTTCTTCGTTTTGAAATATGAGGCGGAATAAATAGCACTCTGTATAGTGACTGCGAATCAGTCGGATATGAGTTATGTTCGGCATGGTTTCTTGTTTGCAAAACACCTGTCATTATTTTGGTAGCTCACGCCATCCTCGAGATATCTCAATTTTTTCGAAAAGCAAAAAATCAATAATTTTCTAGTAAAACTAGGTTATTTCATGAACAAAACAAGTTAGACTTATGTGTTAAGTGTTTTTATAATTAGACAAGTTTTATCACTGTTCGCACCACTGGTACCTGAAAAATAGAGAAGGAAAGGGGACTTAATGTTCTCAAACTATAATTTTTCAAATAGCAATTATGTAATATCACCAAATTTGAATCGCCCTGTATAAAGAACAGAGCAAACTTCATTTCAATTCAACAGTTTTTCGATGTTCAATGAATTGGTTTTCATATTGTTCTGTGAGAATTAACTAAAATACCAAAAATCACAAGCTGTATTTTCATTTGCTAATTCCGAAAATCACACAAGAGTGGAAAAGTGTAAGGCGTACAATTTTTGATAATTTTATTCCTTAGACCCTGAATTACTGAAACAAGTAGGATTTCGTTAAACTTTTCAGGGACAATTTAGTTCATGGGAATAATTTAGTATTAAAATTTTGTATACCGGGTGTTGTAAAAGGCTAAATGAAAAAATTTTTAAATGAACAAAATTACTGGTATTTTCTTGTTAGTTGTACCACTGAAAACTGATCGATAAGTGGCCTTTTTGTTTTTTGGAAAAAAATACAATATTCATCTGGCTTTCGAACGGTATATCAATTTTTGAGCTTACTATTTTTTTACCAGCAATATCATAGGTAAGAGTATGATTGAGAACATTAAATTCTCTTATCCTTCGATCACAAATGAGCTAGTTTCACCAAAGCATCTAAACAATTCCACAAATGACTTTTCAATAATAATAAGCGATAAATAAATAACATATCTGGATATTGAATGTTTAAGAAACTAGGAATAATCAATTTTTCTCAGACTAGAAGAAGAAAATTAGAAAAAGTATCGTAAAAGTATAAATCGCAGTAGGCTTGTACTACTTGATTTCAAAACTAACAAAAATATTTAGAAATTGACAGGAACTGTCATTCAATGAATTAATGAATTGAAGTTTATATTTTCCCCTTTTACGGTTCCATTTTCTTTTTCAAAAAAAAAAGAAAACATGCCTATTTTCTCAAATATTTAATACTGAGATATGTTATTTGTTTATGGCTTCATGAATGGAAATTCCCGTGCAGCGGTGAGGGAGTATGCATTGCGCTTCCCAAACAGACAGCAACCTAGCAGAAAAACATTTGTTGAAGTGTTTAGGCGCTCCGGTGATACTGGTTCATTCAGTGGTTTAATAATTAGAGAAGGGGGTGGAAATGCTCAGCAATAGAGACAAGCACCTGCATTATTGCAGGCTGTTGTCGAGGACCCTAAAACATGTACTAGGAGAATTGGTGCTACATTGAGACTTCATCATTCCACGGTACATAGAGTTCTCATGGGAAATAATTTACATTCTTATTATTCGAGTAAGTTTCAAGACCTATTGCCCGTGGAGGTGGGGTTGCAATATTGTAGGTGGTACATGAATAAATTACAGGATTGGGAATCACATAAAATTCTATGGCCGGATGAGGTAATTTTTGCCAAAGTTGGTATGATAAATATGATAAATTCTCATATATGGGATACAGAAAATCCTCATGGCGCTATTGTGGCACACTCCCAGCAGGAGATTAGAGTCAATGTGTGGTTGGGGTTAAGGATGGGTCAGCTTGTCTTGTGGTTCTAGAGTAATGGATAGGTCGATTCAGGCCGGTGAGATAGCCACCTAGAAGCCCTGACCTTACGCCGCTTGATTCTTATGTGAGAGGCTCATATGTTTATAGAATTCCCTACAATACTTGAGAAGAATTACTTGAAAGGATTCGAATTCGTTGCAAGAAAATAAGTCAAAAACACATTGAGTGTCAGAGAGTAGTTGATAGGTTAAGAAAAAGATGTGTTCAGTGCACCCAAGAAAAGGATGACAATTTGAACACCTGTTATAGTTTTTGAATCTTTTTCGTGAAAGTATGGTTCTTATGCTCTTACCCATGATATTGCTGGAAAAAAATGTTAGCTCAAAAGTTGATATACCATTTGAAAGCCAGTTGAATGTAATAGTTTTTACCTAAAAAATATAGTCAGATTTGATGTAATTGTAAGAGTACCAGAGATATTCTTGTTTTTATAGAGAGAAGCTAAAAATTTCGTAAAATCAAGAAGTGTTAAATAACTGGATAATTATAAGTTTTCGAAAAATGTTAAGGGACATTTTTGTTGAAAATGACTTGTACTATCACTTACTGAAGTTTAGCACCTTTTATAGTAGACTCTCTGTATATATATATATATATATATATATATATATATATATATATATATATATATATATATATATATATATATATATATATATATATATATATATATATATATATATATATATATATATATATATATATATATATATATATATATATATATATATATATATATATATATATATATATATATATATATATATATATATATATATATTTACTGAGATTTCCTTAAAATACTCATGAATAATTTTTCTTATATCGTTTATAACAAAATGCGGTGGCACACTATGTACAACTATGTATAAAGACTTTTGTTTTCATCTGAGTTGTCATTGCAGTAATTATAGACACAGAGTTACTAGAGAAAATTCAGGAAATATTCTCTCTTCAAAGAAATCAAAGCTGCCTATGGCTGATATTTGAAAAGGTGCAAGTTTGCATCATAACTCAAAAGCCGTTGGGCGAATAGAACTAATTGCACATAGGTCTATTCTATGTGAAAAACTGCCTGCAGAATGTCAAAACAATTTTCACTTCAAAGACATCTGGGATTTTCATTTCGAAAATTTTTCAAAATATGTAAATTACTCGACAACATAAGAACAAAGCTTAGGTATGTGCTCGGCAAGGAATTCGTCACCCAAAAATAAAACGTGGAAGGGGGCTTCTGGCAGCACGAAAATGTCGGAATCATATACGCTGTATAAAGTTGAAAAAAAGGCATTTTAGGAAGGGAAAATCTCAATATGATCATATTTCAAAAGTCCACGATTTCAAAATAAACAATCTTTCACAAAGTTGCATAGTTATTTACTCTAAAAAATAATAAAATTGAAATGTTTTCATTATTAAAGCGTCTAAATAATTTGTTCGAACTATTTCAAAACATACATTGTACTCAGTATATTACGTATTGAATTATTATAGCCTTTTTAATTCAATCCATTCCTATGAAGAAATGTTGAAGAAAAAGTTGCGCTTTCACCAAAAGAAGTTCCAGTTTAGAAAGTATGATTGTTAACAAAGTTGGGAATATTTACTCAACAGCTCGATTGGAGCCTTGAACTCTAGGATTTTGGTTTGTGTGTGTCCGTATGATTCTCAATTCTTTGTTTCAGATGATCTTGATGTACAGGCTGTTTGAGTTCGATGGATATGAAGTGGATTTTCGCCAACTTCACTTTTTCAATATACAGTCAACTCATGAATGTCTTACATTTCATTTTGAAGAAAAATAGATGTGAATGTTTGAGGGTAGTGCATCTGTAGGCATGTCTGTGTGGGAGTCAGTGTGTGTTTATATTTTTATGTATGTGAACTGTATTGTATGTATACTACGAATTGTTATTTTCATTAACTAAATTCTCTCCAAAATTCCTTCTCCAGCGACATCCGACGCGCAGACAAGGAGAGCGTTGTGGGATATTCGGTATTCGGTTGGTGTCTTGCTTATCCCAAAAACCAAATGACCTTGCTATGTGAGCACGAGTTCCCAATGTTCTTGATCCTCTTCTACAGGTGCAATAATAACAAGTAATTGGCTTTCTATTTTCATCTTCTAACAGATCTTCTGGCCGAGAATATGTTATCCAGATGGGGTACTTTGCGGAATTCCTATGCCAAGAACATACTCAAATCATTATGAGATTTGGGTCCTCTCGATGGATAGCCAATTCGAATATCTCACTCTCATCGCGTAGGAGCTTGTCTTGGTATACTGGGTGTATCACATAAGGCTTTACATGGCTCGAGAGAAGATAGACGTGACTGAGATGATTTCGAAACACCCCCCTACCAACCCCCTGAGGAGCTCAGATATACAGGCTGTTTTCTGAATTTCGTTTAATATTCAAAAATTCACAACTCTTCAACTGTTACACCGAATACCAAGAAATTCGGCACACATGATTACATTTGCTGGATTCATCCAAAGCGGGACATAAACTTCGAAAGTTTCAGGACCAGACTGAATAAATGTACAAAATTGTGTTTGGATAGATACAACACTCTGTATAATGTTTTTTCAATGATTTGTTCACTGTTGCTCGAACCGCATAAACAGTGTGTACAAACTATGTAATAAAATTTTTCGACACCATTGAAATGGCCTTGAAATAGATTTTTGCTTTTGTTGAATGACGAAAAATCCATCCGAAAGAAGTTTGTTTTCGTTTCTCACAAGAAATTAACGTGTTTGAAACCTGTATATGAATATATATAAATTCTTTTTAATGTAGCGTCATTTGAAACCTCAGTTTTTCCTGTTTTATCTGTGTATGGTCTTTGACTCATAATACAGGTCCGGACTATTAGTGGAATATTTTATTGTTCATATTATGAAGACTGTCGCTATCAAAATGCTGGAAAAATTAATAAATGAATGATAATTTCTCGGCTTTCTGTTATAAATCTGACTTTTCAAAGAGAAATTTGTTATTTGGCTATGGCAGTTAGATATCTATTAGTCACCTAAGAATAGGTATACTAATACTACTAATTTAAACCAAGTGATCCGTGCATGTTGAATAAATTAATGATTATTTAAAATAATGCAACTTCTGAACAAACTGATACTAAGTGTATGAGCATCAAATAATTTCAGTCGTTTCAATACTTTGTGAATTTTTGAAACAAGCATAACCTTTCATTCTTTATAAGAACCATCTCGATCTATTTTTAGTTTCAAATCACTGAAGACGTCGTAGGTACTCATTTCTATGACAGCGTTCTATACTTGTCCCCATAGATTCTGGCAGTAAGTAGACTTATGTTAGTATGAATAATTTTAAATTCGAAAATAGTAGTTTGTCGTTCTTTCTCAGAAAAACCAAATTTTAGGTTTGTTAATAAAACGAAATGCCAAATTCTCTAATGAAGAATATGCTGATATTCTGTTCGTCTATGAATATTGCGACGGCAATGCCCAAGCTGCAATTAGATAGTACCAAACAAGATTTCCGAACAGAAAACTTCTAGCTATGTGACTTTCAGCCAAACTTACCAGTTTTCAAGAATTCATTGGGAAATGTCCATCTGCGGAGAAAAAACGTGATCGCCATGGAAATATTGATAACGATAACAAGGTCATTAACAGAGCAATAAAGAATCCTTCCATCAGCACTCGAAGGATGAGAAGTGAAATGAGCATGGCGCACATGAAAGTATGGAGAATTCTGCATAAAGAAAAACTACACCCCTATCATCTTCAACCTGCACAATGTTTGGAACATGGGGATGAAATTCAGCGATTGGACTTCTGCAATTATATTATCAACCATAGAAGATCCATCGGTAGGATATTTTTTACAGACGAATCAATGTTTACGAGAGATGGAATATACAATTCTCGTAACAGGCATTTATGGTCCTATGAAAATCCGAGAGCTATCTTGAAGAAAAGATCACAATATAAATTTTCAGTCAATAGTTGGTGTGCACAATAATCGACTAATGGGACCTTATGTTTTCAATGAAACTCTTAATGAGGAACGGTATCTCTAATTTTTGAGAAACGACTTGCACAGATTAAACCCTCATATCACGGCTTAGAAGCCGAATTTTGTTCAATTTTTCAATCAATCAAAGAGAAGTAAAGTTAAAAGTTGTAAAACTGGTACTTGAATAAAGATTATGTTAACTAAAATGACGAATCTATCAGTCACAAGACGTACTTAAGTGTGTATCGAGCATTCGTGAAAATAATAATCAAAGTGTCAAGATGTCCTCTTCTAGCAAATCCGGAGCCAACCGAAAATTATCCAAATATTGATTTGAGTAAAATCAGTGATTTGAATCAGAATTTACGAATGACTGAAGAACAACTTCAACAAGTGAGTATTCCTAAGATTTCTCGCAATAATTGCACATTAATATATAGAAAACCTCAAATTCTGAATTTGTTCTAAACCAAAATAATTTATTTTTCAGGAGGAAATGTGGAACGTCAATGAACATCTTACAGAAAACCGATTCCTAGTGGAAACAAGTAATTGTAAGTATTTTTATTCGTTCAATTTATAAATTCATACAGATATTTCTGCAACAGTTGGGGTATCGTAACTACTTTATAAAGTTTAAGATACTCCAAGCATTTTAGTGATTTATCTATTATTGTTGATTAATTGTAATGAATACTAAAAATTAGAATCAGCATAACAAATGATTATGTTGATATCATAATAACTCGTAAACTAACTAAGTATATTTCTTTCCAGATAATATTAACCAGCCCGTTTCTACTACTGCACTACCAGTGGGTAAAACGAGGAGAGTCCGCATTGAGGTTTCTACTTTACAACATGAAGAATTACAGATGGAATTCCACCAGAACAAATATATAAGAAGACCACGGAGGATACAGTTGGCTCAGACGCTCAATTTAAAGGAGCGTCAAATAAAAATATGGTTTCACAACAAAAGGATAAAACACAAGAAGGAGCAGAAATTGGGCTATCTTTCGCCTCCTACAAATAGTCCATCTTCAACATTAGTGATTCATCTGTGAATGTAAGACGGCGCAAAAAATGTGACGATCGTCGTATAGCTTCGGCTGGCGCCCCGAACAATCCGAATCAGCAAGCATATGTTGCTGATTTGAACATATCGGGATTATATTCTGCTCCTTCTTCCATATTGATGACGAATAATCAAGGATTGGATCCTGCCCAGGTCAACTACTATCAAGTAACTGTTCCTCATCCATACGTTCAAGGATGGTATTCAGCATCTTGTACCCAGTTTGACGCCCATCAACATATGAATGTTCCCCAACCAAACCTACAAGAATTAATTCTTCCAGCTGCAACAGAGTACAACTGGGAAGGGAATGGCGTTTCGGCTGACATTTTCCAATCGAACGAATATACTATTCCCGTGCAATATACGGAGTATAATCATAACAATTTTTTCAACCCGGCAGTACGAATCGGGGAGGAGGAAATGTTTTCAATGAATAATTTGAGCTCCCCAAGTGTACCATCGGATATTCAGCATTTTAACTATGGAAACAAATGATATTACAACAGTTATACCTTATTAACCAATATACTGAACCAGTTATTTAAATTACATGTAATTTTTATTGAATTTCGCTAATAAAATATCTCATTGTAGTCCAACAAAATATTCTTGCATCATTTTAACAATAAAATTCGATTTATGTCATATTAATTGAATAGTAGCTTTTGCATAAGTTGTTTAGTGTAAATATTTGAAAAATAAATTCATTTTAAAAGCTGAGAGTGTTTTAATACTTTTATTTCATATTATTTTTTATTCATTCATTTTAAATGCAAATTTCAATACTGTTCATAAATATAATCTAAAATATCATAAGTACACTAGCATTGTGATAAATAGAATCGAAATATATTTTTTTACTTGAGCTACCACAAATACCCTCCAAATATTAAACAACTCTAATGAATTCAGCTCATTGAATTTAGCAACTCTTTAACATCCTCCTACCTGATAAGGTTTGCGTGGTAGCTCGTAGATAAGTTCCTTTCTAAAAATTACTTTTCAAAATATATACTTAATTATATACAAGTAAACAATCTCTTAGGCGTTAAAATACATAGTGATGAAATAAAGAAATCTGCTATAAATTACGATATCATAAAGATTCGCAGAGTTGCACATTTTTACCTCATAAATCTTCTTAATTACCTCATAATTTCGCATATTATTACTTCAATTTGTTGAGGAGTTAGTACTTTATCACAAATATTTTTCTTCTACTATACAAACAATATGAAAAGTATTCGTATTATATTATTTACGTGTGCTAAGAACATTTGATTGAATGAAACAATAAATCAACATATTTCGAATTTTTCTATTGAACAAATTTTGTGATTCTTAATAAATATTTGCCATCGAAATCTGAGATAAGCAGCCTAGTTTCGAATAGATCCAAAAATTTCGAGTGAGGTTAGACCTTAACCCTGTTTTCTTTTAACTTTTTAAAAAATCACATGTTTTCTGTATCTGTCACTGTTTTTTTTTTGATATTAATTATTAAACGTAATTCGATGGTTCTATTCACATGGAAAAAATTCAGCTATTTTGCCGGTATTTCTTTCGATTGTCGTGATTTTAAGCTCAAATTCTATATAAAACTATCCCCCTTACGGAGACATACTAGCACAAGATTTTTAACACAAAATTATAGGAAAACATTCAAGGCGATTTTTCTTCCAGGTTATGTCTCTGTGACCTTTAAACCCTTTCTGATACGCTAATGATGTACTCCGCGAGCCAAAGGTAATTATTTGTGCAATCGAGAGTTTTTTGTCTTTTGCATTATATCCGTACCATCTCTCATCGCTTTCGAGATAAAATTCGTCGAAATATTTTTCGAAGTCAGTGAAGTGTTTTGAAATGAGAGATATTTCGACGAATTTTCTATCAAAGATGGATAGAAATAAGAAATTAGAAAAAAGCAAGAAAACAAAACGTTTTTGAATTAAACAAATAATCAGATTTGATTTACAGAATACGTCAGTAGCGTATCACAAATAGTTTAAGGGACCAATAGAAAGTATGACCCAACAAAAATATCACCCTGCATCCTTTTATAAAATTTTCAAAAATAATTGACCTATTCATTTTAATTTTTCATACAAGTCGGTGGTACACCACAAAAAAGTTGGGAGAGAAACAAAGAACATTGAAATTGGAACATAATTGAGTAGAGAAATTGCAGTAAAGTGTTTCAAGTTTGATAGAAGACTTGAGATTCATGTCCACGACTTAGCATATCGCTGTTTGCACCACTTTACATGTATCTGAAAAAGAGAGAAAGAAAGAGGACATATTTTTCTCTAACTATAATATTTCAACTAGGAAATATGCAATATCTTCGAAGTTCGATCGCATAATTGTATAATTAATTGAGCTAACTTGATTTCAATTCAACAATTTTATGATGTTCAATGAATTGATTCTCATTTTTTTCTGTGAGAAATACCAAATACCACAATGTGTATTTTTATTTGTGATTTGTAGATCTCCTAGACTTTATTCTTGACTAGCCAAATCGAAACACTCGTAAACTAACCAAATACCTTCTTTTCAGACAATAACAACAAGCAAATGGTTCAAAATCCTGATATTTCAGTAAGACAAGTATCACCCCCTGGAAGTACCTCAGGTCCAACCAAGAAGAGGGCAAGAACAGCTTATACTAGTAATCAACTCGTTGAACTAGAACGGGAATTTCACAAGAATAAGTACTTGCGTAGACCACAAAGAATACAGCTAGCTCAAACTTTGAATCTGAGGAACGCCAAATAAAAATTTGGTTCCAAAACCGCAGAATGAAATTCAAGAAAGAGCAGAAGACCAGAAACGTATCACCATCATCTACAAGTCCCAGTTCAACAAATTCATATGAAACATCATCTGCAAGTCCCAGAAGAAGATGTGATGGTAATGAGCGAATTCCTTCTACGTATGCACAGTATAACCCCAATCAGCAAATGAGTGTACCGCATACAAACATGGTACATGGAATATATCCTCCCTCAAGGGCATATAGTTGGCAGCCAGACAATACGTATGCCGAATACAGTTATCATCCATCAAATGCGATTCCAGTGAATTATGGTCCTCCTATGGAATATAGTTCTCTCAATTATTTTCCTAACAATTTTTACGACCCAACAATCAGCATCATGGAGCCCAATGCCAGCAATGTTGAGATTGCTACTATTACTCAATTGTGAGATATGAAATCAATGATTCCAAGATTCAAATTGTATGGAAAACTATTTGAATTCCGCTTCTGAAATAACATATAAGAAAAGAGTGAGAAGGAGAGAATAAATTATCAGGAAGTGTAAAATATTTTAGTGGAATCTAATTTCAACATAATTTTGTAGAATATTTGATATAAATTGTTCCATTGAAATGTATACCTAAGTTCTATATTTAATTATAATAAAACTTGAAAATTTTATTTGTTATTCATAAATGAATTGTAATTATAAATATAATTCAATATAAATAGTATTAATTTATAAATCGTCTGTGTAGATAAGTCTGTACCTTTTCATATTAATTTATTTTGGAGGATATTTTAGATTTAGTTTTCGATATTATACTACATGAATTTTAAGTGCAATTTGTATGAAATGTTTAAGAATGCAATATAATACAATGTATGTTTGTACTCTGATGGATAAATATATAGAGAGGAGTGAATGATAATTCTTCTTATTTCTATCTAGTTTCACACAATGACCTAAAATAGATAGTATAAACAAATCTAGTACTCTAAAGTTGAACTGAAAAATTCTAATAAATTTATAATAATTTGTGGCAATTATGGAGGTTCTCCTCATAAAGTGAAAATCATTTTCATGGATATTTTGATTTCATTTTATCACAAATCTCTATTGACAGTAATAAAATTTTTATAAGGGTAGTCTAATGAAGTGTGCAGTCAACATCGTTAAAATGCAATATGACTTTAGTTGTCAATCTTGCCCAGTTCAATACGGTAATTATTACTGATATAATCTCTGAAAATGTGATCAATGGGTTATTGAATTCGGGCTGACGTCTGCAAAGAGATGTCGTAGTTCTAGCATCATATAAGAAATTGCAAATATTATGCACAAATTAATATAAATAAAAATGGTTTAGTTCTTTTATTAATAATTCATCACACTTTCCTAAAGAAAACGAAATTCCTTTTTCATAACAGATCCTTGACATACTCCAAAAGATACATCGACAATAAATCCGGAGAACGAGCAGGCCACCTTATTGGCCTCCTAGTTCCTGTCCAATTAAGCTGACAAATTCTAATAAATTTATAATAATTTGTGGCAATTATGGAAGTTTTCCCTCATAAAGTGAATATCATTTTCATGGATATTTTGATTTCATTTTTTCATAAATCCCTCTTGACAGAAATAAAATTTTTTATAAGGGTAGTCTAATGAAGTATGTAGTCTACTTCGTTAATTTGCAATATGAGTTTAATTGTCAATCTTGCCCAGTTCAATACGGTAATTATTGCTGATATAATCAATGAAAATATGATCAATGGGTTATTGAATTCCGGATGACTTCTACAAAGGGGTGTCGTTATTCTAGCAGCATATAACAAATTGCGAATATTTGGCACAAATTGATATTAATAAGAATGGTTTTGTTCTCATATCAATAATTCATCAAACTTTCCTAAAGAAAACGAAATTTCTTCTACATATAAGATCCTTGAGATACTCCAAAAGATACATCGACGATAAATCCGGACAACAAGTAGGCCACCTTATTGGCCTCCTAGTTCCAGTCCAATTATTGCCAAAGTTAAAGCTAGTAGAATCAGCAATGGCCAATATATATATATATATATATATATATATATATATATATATATATATATATATATATATATATATATATATATATATATATATATATATATATATATATATATATATATATATATATATATATATATATATATATATATATATATATATATATATATATATATATATATGTAATACATTGTATGTTTGTATTCCTATAAATAAATATATATAGCAATGAACGATAATTCTTCTTATTTCTATCAAGTGACGCAAGTGATCAAGAATCAAAAGATGAAACAAACCTAGTAATCTAAAATTGAGCTGAGAAATACTAATGAATTTATAATAATTTGAGGCAGTTATGGAGGTTTTTCCTCATAAGTTATTTTTTCGCATAATCCATATTCACAGAAAACAAAATTCACTTAGAGTAATCTAAGGTAGTGAGTAGTCAACTCCGTCAAAATTCATTATCAGTGTAATTGTCAATCTTGCCAAATATAATTCGGTAAATATAACTGATACAATCTCTTAAACTATGCAATGGGATATTGAATTCGGAATGGATTAGTTCTTTCATCAATAATTCATCAAAATTCATCCTAAAGAAAACGAAATTCATAACAGCTTTTTCTATATATTCCAAAAGATACATAGGCGACAAATCCGTAGAACGAGCCGGCCAACTTACTGGCTTCCTAGTTCCAGTCCAGTTATTGTTAAAACTTAAATTAGCTGAATCAGCAACGACCAAAGCATGATGAAAGCTTGTTGAAATAGATATTTCTTTTTCCAGCAAAGAACATTTCCATCGATATCATATCATATAAATACGTTAATGCCCGATTATCTTTCAATCCAACTCATGCATTTGAATTTTGGCTTTGACGTTGAACATTAATATGGCGGTGTGGTTTATTTCTTAATAATTTAGCGATTATCAAAAGAAAATTCTAAAGAAAACAAAACTTTAGATGAAAAGTTCCTACCTACGAAACTTTTCCTCTCTTAGATATATAGATATTAAATTTGGATATTGGTTCCAAGCTAGACATTTGCACTATTGATTCTACGATGTCGTCGCATAATCGCAGAGATTTCAAGCCAAGCTTGAGCTTTCGCGGTCAGAGGTCCAGTGATATTAGATTCCTGTGTATCTCAGTCTGTGTTGAAGTACCCTCGTGTTCAAACAAAGGTTATTTTCCATCCTTGTGGTCTTCAAACCCAGTTTCTGGTTTAGTGAATCCCAAGATAGTTCGCGGAGGGCCAATAGGTCAACCTTCTCATTGTCCTCAATGCCCAAGTATTCCGTGACCTACATCAGACGAAGCATGTTCACTTCTCTCAAAAACGCCAAGGTTGACAGGGTTGAATAGTCACAACTATTGTATTAATTTAAATTCCTTTGTAACATCAAAGTGACTGAGCATTAATTTGGAACTCATATCGGATTTGACTTTGAATATTATTCTGGCGATTTGGATCCACATCCTTCCACCAATATATTATTTGGCGATTGAATATTCCATCACATCATAATTGAAGTTAACTTCATCCGACCAATTTGTTTCGGGATAAAATAGCGAATTTTCTTCCGATTTCTGCAGAAGCTAGTTGCAAATATCAAGTTGACGTTCCCAATCTCCTGACTGCAAAAACTGGTATATTCTCATTTTTTACGGTTTTTATCTATTTTTCCTAATGCTCTTAGATACCTCTGTTCCTATTTCCATACTACCATGGAACATGAGTTGTTCCCTCAATTTATCGAATATACAGGGTGTTACATAGAAATATGTCACAACTTGAGGAGGTAAATCTACGTGTAATTTTAAGAAAAAAAATTCATATAAACATAGGTCCGCAAAAGCTTCGTTACGGAGCTATATGGTATTGAAATTTCCGGAAAAAATTGTTTTTTTCTTCAAAACTCCTGTAGTTTTGAGATAATCAGCCCAAATTTGGAATGCTAGCTATTTTTTACAGCCTCCATCATTACACATTCTAAATCTAAACTAGAATCTACAAGGTGTTTTCTTTTCCGGAGCCATGTCTTCTTCTGCCCTTTCAAACTTTTTCACAGTACGCCACTGATCAGCGTACAATCAATTTTCATTCCATTTAGACATTTTTTTGACAGTAGTAATTTTCTCGTATCTTCAACTGTTTTCGAGTGAAAAATTATTGAATTTGAATTATTTGAATTGTATGTTATTCGCTAAATAAAAAAATAATAGAAATACTCGATATGTATGCCCAGAATTTGCTTTCATTTTGTTAGCTCGTCTCCTGAGACTCAACTTATACTTATTCCATATCATACTAAAAAGAAGAACAATTAAAAACTAAATGAGTTGCTGAAAATGTCCTCCACCTACAAGAATACACTAATTCCTGAAGTATTTCTTATCGCGTCATAAGGGGTTATTATTCTATTTCTCCATTCTTCTACAGTGTTCAATGAAATGGTATAAACTAAACTTTTGAGATATCTCCATAAGAAAAAGTCTAAATTATTTAAGTCTGGGGACCTAGCGGCCATAGTTCTGGCCCACCCCGACCTATCAATTGGTTGTTGAATGTATTATTCGAGAATTTCCTAGCTCCTCCACTAAAATGTGCTGGTGCCCAGTCATGCATGAACCACATTTTGTTTCTCACCAAAAGAGGCACATCCGAATAATTAGTATTGTGCAAATTTGTGATAGCAGTTCTCGAGAAGCTACCTTCGTCTGTGAACATTATTTCACTATCAAAACGAGTATTTTCTCTAATTTTATCTAAGAACTATCGGCAGAAATTTAGTCTTGAAGGAAAATCTCGAGGAAGTAGAGTTTGGACGCGTTGAATATGAAACGAATACAATAAAAAGTAGTTGGGAATCCTCCAAACTGGTAAATTTGAAATATTCAACTGATTTCCAATTTTTCTTGTATTCACATGAGGATTAAAATCAATACAATACAAAACTGCAACCTCAATATCTGGAGTTTTCATAGTTTGAGTTGCACCTTCTGAATGATTATTTGCAGTAAAAGTACCAGTTACCCTCTATCTTCTGTAGATATTTGAAAATGTTCGCATGTCTGGTATTACTCGATTTGGAAAGCGCACCTGATATAATCGCCCAGCTTCTGGTGAGCAGTAACTGGTTCGACTTTAGAAACTGTCAAAATAAATAAATAAATGAAAAATATCAAAGCCTACTAGTCATTTTTTTTAAATAGAAATGCTTTCAATTCAGCGAATGCATGCAATCGTTCAATAATTTATTGCTCGAGAACGGTTGGAGATACGAAAAGAAAGTGTCAAAAAAATTTCTAAATTGAAAGAAAGTATATATATATATATATATATATATATATATATATATATATATATATATATATATATATATATATATATATATATATATATATATATATATATAGTGGATGATTTACCAGTGGCGCGGTGCTCTGTAGTTCGTACACTCTTGAAGATTCCATTCTTGTTTGTTGTTCGAACGGTACTGTATTTAGAAAGTAAACATCTACATCCGCTATTTATTTTGCAGTAAACAGGGGGTCCCAATTTTCTATGAAAAATATTGGGTGGTTTTTTCAGATTGGAAGACAACTTTTTTGTTCGTGATTCAGGAGTGGCCTAAACTCTACTATAATGTCTATAAGTTATAAGTTTTTTTTGGTGAGTAGTTTCGTTACAATATTTTTTTTTCCGTAAAAATTCATGAAAATAGGCTGTCACATCATCGCATGCTCCTCCGGCCCGAGGATAGCTTTATTGATGAAGTGAAATAGATTATTCTCATTTTATACAGGGGTGACTCAAAAAAATGGTTGAATATTGTAATTTTAAAAATATCATACTTTGAGTTTTTCAAATGGAACAGCCTGTATTTTGTTATTCATGTCGACGCATGAAATATTCAGCCATATTCTTGCAGACCCATTGTGACAAAACAACTCACCAAAAAAACTTATTACTGAAAGAGATTATAGCAGAGTTTAGGACGCTCTTGAGTTTAAAAAAAAAAATGGTCTTTCAATCTGAAAAAATCTCCCAAGATTTTTTAATAGGAAATTGGGACTCCCTGTTTACTGCAAAATAAATTGCTGAAGTAGATTTTTAATTTCTAGATACAATACTGTTCGAACAAAAATGAAATCTTCAAGAGTGTACGAGCTACCGAGCACCGCACCACTGGTGAATCACCCAGTATATTAGAGGTTGAAGATAGCCGGTTATATTTCACATGCTAATAACCAACCTCAAAAACAGTCCCCCTTGCATATAGAATTGACCTATTTGCAGTGTTTTTCACTAGAACCATTCTTTTCAGTTAGAATGGGGTCAAATTTTGTTTCACTCAGTGTATGTTCATATCTGCAATATTGCACAATATTATTGTTTCTGCTGTAAATATTTATTTCAAAGAAACAGGTGAATCGTACTATAAATAAATCGGGTACTAATGACTTCAAGAACCGATATAAACATTTTCATTGTTGATAAAGATTATATTACACAGGAAAAGTAGTTCAGGGTTTCATACCCCAAATAAAAAACTGGAACCCTTATGGTATATCTTCGTTGTTATCAGTCAACCAGTCTGTCAACCTATCTATTTGACTGTCAAAATTCGAAAACGAAAAAAGCTTGCTTGGATATGTTGATGAAAATGAATTTCTCTGGCAAAAAGAAAGAAGAAGATGGATGACAATTTTCTTCTATTCTCTATTACCTTATTACAAATCTGTCCACTCCGTACTTTTCTGGAAAAATCATGTGAAGAAAATATTCTCTCTGAAATTTATTCTAAATTTTCACCCACCCTACAGAAGTAATTTTGAATATTTTTCTCATGTATCCAGTTATATACTAATGAATGGCTCTTTTTATACTCGTATTCGGTATCATTTTTTGTGTCGCAAAGAATGAAGTCTTCAAATTTGATTGTAATTATTGTTCTATTATAATAACTAGAAATAGAAAATTAAAATTCTATGAAACAAATTTCTATTTATCATTCTGATTGTAAGATGAATACCGCATTTCATAATTTCGCCAAGGCAACATTACGTCTCTATGGTTATGGTTGTCTCAGCATGCTGCATCTTTAAGCTCCCTAATAAATGTTGAACGAACACTACATTGGTAGGAAACCAAGATGTTACCTGCCTCAAGATTCTATTCAATATAGATTAGATTCCAATCCTTCTGATTTCTTCTTATCTATATGTCCATAAATTTTTGAATTACTGAACAATACGGATTAATAGGTCATCTCTTTCCTTCTTCAAATAATGGTTTCCTTGAATCATCAAATACTTGAACACTACGTTGAATAGGAAACAGATGTCCATCAACATATTTAACAGTAACTGAAAGAATTTACACTAATAATGGAAAATTTTTGAAAATGCCGTTAATGTATCCGACACAAATATTATAAAATGATAATTAGATATCTATTATTATCATGATATAGTTCATCTTAGGAGTAAGTTCAAAATGAATTAGCACATGGAAATATGAGATTCATGATTCCTTCGATCATCAATTACTGAAAAACCGGATTATTCAGATTGATTTTATTTACCAGCGCTCGGTTTCAGTTAATTCGCAGATCTAAATTCTACGTCGAACTCAAACAATACAATGATGGCAAGACAGGAAATATGAAATTCAAATAGTTAAATGTTGATGTGCTTATATCTTTTTAATATCTTTTCCGTAGAAAAATCTGTCGACATAAATACGTTCCGATAAAGATTTCATTGAAATCAAATTTCTTTTCATTTATTATTCTGTTCTAGACTATAAATAAAATAAATCATAGTACCTGAATATCGAATCGGGTAAGCAAAGTGAATAAGAAAATACATTCACAATTATAACTTCTCAGAGCATCAATAACTCATAATAAGGTTGATTTTTATCGGACTCCCATAGTAGATTCTTCAAGGTACAGTCTACTACAAAAGGTGCCAAACTTCAATAGGTGATAGTACAAGTCATTTTCAACAAAAAATGGCCTTTTTTTTTCGAAAAGTTGATAATTATAGAGTTATTTAACACTTCTTGATTCTACGAAATTTTTTGCTTCTCTCTATAAAAACAAGAATATCTCTGTTACACTTACAGCTACATCAAATCTGACTATACCACCGGAAAGAGCATTGAATTTCTATATCGGATAGGTAAGCACTAATAGTAATAAAATTTTGTATACCGGGTGTTGTAAAAGTCTAAATTAAAAAATTGTGAAACGAACAAAATTAGTGGTATTTTCTTGTTAGCCCTACCACTGGAAACTGGTAGATAAGTACCTGTTTTTTTTTGGTAAAAACTACTACATTTAACTGGCATTCGAATGGTATATCAATTTTTGAGCTAACTATTGTTTTTTCAGCAGTATCATGGGTAATAGTAATAAGAACATAAAATTCAAAATTGCAAATATCTTATATTGCTTAATGAAACATGAACAGGAACTAAAACAAATTGATGAATCATATTTTCACGAATTAGATTTAAAAACTATAACAGGTGTTCAAAATGTCTTCCTCTTCCTTGAATGCACTTAACACATCTTTTTCTTAAACGATCAACTACTCTTTGAAGCTCAATGTGTTTTTGACTGATTTCGTTGCAACAGATTCGAATCATTTAAATTAATTCTTCTCGAGTATTGAAGGGAATTCTATAAACTTTAGTCTTTAATGAACCCCACACATGAAAATCAGGCGGCGTAAGGTCAGGGCTTCTGGTTGGCCATCTCACCGGCTCGAATCGACCATTTCTCTCCTGATCTCTCGGCCATCCATTTCTGGACGATTCTAGAATTATGAGCCGGGCAGCGGTCCATTTGAAACCGAAGGTGATGTCGAGTAGCTATAGGCATTTCTTCTAGAATGTTCATTATTTCATTATTTAATAGATATGAAAATTCGTTTGACTTGAGACGATGGGGAAGTATAATTGGCCCGACAAGTTGACCCCTCCTTAACCCCAACCACCCATTTAATCCAATCTCGTGCTGAGAGTGTGCCACTATAGTGCCATTAGGAATTTCTGTATCCCATATATAGGAATTTCTCAAATTTATCATACCCACTTTGGTAAATGTTGCCTCATCCGTCCATAGAATTTTATCTGATTCCCAATCCTGTAATTTATTTATGTACCACCTATAAAATTGCAACCTCACCTCACTATCCACTGGCAATAGGTCTTGAACCTTACTCAAATGGTAAGGATGTAAATTATTTCGGTTGAGAACTCTATTAACCGTGGAATAATGAAGTCTCAATGTAGCACCAATTCTCCGAGTACTTGTTGTAGGGTCCTAGCGAACAGCCTGCAATATTGCAGGTGCTTGTCTCTATTGCTGAGCATTTCCAGTACCATCTCTAATTCGTAAACCGCTGAATGAACCAGTTTTACCGGAGAGCTTAAACACTTAACAAATGTCTTTCTGCAAGGTTGTTGTCTGTTTGGAAAACGCAATGCATACTCCAGTACCGCTACACGGGAATTTCCATTCGCGAAGCCATAAACAAATAACATATCTCGATATTCAATATTTGAGAAACAAGGCATGTTTTCTTTTTTCGAAAACGAAAATGGAACCGTAAAAGGGGAAAATATAAACTTCAATTCATTAATTCATTGAATGACAGTTCCTATCAAATTCTTAATATTTTTTTTTGTTTTAAAATCAAGTAATACAAGCCTTCTGTGATTTATTCTTTTACGATACCCTTTTCTAATTTTCTTCTTCTATTCTGAGAAAAATTGATTATTCCTAGTTTCTTAAACATTCAATATCCAGATATGTTTAAACATTCAATATCCAGATATGTTTTTATATATCGCTAATAATTATTGAAAAGTTGTTTGTGGAATTGTTTAGACGCTCCGGTGAAACTTGCTCATTTGTGATCGAAGAATTAGAGAATTTAATCTTCTCACTCTTACTCTTACCAATGATGTTGCTGGTAAAAAAATAGTAAGCTCAAAAGTTGATATACCGTTTAAATGCCAGACGAATGTAGTATTTTTTTCCAAAAACCAAACGGCTACTTATCAATCAGTTTTCAGTGGTACAGCTAACAAAAAAAACCACTAATTTTGTTCATTTCACAATTTTTTCATTAAACCTTTTACAACACCCGGTATAAAATAATGCTATACTTAATCTTTTATAGCAAGTCCAATATTTCGACACAATTTGAATCATCTTCAGGGAAAGCTATCAGATACTGGTTCAAGACAAATCACCATATGCAGACGCAATCTGACATTCACTAAATACATTGATCATATAAATCAAGTTAAATTTAGTTAAAATTACATGATATCATGTTAAATGTTCGTCTGTAACCTTACCTTTTGTGAAACTGCCTCAAAAAAGATCTAAAATATATATATATATATATATATATATATATATATATATATATATATATATATATATATATATATATATATATATATATATATATATATATATATATATATATATATATATATATATATATATATATATATATATGGCATATGGCAAATCGTAGTACATTGAATGGTACAAAACTCCGTGTTTTAAAATTAGACTACTAGTCGAGGAAACGAAGCGTTAAACCTACCAATTTTTCCTAGCAAGATCAATCGCTATGGAACTTTTCGCATTCGTTTTGAAAAAGCATCAGAAAAGTTTGTGAACTTAATCGGGAGTGGTCATATGAAAATTGCATTTTCTGGATAAGAAAAATGCATTTTCCAAAGTGCATGTAATATAAAAAATTTGTACTCGGAAAATATCAACAGAAATGAATTCCAATTTATTACTCGGGAATTTTCGAGGTCGCTGAACACGTATATGATAACGGCAATGGTCCTCGAGCTACCTGCTGCCCTGCCTACGGTGTCTCTTGGAGTCTTATGTTTATTTGATATCAAGGTTTCTACGAGAGTGTGGTATCAAATAATAGTTGAAATATGATTTCTGTGAGGTATTCTAAGATCAGTTATCAACGGAATATTATTATATTATAACAGCAACCCCAAAAACCCACGAGTAAAGATTTTATATTGATTTCGAATAATATTAACTAAAATTCCAATAGACCAGGCGCACCCTGGGTACCAGGTAGCTCGAGGACCATCGCCGTTATCATATTTTTGTTCAGCGACGTCGAAAATCTTTAGTAACCAATTAGAACTCATTTCTCTCGATATTTTCTGTGTTGCAAATGTTTCATATTGAAGCACTTTGGAAAATGCATTTCTATTATGCAGCAAATGCAATTTTCACATCACCACTCCCGATTAAGTTAACAAACTTTTCTGGTGCTTTTTCAAAACGAATGAAAAAAGTTCTACAGCGATTGATATTGCTAGGAAAAATTGGTAGATTTAGTGGTTTTTAGTACTCGTTTCCTCGACTATAACTATTTAGGCATACACTACTTAATAATATTAATAGACATCGATTTGCTATAGGTTTCCCCATAACTAAAATGCTTAGTTTCTGTGTTATTCGCGATTTGGTCCCAAAAATTATGATTTTTCGCGCGAGGACCCTGAATTTCCCACATTATATGACCGTAAATTGTTCAAATAATGCTTTTCGAACTCTCAATACAAGACCCATCTCAAAAGCTTCATTAGAGTAGTTCTGGTCAGAATTTCGAGAGATAAAGTGCGAAATCAATTAATATTGAATTAAATTGAATCTGAGTTCTCTTTTTGCTTCTTTTCTATTAGATATTATCGTTTACATCAGTTACTTTTCAGGAAAGTCATCTTCGAATTACCAGAAATACTTGACTGAATGGAGCATGTCGCTTTTTTATGGTTAGATGTATCTACTACATTGATAACCGAAAAAAATGGTCGTATTCCTTCAATTATGCTGAAGAATATCAGAATTTTAACTTGTGAAATAGAATTTGAAATATTCGGTTGCATGACAATTTGTGGATTTCAAAACGTCTAGATCTAATATCTAAAACAATTCGAAGATGACTTCCCTGACAAGTAACTGATGAATACCTACTAGAAAAGAAGAGAAACGAGAAGTCGAACTCAATCCATTTCAACAGTATTTGATTTCGTACTTTTTCTCCCAAAATTCTGACCAGAATTACTTAAGTGAAGATTTTGAGATGGTTCTCGTATTGAGAAGTCGAAATGAATTATTTGAAAGATTTCCCGTCTTATAATCTGCGAATTTCAGGGTCCTCGAACGGAAAATCGTAATTTTTGGAATAAAATCGAGAAAAACTCCAAAACGATGCATTTTAGGTCTACAACAGATCAATAATAGTGAGTGAAAAATTAGATGGTTTAATTGAAAAGAACGGAATTTTGTACCTTTGAATATACTACGATTTGCCACATGCTTTGAAAGCACCCTGTATACCGTAACGCCCCTTAATACATTGAATTCTGCTGAATGAGATTCTGTACCTACAATGGTCTAAAAATAATTGATATTGAATGATCTTTAGTATTTATATGATGCCTTCTAAGAGACAACCAAAAATCGCAAAATTTCGACTGAAAAATTTATATCTTCCCTTTAGTTGATTTCAGGTGGCAATGAAAAAGAAATGTTTGGAATTTAATTTTCTACAATAAAAACAATAGGAACATAAATTATGTTATTTGAAATAAAATGGATGGTGTCAGTTTCTGATACAACAATTTTTAATGTCCCATCTCTCGTGGCCATGCGTTATATAATAATAGTTCATTCTCGATTTTTCTAATTGCTTTTAGACCTTTTCCAAATATCACTATTCATAACATATACTTACATTTTTCGTCATTCAGTAGCAGTTTGAAACAAAATCGGAAATTAAAGTCGCATTATTACTTCAGTATTCAAAATTTCTACCATTTATACATGTAAACTCGTTGGCGTTGCGATACATACTAAATAAATTGATGAATTTCATCCATATCAATCCTGAAAATCTGCTATAAAAAACGATAATATAAAGATTCGCAGAGTCGCATATTTCTTTCCTTATAAATCTTCTTAAATGCCTCACATTTTGGAATATCATTATTTCCATTCGTTGAGGAGTTATTCCTTTATCTCTTTTTTCTGCAATGCAAAAAATACAAAAAGTATTCGCATTATAATCTTTCTTGTGCTGTAAACATGCGAATAAATGAATTATCTTCAGCTGTTTTACAACTTCAAAGCATCATATTCCTGATATTTGCTTTATTCTAATGTTATGATTCTTAGTTATCTTCTTCTTAGCCATCGGAATCTGACATAACCAGCCTTGATTCGAATTCTCTGAATTTGAATTAAATCCGCATCCCTTTCATGTTTGTCTATTAGATCTTTTCAGAAAGGTCCATTTGACTATTAAATTAGAGATTGATCTGAAAGAGAGTTGTTCAACATTAAAAAGGGGAGATATTGAAAAAAGGTCGAAGATAGTTTAAAATTCAATCAACAGAGTGTACCATTGCAGAGAATCATATCAAAGATATGATTTCTTTAGGAGGATGTGCTATACTTCTCGGTATTATGGACGTGTAAACTTGAAATATATAGATTCCCTTCAGATTAAAAGCCATTTACTCAAATTCGGAGAAATATCAAATTTCCTAAGAAATTTCTCTGCCATAGAAGTAATAAATACATTCTAGGGAAATAAAATTGATGCAAAATAATGGATTGTGTAGGTAGATACAGATGTTATGACAGAATTAGTACGCTTTCTACCTAAATAAACCCATTTTTCTGGCAGGTAAGTAATCCCATATTGTTTTCCCGGAATTGACTTTCGACCTTTTCCACCGAGCCAGCAGACTTCATGTATACGAAAAGAAGCTCGAGGATCAACCGGTGGAGCTCATATACATACCTAGAGATCAGTATATGCTTCAACTGAACCAATTTCGAATTAATCAACATATTTTGAAAATATGACTTCAATTTGACTACCTTCTCTTTCTATGAAATCGTCTCGGATTCTTAATCTTCATTATAAACCTATACATCCATAAACAATAATTATTGCAACAGCTACACAGGTGATCTATGGTACATGTCAAATTTTGTTTAGGTTCAAATCTCATTACTTTTCTCATTTCGAATGGAACAACTTGTATTTAGTGACTGCAAATGAAATACTATTCAAACACCTACTGAAATGGGGTATTCATATACTTACATATTCAGAGTCAAAAATGATTTTATGTTAGTATTTTCACTTAGCCAACAAATTTTGAACTAAAAGTTTCCAATATGATCTAACCAAGAACAATATCCGCGAAAGAGTCAACTTACACACGGTATAAAAATGTGTCTACCTTTTTCTTGAATGCATATTTCAATCAATGCACAAAATTTTGCTTCGCAAAATCCAATTCTTCTACCGTGCTCCTCCTCAACTAATTCATGGTGTTGTTAAATGTGGTATGGATGATTATTATTTGTTTAAGATTTTTGACAGAGACGATTATTTAAATCTAATTCAGTGCCAAATTCCCGTAGATATCAGGTGCGATTGTCTTCCACAGGAAGACAAATTTCTAATTCTTTATCGTCTATTAAAACTATTCTATTTGGTGCTGTTTTTTCATGAGCTAAACTTCCAATCCGATTAAATTGTCTTATGAAAATTGTGAAGTACTTTACATATGTAGGTTTTCTTTTCGGATAATTTACCGCATAAATACTGCATTCCAATAAACAATTCTCATGACATATATCATATGCATGCATAGCATATTTCCAAAGCTTAGACTTTCAAAAATACGTTTCCTTAAGGATTTTTCAAAATTCGAATTATTTTGAGAGATACAGCGGATTTTGTGATGAGATACCTAAGACGGCCGAAGATTAATCGCTCTGAACTATGGACCTATACACTTCAAACGCAGGCAATCACCCAATACATATATTCATAGATCTACGTATTTTTGAATAATAATATTTTTGTCTCAAGTATATATATATATATATATATATATATATATATATATATATATATATATATATATATATATATATATATATATATATATATATATATATATATATATATATATATATATAAACTTGAGACAAAAAGAATTATTCAAAATCCGTAGATGAATGAATATATATATTGGGTGATTCACCAGTGGCGCATTGTAGCTCGTACACACTTGAAGATTTTATTTGGGCAATAAGAAAACGAAAGGAAAGAATTACTCATCTCTGGTCTCCCAATCTGAAAAAAACACCCAAGATTTTTTTTATAGAAAATTGGGACACCCTGTCTACTGCAAAATAAATCGCAGAAAAAGATTCTTACTTTCTAGATACAATACCGTTCGAACAAAAATGAAATTTTCAAGAGTATACGAGCTACAGAGCAAGGAGCCACTAGTGAATCACCAAGTATATATAGATAAGAGGTTGATGCTAACCTTCCACGTTTTCTTATAATAATTGCAAATATATAGGGTGTTTCATTACAGAAATTAATATTACACTTATATTTCTCCTTTCAATGTAACCTCCTCTATTTCTTATCGTTTTTCGACGCACTATACCGGAATAAAGTGAGTTTTTACCGACCTGTACAAGACTGAGCCAAACCGTTTTCGAATAAACCGAAAATTTTTGAAAATATGATTTTTTTTCGATCATATTTCGTATTTACTAGAATCATCTTAGAATATCAATTTCAATACGCAATTATTTTCATAAACCAAAATGTCCATGAAAAGTGTGTAATATTAAATACCGCTATACAGTACAAAAATGTATATAAAATGCCTGAAAAATAATAATTATATTAATTCGATGTGAAAATTCATCCTTTCGAAGTGAGTAGAAAGGATTATATTCCGATTATTCATTCCGAAATCTATCTGTCGTTTTTTTGAATAATTTCTCAATTATCGCTCATTAAGTTGATTAATTTCTGATTTATTTTATGGAACTATTCATAATTTTTCGTTTTAGACTTCGTTTTTCTTGACAAACACTATTTATTAATACTACAAGGGCGTATTCTGGTCTAGAGCCCTACGTTTTGTGTATTTTTCAAACTAAAAAAAAAATGAAAAACGTTTTCACTATCCCATTATTCAAACAACATTTATTGATTTTTATAATAAATAAATTAATAATAAGTATATAAAAAAAAATTGAAAAAGTCAAAAATTCATGAAGTGGGGGTTGCCAGTTAAACAGTGCTCCCTTGTGGATATGATTCCAACCCTTGTAGTGATCTAAATCGAACAAACAAAAACAATTCTTAAATAGTAAAAATGTCGCTCTTGGACCTTGGCCGAAAAGAAAAATTCACAAAATGGTGTCCACTTGAAAAAAAAATGTTTACCCCTGTTTTTCGACTTTAACGAATTTTTTAAAAATACTTCGGATTCAAATTTTCAAAATCCCAGGTCCAAGTGGTAGAGAGATGTTTTAAGAAGGTTCTCACAAAATTTTTAAGGAATCGGTCAGATTGAACTTGAAATATCGTGTCAACCACCTCAACAAAAGGAGTTTTGAGAAAAACGCGTTTGAAGTTTGAGAAAGTTTTCCAGTAGAATAACCCAGATTATAATATTCAGTACTCACTTCGGATTAATTGGCGATCCCATATCTTTAGATTGGACCTTCTTCTTTCTCTAATTCGAGATTTTGTGAAGTGTTTTCTTCTAAACGAGCTGATCTGCCTGCTTTTGTAATCCACTGTATCTGTAATATGAAAGTCTTATATATATATATATATATATATATATATATATATATATATATATATATATATATATATATATATATATATATATATATATATATATATATATATATATATATATATATATATATATATATATATATATATATATATATATATATATATATATATATATATATGCATCCAGCCCCAAGAGCTACAATAGTGCAACTAAGCACTCTTTGGGGCTGCGTGCATGGCGTGCAGATTTGGAAACTAGCTGTTGTCAGGAAGGATTATTCATTGATCTACAGATTCTTGACTAATTTTCTCTGTCTCAAGCTTACATATGTAGACTCCTCGCGAAGTTCGTCCCAGAAAATATTTTCTCAGTTTACTCATGTAAATTTTCTTCCTATATCGATTGATGCAATACCTGCTGACACACCTATTTACAGAGATTTTTTTTCATCGAAATATTTATTGTTATTCCAGAAAGTATTCGGTTTGTAAGAGTGAAATTCATGAAATATTCATTGCTGCGAAAAAACAAGAAAATTTTATCTTATGAATTTGGAAAGATAATCTCTAACTATACCGTGTGGGGCAACTAAAACGAAAAAGACTCAATAACTGCTGAACTATTCGTTTTTGACAAAAAGCAGAAGCAGGTCAATTTTTGTCTGAAGGGGAGGGGAACACACGGTGATTCCATTCTTCGTCAACCCCCCCAGCAAGGGTGCACAAAACTCAATTATTTGAATAGGAAAGTTAGGCCGAATGATGCCTCATTTGAAAGCTCTTTTGAATCTCAACACAAATGTGTAATAATTTTTGAGTTTTAACATATTCGGAAGAAGATACAGGCTGGTTCGTAAAAAAGCCGTATGCGTATGCGGTCATGAGGTGTGCGGGCCATCACCGTAGTGGTTGTCTTCACATGTCTGCGTTCCATCAGTACATCTATGGGAAACATTTTTTGCGATTCAACCTATGACACGGAGCGATCATCGCATGTTTGTGAAGAGACTCTTATACTGTGTATGAATTTCTCCAATGATCCACCCAGTATCCTCATTGAAATGTAATCGGATTTGAAAATTCGTGCACTGTAATCAGTTAATTCTAAATACATATCCAATGAGCTATACTCGGACTAACTGATCAATTAGAAAATTGGAGAGGGTTGATACCCTGATATGATGGGGTGTATTGGAAGCACCACTGTTCGAAGATATTTTTCCCCAAAATACAACAGTATTTCGATTCATTCGAAATCGACAGATTTTGCAATCACTGAAAATAACTCGCCGCAAAATAAAATCACCGGAAGATAGAAGATGTCCCCCTTCAGACAAATATTGACCTGTTTCTGCTTTTTGTCCAGAAACAAATAGTTCAGCAGTTATTGAGTCTTTTTCATTTTAGTTGCCCCACCCGGTATGTATAAGTTTATTAAAAACCATAATTAAAATAATCAATATAAGAACTAAATCTTTCAGAATGATGATTATATTAGAATGTAAAAAATTAACAATACGTCAACACGTTTGGTTTTAGTGAACCAAATTAACTTTTCCTTGTCTCTTCGAATACAAGTTAATTAGCGAAGCAATACTGAAGGCCATAAAATTCTGCGGAGTCTTGTGCACTATAAACACGTAAAAGTCGGTAAGGATCCAAATAGTGAATAATGACAGAATTAATTCTACTCTCTTCCGAAATTTACTGGTTCAGAGCAATACCTTCTGATCTGACCCGATTAGTCAAGAGGTCGAATAGTAGGGATGAAGACTTGGACAACAACTACTACGTTGATAAAGGTAACCTGGTGATAGATGGACTTCCAGAACCAACTCATCACAACAACAGAGACTTGGTGATGCATTACACATCGCGGTTATGAAATAAGTATCGCTTTCATACAATCTAACGGCAGTTAACGATCTAGCATCAGATCATAACCCTGTTCTACTCTTTTTAGGTAACCTACCAAACGAGGAAACATATCAGAAGACATAACCAACATAACCTACCGGCCCTGTTGAATCAAGAGTCTACCGTCTATCTAGACAGAGCCGTCGGAATATTCGAGACAGCTTTACGCCAGTCAGTGGAAGCACGCACGAGGACAAAGGAAACAAAACGTCGACCGGAAAAACTCCCTGATTCCATCCGTCAGATGATCGGAGAGAAACAGGGCAAGACGAAGGTTGCAGAGAACTTGGGACCCACAACACCGATGAGAGTATAACCGCCCGGCGACTGAGGTGACGATAACCTCGGAGGATCACCACAATGCGTGCTGGGCCGCTAAGGTTGAATCATTAGAAGAAGATGACCATTCACTGTGGAGAATGGCCAAAATTCTACGCCAAAAGACGACACCCATGCCACCCTAATAAGGCAAACGAGGGTTATTATTTTCTGTTTTAGACAAAGCATAAGCCTCAGCAGATAGATTTGAGCGACATTTCACGGTGAACTATGAAGAAGCTGACTGAAGCAGAAGTTCGGAGGCGTCAAGCGGAAAACAACGAGGAGATCATCCAACTCACTTTCATGGAAGAGCTTAAAAGCGTAATCACCCAAACAAAAGCGAGAAAAGCACCTGGAACACATGAGATCAACAATAGAGCACTGAAAAACCTCCCTCAGAGAACTCTCGTACGGCTGGCATCAATCAGCAACTCGAGTATGCGGTTTCATCACTCTCCTGAGAAATGGAAAATAGCCGATGTGATTGTCATCTGGAAACCAGGCAAGTCTGCTTCATTTTCACAGCATTATAGGCCTATCTGTCTCCTATCAACGATCGGCAAAACCCTAGAGGGGATCAATCTGCCGCGGCTGAAAGACCACGTGAAGGCCCGCGCAATCATCCCAGATGAGCAATTTGCCTCTAGAAAGAACTACTCCACCCAACAGCAACCTCTCCGAGTGGTTATATTCATCAGTGATAGATTCAATAAGAACCAGTCAACCGGAAAGACACTATTCGACACCGCAAAGACGTTCGATAGGAATCGGCATTGAGGTCAGCTCTTCAAAATGTTAGAGACGAACTTCTTACCTGCCTTGGTGCGCTTGGTCCAGTCATACCTGAGAAATAGACCTTTCATGGTACGCTTAGGAGATACCCGCTCTTCCACCAGGAGGATGGAAGCAGGAGTACCACAAGAATCACTACTAGCGCTGTTGCTGTTCAACATCTATACCTCGAACTTCTCGAAGACCCCGAGCTTAGCCTTCTACGCGGATGACACTGCCTTAATGACCAGATCGACCGTCCTCCACTTGATAACCAGGAGACTCCAAGAGGCCACAGACCAATTGGAAGAATAATTTACCAAGTGACTGGTCTCTAAGATTAGCTTTAAGAATCTTGTTAAATAAATATGGTAAGACCTTCGTAACTAGGACGACAAAAATAATATGTACTCAATTTAGTTTTTAAGAGACATTCAGATCCTTCAGATCACGGCTTAGAAGCCAAAAATTGTACTTTTTTCCAATCAAACCAACAAGAGATGTAAAATTAAAAGAAAAACAGGTATATGAATGAAGAATTTGTCAAAGTCAAAGTAAAGATGATATTTGTCACAAGAAATCTCTAAATGTGCTTCAAGCAAACCAACAAGAGATGTAAAATTAAAAGAAAAACTGGTATATGAATGAAGAATTTGTCAAAGTCAAAGTAAAGATGATATTTGTCACAAGAAATCTCTAAATGTGCTTCAAGCAGTCGTAACTCACCAAATAATCATCTGAATTTTTCTCGAAATAATAATTTCTTCGAGTTATCTCCTGAAAAGGGTATTACAAATGCTACACCTCAAAATCCGGATGTTTTATGTATTTGAAACTAATATTCTGAACCCCATAAATTTTGAACGCATGTACTGAGTCACTGAAAATTTTGAACGGGGAATAATATGAAGAAAGTTAACGAATTGATAGTAGGTGTATATGTGATTCTCTAAGGCCGGAATGTAAAAATGAGTGTTATGGAAATAACATCGTGTACATAATCTTTCGAGAATTCTTGTACACGCAATTATCGCTCTACAAAACCAACTAACCGCAAAATCTGTCACATTCTGTTCAACTTCATTATTGAAGAAGGATTTCGAAAACCACTATTTTTTCCAGATACATTTTATTAATCTAATGCGAATTTGGTCACAAGCTACTTTTCATCTTCGACTTCATTAATATCATAAAATTTAACATTTCAGAACCTACCTTTTCTTTTTTGAAAAAGAATCGGACACCTATTCCCATCAATCTAACAGTCTCACTAATTTCGAGTGTTTTGTTGATCTCCCTGGAGAGTTTTTTAAAACATATGAATGGAAAATATTTCGCAATTTATTCGTATCATAGCGATGCTACCGCCATATAGAGACACACAATCAGATTCAAACGTTAAACCCCATTTTCCCAATTCCCGTTCACAAATGCCACGATATGGATTCCTCTAGGTTTACTCTAAGTACAGTTTTAGTATTTTCAGTCTTTCGTGAATCACTCTGTATATCAGCACATAAGGCTTTTCAATATAGGAGGCTGAAAAAAACTCGGCTGACTTTCTTGTACATACAACTGGAAGGATTGTTGAGCAAATGAGAAGAAACAATATTGATGTTTACGGTGAATATATGGTGGTCCAGTTCTCAAAGCGAAAAATACAGAAATTACCAGAAAATCGAAAACAAAATGAGTTAGCTATAAAAACTATATTGAAAAAATTCTTCGACCAAGATATACAGGATGTTCAAGTTTCTAAAATATTCTGTATTATATTCATGAAAACTACAATTAGTTATTTTCAGAAATATACATCCCTGAACAGTTGTGGCAGTATACAGGGTGATTATTTTTCACGGGCCAAGAACTATTTTTTCTCTCACAACTGTGTCGCTCCGTTGACGTGTTAGAAGAATAATATCGAATATATCAATTGTTTTTGTTATTTATCTCAAAAATTGCATTTTTGCCGTATCTGTCACCGTCTTTGAAATATAAATTATTGAACGTATTCCGACTTTGTGAAAATGTACAAAGGGATATTTTTTCCGGATCATGTCTCCTCTTTGACCTTCAAACTCTTCTTGATACGCTAGTGACGTACTCCGTGAATCAAATGTGATTATTTCAATTCTGCATTTTTTTCGTTTCTGCTGCCGCTTTCGAGATAAATCTCGTCTAGTTATCTTTTGAACACAATGACGTGATTTGAAATGGGAGAGGTGTTTCGACGAACTTTCTATCAAAATCAGGAAGAAATAAGCGAAATTGCATAAAAAGTTTTTTGATTTACAGAATACGTCAGTAGTATATCATAAGGTGCTTGAGAGGCCAAAAGAGGTACGATTCGAAAAAAAATATCACCCTGTACCTTTCCATATAGTTTGTTCTCATATAATGCTGTAGATCTCAATAGATTACCTGGTTATCGAATTTGAGCTCGAAATCTCAACAATCGTATGAACTTTCGACAAAGAATCTGAATTCTTTCACTATGTGTACAACCGTCAAATCATTTTCAATATTTAGTATCTCAAAATCGGGGACAGATTGAAAAAAATGCAATTATCAAAAAAAAATTGACCTATTCGATTATATTATTCAAAGTTGGGGGAGATAAAAGGCATCCTAACGCGTGAAAACTATTACCATGTATACTTTTCTAACTTTTCAGCCTGTTGAAGGATGTATATATCTGAACATTATTATTGTGTCTATTTTCGGAAAAAAATTGTATGAATTGTAGTGTTTATGAAGTAGACACGGAAAAATTTTTGAAACTTGAACATACTCTATTTCTTCAACGAAGCGTTTTCCGAATATAGTCATTTCAGTGTAAGATTCACTTCTGGTCTCTAAAGTTTCCGAAATAGAAAATGGATCACCCTGTATAGGGTGCTACTTGATGATATGATACAAGTACAAGGGATATAAAAATATATCCTAGAGAGCATTCATATTAAGTCCGTATGTACGAGGGGTATACTCACAAGCTACGACGGGGATTGACACCTGACCTGACCATATGTTCGAAGTTTATTGGAACAACTGAAATAGTTTGTATCCTTCGTAGAAACTTTTAACGACTTGATCTGCGGATCGACAGGTTGCAAAATTTTTAACTGAAAACCCATTTAATATATTTCTTCAACAGTAGCAGCACTAACATAGCCACTTCATAAGTTATAAGATACTTCAAGCATTGTAGTAATTCATTGTTACTATAGATTTATTCCTGAGAATACAGAAAATGGAAATCAAAATGTCGAATTGTAGTCCGCTATGAAAAGTATGGGTTTTCTAAAGAGAACTCGAACATCTCGGCGAACACAATTTTTTGTGAATTTTGTAAATATCACAATATTTCGTAAACTAACTCAGTAAACAGCTATTCTAGCCTTTAATTTATATGTTTCCATCAGGTAAGGCGTCCCCTGTTAATAATGACAAAATATTGAAACTGTATATACCATATATAGGTCCATATAGGTCCCATCCATTTGAATTCGTGCGATAATTCCTCCTGAGTTCAAATTTATGTAGGCGACGAATGATACTGATGGCCTTGGTTTTAAACTTACAGGTACGACAAATTGAGATGTGGTTTCAAAATCGTAGGATGAAGTACAAAAAAGAGCAGAAAATAAGGTATGTTTTGCATCTTCCACAGGCCTTGGTTCATCTAGTTCTAATTGGTGAATATACATGTAGCATCTATATGCTGACTATAGTATCCGTTCAGCAAATTATATTCCTCTCGTGGAATATACTTCCTTGAACTGCATTCTCAACAATTTATACAACCACTCATCAGTCGATGAGTTTTATTATTAACAATTGTTAAA
Organism: Cryptolaemus montrouzieri; assembly: GCA_013387265.2. Lineage (NCBI taxonomy): Eukaryota > Metazoa > Arthropoda > Insecta > Coleoptera > Coccinellidae > Cryptolaemus > Cryptolaemus montrouzieri. Next base: position 61,528,529 of record JABFTP020000124.1, on the reverse strand, counting down.
TTAGAATGTAGCTTCAACCCTCCAAATATAACTTAAGTTTGTAAACCCAATAGCTATGGCAACAAATAATATTAATATTGCAACAATTACACCATTTGATCGATGATCGCACATTGAAACCTGTATTTTCTTTAATTTCTCTGTACTATTTTTGAATTTCACTTGTGAAAGAAATACTCTACAATAATTCCACAAAAATAATGGCCAGATGAGATTCGAACCTGAGGAAACGCCAAATTAAGGTCAGGCTTCCAAACGGTGCAACGGTTCTTCAAGTCCTTTCCCATTTAGTACCGATTCATCATAAGAACACAGCTCGCCAAAATAGATGCGATTGATAAGATTTTAACTTAAGTAAATATCTCATCCAAATTCATTACTTTTATCTTGCTTCAAGACGCTACAATTAGAAAGAAGATATTGTTTATATAAATTATAGTTTTCATTAAGTGAATTGCGAATATACTCTGAAATTGGAATCTAAACAGCAAGTTTTAGAGAACAGAAGTGACACAAATAAAGATATAACTATGGCAATGTGCTCAACGAAACATAATTCCAAATGGCTCTTTGAGAAGTGTTGGTGAGGCATTCTTGATTCAGTTTTGAACGTGTAGTTTTTCAAAATATACTTTATAAAGATTTCTCCGTGTTTCCTCTACTTCTATTTCAATTTGATGAAGTATACAGGGTATCCCTAGTTAAGAGTTAGGCGTTTATAGAGAACTAATAATGCTATCGTTCTGAAATTTTGCATTTCCGGTTATACCAGAAGTGCATACTACCTTTGTTATTTAATATGAAACCCCCTGTATATTGATGACCTATGTGTTAGGCGTTGTTGTAATTGGAATAACAAGTGTTATTGGATCAGTAATCAATATGCAGGGTGTTCTCTATTAAATAACAAAGTTGGTATGCACTTCCGCCATAACGGGAAGTGCCATTGAGGTAAAAGTATTTCAAAATTGAATTTCGGACTAGTTGAATCAACTGCTAAAATTTCAGAACGAAAGCATTATTAAGTTCTTCATAAACGTCAAATAGGCTACTCAACTTGGGATACTTTTATAGTTTATGGGGAGAGTAGTTGGCTATAATTTTATAGGTACAATAGTGCAATAAATTTGATGGAAACATTAGATTTTCAAAATCCGTTTCGATAAAAAATTTATTGATGTATAAGTTTGTTTTATTCATAAGATATATTCAAATTTTAATATTATCAATTGTAAAATATTCAATAGGAATAATTCTAAATGTTTAAATGTTTTTATAGTATTTGCATACATTTAAACATAGAACTTGTAGCCCCACAACTATATGACTCAATTGTATCATCATACTCGCAGATCGTAAAAATGTGTTTCTGTTGCAATTTGCAACAAATGTACCGAACGTTCTCTCATTTCCTTTCACTGGCATCATTGTACTGAAAAACTGTGAAGTTGTTCCGAATTAATTCAATTGAACATTTTGAATAAACAATGTAATAGGGACACTCTGTAGAGACGTGATATGATAGTGTTGCAATAAACGACCTATTTCGGCCCAAATGATTTTCAAGACAGGTAAACTAGTGGACCGGATTTGTCCCACAAACTCCAAATTGCCATGAATAATTCTTTGTAAGATTTTAGACAACTCTGATATTTTACCGAAATTAATCAATTTTCAGAAGTATTTTAGTTTAATATATACGTGTATATATATATATATATATATATATATATATATATATATATATATATATATATATATATATATATATATATATATATATATATATATATATATATACAGGATATCCACCGGGACCGTCCGTTAAAAACTTTTTAAGTTCCAATTATTATATCAAGCTGAAACTTTTTACGCGGCCATAACTAGCGATTTCCAATTGAAGTGAAATCTTTTGGAAATGATACCATTTCCGGTTATACCGGAAGTGAGTCATCAATCTGTTATTTCAAATGGCAATCTACGTTTTTTATTATACATCTAGAGCCAACATTTGAGCAAGGTATAAAATAGCCAAGTTGTTGGCACTTATCTGTCAAAACTTTTGACAGATTTAATTATTTTTGTTATAAACTCGATTTTTGAAGAACATTTAAAAAAATTGTAGCTCGTAGATCTTTTGCACTACAGACACAATTTTTGCTTCGATGGATGGAAGAAGGATCAAGGAATGTTTTAAGCAGTCTACACATGTCTAATGTTTATTGCGTTGCTTTGTATGATTTTTTCAATTTGGCCTTTTTTAAGCAGCAATAGCTCAATTTTTTCAAAAGGCACGTGCCAATTTTTATATCGCCTTCAGATGAAGCGTCAAATTTCAGATGAATTTTATCAGCATGTACTATACCCATCTCTTATAGTTCCGAAATAATTTGGAAATATATTGAATTTGGATGATTTTGCAAGAACTATTAGAGAATCCTTTGGAATATTTGAATCAAGTAGCTGAACTAGCTACGCTCACCTGACAGGTGCCTAAAATTAATGTACTTGTCACTTCGTTCATTCTAATTTGTAAATCATGAGTATTTTTCATTTCTTAAGTATAATATCAAAGAACTTACATTTAATTTCAATTCTTGTACTTGGGACTTCAAGGTGATGTCATGGAAAAACCATGATTTTGAGTCAAGATATAAGCTACACGAATATGACAAAAGGGTGCTTTGTACCAAAGCTGAGTATCGCAATATGATCCCAGAGTAAGTAATTCGGAATTTCCTCTAATTCATATTATTCGAAAATCTCTTCAGACAATACTACAAGATTGCTTATAAATAAAAAGGGATTTTCTTTTGGGAACATAGACAGGTACTTATAACTATAAACATCAAGGGTCAACCATTTCTTAGAATCAAAATTTTTCAATAAATGACAAAATCACCTACAAACATTTGTAAAATATTGAATAATTTAAATAGCTACCGTAAAGTTACTAACAATAATCGTAAGAAGAAGTAGCACCTCCTTTGAAGTCTAATTTTCAGAATACAGTGTAATAAAGCTAAGACTATTTTCGATGAAAAATATAGTTTTCGCGATACCCTTCGCGTGATGTGTATATACCGGGTGGGCTGAAAAATTCGAAGACTAACATAGTGAAACACATTTTTTTGGCGCTTATCAGTACCTTCATATATTTGGGTATCGTTTTACTTCTCTTTTGGGCGATGAATTAAGAAATAAAAATATTCATAGTTTGCAAATAACGGACCGAACGTTCTCTTATTTCCTTTCACTGCCAACGTTTGACTAGAAAACAGCCAAGTTGTACTGAATCAATAGGCATGAACATTTCGAATTCAATAGGGACTTTCTGTAACGACTCAATATGAAAGTAATGCAATAATCGATACTTTTTTCTGCACATATGATTTTATGGACAGATAAACTAGGGCGGAGAGTTGGACTCAAAAACTCGAACTTCCTATGAAGACTTTACATCATACTGACATTTTACCGAAATTAGTCAGTGTTTAGTAGAATTTCCAGTTGAATTAATAGTAGCGACGGAACACACTGTATTGTATTTGAAATTTTGAAAACTAAAATATTCAATCTGGGAATTGAATGACCTTTTTAAAGTGTTACTGGACACTATTGCTTACAATGATTTTTATAGGTAGAATGCTTGTTTATTCCGCTTGAATATTTGTTGACCTGATTTGTACATGATCAATTTATATCTAATATTTTCGTGATCAATTTTATTATGAAACAAAAATACGAAAATATAGGTGATCAAAACAATTGCTTATCTTCCGCTGCCGTTGATAGGTGCGCATCATATAAGTTAACCGAATTCCCAACTTAGATATTTTCCGCATAGTATAGTATAAATAGCCACACATTCAAATGGTTTCTGCTCAAATAGATTTAAACCCGCTAATTAAGTGAAACCCGCATATCCAGATTTATATAACTGTAAGTTGGAAAACGATAGATAGATAGAAATAACTTCTTGTCCTTCCTTCCTGTTTTTACCTTCCCATTTTACCCTTACAGGAAGTGCATTTACTCATTAAATGAGTGAACAGGAAAAAAGTGAGTTTTTTCATACATTACAGTCCACTCATTCACGCAGAGTTTTTGTATTTGCTCATAATATTTGAACAATCTAACGCTCAAAATCTAACGCTCAAGGTGATTGGGGTTGATTCGACATGCTTCAAATCAAGTTCAAAAGTGCTCCACCCGAATCAAATTGATGTGTTTCAGCGTTTTGCGTTTTGAGAGTGAAACTTTAATGGATTACTCTGTGTGGTAATATTAGTAAGATTGCATAAAATTATTACTACAAAAAATGCTCATTTTGGGGAGATTGATGATTCATACTACAATAATGGCATCACTGGTTTACAGAACTATTATGAATATAATTACTTTCGTTTCGGTAGAGATTATGTCGCAAATTTTAGAGAATTCTATTATTTTCTGTCAAAAAAGTACCAGTAATTGGTAAATGAAACACAAAATATTTATTTTTCATTCCAATTTATTATATCGCCTTCAAAGTAGGTCTCTTTCGAAATGATAAATTTACGTTACGTATAATTCAATGACCAAAATATTTTCAAACGCTTCTTCCGAAATCGACTCCAGTTATCACCGCGAAATCTCTTTTATGTCTTCTATGGAATTAAAACGGTTGACTCGAAGCGGTAATTGGAGTTTTGGAAAAATAGAAAAATCGACCGGAGACATATCAGGTGAATACGGTGGTCGTTCCATGGTATTTGTTGAGTTGTTGATCAGAAATTCCTACCCAATGATAGCCTCGTGAGATGGTGCATTATCGTGGTTCACAGAATCCATGAGTTTTCTTGGCTGAAATAGATAGATAGATAGATAGTTCATTAATTTGCTATAACAAAAATGTGCCTTTTGGGCGTAGAATATGTCAAACAAGGACATAGGACACCACAATACGAACAGTTTAAGGCTAGGATAGACTTAAACAAAAAAAGTAAATAGACAAAACTGCAAAAAAATACACGTATTTGTGGTTTTTAGTTATATTAAAATAGAGTTCCTTCTAGTCTTCTGTCGAAAAATTCCTGGAGGCTATAGAATGCTTTCCTAATCAAAAGTGCCTGAATACATCTTTCAAATTGGAGTGTTATAAGCGAGAATATTGATGATTTCTGTTGACTGTATATAAAACTCATAGAAGAAACTGATACGCTAAATTGTATCATTCAGTTATGAGTGCTGAACGAAAAATATGTATAAAATTTACGAAAGATTGAAAGAAACGAATGTAACGAGATTGTTCAATTATTGTCTTGACTTACTTATAGAGGAGATCCAGGATGCGAACAGCTATGCATTCAAACTCAGTTCACAATCACTATAGGGCACTAGGTTTTATGCACTGTAGTTTCACTGTAGTCCAGGCCTGGAAAATGTCTTAGTTTGGGTTTTAATGATTTATAAGGTAAATGTATTTCAATAGTCTTTTATGTCACAATAGACAAACTTGATTCCACATGGAAGTGAAAACGAGGTTTTTTGGCGCAACTGCAGTTCATATAAGCGAGTCTTATATTTCGAGCGGCACTATACGGTCGATAGTACTCACTGTAACAGACTGCTTGGCGCGCTACCCTGAGGCACGATTTCATTTCACATATAGATGTGCGGGAAATTGAAAACCGATAAAGAGCGCCAAGACAATATGTATTTGAATTTTAATTTAATGTAACGAATTTCGAATGCCGCGAAATCGGAAGAAAAAGTTCTCTCGCTTAACTTCCAGTCTCATGAAAGCAAGCACAACGAAAAAATGTACATTAAAAAATGAGTTGGTTTGTACGCAATATCAAAATTAAATGAAAAGAAAAAAAATTAAAAAATCTTAAACATAAAATTGAAGACGAAACATACCCGCCCCCCTGAAAATAATCGAGGTATTTTAAGAAATTCAATTCATTGGGAGAGGACATAGTTTGACCAGAGGTCGTTTGAAAAGACCTTTGGACGTTTTGACTGTGGCAACTCTTGCAATGCCATCACCTCCAGGATGAACAGTAGCAATTCGACCCACAGGCCAGTTCAGTGGAGACTCAAGTTCATTTTATATGAGAACCATGGTTCCATCTTCTACAGGAGCCGCAGGCCCTTGCCACTTTGCTCGCTGTTGAAGCGTCTGCAAATATTCACGCGCCCATCTAGACCACAGATCATGGTGTAGACGTTGCAGAAGTTGCCATCTGTTAAATCTATTCAAAGCAACTTCGTTATCAACTTCTGGATCTCCTATGGCGACTAGAGGTTCTAATGTCAAAAAGTGACCTGGAGTAAGAGCTCGCAGGTCGTTTGGGTCTGAACTTATAGGACAAAGGGGTCTTGAATTGAGCACTGCCTCCACTTGTGTCAATACAGTGTAGAGTTCCTCGTAGGTGAGAACTTGCTGCCCTATAACTCTAACTAGATGGGATTTAACCGACTTTATTCCGCTTTCCCACAAGCCGCCCATGTGCGCAGATGAAGGCGGATTAAATTGCCATTCCACCTTTTCTGATTCCTGTATATGCTTTGCAAGATATTTTAAATATTTGGCGCTTGACACAAAATTAGTGCCGCAATCTGAGAGAACCTTCGAGCATCTACCACGCCGAGCAACGAAAACGTCTGAACCCTGCTAAGAAAGAATCACGTGAAAGATCGGACAAAAGCTCCAGATGAAGAGCTTTGGTAGCACAACATACGAAAAGACAGAGGTAAGCTTTAAGAACCTTTGCAGCGCGTAACCTTTTCATGGTAATCGAAAAGGGGCCACCTAAGTCTACTCCTACAATTGAAAATGGTTTTATCTGGGAAATTCGCAAGGGAGGCATATTCCCCATCGGAGGTTGATAAGTAGTAGGATTGGTTTTCCAACAGTTTTTACATTTATAAATCACTGAGCGGATGAGCTTTTTGGCAGAGGGGATCCAAAACATTTGCGATACAAGATAGTATGTAGTGTTGACACCGGCATGAAGATAAAGTTGATGGATGTATATGATCAATAAATTAGTGAAGACATTGTTTTTTAGTAAAAGAATGGGGAATTTTTTGTCGTATTGTAACTCCGCATATGTCAATCGACCACCTACTCTCAACAAACCAAATTTGTCGATGAAAGGACTCAATTTTTGGTAGTATTTCGATATAGGAAGGTTTCTAGTGACTGATTTTTTCTCTTTGTCAAAATGTACAGCCTGTACCCTACGTGAAATAATGAGCAATGATTTATGAAGCACTGTTACAGAGAACGGTCGTGTCCATTTATCGTCGCTTTGTTTCAGATTATGCAAGAAGCCTACAACGTAAGACATTACATTAAGAATTATTTGCAACGACGAAAATCGTTCGAGTAACCAATCAATCCATGAATTAAATCTATCTATCGATAGCTCCGACAATAAAACAATCTTTCTTTCTTCAACTTTGGATTCAGTATGCTCTCTATCGAATGTCTGATAAAGAAGTTGAGGAAAATTCCAAGAGTCCATGGGTTTCCGTAGAAACTCGGGACCGTCAAACCAATGAGGATGTGAATCCAATTCCGAAGGAAATAGTCCCCGAGAGAGGACGTCTGCTGGGTTAAGATCAGATGGAATGTGAGGCCAATGTTCACAATCCATGTTACTCTGAATATACAATACACGATTGCTTACGAAGGTCTTCCAGCGATGTGGAGACGACCTTAACCAAGACAAAACTACAGACGAGTCTGTCCAAGCCAAAACTTGATCCAATGCAACGTTAGGCTCAAGTACACCTTTTATGTATTTCAGCATACGTGCTAGGAGTACTGCCGCACATAATTCCAGACGAGGAAGGGAAACAGTTTTTAGGGGAGAAACCTTGGTTTTAGCGTAAATGAAAAATATACTCACACTACCGTCCTTTTGTTCCACTCTGAGATATATCACACTACAATAGGCGGCCATACTAGCATCGCAAAACCCTATCAGATGACAAACATGAGCGTTCGAAACGTCAACCTGACGAGGTATTTGTAAACCAGATAGAAAATGCATCTCTGATTTCAATCGTCCGAACTTACATGACATATCCTCCGGAGGCGTATCGTCCCAACCTAAACCCAAAGTCCATAATCGCTGAACAAGAATTTTTAACGAAATCAACAAGGGAGCAAGGAAACCTAGAGGATCGTAGATCCGAGCGACTTCAGATAATATGGTACGTTTACTGCAAGGAAGACTGGAATTATATAAAGAATACATGAACGCATCGGATCTTGGATTCCATCGTAAACCCAATACTTTGAGCGTTGAAATTTCATCCCAATCCAGAGATAATGAGGTTGATTGAATGTGCGAATCAGGTAAGTCGCTAAGTAGTTTTGAGTCATTACTCGACCACTTACGCAATTCGAAACCTGCTCTCCTAACATTTCATTTCCATTAACTCACGTTTCATACTATTGGCAATGGAGAAAGAATCATCTCCACAAACTATGTCATCAATGTACGTATTTTTTAGCACGATAGATGAGGCTAAAGGAAATTCAGTGCTGTGATCAGTCGCCAATTTTTGCAGAGTACGAATGGCCAAGTAAGGACTGCTTACTAGACCGAACGGTAAAGTTGTCAAGCGAAACTCCGAAAGAGTTTCGTTCGGTGAAAAACGCCATAATAATCGTAAGAAATCTCGATGTTCTTTTGCCACCCAAATCATACGATACATTTGCCGAATGTCGGTAGTGAACATGTATTTGTGTATTCTAAAATTTATCAAAATTTCCACCAGGTTGGTTTGCAGTTTAGGCCCTGTAAAAAGAGAGAGATTTTATGGTAAGCTCTACTACTGGCGTCAAAAACTATACGTACAGGCGTACTTGAAGAGTCAGGTTTCTGAACGCATGAATGAGGCAAATAAAAGACATTGCTATCTGACAAGTCCAACCGAGAAGTGTGAGGAATAATTTCCATGTGTTTATCGTTGAGATATTCTTTAATTATTTGTGAATATGAAGAATATAAATTGGTATTCGCTAACAATTTGCGTTCAAGAGAATAAAACCTACGCTCCGCCACTGCTCGCGAATCACCGAAATCAAGTGCCGACAATTTGAAAGGGAGAGATACGATAAATCGACCATCTTCACTGCGAGCAGTGGTTTTCAAAAAAATATTTTCACAACAAGCATCTTCTGGAGAAGAAATATGCACAGACGGCACTTCTTCTACTTCCCAGAAGAGCTTAAGAGTTTCACTCAATGATGATATCGACGAATCTGAAGTCGAAGTGTGGAAGGTTTTGATGGACTGAGAGACCGAAAACGAAATTTTGCACATAAGAGCCCAACCAAAACTAGTATTGACGGCTATAGGTTCCCCTACATTTCCCACTATGAGTCCATCCTTCAAGACGAGTGGAAAAACGTCTGCTCCAAGTAGTATGTCTACTTGGCTCGACTTGAAATAGGCAGGATCAGCTAGCGGTAGGTTGGAAATATGCGTCCACTTACCAGGCATAAATGATAAAGAAGGCATATCACTGCAAATTTCATCCATGAGAACAGCTTCAATATCTTGACGATATTCATTTTGACGCAGAGAAAAAATCTGACAATGCACACTTGAATGGGCGGAAGTGCTCATATTTCTCAAACTTTGCACCGTTACCGAATCATTAAATTTCTTAAGATTTAGTTTGGTGGCCAAATCGCGTCGCAAAAATGTAGCCTGTGATCCTGAATCAATTATCCCTCTTATCTGATGGGAGTTTCCGAAAAAATCCCAAATATTCAACAACACCGTGGCCAGCAACACATTTCCATTACGTGACGTGTCAGAAGAAGTACTGGCTTGAGGTTTGGGAACCTCAATGAATTCAAAATGTAACATCGAATGGTGTTTTTGCTGGCATTTCTTGCATCTATTAGACGATGGACATTTCATGCCAATATGTGACGTAGAAAGACAATTTATACAGGCTTTGTGACTTTTAACTATGCTATAACGCTCTTTAGCTGATTTTTAATTAAATGCAGGGCAATGACAAATAATATGGTTTTTCCGACACAAAAAACAACCTGGTTGTCGAGAATCTTGATTCATTCCTGCATCCGAATGCTTGGTGGAGCCTTCCCTTGGAGGAGACGCCACTGTCTGACAATTATTCACATCTGTTGATAAAGGAGCAAATTGTTCATTTGAGTCTCTGGAAGGAGTAGAATTCAAAAACCCACTCGTAGCTACATTCCTACGAGACTGATCTGTGCTAGTAAAAAATGATTTTTTCGTTTTCACCCATGTTTGCGAATCAGCGACTTTAGGAGACGAAGAAAACTTGTTCAATTTTTTCGATTCTAAGGCCGTACACTGTTTCATAACAAAATTCCTAACGTCGAGGTACGTCGGAATCTCAGTAGAAGCATGGCTAAATTCAAAAGCCTTTAGAGTAGTTGGATCAAGTCTCAAGTCGATCCAAAAGCATATGCATGAGAATGAAGTCCCCTTCTGCAGTAGAAAACCAAGAGTATCTAGTGCTTGCAAGTTTTGATGAAAAGTATCTAATAAATTTCGTAATAACGGAGCGCTTTCCGAAATAAGAACAGGACTACTCTCTATTTCTCTCCAATAAGATGTACTTAACAAGCGTTTATTTTGGTAACGATCAGTCAGAGCTTTAAGCGCTATGGGATAGTTTTCTCCTAACAAGGGGGTGCACTTTACTAAAGCTAACGGTTCACCTTTGGGAACCGATAATAAGTAATGAAATTATTGAATATTTACTAATGAATCATTCTTATTAATGAGTGCATCGAATATCTCAAAAAATGTTGGAAATTGGCGAACATCTCCATCAAAACAAGTTAAATTTATTTTAGGCAGATTAACATTAATCGGTTGAGCGCCCTGTGCTTCATGTTCATGAATCTCGAACATGTCATGGTATCGCGCTTGAATTTCACTCAATTCCTGTAAAAATCTGTTATTGATTTTTTGTTCTGCAATAAGTAGTTCTGGTGCACCCTCCTGCGTGGACACTAAAGAAACTATATTTGAATGAATTCTCTCAAACTTATTTTCCCATTCAACTAAATTTTTACACCTGAATTTGAACTGTAAAAAGCTTTCAGGTATATCTCTGGTCTCCGCTGCAAATAAATTCAATTGTAACACATTATCCAGAATAACTTGTCTCGCAGCCTTATTACGAGTAATTTTCGAAGCATCTGTCATGCTGATAAATTGAATTAATTATTATCGTCAACCCACAAATTTATTCACAAATGAAACGAAAGAAATTATCGTACGTGATAACAAAGTATCGTTTTCATATGTCGAAGAAATATTAAATTTCCGCTTGTTTCATAGAAGAAACAAAAAAAAACAAAATAATTTGCAAATGATCAGATAATGTTCGAGTGAAATTTATGGATTTAAATTTTATCAAATCAACTTGCCTAAGAACAGATGTTCAATGCGAAAAAGTATAATTGTGTTTGCTTTCAAATTAACCGGAGAGATAAAGACAAGGAAAACTAGATGTTCCAATTTGTTGTCTTCGTTCAACACACACAACTTCACTTGACCTTCCGAAATGAATATAAAAATTCAAATTATGAAATCAAGATACGGCTCGAATGGATCAAAAAATGGAATGTTATAAGCGGGAATATTGATGATTTCTGTGGACTGTATATAAAACTCATAGGAGAAACCGATACGCTAAATTGTATCATTCAGTTATGAGTGCTGAACGAAAAATATGTATAAAATTTACGAAAGATTGAAAGAAACGAATGTAACGAGATTGTTCAATTATTGTCTTGACTTATTTATAGAGGAGACTCAGGATGCGAACAGCTATGCATTCAAACTCAGTTCACAATCACTATAGGGCACTAGGTTTTATGCACTGTAGTTTTACTGTAGTCCAGGCCTGGAAAATGTCTTAGTTTGGGTTTTAATGATTTATAAGGTAAATGTATTTCAATAGTCTTTTATGTCACAATAGACAAACTTGATTCCACATGGAAGTGAAAACGAGGTTTTTTGGCGCAACTGCAGTTCATATAAGCGAGTCTTATATTTCGAGCGGCACTATACGGTCGATAGTACTCACTGTAACAGTTTGGTTGGCGCACTACCCTGAGGCACGATTTCATTTCACAGATGTGCGGGAAATTGAAAACCGATAAAGAGCGCCAAGACAATATGTATTTGAATTTTAATTTAATGTAACTAATTTTGAATGCTGCGAAACCGGAAGAAAAAGTTCCCTCGCTTAACTTCCAGTCTCATGAAAGCAAACACAACGAAAAAATGTACATTAAAAAATGAGTTGGTTTGTACGCAATATCAAAGTTAAATGAAAAATAAATTTTAAAAATCTTAAACATAAAATTGAAGACGAAACATAAATACTTTTATTTGTTTGTTCCTAATATGTAAAGGTAATTTATTGAACACTTTGATGATGGTATAGTTAACATTTTTCTGGAGATATGCTCTCTTATATCTGACAGTTCTTTATATCATTATATACCTTGTCACACAACCATGTTCTTCCCTTTAGAAAATTCCGACATTGTTCTTTACAAACATTAAAGCTTCATTTATGAATTAGATAGATAGATAGATATATAGTTTATTCATTCAAACTTGTGAATATAAAAGTAAACAAATTATACCAAAGGCGTAGAACATGTCAAATAAAAAGTACAATCACGTTGTGAATAGTTACTTACAATCAACAGAAAAATCTCAATTTACAGGTACAAAATAAATAGATGTACAGAGGTAAGGCAATAAACAAGAATAACGTGGACAGCGATTTAAATATTGTATGTATGAGTTTTAATTTTAGTCAAGTTTGGTATTCAGGAAATCTTGTAAGCTGTACGGAGCTGTTTTCACTAGAAGTTTATGTACATGTTTTTTCAAAATTGCTGGTTGCTCATTGCGTATTTTAGGTGGTAATTTGTTCATTATTTTTATTATCATATAATGAGCATTTTCCTGTAGGTAAGTACGATTGAATTTCATAGATATCAAGTTCTCCTTATTCCGGGTCATAAAGAGGGCAGTGCGAGTAAGTTATTTTTTATGAAATAGTCCTTACAGCTTTCAGTGTACCTCAAGTTCAACATCGATCTCAAGCATCTCTTTTGGAGTTTGAAGAGACGAGACGCCTCTCTAGAATTGCCACAGAAGACAATTCTGTATCGGATCCGAGACTCCACATTAGCTCTATAAGACACGATGGCAGTTCGGACATTAACATGTGATGTAATCATTCTCTGGGCTTAAGGATAGCCCGCTAATGCATCCGTTGTACGTGGCTGGACCAATCAAGCCCAGAATCGATGGTCACACCCAGGAATCGCATATCCCCAACAGACTCAAAAACTTCTCCGTTGTGGGCTACGGAGATTTTTTCACAGTTTTTGTTGAACGAAAAATGTAAGAGCTGTGTTTAGTTTCAGGTTATTCATGTTGAAGTATTTTTCCCAGTCTATTAAATTATTCGAAACTCTGTGTTTTAGTTGTTCTTGATTACTACCACTCATTAAAATATTTGTATCATCTGCATAATGCACCAGCAAGTCTTCGACGTTGCCACACAGATCATTGCTGTAAAGAATATAAAGTAGAGGTCCAAGCATCGATCCTTGAGGAACTCCCCTTCTTGTTCTCAACATTTCGGAGATTTGCATATTTCCATCATTATCTGCCATTGCAACATATTGCATATATATCTGACCCTATTTGATAGGTACCTGTCCAACAGTTTCAATGCTACTCCACGTATTCCACAGCACTCGAGCTTTTTTTTTTGAATACCTTTTTCCACGCTGTCAAAAGCCTTACTTACAAAAGGTAATATTCAAAATTTCAAATTTTCCACTGCATCTCGGCGGCTATCGAATGCACTGTATTACTAATAATACCGTACTGTAATAACAAAAACCTTATATATCCTTTTCAGCGATTTGGCTTTCGAAATACCATTTCATAAAGAGGACTAAGGAGATAATAAAAACATACATAACCTGCAATATTTCCTCGAATTCCTTCTCTGTTAGACCTAGAGAGCCCCGATGGCCAGGTTCAGTCTTCCAAGTGATGCCGATTATGATCAATAGATGTTTTAGAATCATTATATGATTCTATATAATAATGTGGGTTGACATCGCCCATATATTATTTCTTCGTAGGACTCATTTAATTTAAAGAAAATTTTGCGAAAAATTTCGACAGTCGTTCGGAAAATATGACAAATGTCATACAGGACAGCTTTTGCGGGGACCTATGTTTATATGAACTCTTTTTCTTGAAATTGCACGTAGATTTATACCCCCTCAATTTGTGACATACTATTATGTAACACCCTGTAGACTTGACACAACTTGTCGATGAGTCGACAAGAATTCCTAACAATAAAACTAATTTTCCAAATACTCTCGATCACTTTCTTGTTTCATATTTTAGGGACAAGCTTGTTTCTGCTATCGCTAACTTCGTACAACGACGCTATAAATACCCAACACCTTCCACGAAGATATTGCATTACAACAGAGACAGGTGCGCTAGTTTTTTTCGCCATTTCTGATGACGGTGTCTTTTTTACAGATCCTGACATGCATGCCTGCAGTAAATTCGAGACTGAAGTTATTCTTGGATCGCTACATTCCAAATTTCACGAAAAAACATAAACACAATGCATTTGTTCACTAAAAACTGTCAAAAAGCTGTCACAGTTTAAAACAGATCATATGAAAACTAGAAGAGAATTTCACCAGATGAAATATTTAGGAATAGACTCTTAGAGCAGACCAGTCAGCAACAAGTTTTGCAAGTCATCTTTCCCCCATTGATTGGGGACGACGGTTCAATCGAATCATCACCAGAAGCATAGGCGGATTTCCTTGCAATAATGTTTCGACCAAATTTTGTTTTAGGAAAGAAACAATTGAATTCACACATTAAATCATCTTGGGTGGCCACATCTGTGACGTGACAGGCATCTCTTCCTCCAAAGAGGTAAGAATATTATTATTTCAAAGTGAAATTCGTATGTTTTATTACTTGTAGTTTCATCAAGTATGCTGATGGGAACTCATACGAAAACATCCCAAATCTTTTCAATCCTACGCTCACAACTATGAAGTTCATTTATGGTTTGAACAAAATAATTTCAAAATTGTTACAGAAAAACAAATAAAAAATACAAGTATTTCCATTATTCAAAACGCAAGAACAGCAACGTTCAGAAATACTGCTTCAAGCATTTTGAATATTAGTCACTGAAGTTAAGCAATCTTAAAGTTACCTTTTAACTCTTCATCTTGCGTTTTTCTTTATAATAAATCTTTGACATAGCCCTAGAGATAGAAATATAACGTGGTTATATCATACGTATAAGGTGGCAATCTCATTGGTTCTCTTATACCCATCCAGTTAAAGGAGAGGTTGGATTAAAAGTTCTGAAACATTTCTGTTTTCATTTATTATATCACATTACCAGTGCTTCATTAACGCGCACAGAATATTGAAACCATATCGGCCTTCGTGTTGAGCATTCACTTTTCAATGAGGATTGACATCGTACCAGTAATATTCGTCCTTGCGATTGAATAATCCGTCACCCTTTCTTCATCTTTTCATGTGATATACTGGTGAATTTGAGATTTTATCTTGACTTTACCTGACACCATCGGCAAAATTCTAGGCATTTCTCATAATTCCCTACGTGTGGAAACTGACAATTTTTCAATTCATTAGGTTAGATACCTATTGGTGTCGCACTCTGTACTTCAAGTTGCTTACATGCAATTGAAGGATTCACAGTAACCGTTACCGAAACTTTCATTGTAACTTCTTCTGTACCTTTTTATAGTGAGTTTTTTCTTTGAATGCTTTGAATGAACGAATGTTTATGAGACTCCGTTGCGATTATGTTTCTACGTGTAATCTAATTCGTACTATTACGGATATTTCGAAAGTGTTAACAGACAAATCGAAATAGCCGTCGAAAAATTGACGGCTTTACCAACAAACATTTATTTATGCTTATTGACAAGAGAGATATATAAAATTATGTCTTGTTAAGGAACTTGGGTACTTTTATTTTATTAAATGGTACTGATTTTGCAGAAATTGTATGGTAGTTATACACACAATCAAATTTAAATGGAATCACTCGGTTTTTGACAATCGATCTTTGCCTAATTGTGTAGAATGAAGTTTTTTGTTGTAAAAACTGGATAGTATGGTAAGAAATGTTGAATTATCACCACATGTTTTGGATATTGTACTCAGTCGTTACTGAGATTTGAAACTGTAAATTTCAAAATTTGAAAAAGCCTATAATCATAATTGAAAATGCCTTGTTGGATTGTCCGATCTGCAGAGGGGTCGAATAATTGCTCTAGTTGAAGAAGGAGTGACACAGAGGAATAAAGAGGCCACAATGGGAGCATCACAGCGGGTGAATTCAAAAACCTACGCCCGATACGTGGGGCTACAATCTCTGAAAAATAGTACTAGCAGAAGTCGTAGGAATATCACTCCTGAAGAACAAGACCGCTTTTTGTGCCGAATTGCAAGAAAAGACCCTAGTGCGTCCCATTCCATACTCTAAAGGCAATTTCTGGAAGCAACAGGCATCAGTGTATCAGACGAAACGATACGTTCAAGGGGTTTATACAGCAGAAGGCACTTGAGAGTTCCAGAGCTAACCAGACAACAACAAAATTAACAGACTTAATTGGTGTATCGAGCACCGAAATTGGAATATTGGGAATTGTCCAAATATTCTCTTTTCGGATGAGACCAGAATTGGTGTTCGATCATATGACCACCAAACTGTTTTAAGGGGTCGTGGAAGACAAGCTAAGACTCCGAGCAATAGGACAAATTCCGAAATACCAAGGGGGCAGTGTGATGTTTGGGATGGCATTACGCTGGAAGGCAAACCAGATTCATTCCTTTTCCAGCGAGTGTTATAGCTAGAAATTATGTGGACCTAGTGCTGAAGCCCATAGAGAGACTCTGACGAGGTGGCCATGGTGAAAATTTCACTCTTATGCAAGATAATGCTCCTCATGATACCAGCAATCTCGCGCGACGTTATCTTGAAACTGAGGGAACCGCTATTTTGGACTGGCCAGCTTGCTCTCCAGACCACAATCCAATTTATGGGATAATCTCAAAAGGAAAATTAGATCCAAAAACCCTGCAACAGGTCAAAAACCTAATCCAAAGCATACCATACCTAATCCAAAGCATACGATTCAGGCTTTTATCAGGGCAAGAGGATGTAATACAAGCTACTGAGGTCTAGAAAAATCACGTACTCCGCGAGAAAAAAAATTTCAATATTTTACTACATTCGGAAAGAGTCTCTTGTTTTCTTCTATTTGTTTCTAATAAACCTGAATTTATTCCTTTTTTTCAATTGAAATATCTCAAAATGGATCAATTCTAACAATCCTTTGAAAATTCCAAAACCCTTATATGTAAACAAATTACAGAACTATATTATTACTCGAAAACTAGTGATTCCATCAAAAATTTGCAAGAGGCTCAAAAATTTATATACAAAAATGGGTATGAGCATAGAAAATCTATCAGTTTGTAGATTCTTACAGAAAGAAACGCTCTAAGGTCCATTTATCATATTTTTACGTGATATGTTTCTAGAAGCAAGTAAGATAAATTTATTCATAATTCGTTTTTCAAGAAATTAACATTCATGAAGAATTAATATCAAATAAAAATAAATACATGAAAAAATACCCACTATACTTATAGAATGAAAAAATAATATAGCTTATCCTAAAGAAATAGCAACAACAGCTCATTAGTGAAAAGTGCAAGGAAGATATCAAACTTCGTATTAAATTCAATCCGAGGAAATTTGATCATTACTTTAATGACTAAACGACTACCTGCATTGAACAGACCCTTCTAATGTTTGCATCCTATGCAACTTTTCTTAAAAGCATTGACAAATATTCTATTTGCCTTTCAACCTATACTTTGAGGTGTTGTAGGTCATCTCAGAATTCGAACTGTTTTGATATTACTATTTGAACCCCACAAAGAGTTTCTCTTCTTGTCCAGATCTCGGCTCCAAAGGTCAAATGATTTTGCAGCTTATCGAGAAGTCTATTGATAATTTCCAGAAGTCTCAAACATTCTAGAATGTAAGCACTTATTAACGCCAGTACTACGAAAATCTTTCGATATTTACCAAAATTAAAAACTGAACTTTTGTGCCTAAGGTACAAAAGAAAGTTTGATTGGAAATGAAAAGAAAATGCAGGTTTCTTCTGGTTTTAGAAGTTAGAAGGTAATTTTAACTAAAAGCATCATTAGCACTCAGCGTCTGCGAGACGCATTCGGCCCTATTATTCTAAGTTAATTTTGTTATCATGTATTTATATATATATATATATATATATATATATATATATATATATATATATATATATATATATATATATATATATATATATATATATATATATATATATATATATATATATATATATATATATATATATATATATATATATATATATATATATATATATATATATATATATATATTAATGCCATTATCAATCTACCAGAATATATACATACTATAGCATCATCAGACAATGATATCCATGTACCAACGAGTAGTGTCAGAGGCTTCATCCCCGGAAATATCCAGTGTACGGAACTTAGTCAAGTAACACTGAATGTCACTCATTAATAGTTTCCTTTGAGTGAAGTGGTGAACGATCAAATAGAATACTGCTCTGAATATAAATATGACAAAATTGTCAGTTAATTATATTAAATTTATATAAACAAATAAATAAAATATGAAATGAGATTCTGAGCAGTATAAACTAAAGAGAAAACCTCTACCTCATTATTTTTTCGGAAAGAAACCTACGAAGAATATTACAAGATTTCTGTTATCTTTTGTAACTCTTCAAACAAATTTTTCTTCAGACACAAAATCTCAATACTTTTGTGAAGATTCCTAGGAATAACACCTGTTGTGGAAATAATAATCGGTAGAATAAAAATTTTCCGCATTTTTT